>OX451737.1:84268097-85487314 GCA_948472305.1 Vicia faba | reverse complement strand
GCAAGTAATCACATCCTATTTAACATATTACTTCTATATTTGTTTTACTAAAATTAATTCCAATCTAAAAAATAGAGAACTAACAATCTCCCCCTTTGGAAAATTTTGGCTAAAATAAATAATATAAATTACAACTCAGATTACAACAATAAAAAAATACAATCCTTCAACAATAGTTTTCAGTAACTACTGAACACAACAACATAGAAAGATGGAGCCAGTCTTCATAAGCACAATGATGTTAGGACATCATATTCGACATCATCTTCATAACAACTCCATTGCAGGAAGAACTTCAACACCAAAGAACAACAACCTCAGGATAAAGGAGTAGAAAGCCCTAAAGTCATTTGGTGTATATGAAGAAGAAGATAGTTTGCACTCTCCCTCAACCCAGGAACCTATTCTTGTCACGGAAAAACTAATGGAAGCATAAGAGAAACCTCAATCACTCCTTAATTAGCAACCAAATTCCAACCTAGAGCACAAGAGGAAACTTAAGACCAAATCAATCACCACCCTGGGTAACTTAGAACACAGGTCACAACTATGTTCATAACTTAGATCACAGGTCACAAAAACCCAACCAGACATAGGATCGGGCATCCTATTCGACATGTTTGTGCAGCACCTAGAAACACAACCTCCAAACGGATCATCTGAGGAAACCCTTTCTCCCCCTTTTTAGCCATAAATTGATAAAGGAGGCCTTCCCAAAACCATACCAAGCACAACTCACCCATACCCGAATAAAACCCATTAAGATTATGGAGACACCAAACACTCACAAGGTGAAAGAGGAAAGGAGAAACCTCTATAAATAGTTGAGTATTTGCTTGGGAAATAACGATACTTAATTGTAGAAATGATATTGGTTAAAAGGAAATGTTATTTGAGGATAAAAATGCCACTAAAGACAATGTGCACCATCCAAAACTACTTTAAATGCCTTTATTATTTCTGGACTGTTTTTGCTGAAAAGAAATAGTCCCAATACATGCACATGCGCATTAAAATACACTTTATGCACTCCCTTCAGACACGTGTTTGATCACACCATCCATAAAACTCCTTTGTTGATCACACATGAAACATGTTATGAATAATGTCTTGATATCCAGTCAGACATTGTCTTCTTTCTCTTGAATGCACAAACCCGTCACCAACACTTCTTCAGCCATCAGTCTAAAAATGCTTCACAAGATTATCTAAATAGGTCCTGAAGTATATATACATGTCTTCCATTGGACTCTAAGTGTAATCCTTTCACTTAGACTTAGTGACACACATCAAACTATCATAATATCACATATGTGACATCTCTCGACAACAAAGAACCTCAGAGAGTCCCTTCAAAATCTGCAGAGAAAAATAAATTCTCCCAGACACAACTATTAACCACTAGTGAGTTATGTGTACTTCTGATTCAATCACTCAGCTTTACATGACTTAAATCAAACATGCCCTTTCAATACTACCAATCTCAACATGCAAGCCAAAAATATATATGCACCATTGCAGCAGCAATCCACAGACAAGTACTGCACTCCCCCTGTCATGGATAACCAATGCTCTAACTAAAGATGAAAACTTTAGCACCAGATGAAGACTCGTGAATGAAGCTATTCTTTCATAGTGAATGGCAACAACTTCACACACCTGGTTGAACACAACAGCTAAATACATTCACAAACTATAAAATCAATTTTGACTTTTATAGATCCATATATACCAGCTCCTTGAGAATACCTCCAAGCACCCTGGTCTTATTCATACAACAAAGACACAATTGATAAATGCCCTTACAAAACCATACAAGACACACTTGATTTGGAATTTTTCACATATTCCAACCCAAATGCTCTTAGTTTTCTTGCTACACAAGTTCAAGATTGCCACCATCTTTTACTTGCAGTAGAAGAAACCACCACCTTAACATCATTTTGATTAGAAGAAGAACACCTCTAGAAACATTCGGTTCAGACCTCAGTATCTAATAACCTTCTTATGCCCTTCCATCCACTAGCAGTTGCTGATAATAATGAAGTCTTCAACAGAGTAGTCATGCAATCAGTAGGCATACTACTGCAGACAAGATCAAAATATGCACATTCTAATTCACATAGTCAGAAGCACCTCTTTGGTATGATGCTTGGGCATCTATCTCCATAAGAATAATCTCAAGCATCTTCCAAGGACATTCAACATAAATGATGCTCGAACATCATTTAGAACATCAACTTAATAACATAGAACCCAAACACCATGGTTAGTAAAACACTATTCAAATGACTCATTATGCAGAGAAATCCTTCAAGAAGCTCCCAATAGAACACAACTAGTGCAGCTCATTCAGGTTATCACACACACACACACACACACACACACACACACACACACACACACACACACACACACACACACACACACACACACATACACACACACATACACACACACATACATACACACACACACACACCTGAACACCATAGAGAGAAATAAACTCTCAGTAGTTAGCAGCTTCCTATCCCAAGCTACTCAACACAACCCACACATCAAACAAATACTCAACTACCATCAAATTATTCACCTCCAGTCACAAGCACAACCTCAACAGAGGATAGACAAATACTCAGCTTTTGTATGAGTATTTTCATTAGTCATATAAGGTTACCTTCTCACACAAGGTAGGACATTTGGTATGATATTCTTCTTCTGCAAACCTCTTGAACCAGTTTATTCTTATTCATGAAAACCATTCATGACAACCATTCACACCACAAACTACTTCAAATTAGGCAGTGACTTGACCTTATACTCCACCATGAACAAACCGGAAAACTTCCTTGGCAGAAGAAGCAAGGAACTGAAATGATGTTCCAACATCAGTTCAGACATCAACCTGGAACACATGGACTTACCCTTTACTATGGCTTTGGAGACAACACCCATAGTAGTCCATAAATCTTGCAAGGGACACAAGAGGATCAACCATCAAATGCTGATAAACCTTTAAGACCAGATAAAAAGACATGTAGAGCATGCACACCTCAAGAAAATTTCTTCTCATGAGTATAATATCTAGACCACCTGTCTGACTTTGAGGTGTTAGACTCCATTCTTTTGCACCTAAAGAGGATATTCCCACTTACAGGTATCTTGAGCATACTTCAACAAACAAGGAACCAATATACCATAACAAGCCCGCTACTTCCAATTCTTCAACACACAAGGATACCCTTTAATCCTTGCAAAAACAAATGTTTCATCATGTGAGGCAACCACATAACTGAACTTATGCTTGTGGAGAAACTTCCAAAATAGTAAGAGCCATGATCCTTTGGTTCCAAAATAAACTCCTCCTCCTTATTCCAGACAAAAATATGAAATTCACATCCTAGGGGATTCAGATGACACTTCAACAATACAGACACCAATCAACCACTTAGCTCCAATACAGACAGTCCCTTGGATGTTTCTTCCATTACAGAATACGAGTTACATGATCTCATAGGCTTGATAGTGATATAAAGTTTTAGTTAACAACTTACACCCTGTATATGAAGAACACCAACTAGACAAGTTGGGAAAACTAAATTCTCAACACACAGATGTCAAGACATTACATCTGACATATCTTTAAGTTCTTCTAGCTTCAAATTAAGGACCCCCTTATTAACTACTGAGAACTCCTAAGGGAATTATACATTCTCCCCTTCAATAGTTGCACATCCTGTGGTTGGTACACACCAATTTATCCCTTCAAGGAGAATATGTTCTATGGCCAAAAACTAGATTCCATAAATTTGGCTCCTTTGATCAGAAGGATTTTCCAGATGTCAGAGAGAATTTCCTTGACATTTAACCTTTATGTACAGGGAACCTTACTGAGATAACACAACTCTACTAGATACTAGAGCTCAACCTCTGCACTTCTACTTACTTGGATCAGAAATAAACTGACCCAAGAAGTAACCATCTTGGTTGATCAACATTTAACCATCCCACCATCTAAGACTTGTTTTCAGGATAAAACATCTTAGATATACAACTCAGATGCCTCCTCTTTTGAATCATGAGTAGGTTCCAAACATATGTGATCATCACACATTTGTTTAGCACCAAGAGCATTTGTTACTCAATATGAAATTGCACACCTGCTGACATGATGTCCCAACATCTGGTAGGACATCAGTTGGTTCTAAAGTCATCACTTCTTCTAGAAAATCAAAACATCCGTTGATCACCTTCAAGGTCTTCAAAATTAGTCCAGGCTCCAGCTAAACCACCAACAACAAGACTCAGAACCACTTTCCTAATTAGGTTAATAATTAGGAAGACTCTTTTAGAAAATAAAATAAATGGCTCTATCCTTTCTTTAATAGTCTGTCAAATAAATGTCAAGTTTCTTGGAAAAATACACCAGCCACACACTAAAGTGCCTGTTGGTTGAAGTAGTCTTGCATATATCCCATTACCATAGGATAAACCTGTTGAGGAGACCAAACCCTAATGCCATTCCGACAAGGGTTACAACAGATACCATACAGCAGAAACACACACCAAACGCTCCTCAACATTCTTCAGGCACAACATAAACACCTTGCACACAACCACCACAGTCTTGGTGCAAACAAAACAACCTAGGTTTGAAAATAAATTAAACCTCAACACAATAGCTCACCTCCAAAATTACAGGCCTGATAACACCAAATAAGTCAAATACACACCCTATCACGAATAGTCCATCCTCCACTTGAAGGGACCATTCAAACACCAATATGAATTATCCAAGTTCAAACAACTTTTTAGTAACAACCTCCTTCCTTGCCCATGACCATAAAGTATCTTCCCTAGGATCTCACCCAGAAACAGAATAGGATGCATGCTCTGATACCAATTGAAATTCTAGTATATCAGACTTCAGATATCCTATGACATGTTGGAACATCTGATATGACTTAAAACAATAAAGGAAAGGTATACACATGTAAAAACAATAATGAAAAGAATAAACAACACACAGAAATTATTAACCCAATTCAGAGAAACTCTTATACTCTGGAGGCATACCAAGCCATGGACAAGTCAACTATGATAATATCAATTCATATACCCTACAACAAACATACCAATTTACGATCTACTCGCTTAATCACTATGTGTGCTATACTTCTATCTAAGACTCACCTAGATATGAGGCCCTCCTCAATCTCTCATCAATCACAGACAACGATTGGACAAAATAGGAAGACACACTTCCATGACATAACAACTAGAAGACACACTTCCATGACAATACCTTGCCAAGACTCTTGACTAAGAACAAAAATTGGAGTTGCTTACAAGCTTCCTCCAAGAACAATACTCAACTCATTACCTACAGGCTTTTGAGTGAGAACATAACCTTGCAATCCAAGGAACACAATCCAACTCACATGTCGAGTGGATCACACATACCAACTCTCATAGAGAGTGGCTTATAGAACCAACCCTAATTATTACATCTTTCTAATTCTCGGCTGGTATCGAACCTAGGTTATAACGCTTCTATTTATAACCTATCTCCCAACTGTATTTGGGCTTTAAATCACAACTATACAGCTGTTACTAATTTGCAAAAGATTCTGCTATAAAAGAGGTCTTCAATCAAATATTTCCTAAAAAGTCACCTTATTTAGGAAGTCAATATTCTTCTTGACCTAAAAATCAGTGCCACATAATATTGCATAATATTCCTTTAATATTCTACATCTGTTAAAGCATAACAAAATCCAACTATTCAGCCTAGTTCAGGCGTGATGTCTTATGGCCCTGCATAGGACATCTTATCCGACATGTTGCTCCCGATGTTGAAACACTTAAACTCAACATGTCTCAACATAAAATAGGAATTCTTTCTCCACCTGTTTTTCATAGCTAGTAATCACATCCTATTTAACATATTGCTGCTATATTTATTTTACTAAAATTAATGCCAATCCAAAAAATAGAGAACTAACACTATAGTAATTATACAAATGAAAAGTTTCCTAAACATGTTATGCTTATAAAGCGATAAAAGAGTACCTGTCGCGTACCAACTTTAAAACCTATCATTACCATACATCTGCAAGTTGAATCAATCAAAATCAGAAAATCACCTAAAAATTCTTCAAATTACCATACCAAAATTGAATCCAAACAACAACAAAAGAATTAGTTATACTACTATTATGCACTATATAAAGCCTAGGAGGAAGTGGGAAAAAGGAAAGCAAGTGAAATAAAAATAATTCACTGGTGCAACACAGCTAAGCGCGCTACACTAGAACCAGAAAAATAGGACAGCAATATAGAAGTTCTAGTGCAAGCGTCCACTTATCAACTATACATCTCATTTACAAAACTAAACAAAATTAAACACATACAAATTTCCTTAAGCTAATAAAAGAAAGCTTTTAGAAAAACACAATTATCACAACAAAACAACCAGATGAAAGTGAATAAACAAGTTGAAAAGTGAAGTTTGAAAATTTAAAATAGGTCTAATTTCAACTTGTTTAAACAACAATCAGCACACTACCTAAAATAACACAAAGAAAAATAATAAAACATGCTTGTTTTATGTTGTAAGCTCGACGCTTGTTATTTATACACAATTCTCCAAGTTTTCTGTTTAAACATTTAGCGCTCCTCGATAGTGTTTGCTAACCAAACACTTAACAAACGTGAAGACAAACAAACATATACAAGTATCGAAAACATGTAAAAATTTACAATTTTGGTAAACTTATACAAATATAAATATAAACAAGTTTCTATTTATACAATATAGAAATTATATGAAAAACTCAAAAATAAAGAAACTACCGCAATGCGATCCAATAAAAACACCAATCCCTGGCAACGTCACCATTTTGTTGAAGTGGTAAAGTGGCAGCAATAAGTAAGTAAGTGTTTATTTTTATCATATCGTCTCCACAAGGATTAGTGCTACTGAATTATCGTTCGAAAAATCTCTCGTTAATGAGTTTGAGTTAAAACGAGTTTAAAGAAAATGTGAGAATTAAAGTTATTAACAGGAAAATAAATTCATTTTTTGGAGAAGAGACTTATCAAGCATGCATATAATCCACTCCTAACAAACTTAAACCTGTCGACCAATTATACTCAACCTACAATAATCATAAATGTCATTACGTATTAAACACAACACTCACTGCATCATCAAGGAGGCGATCTCTCAACCAAAATCAACCACACAGAAGTCAACCGTGCTACTTGTATTGAAGATCTCTCAACATAACACAACCAACACAGAGGCATTAATCACAGACACCCAAGTGAATAATAGCTCTAAATCTATCTCTAGAATCTATACACTATTAGATAATCACCCTAGATAAGAACTCGAGCAGTATATGTCTATAACAACCCAAACCCCAAGCACAGAGCAAAAGTCCAGGATAATAATCGATAAAGATTTGTAAAGCAAGCTTTATACAACGTCAAAGTAAATACAGAAACAAAACCCAACAAATGAAGAATACACAAAAATAAAAGAAATGAACCACACATCTCCCGTTTT
The DNA here is from genome assembly GCA_948472305.1 of Vicia faba. Lineage (NCBI taxonomy): Eukaryota > Viridiplantae > Streptophyta > Magnoliopsida > Fabales > Fabaceae > Vicia > Vicia faba. The sequence goes on along the minus strand of OX451737.1, from coordinate 85,479,741 downwards.
GTCAGCGCCGATATAGGAGCAGTCCACCCTGGATCGTCTGAATGCAAGCTTGGTAGTTGTTTTCTAAGCTAATCTACTAAAAAATGAGGTGATGTTGTTGGCAGAACAAAAGCACCCCCAAAACTATAACCTAACAAATGAATGAAATGAAGTTATAAAATAAATCTCAGCAGACCGCATGGCTGCATTGCTAATTACACATTAAACCACCTAAAACCGCACTAAATGGCCTTAGCCCGCTAAGCGGGCTCAGAAAATCACTTATGCCAAATTTGTCAAAACTATGCGTAGCGCGCTAGATAATGCGCTTAGCGTGATCCACTGAGAAGAACTTCTCCAAAATGGTCTTTTATTCAGAAAACGCGCATCTACTGTCGTGTCTTCGAAACTTTATTCCTCAGTGCTCCAAATATGCAAAAAATACCTACAAAAGAAGTAAAATCTATCAAACGGTTCACAAATGAATCAAAATCACAATTATACACAAACTACACGTATTTACTAACAAAGCGGGGAATTATTCAACGAATAATAACAAAAGAACCGATAAGTGCCACAAAACAAATACACTAAATACCTACATTTTGACACTTATCAAACTCTTCCCAACTTGAACTTGTTTGTCCTCAATCAAGGCCAAACAACTTAATGAAGCAAAAGTAATCAACCAAAGAATCATGAATCAACAACTTTGAAAAACAAAAACAAATGCATGGTTCAAACGAAAACGCACATGGTAGGTAAATTTTTACCATAATCCTACAATGACAACATGTAAGCGAATCAAATCCTAAGTACAAAAATCATACAAATCATTCTAAAACAAAACAAGCTTAATCATGAATCACACATAGTAAAATTTCATTAGTAGATGAAGAACACATAAAAGTGAGGTACTTGACACTTATCTACAATCTTGCAAATAATATACTAAATTATGCATTCATCCAAAAGTTCATATTGAAAATATAAAGGCACGAATCACAAGGGATAATTCCTAAAGCTAATCGAAATAAAAACTTGCCTAAATCTAAGGGAGTGATCAACTCACAAAAGTTCAAACACAAAATTTCAATCAAACTTCTTCTTTCATCTCAAGTGTTACACCAAACACACCTTACTTATTAACACAACATTATTTCATACTCTTTTGTGTTTCTTTTTCCAAACTTTTTCGATTTTTTTTCTTTCTTTTTCTTTTATTTTTCTTTCTCAACCGCATAGAAATCAACAACATAAGTGAGCAAACAATTCTAGTACTAACTTGAATTCAACCCACATCATAGTGAATACTCCATACTTTCTAAGGCAAGGAAAACATTTAAAACAAAAATAATAATTGAGGTTTCAAGAAAACAAAGAATCAATATCCATTCAAAAAGGAAAACCAAACACTCATATACAAGCATTAAGTTCAAAAATAACACAGGCATTGACAAAAAGGCTCAAAAGGGGTTAACAAAAGTTCATACATTCACAAGGTGAATTGACTATTTGGCTAGGTAGTTCTGCTCAAAACCAAACAAAATGCTTGATCACTTTCATGCTTTCATACAATCAACACAAACAAAAGATTAAACATGATTAAATCTAGTTAAAACAAGAATTGTGTCGTCCAACATATATGAACAATCGAAAGATTCCTCACATTTGGGGGTAAAAAGGGAACTAAAGTGATTCAATCAAAAGCAAGTAAAGCAAAAAGACTGAATGGTATAGTAATTATACAAATGAAATTTTCCAAAACATGTTATGCTATAGAAAGTGGTAGCGAGCATCTGGCATGTACCAACTTCAAAAACTATCATTACCATACATCCGCAAGTTGAATCAATCAAAATCGAAAAACCACCTAAAAATTCTTCAAGTTACCGGACCAAAATTATGTCGAAACAACAACAAAAGAATTATTTATACTACTGTTATGAACTATCTAAAGCCTAGGAGGAAGTGGGAAAAAGGAAGGCAAGTGAAATAAAAATAATTCACTGGCGCAACACAGCTAAGCGTGCTACACCAGAACAATAAAAACAGGACAACAACGGAGTAGTTCTAGTGCAAGCCTCCATTTATCACCTACACATCTAATTTAAACAACTAAACAAAATTACACAAATACATATTTCCTTAAGGTGATAAAAGCAATATTTTGGAAAAATACAATTAACACAACAAAACAACTAGATGAAAGTGAACAAACAAGTTAAAAAGTGAAGATTAAAATTTTAAAACAAGTCTAATTTCAACTTGTTTAAACAACAATCAACACACTACCTAAAATAACACAGATAAATTATAAAACATGCTTGGTTTATGTCGTAAGCTCGACGCCTGTTATTTATACACAATTCTCAAAGTTTCCTCTTTACACAGTCAGTGCTTCTCAATTGCGAAACCTAACCAAATACTTAGCGAACGTGAAGAGAAACAAACATATACAAGTATCGAAAACATGTAACAGTTTACAAGTTTGGTAAACTTATAAAAATATCAATATACACAAAATTCTATTTAAAAAATATAGACATTATGTGCAAAACTCAAAAACAAAGAAACTATCACAATGTGATCTAATAAAAACACCAATCCCCGACAACAACGATATTTTATTGAAGTCGTAAAGAGGCAACAAAAAGTAAGTAAGTATTTAGTTTTATCATATCGTCTCCTTAAGGATTAGTGCTACTGAATTGTCGTTTGACAAATCTCTCATTACTGAGTTTGGGTTAAAATGGGTTTAAAGTAAATGCGAGAATTAAAGTTATTAACAGGAAAAGGATTCATTCTTTGGAGAAGAGACTTATCAAGCATGCATATAATCCACTCCTCACAAACATAAACCCATCGACCAATTATAATCAACCTACAATACTCATAAATGTCATTACGTATCAAACACAACACTCACTGCATCATCAAGGAGGCGATCTCTCAACCAAATTTGACAACACATAAGTCAACAATGCTACTCTTATTGAAGATCTATCAGCACAACATAACCAACACAGAGGTATTAATCACAAAATAAGTGAAGTCTATCAAATGGTACACAAATGAATCAAAATAACTATTATACATAAACTAAATGTATTTACAAACAAAGCGGGGAATTATTCAATGAATATTAACAAAAGAACTGATAAGTGCCACAAAACAAATACACTAAATAACTATATTTTGGCACTTATCAAACTCTCCCCAACTTGAACTTGTTTGTCCTCAAACAAGGCAAAATAACTTAAAGAAGCAAAAGTAATCAACCAAAGAATCATGAATCAACAACTTTGAAAAACAAAAACAAATATATGGTTCAAACAAAAGTGCACGCGCATGGTAAACACTTACCACAATCCTACAACGAAAACATGTAAATGAAACGAATCCTAAGTACAAAAATCATACAAAATGTTCTAAAACAAAACAAAACAATCTTAATCATGAATAACACCTAGTAAAATTTCATCGGCAGATGAAAAACACCCAAAAGTGAGGCACTTGACACTTATCCCCAATCTTGCAAACAATAGACTAAATTATGCATTCATTCAAAAAATCATATTGTAAATATAAAGGCACGAATCACAAGGGCTTTTCAAGGTTGTAATGTGGCTTGGTTAACAAACAAGGGATAATTCCTAAAGTTAATAGAAACAAAAACTTGCCTAAACCTAAGGGAGTGATAAGCTCACAAAAGTTCAAACATAAAATTTCAATCAAACTCCATCTTTGATCTTAAGTGTTACACCAAACACAACTTACTTATTAACACAAAATTATTCTATACTCTTTTTATTTTTATTTTTCCAAACTTTTTCAATTTTTTATTTCTTTTTCTTTGAAATTATGGTACATCTGACTTCAGATGTCCTATGACATATCGGGACATCTGATACGACTTAAAATACATAGGCAGGGTATAAACATACAAAACAATACCGAAAAGCATAAAATAACACACATAATTATTTAGCCAGTTTGGTGCAAACCAACACCTATTCTAGGGGCTACCAAGACAGGAAGGAAATCCACTAGACAATATTAATTCAAAGCTAAACTCCCTCGTTTATAACTTATCACTTAATCACTACCCTGTGCAACTTCTACCTAGGTCCTTCCGAGATATGAGAAATCCAATCTCACCTCCAATCACCGCAATGATGTCTAACAATCCCAATCCCAATTACTGTATCAATGACCTTTCACCTAAATGAAGATCACACTTCAAATACAAAAACACCTTAATCAAGACACCCCTTAATTAAGAACAACATACTTGATCTTGCTTCATAACTTTGAGCAAGAACAATACTTAGAGTTTCTTAATAGCTTCCTCCAAGAACAATACTACCTCTTACTTAAAAGCTTCAAGGAGAACAATAATAGAGATTATAATTCTGTAACACAGTCCAACTCACAACCCGAGTGGAACACACAAACCAACTCTCCTAGAGAGTGAAACAACGATAAATCCCTAATGATTCTACATATTGGACACGCACTCTTCTAGGTTACAAACAATTCTATTTAAAACCTTTTCCCAACTGGATTTGGGCTTCAAAAACGCAGCATAGAGGCTGCACAAACTCTGTAAAGTATTCTCCAAGAAAATAGGTCTTCAATAATAACTTTCCTAAAATGTCTCCATATTTAGAAAGTTTGAATATCTTGAAAAACAGACATAATATCTCTCATTTATCAATTTTGGATGCCACATAGGATTACTAAATATTCCCAGGATATTCAGTAATTAAATCACAACAACTTAATCCAAACTATCAGCTGTAGCAGACCTGATGTCCTATACTTCTGGTTAGGACATTCCTTTCAACATGTTCAAACAACAAGTTGAAACATCTTTCAAATTGGTAAACTGTAATAGACCAGATGTCCTGCTCTTCTGCTTAGGATATTACATTCGACATGTTGAAACTGCAAGTTAAAACATTTTCCAAACTATAAAACTGTAACAGACTAGATGTCCTGCTCTTCTTCTTAGGACATCACATTTGACATGTTGAAACTTCAAGTTGAAACATTTTCCAAACTGCAAAACTGTAACTGACCATATGTCATGTTCTTCTGGTTAGGACATCACATTCGATATGTTAAATCAACAAGTTGAAAAATCTTGTTCAACATGTTGCTGCAAAGTTAGTTTTACCAAAATTCATGCCAATCGTACTTTCAGAGAAATAACAATCTCCCCATTTGAATTTTTTTGGCTAAAACAACCAAATAACCCTTGCACAAGAAAACACCATAATTATGTTTGAAAATAAATCAAACACATACATCAGAGGCAGAGCGGATGAAATATAACATAACAAAGTTATGAGCAGTAACATAAACATAGAAACATTTAGTAGTTAGTCAGTCTACTAAACACAACTACAACAAATAGAGAAACTGAATTCTCAAAATCACGATGTCAAGACATCATGTACGACATCTATTCAGATCCCTTATGTCCAGACAATCGAGACTTACCCTCAACACCTTCTAATCACTTTAGAGAATAAAAAATCCTCCCCCTCAGTAGCAGCCAACAATCAGTGGTTATTGCACACACACACACACACACACCTTCCCCTTTTTAGACATAATATGACAAAGGTAAGAAACTAAACAATAAAAACCACAGTAGCACATACAGTTTAGTAGCACAGAGTGCACACAAGTGCTAAACAAATCTTGGGCATTTAACTCTTACACCACCAAAAACCAAAAACAACACTCAAATAGGAGTAACATCACCATCAACTTGGTAGCCATTGAGATAGCTTGTCTTAGAACTTATAAAAGAAATGCACCGTGACCAATTCTAGTTCCTGCACCAACATCAATTTTCTGAAATCTTCAATATGGCCATCATCACATCCAATGGGGATGTTTACTATAAAATCCTTTAAGCCAGAATTGTAACAAGACATAAAATATATGGCACTTCCCATCAAACAAAACCCTTCATAGAGTCCTTCAAAAATATGAAGAGAAAAATAAATTCTCCCAGACACAAACATACCCCAAATTTGTCATGCCCTTGTATCTTTTCATCTAGCTTATTTCATTGCATTTTCATACTTACAATTAAGTTATAATTATTGTTACACTCACGGGATCAAGGCTCCTACGATTTTCTTTTAACTCAAGACATCAAACAAGCAATTTTTTGAGGTATCTACTGATTATATCAAGTATAAGGGGGATTCTCATCCATAAAGATCAGTCATCAAGCACAAACAATTTTCATCTGGTCAAATTAGGGTTTTAAAGCATTGTGATTGGTCAGCTGAAGAAGACCATGGTACAAGGGCTCATAGGTTGAGATACCATCATCATATCCATCTTATTATCATAAAAGTTATCTTTATTCTAGATAATCTCCATGAATCCCAAGAAATTGGGATTTTGATCATCAGTTAACATCTCGTAACTATTTGGTCCTCAGTTAGGGTTTGCGATAAGATCAGTTTATTTCTGAATTTTTGAGGAAAAATGGTTTCTTGGTCTTCTATGTGTCCTTAAGTTTCTATAGGTGGATTATTGATCATCAATTTCATCAGAAGAAGTTCAATTGTTCAGATGATTGTTGAACTAGTTGTATTGAGGAAAAGTCAACTTTTTGGTCAAAGTCAGTTCCTGAATGATTTCTTGAACAAATTTGTTCTCATGGGTTGATATGTGTCCTAATGTATCTCTAAAAGTTTCATGGATCATTGGTTTTCATCAGATGAAGTTTGATTGATCAAAAGGTTGATTATTGCTTGTATTGAAGAAAAGTCAACAAAAGTGAAACTTGACCAAGTGGACTTTTGGTCAACAAGAAGGTCAAATATCATATTTTGATGTTACATGGCCATTGGATGTAGAAAACCAATATTTTTATTGAATTTGAGGTTAACTTGAGAAATAAGTTATCTTTTATAACTTAGAGAATTTTTTCTAAGTTATAGAATTTAACCATTTTCATGCTAAACTTCGAAAAATCATAATTTCTTCATTTTTTATTTCAAATTCGCAAACCTTGCATCCTTGGAAAGAGAAATTTAATTTCTACAAGTTTATCCTTGTGAGATCATGTCCAAAAATTCATTATTTTGATAAATATTCAGCTTTGGATTTTTTGGTCATCATTGAAATTATAGGTCATTTTTCAAGTCAGGAAGATTTCGTGGGCAGTTTTGGGGATCTTAATGGATTCAAATAAAATTTCTTCCAACATGAAAGTTGTATAGAATATCAAGACCTTTCCAAAATGTAAGAGTTTATCAATTTATTCAAAGAATTGAGTGAGTTTAACCCTTTAGGTTGGGGCTGGTTTTTATTGAATTTTGCCAAGTCAAATTTTGCAACTTCTCAATTCCTTCAATTTTAGCCATTATTGTTGGCTCCAATCAGACCCATAGGCTATTTGGGTCGTGTATGAGGTAAGTGTACTCTTTATTTGCACACATGCAAGGAATTGCACTTGGTTTGTACAAGAAACCTCAAAATTCCCCAAATTAGCAACTTTGTGATACCTCAAGATTCCTTCCATTACCTTGCACTATATTTTTCCTATGTGCTACTGAACCCAAGAGGATCACAAAATGAAGGAATTCATATCTCTTTTTACACAAAACACATGCTTTGGAAACAAGTCACAATCTTGCAAATTCTTCCAAATATGTCCTCCAACAGTTATGAGGCAAAAATGACCACTCTACCCTCACTCTTGGGGTCTATATAAGAAGCCTTGTGCATTCATTCTTCACACATCAAGTATTGTGTGATTTTAAACCTCATTTATCATCGTGTTTTGGTTATTTTACCAAATTGTTTTGTTTATTGATCATTTTTGGTCATTTTCTTTGTTACTTTCAAAGATTAATTATTTTTGCTAGTTTTTTCCTAACCTAAAAATCATGTAAAAATATCACTGACTTAGTTCCATGAGGGATAATCATGTTTATGGTCTTTGATCAATTTTAGCAGTTGGTTTGCTATTTTTCTCAAAATTATTTTAAAAACTTGTCTTGTTTGACCTAGTTTTGGTTTTCAATTTAATTTTCAATCTGCCTTGATGAATAAATTTGAGATGTAAGTTTATTCTAACTTATGGTTGCAAGAGAATGCTTGATCCTAGTATCACTTGAATTTATTAACCCTTTTCCTATTTTTCCTTGATTTTATTTTGGAATGTGTTTAATGATATTCACTTTGAGATTTTGGTGCCATTCCTTTGGGTTTTACTCATAGTTTTGATACTATTTTTGAACACATCATTAGCACAAGTGTGATTTAGGATTGTAAAAAATGTTTTTGATTTTACAAGCCATTTTCAATTTATTGTGACCTTTTTATTTGAACCTTCTTTTTTACAAGTCTTAAAAACCCTAATTTGGATGCATTTGATCTTTGAATCATGTTCTTGTACAATTGTTGGTTGTAATTTATGAATAGAGATATGATAAGCTCAATCAAGGATATTATTCTAAAGGCCTTAGAGGAATTTTACCTTAATTGATCATTTTGATCTTTCACTTTAAAGGTGATCATTTCTATGCTTCTTTTGCTTGTTTTGTGAGGTACACGTAATGAATTTATGCAACCTTTGGGAAATTTGATTCACATTTCTTTACCTCATCATCATAACATGTTTAGGGTATTAAGTTCAATATGATTGAACCATTTGAAGAACTCAAACTTGTATTGGTTTACTTATTTGCTTTGATGCCTAGTTTCATCACTTTGTGATCATGGTTTTTTAATACCATTGATCCAATTTTGATTGAAACCTTGAGTCTTACTTCTGACTTGTAATTTAATGATGCATTTAGTTCCATGCTCTTTTATTCTTTGACTTACATTTGATTGTAAGGTCATCATGATGACCTAAAAGAGCCAAATCTTCTTTTTCATTCAACTTTAGCTTGATGATGTTTTGGGTATTTCTACTAACAATTCTTAACTTCATCACAATATTGCTTATTATTCAAGGCACTTCATTCATGTTGAATTGCCTTAGCTTCTCTCATCCACTTTCTTACTTATCTTAACAAATTGACTCTTTGGATGACGTTAATCTTGTCTTTTGCTAGTTTGTCTTGAACTTTAAGTATGCTAACTTGATGAAATTACTTGATGTTTAGTGATAATGATTGAAACCTTATGAGGGGTTTTCTACTTCACCATGACATATAATTATCTAATTTCTCGATTCTTACTTCTCTTGTTTGATTTAAGACAAATGATTCTTCTTGGATGATGGTGTTGTTCATTCATCAATTTGTTTGACTTTGCTTTGTGTATGAAGTTTCATTAACTTCTCTTGTTGTTATTGAATCTAATAATAAGTTAACTTCGCATGCAATTCATTCATTCTATAACAACATGTTTATGCTTTCATTGTTTTTTCATTACTTTTCTAAAGCTTCTTGAACTTGCTTGCTTGTTTTGATGGATTTCTTTGACCTACCTTTGGTCTATACTTGACTTTTCTTCTTCCATCTTTAGGGCTTACTTTCTAGAGATCTACTTGATGGTGTTGTTGTCCCATTTAGCTTTCCAGCTTATATGCCTCAATGTGCTTTTACACACTAAGCCTTGATACTTATTTGCTTGTTATATTCTTGCCTTTTCCTGCATGTATGATAATATGCTACCTTAGGACTTTGATCTCATCTTGTTTAAGGTTAATCAATTAGACCTTAGGTTCTTACCCAAGCATGAAAATATTAGGTAGCTCCATTTAACTTCAACACTAGGTCCATCTTTGCATGCTAACTAAGGTAGATGTTTCCCTTTCATCCTAACTCTAGGGCCACCTTCGCATCACAACATTAGGACCTCTAGTCTCCCTTATACTTTTTTTCAATCCCTTTTTGCATCTTTAAAACTAAAACTTTTTTTTCTTTATCAAAGCTTCAAAACACTTAATAAATAGTTGATGAGAGCCACACCTCAAAGAGTCTTTAGTAATGGGAAGGATGAGATGGTACAAACCCTTACTGGTCCTTTTTTAATTTATAAGTCTATGGTGCGATTCAAACATTTTCACAAAGTAGAGGGATGATAAGTGTCCTAGCAGTGGGATCCATTTATCATCTTACCTACAAAAATAACAACCAATTCAAACTTCTTTTGCCATTTGGATTTTCTTTAAAACCTTTTGAAAAAGGACATGCTTCGCTAGCATTATTCATGAAAAAACACACAACAAACTAAAACACCTGTTTAGGTGAACTACGAGTGCCCTGATCCCCTATTGCATGAAAGATGGTACGTAGGCACAAAGGTTCGCAATCGCGGCAGGCACAACTAATAATTTTTTTTTTGTATATACTTTGCATGCATTGCCTTAGCATTAAGCTTTATATTTTTACACACCTGTTGTACCCCAAAATTTTCCCTCCCATTTTCACACAAGACATACTCCTAGAGGTTCTCAATTTCTCAAAGGTTGACCAAGAATTGACCAAACAATTTTCTTCCTAAGGCAATGAACCCCCAAACAAGGTTTCAATTTTTAACAAGATGGTTAATATCCAATGGTCTCAAATGCTTCCCATGGTCCTAATATGTATTCAAGATTATCCATGCCAAATTTCATGCCTTGCACAACAAGTTTACTCAATCAATTGCTCAAATGCTTGAAAATCAATTGTACTAGATCAAAAGTCAATTGTGGTCCATGTCCAGTAAAACTTCAAGATTTTTGGTAAAAATCAACATTATGAAGTGATATCGATGATTTGATCAAGGGTGGATCATGATTCCTCCAAAAATGCTCTTAATTCATCAAAAGTCAAGATTTGCAAAATTAGGGTTTCTATAGGAAAAATCAACCAAACATTGACCAGGAAAAACATTCTCATACTTTATCAGAAATTTTCCAACCAAAGCTCATTTTGAAGAGAAAAAATTCCCTACAAATTCTATTCATCCCCCAAGATCAAGAAATGCACCATTTGAAAGATATGCGCTCAGACATTACATGTCATTTTCAAAAAGACAACAAAAGCCACTTTTTCCCAAGACATTTTACATCAAGATAACATCTTCAAATGCAAACTTGGTCAATATATATATTGTAGAGGATATATTGGGATTTCCAAAAAGTCAAAGATCGTCTTTAAAATATGAAAATTGAGCAAGTTATGAGGTGCACAAGTTGGGAAAATTTGTGAAAAATGCACGAAGTCAACTTTGAGCAAAATTGCATTTTTAGGTTAATGGACCTAACATTTAGGGTTCAAACATGTTTATGACATACCCAAGGACCTCTAAACTTAACCATTCACAATTTTTATTTTTATTTCTATTTATTTGAATTTTTATCCATTTAAATATGAATTAAATCAAATAAATTAAATAAAAAAGCAAAGAATATTGGGCCATGACATTTGGGTTTGATTTGTTATATTAGAAGGCTCATACTTTCGTGAAAGATACATCTAAAGGGACCAGGTTCATGAAAGTGACCAAAGAGGCAAAGATATCGCAAATATGGACATTTTTTAATGTGTTTTATCCTTGTCTCCAAGGCCATGAATGCATTGATTCTTTACCTTTTTTTTTCACTCCTATCTTCCATCTATAAATACATAACATTACAAGCCAAAGGGAGCACAAAATTCCTCTACAAAAAGCTCTCAAAAATCACTTCAAAAAGCTCTCCAAAAGCTCTTCAAAAAGCTCTACAGAAAGCCTAAAGAATTGTTGCACATTTCATTCAAAAATTCCAAAGTTGTTAAAACTGAATTTCAAATTGCAGGTGGTTTTGATCCAAAACAAGACTCAGACGTATTCCTAGAAGCCTCCTGGATCGTTCCCAGCCATTCACAAGTCCTAATGATGTCTGAAACGCGTTTCAACCACACCACAATTTGCGTTTTTACTTGATTTTGATTTCCTTGATTCATGCGATATAAACGCATTTTAATCATACATTATCAACCACTTTTATGTTTGCAAGCTTTCTGTATGGTTAGATTTGAGTTTTAATGCAGGAATCGAAGGCCACCATACGCAGATGCACCATGAGCCATCAAAGGCGCTCCCCACTGAATCCCAGCGCCAATTCTGATTTGGGCCAAAACATTTTGATAACAACACCCCCTTTTTTTCAAGCATGGCCCATTTCTTTTGTTTATTTCTTTATTTATTTTATTTTATTAATTTCAAAATGTTTTTTTCAATATCACATAGAAATTTAGGATTTAGTTTTTTTAATAATTAATTTTGAGTACAATTAATTAATTAAACTTTAAATTTTTTTTATAATTAAAATGAAATAGAATTAGGATTAATTTTATTTATATCAGTTTTTTTTCATTATATAAAACAAAAAAACCAAAAATAATAGAAGTAGTCTCATTAGAATTGATTTTTAATCAACAATCTTTTTCTTCTTTTTTAATTAATTAGGATTTCATTTAGGTTTTTTTAGTTAATTTAGTTTAATTATTTTCTTAAAATGAACAAAACAAATATATTTTTTTTACTTAGATTTTTTAACGTTTCTTTCCATTTTCACGCGCGTTTATCTTATTCTCGCATCTTTTATAATATTGTACCTACTGATGGGATGTAATAGATTAAAATAGGACTTTACTGCTTTTCTTTATTTTCTTTCCCCCATTTGGACATGTAAATGCGCCCTCCCCGAAAAGATTGTAATAGCGTAGATTTAAATTCCCGCACTTTAAATTTCTGCTAAACATTAACTGCTAGTAAATTAGGCGTGCATGAAAAGATAAAGTCAATTAATCCTTAGATCACTAACATAAGATAAATATATGAAAATTGAACACTTTCCTCACACTTGCACCCTTAGGGTATACCTCACTTGGTTGTCTCGGAAAATAATGGTCATGTCCCTCGAGTGTAGGGATATCTTAGTAAGGACCCTCAGTATAAAAGTCATCATAAAAGATCATGGTCCCTAAACGTCCCTCGAGTTGCCTACATAAAATGATCTTGTCCCTCGATGTTGCCTATATGATGACAGTCCATTTGAATGCTAAGATATCCTTACATGTTTCCTTCAATGACCATAGCGACCCTTTCGATAGTCTCTCAACATCCAACTATAGGGCTACCTACTCACTAATAGTAGGATATCACTATCTAAAGGAAAGGAGGAAAAGAATGTCCTTTTTTGAGTAGGTAGATGACTCTTAAGTACTTGCTCAAACCTGAAATTTTCACACTTACACACTTTCAAAAATATTTTCAAAACGTTTTATCACAGTCTTGAGGACTGATACAAGAGTTACCATAAAGCAAACAAAAACTTTCAAAACACAACCACAAACAATTTTCAAAAATGAGCAAGTACCTAAGAGCCCGTGGAAAACCATGAATAGAAAGGGTGCTAACACCTTCCCTTTCCATAATCTACCCGCCTTACTCAGAAAATCTCGAAAAAGGTCTTTTTCTATTCTTTTCACCCTTTCCTTTGTTGGATAAAAGAAAATCCGGTGGCAACTCTTGCTTACCGCGACATTTGCAAACAAAAAACATAAAACCAGTATGAAACAGTCGGTTCTGCCACCGTATCACAGAACTGGCGTCTCTGCTGGGGATTCTTATAAAAGTGAGGTTTACCTTAGGGTCTAGATCATTTCTAAAATTGTTTGCCTGTTTGTTTGCTTTACTTTTAAGGGATTGTTTGGGTTACTATAGATCCTACACCCGGATCTGGGGAAACTTGTTAGGTAAGTAGCAATAGATCATGGAAACTGTGCGGGGTATACCGATAAGGAAGCGATGGCTACGTTGATGCGACACTTTAGTTGGTACCAGTAGCCCTTGAGTTAATCAAGGAGAATATATGGCCGTTGCGTGGTTTCATAAAGCGTCAACTGACCTTATAACCTTTAAATGAACAACTTGGCCATTAGGACGTAGCGAGATGTCCGTCTTTGGTGTATTCCCAAAGTCAAAAGATACTCGATGCTACACTTATTGAGACTCAACTCCTGAGTTTTGTTTGGTTGCAAATAAGTCGCCTATTGAACGAAGCTTGTGGGAAAGGTCAGTGATATTGAGATCCCTTATAACCCGGTTACAATTTATAGGACAAGTTGAACCAATCAAACTTCAAGAGGGTATGACCTTAAAACCCATGCAAGCCTTAAACCTAAGGTTTTGGTGTGATTTGCTTGTGCTTACTATATATATGATTTCTTAGCATAATCATGACATCATAACATGGCATACCATACTAACCATTTCAAGGATTTTCTAGGGCTTATCTTTGTCTTATTTTGTAGGACATGACATCTGCTCGTAGGAATGCTATCCAGATCAACCTTGTGAAAGTACCTCCTCAACTCAAGGACTTAGAATCAAGGATTCCTGAAAGCTCTCCCTTCACTGAAAAACATTATCGACTTCTCAACTTAGTCACTTCAAACCCGGATGAAGAAATGTTACAGGTGCTTTTTCAGTTTTTTGACCAGTTGCACCACTGCTTCACTTTTCATGATTACCAGTTAGTGCCTACTATGGAGGAGTTTTCTCAGTTCTTGGGGGTACCTATCCTTAATCATCTACCATTCAACGGTATGGAAAGAGACCTAAAGCCTGAAGAGATTGCTCAAGCTCTGTCTTTACAATAGCCTGATGTAGTGGCAAATTGGGAAACCAGAAGAGGTGTCCAAGGATTTCCAGTTAAGTTTCTATTTGAGAAAGCTCACTATTTTTTGGATAATCTGGATTTACAAGCTTTTGAAGAGGTGTTGGCCTTTCTCATCTATGGGATGGTACTATTCCCTAACACAGACCAACTCATAGATGTGAATGCGGTTAAGATTTTTCTGTCATATAATCTGGTGCCTACCTTACTTGGGGATATTCTACACTCTCTGCGTACTCGAACTCTAAAGAGAAGAGGGACCCTTCTTTGTTGCACTCCTCTATTGGCTTGGTGGTTTATTTCGCACCTACCCCGGTCTATTTTGAAGAATGAGCAGGGTATGAGATGGTATCATAGGATGATTTCCCTTACACATTCGAATATTCATTAGTGTTCCCGATCCTTGGAGAGTATCACTATCATTGATTGCTGTGGGGAATTCCCTAATGTCCCTCTCTTGGGCAATAGGTGAGTAATCAGTTATAATCCTTGTTTGGCGTTGCGACAGTTTGGTTATGCTAGAAGGGATGGTCCTCACGACACACTCGTCCAAGGAATCAAATTTGACTATGGGAATGATGTTCAGGGTTATCGCAAGAGGTTCATTCGAGCTTGGGGCATGATAAACAGAGTTAGTAGCAAGACATTAGGGCACAATAATTCCATCCCTCTTGAGCCTTACCTCAAATGGGTGAGAGCTCGTGCCCAATGTCTTATGATGCCTTACCCCGCCATCTTACTTGTGATTATGGAGCCAATTGCTGAGGGAGACACTCCTTACATTGTATTTCATCCTGACATGCCAACTGACCTTGAGGAGCTACGGGAATCCTGGATCCAACTCAAAGAAGAACGGGATACTTTCGAAACCCAATTCTACGCCAGCGAGAAGAAGGTTTTAGAGCTCACCAGGTTACTTCACGAGGAGAAGAGTATAAACGCTTACATTGCACCAAAGAGGATGCGTCGGTGGGAAGCTTAAGTCTCTTTGCTTTGAGATTTATTTTTGCTTTGTTATCTCCTTTGTAAACCCAAGAGGCATCATTATGATCGATAAAACTTCTTAAGTGCAATTAACGTTTGTTCTCTTTCTGTTTAAGCAATTTTAAGTCTTAGAAATCCTTGAAAACATTGAATACATATATCATACATATCATTGCATAAGAAAGTTTCATAACAGGTCTCTCATGTTCTCGCTGTTTATTTCAGCAATGGCTCTCAAACAAGACAACAGAGATCTCCGAATTCAAGAGGCTCAGTTCATGGAAATGTTCCTAAACCTATCCAAGGAGAAGGAAGAGTTGAAAGCACTCCTCACTGGGAACCTGGCCAAGAAAAATCCTAAAGAAAATAAGGACGAACGGTTGGAACAACTGCAAGCTGAGGTTGAAGCAATGAGAACCCAGATGCTGGGGTAGATGGATCTTATCTAAGGCCTGGCCCGGGTACAAGAAGAGCTGAGAGGCATTGTCAACAAGCTTCTTCAATACAGATGCAACCGTCTGAAGTAAATAGTCGAGGTTGGGGACCGAGTCATTAATCAACCTCAGAGAAGACAAGAGGTTAGTTTGGTGAAGAGTGGACCTTTCCAAATTGCTACCTGTGATACGGTGGTAGAACCGGCTGTTAATACTGGTTTTGCATTTGTATTCGCAAATGTCGCGGTAAATAAGAGTCGCCACTGACTTTTATTTCATCCAACAAAAGGACAAGGGAAAAAAACAGAAAAAACCCTTTTTCGAGATGTTTCTGAGTACGGGGGGTAGATTATAGAAAGGGAAGGTGTTAGCACCCTTTCTATCCGTGGTTTTCCACGGGCTCTTAGGTACTTGCTCATTTTGAAATTGCTTGTGTGTGTTTTGAAAAAAGTTTTGTTTACTTCGTGATAACCCTTGTATCTGTCCTCAAGAGCGTGACGAAGTTGTTTTGAAAACTATTTTTTGAAAGGTGCTTGTGTGAAAAAGTTTTTATTTGGAGCAAGTACTTAATAGTTTTCTACCTACTCGAAAAAAGTTTGTTCGTTTTCATTTACTTTAGACAACGCTATCCTACTATTGAGGAGTAGGTAGCTCCGTCGTTGGAATTTTAAGGGACATTCGAAAGGGACGAAATGATCTCTGAAGGCAACAAGTAAGGATACCTTATCATTTCGAAGGGACTATCATTATAAGATCAATTTTCGTAGGCCACTCGAGGGACATGTAGGGACTATGATCTTTATGACGACTTTGAATTACAGGTCATTGGTAAGATATCCCTACATTCGAGGGACGCGACCATTATTTCCGAGGCAACCAAGTGGGGCAAACCCTAAGAGTGAGCATGTGCAAGTGTGCCATTTTTCAATTAATTGTCTTTGCAGAATTAGGGTTATCTACCGTTTTAAAGTCATTTATCTTGCCATTCAATCCTATTATTCATACATATAGGCAGTTAATAGTTACAGAATTTAAAGAGTGAGAAAAGAAAATCTACGCTATTACAAGGCTTTTAGGCAGATACACAAATATTTGACTCAAAAATAAAGATGCGAAAATTAACATCCTAATAAACTATTACAAACTTGAAACAATTACAATAACTCGGAAAAAAAATAAATAAAACGCGCGCGAAGAATTAAGACGAGAATTGAGAAAGGATATTTTTTGGACTTTTTTGTAAAAAAGAATTTAATCTTGCGAATTAACCAAATTTCTATTTACTTTTCATTATATAAAAAAGTTTTCAAGTTAACCTAATTTCTATTGAATTTTAATTACAAAAAAGGAATTTGAATTAATCTAAATAAACTAACTAATTAATTACAATTAAATATTTTATGAAAAAAAAACTAAATCTAATTTTTTAGTGATTTTCTGATTTTCTGATTTAATTGAAAAAAAAAATGATTTTTAATGTTTTATTTTTGTGAGAAAATAATTGATCAAATAAATAAACAAAAGAAAAAAAAGAGAAAGAGTTTGGGCCTGGAGTGATGTTAGTAGAACAAGGGGTCTGAATTGGAATTTTCAAGCCCAGATTTATGCAAGCCCACCATGCGTTTGGATCCAATGCTGGCCATATTTGAGGGAGCACCATAGACTTCTCTCCACTGGGCGGTAGATCTGGATCTGAAGATGATCCACTGGATGGATTTAGAGGGTGTATGATAGCTTTCCTGGGTAGTGCACGCTGTATCCTGTGAAAATAATGGGAAAAAAATGCAAAAGCTCACGCCTGGGATCAAACCCAGGACATGAACTTCATACTTCCCTCCCCTGACCAATTATGTTAGCTTGCTTATCTTTTAGTATAATGAACAAACAATAACATAATAGAAAAGCACGACTTATGCCCAAAAGCGCGCGTAATTTCAAATCGGCCAGTGGTTATCAGACGTGTCATCATCTTCTCCCCTAGACTGTTGCTTTAGACATCCACATTTTACCTACGGACACCAACTGTAACTACAGCCCTGCAAATCTCAAAAATTAATGCCAAGCATGATAAATCAACTCCAAGCATACAGATCAACTCGTTTTAATCTCACGAGTATGATGGCATCCCTCTTTTGCCCTGATTTTATGTGTATCACAAAGCCCTAAAACATGACCTCAAACTCTAACAATGGCAACTATCAATACATGCGCTAAAACTCTTAATTACCCATACCAATATGTTCTAAATGATGTTGTAAACAAGAAAGCATGCTTAGAAATTATTTATGATGCATAAATTTACAGAACCAAATTCAAAAAACATGACAAACCATGAGGGATGTGGAGGCTGGTTTTGGGCGTCTTAGTGGGTGCAAATGATTGGAACAACTTCTGGATGTGTCGAGGAACGTATTGCAAGCCTTGAATATCCTTGAGAATGGATGTAATATGGAATTCTATTTGAGATTTTTTTGACAAAAATGCAATTTTTCATGGCCGTTTCACACGATTAACCTTTGTCCATGTGCTTGGGATTTGTTATGTATATGTATCTGATTGAATTAGGTTAACAAAAAGGCTTCAAATCTTTGCCAATTATCAAGATTTGATTTCATTCCATCCTTGCATTATTTCTTTCCAAATCAAGCTAAATCATTCCATTCTCACTCCAATCAACCTTGACACGATTTGATTCTGTTTTGGCAGCATAAATTGATTGCATTTTCATTCAAAATCAGATCAAAAATAAACCTTCCATATTTTAAATCATTTATTTGATTTAATTTGATTTTTAAGTGATTAAAATAAAAATAATTTAAATAAATAAAGTAAATAAAATATGGAAGAGTGTTTGGGTCATGGACATTGCTAGAAGTAAGATGCAAGCATAAAAAGTTAGGCTTATTTGCCAAAAAATGCAATTTTGGGCATTGTTGACTTTTGACAATTCTCCAAAAATGGCCAACTTTGACAATGCATATCTCCTTCAATTTTGACCCTAAGAGAGTGTTCTTGGACTTTTTAGAAATATTAGGATGTCCCTTAAACAACCCTTTTTATTTCATCTCAATTGGAATTTCCATGTTCATGTAAGAAGCTTTGACCCAAAAGGTGTTTTTGTTGACTTTTTGGAATGACCTATAATGTCTAAATTTATATCTTTTCATGAGTGCATTTTTTGAACTTGAGGGATGAATTTGAGTTATAGGGAATTGAATTCTCTTCAAAATGAGCCTTGGATGGAAAATTTATGATAAAGTATGAGAAAGTTATGCTTGGTCAAAGTTTGGTTAACTTTTCTTGAGAAACCCTAATTTAGCAACTTTTGAGTTTTGATGAATTAGGAGCATTCCTTGGGGAATCATGATCAAAACTTGATCAAATGATGGATATTATTTCAAAATGTTTATGTTGACCAAAAATCTTGAAGTTTGACTGTATGTGGGCCAAAGTTGACTTTTGACTTAATACAGTTGATTTTCAAGCATCTGAGCAGTTGACTGGGTAAACTTCTTGTGCAAGGAATAAAACTTGGCATGGATAGTCTTGAGAATATATTAGGACTATGGGGAGAATATGAGGCCTTTGGAGCTCCCCCATCTTGACGAAAATGGAAACCCTAGTTGGAGGTTAATTGCTTTAGTAGAGAGTTTGTCTGGTCAACTCTTGAGCATCCTTGAGCAAGTTGAGGATCTCAATGAACATATGTTGAGTAAAAGGGGAGGGAAAATTTTGGGGTACAACACTACCACATTGCGGTTCCAACAACAACCTCACCAAAAAACAACAGGTTAATCAGAGTAAGCCGAATACACCCAAGAGACAGTTTACCAAACTCAACATGCCGCTGTCTCAAGCTTTACAACACATGTTGAGGATAAATCTGGTTACGTTGATATGGCCTCCTCCGAATCCTAAGACTTCTTCCCCTAAATACAATCGTGATGCAAGGTGTGCATATCACTCCAATAGTCTGGGGCATGATACTGACGATTGTTGGATGTTGAAATATAAAATTCAAAACATGATTGATGAAAAAGTGTGGGAGTTTACACATGATGGTCAGGATGAGTTCTTCTGCCATCCCTCCAAGGCACGCCATCTAAAGTGACAAGATCAGATGGAGAAGCTTTTGTTCATTAGAATTTTCAATTTGTAATTTTCTTTTGATTGTTTGAACATTTATTCATGTCAAACTTTGTTACTTTATCAATGCATTGCATATGTCTGTTTTGAATCAATTCATTTGTATTCACTATATTTAAACTGATTTCCTTTTCGTGATATTCAACTCTCGATCAAAAGCTCTGAGCCTTTAGAGGGAGGATGATGAAAATGATACCACAATCTCTACAATATGCTTTTGAACAGACCCCGCCAACAATGTACATGCATTGTTTCAAATACAGTGGAGTTATAAGGAATATAATCCCTAATGAACCCCTTTAAGCCAAAGAAGTAGGAGTTTTTCTTTTCACACAAATTAAAACCCTTAATTATAACCTGGGGCAGGGTAGTTTCTCAGTCAATTCAGACGGGAATTCAGTCGCAATTTTCTGTTTCATACACAATGAATGGCATCGAATGAGTCCTTCCAAATCAAAATATTATGATGGTTCCGCATAATTATTAAAGCCGATAATCATTATCTCTCAAAATAAAACCCCTCTAAGTCAAAACCTATGAAGGAAGCTTAAGAAAAAACTGGGGCATCCCGCTGACTATAATCATAAAAGAACCAGTTCAGGCAAAAGCAGGGATAATAGAAATAAAAAAAGAGGTCTCTACAAATTCTCACCAAAAAGAAGATTACAAAATTGACTTCCACTTCAAAATAAACTTTCAGTATGCGAACCATCACGGGAACATCAAGGACAAGATTCTAGACTCAATTGGGATCTGAACGCATGATTAACTGAGCATAGGATCAAAGAACATCACGAAGAACGGTTGGGTACAAATAAACTTTGAGCCTTTACCCTTTTTTTCTTAAACCTTGAACCAGGACAAGTTATAACCCTTAAAATTCCTAGCTGAAGCATGGGTTAGTTCGAAAGCATACTATTACAAAAGGTATCCTGACTCCTGTAGGGTTCACTATAAATCCTGAGTTGACATCACACTTTTACAAAATTTGTTTGTTTTACTAAAAAAATGACTTTTCAAACTTCAAGACAAACATAAGCTTTGCATTCTGAAAATACCATTATTTGCATATGACTATTTGTTCAACAACAGATACATTCGCGCGACGGATATTCGATAAACACAAATCTTCTCAGTTGATAGAATCACCTCAGATGAAAAGACATTCTAGTGATAGGCCATTCATAATCAAGGGGCATAGCATGGTGTCCAGCTGATCTGGGGCAGTCAAGTCAAGGTTCAAGGAATCTCTCAAAAATTCCAAATAGCTAGGGGCAGAACTCCATCTAAATCACTTGGGGCATTGAACATGAATTCCAGAAATGAATGTTGTACAATCAAACAAACACCTTCTGGTAGTGTGATAACACTTACTACTAAGGAAAATGATAATTCTCTGCACCCGGTGAATGTGGACATAGTCAGAAAAGACTACGCATGAAAAAGACCTACTAGTTTGACAAGCCTAGGCAAAAATAAGGGCATCCCGGCGAACCAAAAAGAGTTCGGGCAAAAATTAGGGATATATGCAAAAATTATGCACCCGGTAAGTCAAAAACCTAAAAAGGAGGCTTGGGCAAAAAAGGGTATCCTGGTGGACTGAAAACCCAAAAGGGCGGTCCAGGAAAAAGTTAGGGATTAAAGAGTACGATTATGTCCCGTCATCTTATCACTTGTCTATCAGTAGAAGACTTGTTATCCTGATCAACATTTACCAATCACCCCATGAGTAGGGATGACACTCAAACCATCCATAAAGTCTCCACAAATACTTTCTCCAGCAGGTACAGGGGAAGAGATATTATGAGATGAAGTCACCGCTACCTATGACCCCATGACACATATGTTCCCCACATAGTAGAAATAACCAAAGTTTTGACCTCTTCTTCCCCAAGAAGGAATTACTTCCTCCCGCCAAGTTCCTTCAGGAAGATGAAATCTGTATTCCCCAGCCGAGCTTTATAACCTTAAACAGTTTATAAAACCTCCTCTCGGTTAGAGTTTATTTATCAGACTGTGGAAGTTCACTCCCCAAAAGAGTTTATTTCTCTACATAGGCAAAATCTTCCAATAAAGAATCTCCCTCCATAGATTTATTCTCAAGCAGAGTCAATACCCGACAGAACATCCTCAAACAGAAAGAGTAAATCCTCGGCAAATCATATTCATTCATCATCCCCAGCAGAAATGAAAGATGCAACCTCCTTATACTCTCCACCAGCAGTTAGGGATTTATCTTCCCAGATTGGGAAATACGCAGTAGCATCCCATGTTCATACATCGTGGCATGCTCATACATATCGCATACAACATAATCTCATTTATTTTGAGAACATCACCATAATGCATTTCATCCATCATGACATTGCATATGACTAACTCTTTGCCTTTTTCAAAGAAAAGATCAAATCAACAAACATCGTTGACTACTTATGTGATCTGGTAGTCTTCTCAAAATCTATGTCTAACAAAGGATTATTTCAGGATTTTTCTCAGAAAGATGTCCTCACAAGACCTTCTCTGGTTCAGTCAGATCGACACTAAGATCTCTCTGATTCCTATTCATGTTGAAGATATTCCAAGACTTTTGTCTGGTTCAGCTGAATCAATCCTGAGATTCTTCTGATTCTTATCCAGTCAAAGTTAATCCAAGACCTTCTTTGGTTCAGTAAGATCGACACTAATATCTCTCTGATTCCTATTCCAATTGAAGATAGTCTAAGACTTTTGTTTGGTCCAGTTAAATCGATCCTAAGATTTTTCAGATTCTTATCCAGTCAAAGTTTATTAAAGACCTTCTTTGGTTCAGTAAGATCGACACTGAGATCTCTATGATTCTTATTCTAGTTGAAGATATTCCAAGACTTTCGTCTGGTTCAGTTAAATCGATCATAAGATTTTTCTGATTCTTGTCCAGTCAAAGTTAATTAAAGACCTTCTCTAGTTCAGTCAGACCGACACTAAGATCTCTCTGATTCCTATTCCAGTTGAAGATATTCTAAGACTTTCGTATGGTTCAATTAAATCGATCCTAAGATTTCTCTGATTCGTATCCAGTCAAAGTTAATTAAAGACCTTCTTTGGTTCAATCAGATCGACCCTAAGATCTCTCTGATTCCTATTCCAATTGAAGATATTCCATGACTTTCGTCTGGTTCAGTTAAATCAATCCTAAGATTTTTCTGATTCTTATCCAGTCAAAGGTATTTAAAGACCTTCTCCAGTTCATTCAGATCGACACTAAGATCTCTCTGATTCTTATTCCAGTTGAAGATATTCCATGACTTTCGTCAGGTTCAGCTAAATCGATCCTAAAATTTTTCAGATTCTTATCCAGTCAAAGTTAATTAAATACCTTCTCTGGTTCAGTGAGATCGACACTAAGGTCTCTCTGATTCCTATTCTAGTTGAAGATATTCCAAGACTTTTTTCTGGTTCAGTTAAATCGATCTTAAGATTTTTTTTATTCTTATCCAGTCAAAGTTAATTAAAGACCTTCTCTGGTTTAGTCAGATCGACATTAAGATCTCTCTGATTCCTATTCCAGTCGAGGATATTCCAAGACTTTATCTGGTTCAGTTAAATTGATCCTAAGATTTTTCTGATTCTTATCCAGTCAAAGTTAATTAAAGACCTTCTCTGGTTCAGTAAGATCGACACTAAGATCTCTTTGATTCTTATTCCAGTTGAAGATATTTCAAGACTTTCGTTTGGTTCAGTTAAATCGATCCTAAGATTTTTCTGATTCTTATCCAGTCAAAGTTAATTAAAGACCTTCTCTGGTTCAGTCAGATCGACACTAAGATCTCCCTGATTCTTATTCCAGTTGAAGATATTCCAAGACTTTCGTTTGGTTCAGTTAAATCGATCCTAAGATTTTTCTGATTCTTATCCGATCAAAGTTGATTAAAGACCTTCTCTGGTTTAGTCAGATCGACAATAAAATCTATCTGATTCCTATTCCAGTTAAAGATATCCCAAGACTTTTGTCTGGTTCAGTTAAATCGATCCTAATATTTTTCCGATTCTTATCTAGTCAAAGTTCATTAAAGACCTTTTCCTGGTTCAATTAAATCGATCCTAATATTTTTCTGATTCTTATCCAGTTAAAGATAAACCAAGACCTCTGCTGGTTCAGTTAGAATCTTCCTTTGATTTGTTACTGATTCTTTTCGGGTAGACCTTTCTCTGGTTCAGTTAAATTGACACTGATTTTTCTGATTCTTATCCAGTTAAACATGAATCAAGACCTATGCTGGTTCAGTTCTAATCGAACTTTGATTTGTTACTGATTCTTATTCGGTAGACCTTTCTCTGGTTCAGTTAAATCGACACTAAGATTTTTATGATTCTTATCCATTCAAAGTTAATTCAATATTTTCATCTGGTTCAGTCAGATCGACACTAGGATCTCTCTGATTCCTATTCTAGTTGAAGATAATCCAAGAACTTTTGTTGGTTCAGTTAAATTGACACTATGATTTTTCTGATTCTTATCCAGTCAAAGATAAGTCAAGACCTCTGCTATTGCAAAAACTACAAATCCTGGAGTATGACCAGATGGAAGTTTAATCTCATTTCCCCGGTAAGTTGCTGTGAAGCCTGGAATACGACCAGATAGCAGTCAGCGTTATTATCCCCAACAAGTCTCCGTGAAGCCTGGATCCTGACCAGATAGTAGTTCACTTCCGTCTCTTCAGTCAAGAGATAACTCCCCAGTAGATTAATGGACAACTGAAGCTCCTAAGCTCTATTTCCCGAGACAGATACCAACATTCCCCAGCGGACTCCTCCTCAGACAGCAGGAACATGAATTCCCACAAAGATACTCCTTACGAAGTCGACATCTATTTTGGATAGCATCTTTAAGCCCATCTCCGACGACTCTCGGTCATACTCCTTGGACGAAATCTTTAAGCCCATATCTGACAGTCTTATGTCATCTTTCCCAAATGTTATCTATAAGCCCATTCCTGATATTACCTACACAGTCAAGTATCATTTCAGACGAGTGCAAATTTCTGGGCACTCTAGTGTTCGATCATCTTCCACCTTCAAATCACGAAAGGTAGACCAGCCAATCTACATCCTTAGGTTTAAGAAGATTGAACAGGGGAAGCTATTGTACCCCAAAATTTTCTCTCCCATTTTCACACAAGACATACTCCTAGAGTTTCTCAATTGCTCAAAGGTTGACCAAGAATTGACCAGACAATTCTCCTCCTAAGGCAATGAACCCCCAACTAGGGTCAATGTTTATCAAGATGGTTGAGATCCAATGGTATCTAATGCTTCCCATGGTCCTAATATGTATTCAAGATTATCCATGCCAAATTTCATGCCTTGCATAACAAGTTTACTCAGTCAATTGCTCAAATGCTTGAAAATCAACTATGCTAGATCAAAAGTCAACTGTGGCCCATGTACAGTCAAACTTCAAGATTTTTGGTCAATATCAACATTTTGAAGTGATATCCATCATTTTATCCAGGGTTGATCATGATTCCTCAAGAAATGCTCCTAATTCATCAAAAGTCAAGAATTGCTAAATTAGGGTTTCTATCAGAATAGTTAACCATACTTTGACCATGCATAACTTTCTCATACTTTATCATAAAATTTCCACCCAAAGCTAATTTTTAACAGAATCCAATTCCCTACAACTTATCTTCAGACCCCAAGATCATGAAATGCACCATTTAAAAGATATGAGCTCAGACAATACAGGTCATTTTCAAAAAGTCAACAAAAGCCACTTTTGCCAAGACCTTTTACATCAAGATAACATCTTCAAATGCAAACTTGATCCAAATAGAGATTATAAAGGACATCTTTGGTTTTCCAAAAAGTCTAAGATCATCTTATAAAGATGAAAATTGAGCAAGTTATGAGGTGGACAAGTTGGGAAAACTTGTGAAAATTGCATGAAGTCAACTTTGAGTAAAATTGAATTTTTAGGTTAATGGACCTAACTTTTGGGGTTCAAACATGTTTATGACATACCCAAGGACCTATAAACCTATCCATTCACTATTTTGATTTTATTTCTATTTATTTGAATTTTGTATCCATTTAATTATGAATTAAATCAAATAAATTAAATAAAAATGCAAAGAATATTTGGCCACGACATTTGGGTTTGATTTGATTTATTGAAAGGCCCATATTTTCGTGAAAGATACATCCAAAGGGACCAGGTTCATGCAAGTGACCAAAGAGGCAAAGATGTCACAAATATGGACATTTTTCAATGTGTTTTATGCTTGTCTCCAAGGCCATGAATGCATTGATTCTTTACCATTTTCGTTCACTCCTATCTTCCATATATAAATACATAACATTAAAAGCCAAAGGGAGCACGAAATTACTCTCCAAAAATCTCTCAAAAAGCTCTTCAAAAAGATCTCCAGAAGCTCTTCAAAAAGCTCTACAGAAAGCTTAAAGAATTGCTGCACATTTCATTCAAAAATTCCAAAGTTGTTAAAACTGAATTTCAAATTGCAGGTGGTTTTGATCCAAAAAAAAGGCTCAGACGTATTCCTGGAAGCCTTCTGGATCGTTCCCAGCCATTCTTAAGACCTAAAGTTGTCTAAAACGCGTTTCAGCCACACCACGATTTGCGTTTTTACTTGATTTCGATTTCCTTGATTCATATGATATAAACGCATTTTAATCATACATTATTAACCACTCTTGTGTTTGAAAGCTTTCTGTATGGTTAGATTTGAGTTTTAACGCAGGAATTGAAGGCCACCATACTCAGATGCACCATGAGCCATCCAAGGCGCTCCCCACTGAATCCCAACGCCAATTCTGATTTGGGCCAAAACATTTTGATGACAACACCCCCCGTATTTTTCAAGCCTGGTCCATTTATTTTGTTTAATTCTTTATTTCTTTTATTTTGTTAATTTCAAAAAAAAAAATTCAATATCACTTAGATATTTAAGATTTAGTTTTTTTAATAATTAATTTTGAGTACACTTAATTATTTAAAATTTAGCTCTTTTTTTTTCTAATTAAAATGAAATAGAATTAGGATTAATTTTATTTATATCATTTCTCTTTCATTATATAAAACAAAAATCCAAAAATAATAGAAGTAGTCTCATTAGAATTAACTTTCAATCAACAATCTTTTTCTTCTTTTTTAATTAATTAGGATTTTATTTAGTTTTTTTAGTTAATTTAGTTTAATTATTTTCTTAAAACGAACAAAACAAAAAGATTTTTTTTTACTTAGACTTTTTTAGGTTGTTAGACGTTTCTTTCCATTTTCACGCGCGTTTATCTTATTCTCGTGTCTTTTATAATATTGTACCTGCTGATGGGATGTAATAGAATAAAATAGGACTTTACTGCTTTTCTTTATTTTCTTTGCCCCATTTGGACATGTAAATGCCCCCTCCCCGAAAACATTGTAATAGCGTAGATTTAAATTCCCGCATTTTAAATTTCTGTTAAATATTAACTGCTAGTAAATTAGGCGTGCATGACAAGATAAAGTCAATTAATCCTCAGATCACTAACATAAGATAAATATCTGAAAATTGAACACATTCCTCACACTTGCACCCTTAGGGTATATCTCACTTGGTTGTCTCAGAAAATAATGGTCATGTCCCTCGAGTGTAGGGATATCTTAGCAAAGACCCTCGGTATAAAAGTCATCATAAAAGATCATGGTCCCTAAACATCCCTCGAGTTGCCTATGAGAAAATGATCTTATCGCTCGATGTTGCCTATATGATGACAGTCCCTTTGAATGCTAAGATATCCTTAAATGTCTCCTTCAATGACCATAGCGTCCCTTTCGATAGTCCCTTAACATCCAACGATAGGGCTACATACTCACTAATAGTAGGATAGAACTATCTAAAGGAAAGGAGGAAAAGAACGTCCTTTTTCGAGTAGGTAGATGACTCTTAAGTACTTGCTCAAACCTGGAACTTCCACACTTACACACTTTCAAATATATTTTCAAAACTCTTTATCACACTCTTGAGGACTGATACAAGAGTTACCATAAAGCAAACAAAAACTTTTAAAACATACAAACACAAACAGTTTTCAAAAATGAGCAAGTACCTAAGAGCCTGTGGAAAACCACGGATGGAAAGGGTGCTAACACCTTCCCTTTCCATAATCTACCCCCTTTACTCAGAAAATCTAGAAAAAGGTCTTTTTATGTTCTTTTCACCCTTTCCTTTGTTGGATAAAAGAAAATTCGGTGGTGACTCTTGCTTACCGCGACATTTGCAAACAAAAAACGCAAAACCAGTATTAAACAGTCAGTTCTGCCACCGTATCATAACACCCTTAGATTAGAACAAACTTAAGTGGATCCTTGGTAGCAATATCGTGTTATTTTCCTTCTTTAGGTTTACACAGTGTTTCCATTCTCTCTCGAGATAAATAGCACTGATGGTGACTCTTATTTCCGCCTTCTTCGTGATTCGATGAAAATCCTAGATGCGACAACTGGCGAATCTATTGGGGACCCTTGCAAGTCAGTCCTAGCTTTTGTATGTTTTCTTTTCTTGAGGTGTTTGTTTGCTTATTGCTTTATTGATTCATTTGTGTATATGCTTTCATGCATTGTATTTTATCTTTTTGTGGTTTCCTATACTCTGGATATGTTGTTGGGTTGTTTATTTGTTGGGATAGGATGATAATATGAGGTAAAAAGCCCAGTACCCACGCTATGAGATTTCATCTAGGAACACTAGAACTAGATTGGACTAATGATGGCTATGATACGTGAGGTATAAAATAACGCATTCATGTGAGCCACGCTCAGCCGAGGTTTAGGTGTGGTACTCTCACTTACATGTAAATGCGACAATGGCAGTACTTAGCAGGCAAACTAACAAATTTGAGTTACACTTTAACCTTACCCTGACCTAGACTAAACCCGTGATTGAGGGAGGGAATGATCTTACAGTTACTATTGGTGACTATTTGGTTCTATTGGTGTATGTTTTAGACCTTTGATCCTATGATATCCAAATTATTCAAAAAGAGTGTGGCAGATATCCAGCCTTGGAGTCTTGATTCCAGTTGCTATAACATTCACATTCATGGAATTCCTCTTTTATTTTTGAAAAAGAGCGAACTTTCATACACATATCACTTCCTGAATATCTTAAAATTCTTGTTTTTCGCCTATCGTACCCTATTGTTTATCATCTTAATGGGTGAAGAAACTTTAAGATTTCCTGGAAAAGAAAATATTGCATACATTTCATGCATTTTTTATCAGGTACAAAAACTTAATGGGGCCCTTATCTTTTATCCTTATTCAGAATCAGTGAAGTTGACTCCTACACACCCGTATAACACCAAACTCAATCAACAGAGGATTATGAACCATTTTTAAGAAAACCAGAACTTACTCCGCTGAGATATGGATTCCATGGGGGATCGAATGAATCAACTTCTTGAGACACTCCACATTATGATCAAGGGCCACGAAGATCTTCGTCACAATGTTGCCAATATTACTGCTGCTTCCTCTTCTGCCAACAGAGGACCCAATAGAGGACCTGTTAACGGACCTAATGGTATGCTTACTATTGAGAATCATGGGAAAAAGATAATCGATAATTATAACAATTTTATTGATCGATGAATCACAAGGTACCCTGGTTGCTAACCTCAAGGACGATATCAATCAGACTGCTAAAATGTATCAGGCTATTGAAGAGCGACTAAAGGCCTTGGAGGTGTCAAAGAATAGTGGTTTCAGTGTTGCTGCCATGTATTTAGTCCCTGGAATTGTGCTACTTCAAAAGTTTAAAATCCCTAATTTTGACAAGTACAAGGGAACTACATGTCATGAAACTCATCTCCGCTCTTACTGCCGCAAAATGGATGCCTATGCTAAAAATGAACCTCTGCTCATTCACTATTTTCAAAATAGTCTTACAGGGGCACCATTGGAATAGTACATGCAAGTGGAAGCGACTCTTGTTAGTATTCAGGGAGAGCTTACTGACACTTTCTTAAAACATTGTTACTACAATACTGCCATGGCTCCCAGCCGTGCCCCATTCCAAAGTATGTCACATAAGGCTGATGAATCCTTTAAAGAGTACGACCAAAGGTGGCGTAGCCTAGCTGCAAGGGTTTAACCTTCATTCCTGGATCGTGAGTTAGTTGATTTGTTCATAGGTACTCTAAAAGGGTCGTATCTTCAACATGAAATATGTAGTACTTCTTCATCCTTTTCTTACCTAGTGATTATTGGGGAAAGGGTCGAAATGTGTATCAAAGCTGGTTCAATTCAGAATACAACTAGTGCTAGTGGTAACAACAACAGTTATTGCAATGGAAAGAAACCATACTTTGGAGGGGATATTAAAAAGGAGGGTGAGACAAGCCATGTTTCTGTTGATAAAGGAAAATCTCCAGCCATCCAATTTTCGTATTATTTATGTCCTGCTTCCGTTCCACATCTAGTATATGCTGCAAGTTGTTTTCAACCATGGGTGGCTCCACAACAACCATTCGCTTCACAACAACAACAACTAATGGTTCAACAACAACCAACACAACAACAACACCAATAACAACAAAAATGTTATCAGCAAAATCAAAGGCCTTAAAACCAACATAGGCAAAGGACCTACCCTCCTAGGAGAGTTGATCATATCTCTATGCCATATGCATAACTCTTGCCACAATTGCTTGCTTGTAATTTGGTTCAGTTGAGAGAACTTGGGCCATTTCCCAAGGTTCTTCCCAGAGGATATGATGCCAACGCACATTGCGAATTTCACTCAGATGCTCCTGATTATTCAATAGAAAATTGTATAGCATTAAAATGTAAAGTTCAAGATCTTATTGATGCCAAAGAAATTTTCTTCACTCCAGTAGGCCCGAATGTTCAAAACAATCCTATGCGGCCACATGGTGGGGCAGCTGCAAATTCCATTTTAGTTGAAGAAGAACCAATTAGTAATGTTGATGAGATCAAGATACTATTTACCAACGTTAGACGATTTCTGCTACAACAAGTGGTTTTGCAAGACCTTCATGATTTTTTTGTAAAGTGTTCTTCTAATCCAGAAGAATGTAGATATCGGAAAAAAGAAATTCAACAGTTAATAGATGAAGGTATACTCCAGGTTGAGAAAGTTCCTTTCAAAGTTTATTTTTTTTTGTATTTGACATACCATACTACCCAGTGCCAAGAGTTCAAAATGCTCTATTGATAATCCAATTCCCTGTTACTAATACTTTAACTCCACTAGGTCAGACTCGATATACTCCTCTGTTAATTCTGGCTCCTACCACTCATGCTCCTACTCAAGTCTTAGCTCCTTCCGCTCAAGTTTGAGTTGTCCCTCTAAAATTCTAGGCTCCATCTTCTTCAAATCTTGTTGTTACACCCCCTGTTGATTCAAAAGTTGTTCCTTTGGGTTATAATGCTTTATACATATAAGGGGAAAAGGTGGTTTATCCTCCAGTAGGTGATAAGAAATTTACCAACATTGCGGGAACTAGTGGTGTTACCCGTAGTAGAAGTTTTTGCTCCTACTCTCGCATGTCCTCTAAAAGGAACTAGTAATGATGACTTAGTTCAAGATAAGGTAAAACAAGTGATGAGTACCCATGCTGTAATCTCTGATCAAGAGACAGAGAAGCTGTTGAGATTGATAAAGAGAAGTGATTTCAAAATAGTGGAGAAACTTAATTAAACCCATGCTAAGATCTCTATATTGACCCTCATGTTATATTCTAAAGCACACCATAACGCTCTTTTGAAAATTCTGGGCAAAGCTAATGTGATTCCCGAAATTACTATCACTCAATTTGAAGGGATCGTGACCAATATCTATGCAGGCAATTATTTGGGTTTTTATGATGATGAACTTCCCCCTGAAGGACGAGACCGCAATAAAGCTTTGCACATCTCCATTAGATGCCTGTATACTGTTTTGTCATGAGTTTTGGTGGACACATGGTCCTCTCTCAACGTGATGCCTAAGAATATGTTATTCAAACTGAATATGGATGGGATGATGATGAGACCCAGTACTTTGTTTGTGCGAGCTTTTGATGGCTCCCGATGATCTGTAGAAAGGGAAGTATACTTATCTACCAAGATTGGTCCCCACGTTTTTTATCTATCCTTTTATGTCATAGACATTCTCCCTTTTTACACTTGCTTGTTGGGAAGACCTTGGATTCACGTAGCAGGAGATGTAACTTCAACCCTCCACCATCATTTGAAATTCGTTGTTGATGGTAAGATTATCGTGATTGGTGGAGAAGAGAACATGGTAATTAATATCGTTGCTTCCTTTTTATACGTCAAGGTCAATGGCGAAGTGCAAGAAACTCATTTTCAGGCTTGAGATTGAATCAGTTGAGATGTTTCCTTTTGCTGATGAGAAAAAGAAGCCCGAGAGTCCTCTCTCTTCCCTTAATGATGCTAAATCCTTTCTAGAATATGCTATCCCCTATGATGGTTGGGGAAAAGTAGTTAAAGTAATAGAAAAGAGAGACAAAAATGGTATTGATTATTAACCTTTCTCCCAAAGTAGTTCATCCTCCAAAGGGGTGCAGATTCCTCTAATCTCCCAAATATTCACTAGTGCTGTTACAAGTCATGGAGGGCAAGTCCTGGCCACAGATGATGAAGTTGGAGATGATGCAGACATTTCTCAGTTTATCTACCAGATTGCACCAGATCAGGAGCTCAACAACTGGATTGTCATGGATGTTCCAGAAGTTTCTTTCTATGAAGTGTAATTTTCTTGTTTCAATAAGTCATATGCTCTGCTCAAGGCATATTGACAGCTTATAGAAGGGTCCCCCATATGTTTCAATCATTGATTAATATTGAATAAAAATCACTTTTCACATATAATTTTTTTGATTTTTTTCTTTCAAATTTTTACTTTAACTATTTTTTTCTTCAAATTGGAAATGCTTTTCTTTATTTTTCTAAAATAAAGCATGGTTCATTCAAACATGCAAATCCACCTCGAATTCCATCAGAAATGATAATTCTATATTCCCTGACATCGATATCCTTGAGAATCTCAATGACCAAGCTGATGAAGGTAGTGGGGAAGATTGTGACGTTCCTGAAGAATTGGCCAGACTTGTAAAACAAGAAGAGAAAGCTGTCCTGCCTCATAAAGAAGGCATAGAAGTCACCGATCTTGGTACTGAACAAGTGGAGAAGGAAATCAAGATAGGTGTTTCCTTGTAAGACAATGTAAAGAAGGGGTTTATTGAGTTCCTCTTAGAGTATGCTGATATCTTTGTCTGGCCGTATGAAGACATGCCCGGTTTAGAAACTAATATAGTTGTGTACAAGTTTCCACTCAAGCCAGGATGTCCTCCTGTAAAGTAGAAGTCGCGTCTAATTCGATCATATATGTCTCTCAAGATCAAATAAGAAGTTGAAAAGCAACTGGATATGGGTTTCTTAGCAGTGGTTGAGTATTGTGTTTGGATTGGAAACATCATACTTGTTCCGAAAAAGGATGGAAAGGTACGTATGTATGTGGATTATCGAGACTTGAACAAAGCGAGCCCAAAAGATGATTTCCCGTTGCCTCATACTGGCATCTTAGTTGATAACATGACTCAGTTCCCGGTATTCCCTTTTATGGATGGTTTTCAGGCTAAAATCAGATAAAGATGGCTCCAGAAGACATGTTGAAAACAAAATTTACCTCTCCTTTAGGGTACTTATTGTTACAAGGTCATGCCTTTCGGATTGAAGAATGTTGGTGCAACATATCAACGTGCTATGTTGTTCTCTTTCATGATATGATTCTTAAGGAGATCGAGGTGTATGTTGACGATATGATTGCAAAGTCACAAACTGAATCAACATATTTGATCCATCTTCAAAAGTTATTTGATAGGTTACGGAAATTCAAATTAAGGCATAACCCAAACAAGTGCACCTTTCGGGTGCGATCTGGAAGGTTACTTGGTTTTATTGTAAGTCAAAGAGGAATTGAAGTCAATCTTGTAAAATTAAGAGCAAAATAAAACATGCCAACACCAAAGAATGAAAAAGAAGTCAAAGGGTTCCCTGGGAGATTGTAATACATTTCTAGGTTCATTTCTCATCTCACAGCTACTTGTGAACCCATTTTTAGATTGCTGCACAAGAATCAAGAAGTACGTTTGGACGACAACTGCCAAGAAGCCTTTGAAAAAATTAACAGTATCTTCAGGAGCCACCAATTCTTGTTTCACCAGGATCTTGAAGGCCACGCATCATGTACTTGACGGTATTGGAAGGATCTATGGGTTGTGTGCTTGGACAACATGATGAAACATGACGTAAGGAGAATGCCATTTACTACTTGAGTAAGAAGTT
Organism: Vicia faba; assembly: GCA_948472305.1. Lineage (NCBI taxonomy): Eukaryota > Viridiplantae > Streptophyta > Magnoliopsida > Fabales > Fabaceae > Vicia > Vicia faba. The sequence continues at coordinate 85,445,201 of OX451737.1, read as the reverse complement.
TACTAATTATAAATCAAGGTATTCCCTTCTTGAGAATACTTTTTATGCTCTCGCTTGGGCCGCTAGACATTTGAGGCAATACATGTTGACACATACATCATTGCTGATTTCTAAGATGGACCCAATAAAGTATTTTTGAGAAACAAGCTCTCACAAGAAGATTGGCTCGGTGGCACACGTTGTTGTCTGAATATGACATTCAATATGTTATGCAGAAGGCTATTAAAGTTAGCATTCTTGCAGATCATCTTGTTCACCAACCATTGGAAAAGTATCATTTAATGAAGTTTGATTTTCTAAATGAAGACGTTCTGAAAGTGGACAAAGATGGAGAATCTGAACAAAGGGAGCGATGGGCTCTCACATTTGACAGTGCATGAAATGCTTTAGGCCATGGCATTGGGGCTGTTTTGACTTATCCTTGCAATACTCATATACCTTTCAAAGCCAGACTATGCTTTGAATACACGAACAATGTTGCAGAGAACAAATCATATGTTATGGGCCTCGAAGCAGCCATTGACCTGAAAATCAAGATCCTCTAAGTATTTGGGGATTATGCTCTATTCATACATCAAATACGAGGTTATTGGGAGACACGACACTCCAATTTAAATCCATATCGGGATTACATTATGGAATTGTTTCCCACTTTCGAGAAGATCACCTTTGAGCATATTCCTAGAGAAGAAAATCAGTTGAAAAATGCTTTGGCTAATTTGGCGTCCATGTTCAAAACCAATTATCTGTATCATGCACTAGACATCAGATTCGTCATTACAAAGAACTAGCACATTTCTTTCTTTCTCATTGTCTCTCGACTAAATACTTGTCTAAGGAAAAGTCGTGGTATTTAGTCATCAAAAGATATTTTGAGAAGCAAGAGTATCCTGAGGGTGCCATAATTTTTGATAAGCGTACGCTTAGAAGGTCGACATCCAAAGTCTACTTGTCAAGAGACGTCTTGTACAACAGAAACTATGATTCAGTTCTACTCAGATGTGTGGATAGACACGAAGCAGAATTGATCATAAAGGAAATCCATGAGGGCTCTTTAGAACACATGCCAACGGTCATGCTATGGCTAAGAAAATTCTATGGGCAAGTTGTTTTTGGTTAACAATGTAAAGTGATTGTTGTGTGTACGCAAAAATGTGCCAAAAATTCCAAGTATATGCTGACAGGATTCATGTTCCTCCTACTCCTTTGAATGTTCTGACTTCTCCATGGCCCTTTGCAATGTGGGCAATTGACATGATTAGAATGATTTAACCTAAAGCTTCCAATGGGAATAGGTTCATTCTTGTAGCTATCGACTACTTCACCAAATGGGTAGAAGCTACTTCTTACAAAAACATAACCAAGCAAGTCGTCACTCGTTTTATCAAGAAATAGATCATATGTCATTATGGGGTTACCAAAAAAATAATTAATGATAATGGTTCAAATCTCAACAACAACATGATGAAAGAGTTGTGTGAAGAATTCAAGATTGAGCCCCATAACTCATCACCATATCGGCCAAAGATGAATGGTGCAATCGAGGCAGCCAATAAGAATATAAAAAATATTATCTAGAAGATGATGAGAACGTACAAGGACTGGAATGAGATGTTACCATTTTCTCTACATGGGTACAAAACTTCAATACGTACGTCAGTTGGGGCAACTCCGTTTTCACTTGTCTATGGTATGGATATTGTGCTTCTAATTGAAGTAGAGATTCTATCATTGAGGATTCTGACTGATACCAAGCTTGATGAGGCAGAATGGATTCAGACGAGGCTCGATCAACTTAATCTTATTAAGGAGAAGCACCTAACTTCTATTTGTCATGGTCAGTGTCATACCCAAAATTTGCCCGCGTTGGTGTAGGCAGTTAACTTCCTTTTTCAGAACTGTTAGCTTAATTTCATGTTAAATTCTATATTTTTATACTAACAATTATGTACCCTTTGATTTATTTAAGTATAATAGGGTTCAACTTTAAGAGGTGTATTTATCATTTTATCAAATAGAGCTCACTAGCCTAATTTAGTCAGACGGTTCATTAGAATTTTTGGGCCCATAAGCTTATAGTTGGATTAAATTGTTTTAAATTTTATTATTATAGAGTTGTTTACCAAGGTCAACATTTATGTTTAATATTTCTTTGCTACTATTATTATTTCTCACTATTATTATATTAATCTTTATTTTTTTTCATTTTTTTATTGTTTGAATTTGATTGTTTGTTGACTAAAGTTAACAAGGGTTGTAAACCCTAAATCCAACTGCACCATGTTTTGGATCTTCATTCCTAAGCTAACGAGTAACGCCCAGAGATCAATAAAAAATGAAATCAAATTTTGGATTTGTTTTATTGATACAACGAATATATACACAAGGACGTCCAAATACATCATAACACAAACCCTAATTCTAAAATATAATCGAATCTAAAACTAATTTACAATCAAATCAAATCTTACAAATTTGGATCAATTATAAATCAATCACATAACCTATAACTGCTAATCACTAACATTTTTCCTAATCTAACTATTTACTAAAACTATAAATAGAGACCTAAAACTATTGAATTGAGGACGAAAAATACCCTTGGAGAAATCTTGTTAATTGCTGCGAAATACCTAACCAAATCACCAGATCTATTCATCCATAAAGAATTATGGTTCATCATCAGAACCCTAATTTCTTTGAGCTAGACTCCCTCCAATTTTGGTACATATAAAGAAGAAAAGGAAGAGATCAGAGGCGAGGAAGAGAAACTCAGAGAAGGAAAAGAATTCATACGACCAAATTTATGGAAAGGATCAAGTAAGCTTGATACTTAGCTTAGGGTTCTTAATTTATTGTTGCTTGGTTGAATGTTTGGGTCCATTTTGTTTTTTTTTCTTGGAAATTTAGGGTTTGATTTGGGGATTAGGGTTAGGTTTAGGATTAGGGTACCTATTACTAAGGGTTAGGGTTCATGTGAAGAACCCTAGGGTTAGGGTTCATTTTTGTTGAAGGTTTCTGGGTTTGGTTAAGGTTCATCACGAAGAACCCTAGGGTTAGGGTTTATGATAATCTGGGTTGGAGTTTGAAGATTGTTTGAATGTTGTTGAGTTTTCTGTGTTTCTAGGTTTTATACGGTTGAAGGTATGAACCCATATGGGGGTTCTTGTTGAAGTTGTTGATGCCCTATTGTAGCCGGCGGCGGAAGCGATTTTCGGCCGGTGATACCCAGGGCGGAGGCAATTTCCGATGGTGGAAATCTAGAGAGAAGCCATCGCTTCTCTCTACCTTGAATAACTCTTTGGGTTTGGTTTTGTGAATAGAGAGGAAATAGAGAAAAAATGAGCCTTGAGCTCAGGATTTCCCTTAAATAATACTTCCTTCATTCGTTGAAGTTGGACGCGTAGCCTCACGATGGCCACGCGATGAGCATACTTTTACTTAATCCCTTGCACGTCCACCCACAATAATCCCTCAGTCAACACTTAATCTTAACCTTTCATTCATATTACTTCCAATCAACGCCCCAGGATTAACTCCTGAGGGCCCTTTGATTGGAATCATACTCTCCAGATTTCTCTAGTGCACCATAGCACCCTGCATTCGCTCGTACTTTGGCCACTGGGTCTCAAACATTATTTTGGCTTAGGCCCGTGTTGGATTAAAATATCCAGCATCAACCTTAGAGATTCGAAGGGCTTAACATCCCCCCATGGGCGCCTACACAGGTGTGTTAGGTGGGCCAGGTAGGCCTCTTGTTAGATTCTCTATAAGGAAATAGAGTAGCACCTTGGCTATAAGAAATTGATTTTAGCTCAGTGGTAAGCGCTTGATCCTACAACTCGTTCTCTTGGCACCCCCCTCTTTTACTGTTTTAATGCAAATATACACTCCCTGTGCAATTGGACTGGAACAAAATATTGGGCTTAAGCCCATGCTAATAACACTTCTGTTTTTACCAAGCTTAATAAAAAATACACCCCTTTGATTTATTTAAATAATTTATTTTTTTTAATTTGTTTAATAAATTTATTTGTTTAATTTATTTATATTCACATATTTATTAAGTCTTGCTAGATGTCATTTTTTTAGCATTTGTATTAAAATTATTTTTTATCATAAAAATAGATTTTGATAAATAAATATTGCAATTTTATTAAAAGTATTTAATATATTTTAATAATAAGAAAATAATTTCTTATTAATTATTTTCTAAAATACTAACCTTTTTTTCTTCATAAATTCATCAAATATTATTTTATCATTCAAACTCCATCATGCATTCTAAGACAACTAACCCATCAAATCTAACATTTTTTTACTAACATGATTTAAAATTCAACTTTTATTTCAAAAAAGGGTTGTGGATATATTTTCTATTAACTGCGAACCGCGTCTACGACTACGCTATTTTCAAACTCAGACAAGGTTCAAGGATAATTCTAAACATTTTCATAATCCATAAAAATACTAACCAAACACAAATGAATTATGAAATTTGACTCAGATTCTTTGCAAGGAAATAGGTAGGCACGCGGTTAAGACCAAGGCGAGTTCATAACTAAAAAACTAAAGTTATTTTCTTAAACATATAGAAACATTGGATTTGAACACCCACCTTACCCTTAAACGTAAAAGTGGAACCCCTTGAGAACAAGGGAGATGAAGGGTGCCTAACACCTTACCTTCGTATAATCGACTCACGAATTTAGAATCTTGGTACAAATTAGGGTTATCAGTTATTCCCTCACCCTTAGGATAACAAATTAATGGTGGAGAATCTTTATTTTTTTTGCTGGTTACGACAGTCCGTTGTATCAGAAATGGATGAGGAAAGTGTTTGACAAGAAGATTCGACCTCAAGAGTTCATATAGGATATCTGGTCCTCAACAAAATTCCTCCACCACAATCTAACCAAGGGGAAATGGACTCCCAACTACGTGGGACCATACATATTGAAGAAAGCCTTTTCAGGAGGTGGTCTAACCTTGACCGACATGGATGGGGAAGAATTTTCACTTCTAGTTAATTCAGACTTAGTCAAAAAATACTACGCCTAAAGAGACCCGCTAAGTTGAAAACCCAAAAGGGCGAATTAAGCAATAAAGGGCATCTTAGTGGATCGAAAAAAGAAAACTCCACAAAAAATTTAGGGATAAAAATGAAGAAAAAAAATGATGACCCGCTAGGTCGAAAACCAGAAAGGGCAACTTAGGCAAAAATGGGTATCCCGCTGTATTGAAAACCCGAAAGGGAGGTCCAGGAAAAAGTTAGGGATCACGAGCAAGAGGTTGTAGTATGAATACCTTCCATGAATAATTATGTGAACACTTGGCAGTGAATGGATCAGTCCAACTACTATTATTTAAAGGCGAAGCATTAAGACAATCAAGGATATGGGGCTACAGCAATATCGGGTCTAATGGAAATTTGAGAACTTATTATTGCATTTTCCTTTTGTATTTTCCTTTTTTATTTTGCAACTACCTCATTTAAGAGTTGCTTCTTTGTATGAGCGCTTATTCAAAGGAAAGATCTTCAATCAATAAAATTGGTCTTTTACCAAAAGCTTTCTCTGTTTATTTTCCATTTTTCATATGCAAAATTTTGATTTATATCTTTATTAGTCCTTGCATTGAAAATTTTAGGGACTAATAATAAACACAAGCTAAAACTGAAACATGATTTTGCACGGATTTTTAATTAACTAATAGGAATGTTGTGGCGTCCAGGTGTTGTTCTTCTGCATAGTTATCTAGTCATGTTGGTCACTCTCCCTAGTCAAAATTGACTAACCATGTTTGCCTTTTCAAATGTCATCATCTCTTCAGAAGTCTCCATGCACCAAATTCCCAACGACGAGGTAACTTGGGGCATCATTTAGCACAAAATTTCCAGTGATGTAGCTTGGGGCATATCAAGTTGAGTTTTCAACAAGGAAAACCCACAGATTTTTGTCATCTGATCTTCAGTAGAAAAGTAAATTTGGGGCATTCTAGATGGTGTTCAAAACATGGTTCCCGCAAAATGATCATTGATCCCCAATGGAGCAGATTTGGGGCTTTCGAGGAAATTTCAGATGACTTCCCAAAGAGTAAGATTCCCCAATGAAGGTCAAAAATCCCTAGTGTTGGAGTAGATTCAGGGTATTTAAAGTGATCCTTGTTATCTTTTCCCTCATGTAGTCAACGAACTTTTCTTCCCCAGCAAAGTCAGAACAAGTCATTTCTTCCCTAGTGAGCCATCACCACAAATTGTTTCCAAGAGTTTATTTCTCCCCAAGCAAGACTATAACTCTTCCCTAGAGAGTCTTTCATTATCCTCAACGGAGTTACCAATGATCTTTGGTATTCAATCCTCAACAACACCAATCCACATTGGTATCTCGAGTCAACAAGCCGCAGTTCCTGATAAACCTTTTCTATTTTCCTTTCTTTGCATATAGTTATCACTGCATACCATTGCATCCTAAAACGCGTAGCATACCCATTTATATGGTTCATTATGCATTGAAATAGGAAATTTAAACATGCATAAAAACATAATCTAGATTTGTAACCTTGCATGAAAGCCTGAATCATCCATTTGCCAAGGGAACATCACAAAACCTTATGCTGATATTTCTATAATCTCCTGAAACAATTCCTTTAAATAAAAACACAATTTTCTACGAACCATTTGTGCCATACAAGATAAAAAACCACCTCCAAACATACTCATCTATTTCTTTCACTTGTTTATTGACCCCTTTCAATACTCGCCCGTATTGATTTCAGCACTCGTCTGTGTTGATTCCTTTTTATACTCGTCTATATCTCCTTCCAATACTCATTTGTATTGATTTTAGCACTCGTCTGTGTTGATTCCTTTTGATACTCGTCTGTATCCCCTTTTAATACTCGCCATAAATACTGTGGATTATATTTATATTGCAACCATTAATGTATTTTGGGCCGTAAAAGTTTTGAATGCATATCCTATTCCTACCCTACTTGCTGATGTTTACTACGCCCTTCATACCCATTATGAAAAAGGGAGGGTTGTCCTAAATTATTGAATTCCTCTAATTTTTTCTTGGCTCATTACTCACCTATACAAGGAGGACTATATGGTTAAAGATCTGACTAGGAATCAATGGTCCCAAAAGTTGAGGGCTTTTACTGTTGATTCTATTTTGTGGTATGCTAGGAAATTGAACATAGGTGATACTGTCATTAGTTATGGAGAATTTCCAAATGTTCCTCTGATTGGAACGAGGGGATGCCTCAACTATAAGCCCACTTTGGCTTTATGTCAACTTGGGTATCCTTTGGAAGATAAACCTTCTGATGGACAACTTCGACAATTGGTCCTTTATGATATGGGTAAGAACAACCCCGAGTTACTTTCAAGAATCATCCGAGCTTGGGGTAAGGTATACAAGAAATACGCTGAATTTGGAAGGAAGAATGTGTTGGCAAGAGAGCCTTATACTCAATGGGTTTTGGAGAGGGTTCAAATCGTCAAACTACCATTTGATATTGATCCTACATACATAACAGAACCTCTTCTGATGTTAGTGGAGGAGATAGAAGAGCTAAAAAATTCCCTTGAACAAGCTCAATGGGACAAGGAGAATTTGGAGCATGACCTTTATGACCTTGCTATGAGTAAAAATCAGTTGCAATAAGAACTTGTGCAAAAAGACCAACAGATTCAGAACGACCGTGAATTGGTTGAAAAAGAAAGGTCTAAAAGAAAGAGTTCAACTGAGGGGCTGCTAAGTGCTACTTTCAATATCAATTCCCACAATCAACAGTTAGATGATATTGCTAGGGAAATTGAAAGGACAAATAAATGGTATGACAAAGCTTTGCAGGACAAAGGAGAATTGGAAGAAGATCTGAGAATTGGCTCGGTGGCACACGTTGTTGTCTGGATCATAGGGAAAACCATCTTACCTTCTCGACCTGCATATACAAAAACTCATCTTTTTCATATCATCTCCATTTAAATCATAGGGAAAACCACACTACCTTCTCGACCTACATATCAAACAAGATCTCCTCAAAAGAAAGTAATGGAGAAAATCTAAGAGAACCAAGCCGTCTTTCAAGAAGACTTGGAACAAGTGAAAAGAAGCATCAACTCGATGAAAGGAGACATGAGTCAAGTTTATCTCTCCTTGAAAAACATCATAGCAAGACAAGACGAGATTCCCAAGGTGGCTTTTAAAAAAGTATCCAAAACCATTGGTGCATAAAGCATTCACCAACCAAGACATGGGCTAGAACCTGGTCCCATAAAGTCAATTGTTGCCCAACAAGAGCCATCATGACTGAAGGTTTCGTTCCACCTCCTCCGAAGGTGGGGGCATGCTATACTTTGCAAATTCCAGTCAACAACGTGGATAACTACATACACCTACAATATGGAGACCATGATTTGGATGGAATTGCCCAAGTACCCCAACCAAAGACTGTTGAAGATCATGTGGCAGTCAACCAATATAAAGCCTTGGAAGAATGACTGAAGGCTGTAGAAGGATGTGACGCTTTTGATGTCGATGATCTTAAAATGATTCTAGTCCTAGATGTAGTAATTTCTCCGAAGTTAAAAGTACTTGACTTTGGAAGATATAAGGGACTCACGTGCCAAAGGAACCATCTTCGCATGTACTATAGGAAAATGCATGCTTATGCTCACAATCAGAAACTAATGATCCATTACGTCCAAGATAGCCAGAGTGGGGCATCTTTAGATTGGTATATGCAGTTGGAGCGAGCACATGTCCAATTAGGGATAGACATTGCTAACGCATTCTTAAGATAATACAAGTATAACTTGGATATGGTTCCTAATTGTATGAAACTTTAGAATTTGTCTCCAAAGAAGGCCGAACATTTCAAGGAATATGCTAAATGATGGAGAGAAATGGAAGCATGGGTACAACCACCACTTCTTAAAAAATAATTGGTCGACATGTTCATGGGTACACTACAAGGTCTGTATTATGATAAAATGGTAGGCAGCGTCTCCTCTATATTTTCATATTTGGTGACAATTGGAGAAAGAATTAAAGTAGGTGTGAAAAGTGGCAAGATACAAGGGGCATCATACAGTACTCCTTATAATCCAAAGAAACATACTACGAACTTCTCAAAGAAGAAGGAAGGAGAAACTAATGCTTTCACAGCACATCCAAGGGCACAAAAACCATAGGTGATCCCACGAGAACAACAATTGTAAAACAGAATCGAAAGGCCTTCGAGAAGATTTGATCCTCTCCCTATGCCATACAATCAATTACTACAACACTTACTCAAGGTATCCTTGGTAGATCTGAAGCCGCTTAATCCTCCAATTGGGGAACTCCCTCCAAAATATGATGCAAATGCGAGGTGCGAGTATCATGCCAATTCTCCAGGGCACACTATAGAGAAATGTTGGGCCATCAAACATAAGGTTCAAGATTTTTTGGATTCCCAAGATATCACTTTTGACAAACCAAATATCAAGACAAACCCCATGTGTTGTAACCTAAAATTTTCCCTCTCATTTTTTCAACATTTCTCATCACAAGGCTCTTTGAACTCAAGATTAAGCTAGGGTTTGCTCTGCTCAAGACATCTCCTTGCAATGGTGACCTAAATTAGGGTTTGAGTTTGCACAAGGAATTTTGGACCTTAAATGCTCAAAGTGACTTTCATACTTCATGTTGAACTTACAAGATTACCTCCACCAAGTTTCAAGCCTTGAATCAAATTTTTGCCCAATCAATTGGACAGTTGACCTAGAAATCAGCTGTATTGGGGAAAAAGTCAACTGTGGCCAATTTACAGTCAAACCTCATGAATTTTGATCCACATCAACATTATAATCTCATATGAATCATTTGATCAAGTTTGGACCACAACTCCACAAGAAATTTGATCAGATCACCAAAAGGGCAAAATGGTCATTTTTAGGGTTTTGACTGCACAAGGGCAATTTTTGATTTTTGACCTAGCCAATGGCAAATTGGGTTCAAGCATGGACTCAAGGACTCAATAGCATCATCTTAACCTATTCACAAGGTTCAAAAGATCTCAATTGCATTTGATTGACAGATGAATTTCCCAGTCAACTGTTCAAAATTTGACTGTACACTGAAAAGTCAAACTTTGACTTTTTGGTCAAAATCAAGTGCCAAGGGTCATTTTTCATCAAGATATGTCAAAACATGAAACTTTTTCATCAAGAAACCCATTTTTGCAAATTAGGGTTTAAAATTGAAAAAATTTCATAACTTAGAATTTTTCTAAGTTATGAAATTTTCTTAATTTTTCCTAACTTTGCCCAACATTTTCACCATGATGCAATTGGATTCAAATAAAACTTACAACATGAAAGTTGTAGACCTCCATAAAATATACAACTTTTATTCACAAAGTTTTCCCAAAAGAAGCATGGATCTCAAGTTATGAGTTTTGGAACAAGGGTCCCTAAAACTTTTAACTTAGTGAAATTTTGCCATAGTTTAGGTAGGATTTTGACCTATCTTCATGGCCATTTTTCACATAGTTCCACTTGGATTATCAAATTGCATTTCAAATATGGATTGTAGAGCATGTTTCAAGATTTCCAAAATGTCCAAGAACTCTCCAAACTCATTTGTGGTTAGGGAGAATCGAAGGCTTGAAGTTGGCAAAAACTCACTTTTCATCCATGGCATGTTCATGTTCATACAAGTTGCAAATTCAAATCAGCATGCTTTGCACTAGATTACAGGCCTCTAAACCACTTCACACTCAAAAATTAAATGCAAGTCCATCATTCTAAGGCATTGTTTTGGTTATTAGAGCATTACACACAAGATTAATCTCTAAGTAGAAAAAGTAATATTTCCATTTTTGCTTAAATGTGCTTTATGTCAAAACATAATCCCTTGAGCATTGGTCCATATCTGATGCAACAAATCAAATCCATAAATTGGAGGGGCCAAGGGCAAAGTGTGAAAGCATATGAATAGCCTGTACAAGCCTGTTTCAATCACTTCCCACATTTTACTTCATACACAAGAAAGTTGTCCAAAACACTAGAACTTGAACATCAGCCAAAAAAAACTTGTGCAAGCATTTGAGACATCTTTCTCATACCCCTTTGAGCCAGAAACACGACCCTTGGAGCCTTCAAACCTCCCATAGCCAGAAATCACCTTCCATTGGCAAAACAGGGCAACATCTGCAACTTGACTTCCATAGCACAATTTGCTCGTGCGTTTTGGCCCAAACCTGTTCAAACACTTTCCATTCCATCCATCCAAGCTATCCCAAACCTTAGACACCAACTGTAACTCCATTTACAGGGTTTGCCATTTTCATTTTGAGCTTGTGCAGGTTGAGTTTTGTAGGCTTGTTCAAGCATATTCAAGGCAAGCAGGGTATTGGAGAAGGTCAAGTGAAGTTCAAGGAAGCTCCCAGACATCTCAAGCCTTGTTGAAAAGCTCCCCATTGCCATACATGAAGTCAGCTGAAACATTTAGCCTTAGGTTTGTGAATAAGAAATGTAGTATTCATAGCCATGAAGTTGTACATATGCTCAGTTTTCATTTTTATTAAGCGTGCTAAGAGAATTTGATCCATGAACATACTGAATAAATTAAGTTAGATTTTAGGGCCAGAGAAATTCTCTCTGGTCTTTGAGAGTTGGGATTAGTTTTTTATATGGTTAGATTCGTCTTGAAAAGCTCTACAACTTTGATGTTATATGTTTTTGCAATAGAACTCGTATGCAGGATGTCCATGTTTGATAACAGGCGCGTGCGTTTTGTTTGAAAGTCAGAGGTTGAAGATGAAATGGTGGGCTGGGCTTAGTCCTGGCTCACTATTGACACCCCCCTTTTACTTTTTGCAAACCCTGGCCCAATTTTTATGTATTTTATATTTTTGTATTTTATTTTCATTTCTGACTTTATTTTATTATTTCCAAATATAAAAAAATACTCAAAAATATTTTTATAAATTTTTCATATTTATTTTGTATTTTATTTTCATTTTTTTAGCATAAAATTAATTTATTGATTATATACTTTTATTTTATTTATTGAAAACTTAAAAATAAATTATATTTTTATCTTATCCTTTATTTTATTCACACCAAAAAATATCATTCTAAATATGTTTTTATTTTTTGTATATATTTTATTTTATTTTATACATATTTAATATAATTAATATATATACACACTTTTATTTTATTTAAATAAATACTTGGGAATAAAAAACATGAAAAATATACCTTTTTATTATTATTACTTATATTTAAAATAATACCTTTTTCTAAATATATTTAATTTCTTATATATATTATTTTATATTGTATATAAATAATGTAATCAATATATTTATTTTCTTAAAGAAAATTAGGGTTTACCCTTAATAAAAATAATGATTCTTTTTATTTTTCCTTTCTTTAAATATTTTTTACATACATAAACCAACAAAAACCTTTTTGGCATAATTCATATTATTTAGTATATTTATTTATTTTATTTATTTAAATATTTTCCATTTAATATTTATGCCATTGGATTCAATTTGGATGTAATAGTAAATTAGGGTTTATATTTCTTGTCAAATAATCCCCATTCAAAGATTGTACCCCCATCCCTATAATCATGTTGTAATAGCTTAGACTTTTAATTCTCGCACTTTATGCTTTCAATTATGCCATGATTAGAGATTAGGGTTTGTATGCAAAAATCCATAATCAACAAGTAGTTTGACTAATACAAAGACAAAAATGCATGAAAATTAATACACAATGCACACTTGCACCCCTAGGGTTTCATCCACTTGTTGCCTTAAAAAATGGGCCATGTTATGCATGTTGGGTACTTTGGCAAAACAAAAACAAAACAAAAGATCATAGTCCCTCGATGACGCTATCTTGGTTGCCTAAACAAAAATGATCTAGTCCCTCAGAAAAATTGCCAAAAATACTTAACACAATTGCTATCATGGTCTATACGATGACCCACGCCTGTCCCGTTTAACATCCTAATACAAGGTTGTTCACCAAATGCAATGGTGAAACAATACTGTCAAACGGGTTAAAAATGTGTAGGAAAGATCTTTGAGTAAAATATGGTAGATAACTCTTAGTTACTTGATCAAAGCTTGCAAAATATCCTTTCTATTTTCAAGCACACCTCACAACACAATTTCAAAACAAACTTTCAAACAATGAAATATCTTTTCAAAAGACAAACACCTTTGTATACATTCAAACAAGAATCATTACAAAGGTTTCCACAACGATGGCCTCTTTTCAAAACATCTTCCAAAACCACACACAAAGCACCATTTCAAACAACTGAAAAGCAAAAGCAAGTGATCTAAACAAGTAACTAAGAGCCCATGGATAACCATGGATGAAAAGGGTGCTTGCACCTTCCCTTTTCATAATCTACTCCCCGAACCCAAGAAAACATCTCAAAGGTCTTTCCTGTGCTTTTTGACCTTTCCTTAGGATAAAATAAAAAGTCGGTGGCGACTCTTGCTAAACTGAAACATTTGCAAACACAAACGCAAAACCTCAAGTCAGTTCTCCCACCGTATCACAGAACTGGCGACTCTATTGGGGAGAACTTTAAAAGTGGAGTAACCTTAGGGTTTAGATCACCTTTGCATGCTTATCTTGTTTGCTTTGATTGCTTTACATTTGGTTATCTTGTTTAGGTTTGAATCCTTCACCCGGATTTTTGGGAAACATTCATAGGTAAATAGCAATACGTTGTGAAAACTGTGCGGGGTATACCGACATGGTTGAAGCAATAGCTATATTAGTGTAACATATTTGTGGGTACCGGTAGCCTTTGAGTAAATCAAAGAGAATACGGGGCCGCTGAGTGATGTCATGAAGCACTAATGAACTCTTAGAACCTTACTTGACCATCTTGGCCTTTTTTTAGGGGTAGTGAGATGACCGACTTTGGTGCAGTCCGAAGTTGGTAGATACTCGATACTGCACTCATTGAGGGTTGTTTGCTTGGAATATTTTTGTCGCCAGTTAAGTGGCTAAACTAAAACAATGAACACATAAAATAATCCAGTGATATTGAGCTCCTTAGAACCCGGTTACTATTTATAGGACAGGTTGAGCCAACTAACTTCAAAAGGGTACTTACCTATGAAACCTCATGCAAGCCTGAAACTAGGATCTTGTGTGATTTGCTTGTACATCTACTTGTGCATACATCATGAACATCATGAAGCATCATTTGCATCCACTAACCACTTCAAGGGTTTGGATCTTCATCTTTGTTCTTGTTTTGTAGGTCATGGAATCTCTTCGCAGGAAAACAATTCAAGTCAACCTTGTGAGAATCCTTCCTCAACTCAAGGAGCTTGCTTCCAAGATTCCAGAGAATTCTCCTTTCAATGAAAGACATGGTAGACTTCTCAACTTGGTCAACTCCAACATTGAAGACGACATGGTGAAAGTTCTCTTCCAGTTCTTTGACCCCCTACACCATTGCTTTACATTTCCTAATTACCAACTAGTACCTACTTTGGAGGAATTTTCTCAACTCCTGAGGATTCCTATTCTCCATCAACTACCTTTAAACGGTACGAAAAGAGAACCAAAGCCTGAAGATGTTGCTCAAGCATTACACTTGCAGCCATCTGATATCAAAGGTCATAGGGAAACCAGAAGTGGTGTCAAGGGTTTCTTGGCAAAGTTTCTATTTGAGAAGGCACAAGACTGCTGGAATTCTCTAGATCTACAAGCGTTTGAGGAGATTGTAGCACTTCTCATCTATGGGTTGGTCTTGTTCCTAAACCCTTATCAGCTTATAGATGTGAATGCTGTCAAGATTTTCATATCTCGGAATCCTGTGCCTACATTGCTTGGGGACATCCTACAGTCATTTCACACATGAACAATAAGGAAAAGAGGTGTTCTCATGTGCTGTACTCCTCTTCTAGCAAGGTGGTTTATTTCTCACCTTCCCCAATCAGTTTTGAAGAATGAGCAGGGTTTAAGATGGTCATAACAGTTGATGACCCTAACACATTATGATGTTCAATGGTGTTCTCGATCCAGAGAAAATGTCATCATCATTGATCGTTGCGGAGAATTCCCTAATGTTCCACTACTTGGCATTAGGGGAGGCATTACCTACAACCCCTGTTTAGCTCTGAGGCAGTTTGGATATGCTCGAAGGGATGACCCTCATGATATGCTGATTCCTGACTTGGTTTTTGGCTTCGACAACGACGCTTAAGGACTTCGAAAAAGGTTTATCCAAGCATGGAGGATGCCCAACAAAGTGGATAGTAAGACACTGGGACACAAGAATTCCATCCCCTTTGAGCCTTATCTCAAGTGGGTACGAACCTGCGCCCAGAGTCTTATGATGCCTTACCTCTACATTCTGCTCGTGATCAAAGAGCCTGTTATGGAAGGAGAGGTTCCATACACCCTCCTACATCCAGACATGCCAAAATCATTGGAAGAATTGCAAAAGAGTTGGATAGAACTCAAAGAAGAACGGAATACTTTTGAAGCCAGCTTCTATGCCAGTGAGAAGAAGGTTTTGGAGCTTACCCGCCGACTTCATGAAGAGGAGACTCTTAACACTTACATCGCACCAAAAAGGATGCACAATGTCTTTTTACATTAAGAATTTTGTAATATTTTGCCCATGGGGCATTTATGTACTAACAAATTTCTTCTTATTAATATGACGTGTGTTCTTTTTGTTTGCAACAACTTTGAATTTCTGAATCCTTGAACGCATTACATGAATACATATCATTCATCATATGCATAAACAGGTCTTCACACCAGGTTTCCTTATCTTTCTGCTGTTTATTTCAGCAAGATGGATATAGAGCAGACGGTCAAAGATCTGCAAGCATAAAATTCTCAGTTCCAACAACTCCTCACGACCTTGGCAAAGGGTCAAGAGGACCTTAAAGCACTGTTAGAGAAAGAGAAGGAAAAAGACAAATAGAAAAAGAAGAAAAGGACTGGTATGGCCAATATGGGAAGAAGGTTTGAGAACCAGGCTAGAAGGGTCCTCGAGTTCCCCTCAATGTCTGATGAAGGGGTTGGCAAAGGTAAAGGAGTTGCAATGCCCTCAGAGTCTGAAGCTGATGAGGAAGAAGAAGAAGAGGAGGAAGATTACTCAGAAGAGCAGTATCCCCCTGCGGACGATAAGTATAAAAATCTGGAAGAGCGGTTGGCAGCCATGGAAGTACAAAGGGTTCCCGGGTTGGATTTCGAAGAAGTAGGGTTGGTTACTGGGATCGTCATTCTCCCCAAGTTCAAGGTGCCTACATTTGCCAAATATGACGGTTTGTCCTGTCCGAAGATGCATCTGCGGTCCTACGTCAGAAAGATCCAACCTCATTCTTCTTATAAGGATCTGTGGGTCTACTTTTTTCAAGATAGTATTTCGGGTATACAATTGGACTGGTTCTATCAACTCGAGAGATCTGATGTTCATAACTGGGAGGATCTGGCTGCTGCTTTCTATCGACAATACCAATATAACACAGATTTAGCGCCTACTCGTACTCAACTACAGAGTATGGGTATGGTTTCTAACGAAGGCTTTAAGGAATACGCCCAGAAATGGCGGGATTTGGCTGGAAGGGTGCAGCCACCTTTGTCGGATAGAGAACTAGTTGATATGTTTTTGGGACCTCTGTCAGGTCCATTCTTTAATTACTTAATTGGGAGCTCATCTGCAGGGTTCACCGAATTAATACTGACAGGTGAAAGGGTCGAAGCTGGCATTAAGAGTGGTAAAATTCAGAAGGATGGAGCTGCTTCCACTGCTGTCAAGAAGACCTTCCCAGCCAAGAAGGAGGTTTCTGCTGTTCACACCCAGAGAAATCAAGGAAGAACGGAGCACCGACCAACGGTGGGGGCTGTGATGATTCAGAACTCTTCAACTGATCAACCTCGAAACAGTCAACCTAGAGCTAACCAGAATAGGGTGGAAAGGCCACAACGGCAGTTCACTCGAATCAATATGACACCAGCTCAGGTCCTTCCTCATTTGTTAAAGTTAAACCTTACCAACTTGAAAGAGGCGCCAAAAAACCCAAATACCTCTTCTCCCTATTATCATTCAAATGCAAAATGTGCATATCATTCGGACAGTGTGGGGCATGACACCAACAACTGTTGGGCCCTTAAAAACAAGATCTAAGATTTGATAGATGCCAAGGAGGTAGAGTTTGATGCTCCCGAAAAACCTAATGTGATATCCGCTCCTATGCCAAAACATGGTCATAATGTCCATGCCATTGTAGAAGATCTTCATGTTACTACTGTTGATGACTTAATGACTCCATTGCCGATGATCAAGATGAATCTGTTGAAAGCCGGGATTTTCCTGGGCTGTGAAAAAGATTGTTACTTTTGTTCAACCTCGCAATCCGACTGTCCACTGTTGAAATCGGGCATCCAACGCCTGATGGATACTCAAGAGATCCTCTTTCAGAAAACTCTTGTTGATACTATTACTCATGTTACTCATGTTACTCCTGTTACTCCAATCAATGATATTGCTATAATCACCATTTCTGAAAATCTTTCCAAGACCAGCAAAAGGCCTGTTAAGATTACACCTGATCCAATGTTTGTACCGCTGAAGATTACCATGCCGGGGCCTATCCCTTATAAGTCCAACAAGACGATACCATGTAATTATAGAGGAGAGATCTTCTACCATGGTGTCAAGCATATCGAATCAGCCGAAGAGAACTCCGATGAAGAAACTCCTAATGTGGGAAATATTGCAGGGACGAGTAAGATAACTCGTAGCGGAAGAATCTTTTCTCTGGAGATTTCTCCTCCAAGGGCAGTCTTCGGACCCTCAAGTGCTCCGGTTCCAGTCAAGATATCTGTGCGAAGTCCAGTGATCGAAGAAATTGTTACTCCCGAGGTTGTACCCTCTACTGTTATTGCTGATAAAGGTAAGGGAATCGAAGAAGCGCCCGTCAGGATGAGGGCTCAGACTTTGGTTATCCCCGAGACCACCCAAAAGGAAATGGAGGAAATCTTAAAGATAATTAAGAAGAGCGACTATGATGTCGTAGAGCAGCTGGGGCAAACCCCTTCAAAAATCTCTATGCTAGCTCTGTTGCTTTGCTCAGAGGCTCATGCCAAAGCCTTGATCAAATTCCTGAAAACGGCGCACATGCCTCAAGAAACTTCTGCAGATCAGTTTCAAGAGTGTGTGGCTAGCCTTACAGCCGATAATGGTCTTGGCTTCTCTGACGCTGATCTAACCGCTAAGGGAAGAAAGCATAATGATGCACTGCATGTTTCGGTAGAGTGCAGGGGGACCACGCTTTCTCATGTTCTGGTTGATACCGGTTCATCTTTAAATGTCCTACCAAAGAAAGCATTGGACAGGCTAGACTGTGAAGATTTGAATTTAAAGCCCAGTAATATCATTGTTAGAGCCTTCGACGGTTCTAAGCGGATGGTTCACGGAGAAGTGGACATCCCAATTAAGGTGGGAACAGAAATTTTCAACTCTACTTTTTATGTGATGGACATCCGTCCTTCATATTCATGTTTGTCAGGAAGGCCATGGATCCACAACGCTGGGGCAGTCACTTCTTCTCTACACCAGATGCTCAAGTACCCAGTCCAGGGTAAGATCATAACAGTTCATGGTGAGGAGGAGTATATGATAAGCCACCTTAACTCTTTCCGCTACGTGGAGTTATATGGTGAATTCATAGAAACACCTTTCCAACACTTTGAAGAGGTTTCTCCTGAGGTTGCAGTAGCCAAGACAATGACTGATGTGCCCATCATTACCAAACCTGTGTCCCGGATGTCATCCCTTAAAGATGCGAAGGCTGTGATCAAGGAAGGAGGAAGCACAATTTGGGGTCAACTGCCAGATTTTCCTCACAAGACAGACAAGTTCGGATTGGGTTTCACTGCTGCTAGCCAGAAAGCTGTGCGTCACTCCCGGGCTGGAGGACCACCTTTAAAGATCACTCACCATGGGGTTCATGCTTTAGAAGATGATGAAGCAGGAAGCAATTTTGAAGATTGGATCTTTCCAACCATTGAAAGGGGACTAAACAACTGGGAGGCGAAAGACTTCGTTCCCATTACTTTCATCAATCAGTAATTTATCTTTTGAACATTTCCTGTTTGGTCTGTAATAACTTTTAAACAATTTGTACACTCTTTTGCCTTGTGCCTTACTTGGGGCATATAGGTCCATTTGTAAGGGCTTTGATTCTTCATTTTCATATGCCATTTTTAATGAATCATGGACGTTTTCATCTATAAACTTTTATGCTCATTTTCTTTCCTTTTACATTTTATTTTGTTTAAGGATGGCTATCCCTTACACACACCCACACTCATAAAATGCAGGTACCCATCCACTCCGGACTCCATGGGTGACTATTCTGCTTTGGCCTTCAGCGACTCTGAAGATTTGGTCAATCATGTCGAGTACGAAGGTGGTGAAGACTGTGAAGTGCCTGGAGAGTTGGCTAGACTTTTGCAACAAGAAGAAAGGGCTATTCTGCCCCATGAAGAGTTGTTAGAGACTATCAATTTGGGAACAAAGGAAGACAGAAAAGAGGTTAAAGTGGGTGCCAACCTGGAGCCAAGTGTCAAAAAGCGTTTAGTTCAGCTGTTAAATGAGTTTGTTGAGATCTTCGCCTGGTCCTATGAAGATATGCCAGGACTAGATACAAATATTGTGGTTCACCGTCTCCCTACGAGAGAAGACTGTCCACCAATCAAACAAAAAGTCCGCCGAATGAGGCCCGACATGTCCGAAAATATCAAAGCTGAGGTGATGAAGCAGTTCAATGTTGGCTTTCTGGCTATTACTTCCTATCCACAATGGGTTGCTAAAATTGTGCTCGTGCCTAAAAAGGACGACAAAGTCAGAATGTGTGTGGACTACAGAGATTTAAACAGGGCTAGCCCTAAAGATGATTTCCCACTACCACACATTGACATTTTGGTCGACAATACAGCTCAAATTAAAGTGTTTTCCTTCATGGATGGATTCTCGGGATACAACCAGATAAAAATGGCCCCCGAAGACATGGAGAAGACTACTTTTGTTACACAGTGGGGTACCTTCTGCTATAAAGTGATTTCGTTCGGACTGAAGAATACCAGGGCAACCTATCAGCGAGCCATGGTAGTTTTGTTTCATGACATGATACATCATGAGATTGAAGTCTACGTAGACGACATGATATCCCGCTCACAGACAGAAGAAGAACACCTCGACCATCTACAAAAGCTGTTTGTCAGATTACAAGAATACAAGCTCAGACTGAACCCTAGCAAGTGCACTTTCAGAGTCAAGTCCGGTAAACTTTTAGGATTCATCGTCAGCAACAAAGGCATTAAGGTTGATCCTGCTAAAGTCAAGGCTATACGAGAAATTCCTGCCCCCGCACTGAAAAGGAGGTCAGAGGTTTCTTGGGACGCCTAAATTATATTGCAAGGTTCATCTCTCACCTAACATCTACCTGTGAACCAATCTTCAAGCTGTTGAAGAAAGATCAGGTGGTTGAATGGAATGACGACTGCCAAGTTGCTTTCGATAAGATCAAGGAGTATTTGCTGGAGCCTCCTATCTTGATGCCACCCGTCGAAGGAAGGGCGTTAATCATGTATCTGACTGTTTTGGATAACTCAATGGGGTGCGTACTGGGCCAACATGATGAGTCTGGTCGAAAAGATCATGCCATTTATTACCTTAGCAAAAAGTTTACCGACTGTGAGACTCACTACTCACTGCTCGAGAAAACTTGTTGCACTTTGGTATGGGCTGCTCGCCGGCTAAGGTAGTATATGTTGACACATACCACTTTGCTGATTTCCAAAATGGATCCGATCAAGTACATCTTCGAGAAGCCTGCTTTATCCGGAAGAATCGCTAGATGGCAGATGATCCTGACTGAGTATGATATCCAGTACACAACCCAAAAAGCTATAAAGGGGAGTGTACTAGCTGACCATCTAGCTCGTCAAGCCGTCAAAGATTACCAATCTATGAAATTCGACTTCCCCGACGAGGACATCATGACATTGGACAACATTGAAGGTAACGGACCATATGACGGACCTGTACAAGGATCCTGATGGACCTATACTTTGATGGTGCTTCAAATTCAGTTGGTAACGGTATCGGTGCGGTACTTATTTCTCCAGAAGGTTTCCATACACCTTTCACTGCTAGAATCTGCTTCAGCTGCACCAACAACATGGCTGAATATGAAGCTTGTATCTTTGGTCTCAAAGCTGCGATTGACCTAGGAATCAAATCTTTGGTTGTATTTGGGGACTCAACTTTGGTTATCAGTCAAATCAAAGGAGAGTGGGACACTAAACATCCTAATCTTATCCCATACAAAGAACATGTCCTGACATTGTTACCTCATTTCAAGCAGATTACCTTCGAGCACTTCCCGCGAGAAGAAAATCAACTAGCGGATGCTCTAGCTACAATGTCTTCCATGTTTAAACTTAATTGGGGTAACGAGGCTCCCCAAATCACCGTCGAGCGAATGGACGAACCTACGCACTGTCATGAGATTAATACCGAAGAAGTAGTGGAACAACCCTGGTTTCATGAAATTAAAAGGTATCTCAAGACTCGAGAATACCCTGAAGGAGCTTCAGTCAACGACAAAAAGTTCTTAAGGAGATTTGCTGCCAAGTTCTTCCTGAGCAATGGTATCCTATATAAACGCAGCCATGATTGTGTTCTACTTCGTTGTATGGACAAGGTTGAAGCTGAGCTAATCATGAATGAATTGCATAGTGGCACATTTGGCACCCATTTGAGAGGACACACGATGATTAAGAAGATTCTAAGGGCAGGCTACTATTGGTCTACCATGGAAGCTGACTGTCATCAATACGCCCGTACTTGTCACAAATGCCAAGTCTATGCTGACAAGGTATATATTCCTCCAGTTCCTCTCAATGTTCTAACAACTCCTTGGCCATTCGCGATGTGGGGAATCAACATGATTGGAGAGATCAAGCCTACGGCATCCAATGGACATCGCTTCATCCTGGTGGCTATTGATTACTTTACCAAGTGGGTCGAAGCAGCTTCTTTCGCCTCCGTTACAAAGAATGTGGTTGCCCGCTTCATCAAGCAGAACCTCATATACCGGTATGGTATCCCCGACAGGATCATCACGGACAACGGTACAAACCTGAATAACACTGTGATCACCGCTCTGTGCGAGCAGTTCAAAATTCAACATCACAATTCATCTCCCTATCGGCCAAAGATGAATGGTGTTGTTGAAGCTGCAAACAAAAATATCAAAAAGATCATTCAAAAGATGATAGTCACCTACAAAGATTGGCATGAGATGTTACTATTTGCTCTGCACGGATATCGTACCACGACGCGTACTTCAACCGGGGCAACCCCCTTTTCTTTGGTATATGGCATGTAAGTTGTTTTACCTATGGAAGTTCAGATCCCTTCCTTGAGTATTATGAAGGATGTTGGTTTAAGCGAAG
Source organism: Vicia faba (assembly GCA_948472305.1). Classification (NCBI taxonomy): domain Eukaryota; kingdom Viridiplantae; phylum Streptophyta; class Magnoliopsida; order Fabales; family Fabaceae; genus Vicia; species Vicia faba. The sequence continues at coordinate 85,422,673 of OX451737.1, read as the reverse complement.
ACGATTGGATTTAGACCCGGCTTGATTAACTTATCTTGATCGATGAGAAGCGACTTACTGTTGTTTGCCATGGTCATACGTATCAAAAACGGATGATCAGGGCTTTCAACAAGAAACTCAGACGTTAGGTGTATCAAGTCGAAGATCTTGTAATCAAGCGGATCATCTTGCCACAAAGTGATCCCAGAGGCAAGTGGACTCCTACTTACGAAGGACCATTTGTGATCAAATACATCTTTTTTGGTGGGGCAATGATTCTGACCACCATGGACGGTGATGACCTGCCACACCCTACGAATGCAGACATAGTCAAAAGATACTACGCATAAACGACCCGACAAGTTGAAAACCCGAAAGGGCGACTTGGGCAAAAATGGGCATCCTGGTGAATCAAAAACCCGAAAGGGAGGTTCATGCAAAAATTAGGGATAAATAAAAAAATTTGTACACCCGGCAAGTTGAAAACCCGAAAGGACGACTTGGGCAAAAAAGGGTTTCCCTGTGGACCGAAAACCCGAAAGGGCGATCCAGGCAAAATTTAGGGAATTAAAGCGTACGACTATGTCTCATCGGGTCACTTTAAGAACAATCTCTTCATGGATAAGCTTCGGGCTTCTGATCAACCTAATTATCATCAAACAAGGCAACGAATGGACAAGATAGTCAGAGTTATGAAGGCTATAGCATAATGGGAACCCCATGGAATTGTTACACTTAGCCATCTTTCTTTGTATAAATTTTTCTCATTTTTTATGACAATATTCTCTTACTAGGATGTCTGCCTCATTTGTACAAAAATAATTACACAAAGTTAATACAAAGATACTTCAAAATGCAGGAATTTGTTTGCCTTTTCTTTCTTTTTACACTTATGTTTTATTTGAAAACGTCCAATGATTTGTTAAAAGAGCATATGAATTTGAATATAATCACTGCTTACAAATAAAACGAAATGAGAAAGGATAATTACTGATAGAGTGAAAGTATAGGCAAATGTCTTTAGGCTATTCCAGAGGAAATCCCTTACAGTACATCATCCAGGTCCTCAACAGAGTTGAAGCTTTGAAATACATATCCCCAACGGAGTTAAATTTCAAAATCGCCCTCAGAGCTAAGTTTCTAAATTCCAAATCCCCAACAGAGCCAAAAGGCTTTGAACTACAAATCTCCAGTGAAGATGAAACTTTCTTCACCAACGGAGTTGAAAAACATCAACCTCTAAACCACAGTGGAGATCCTCCAGTTTCTCCAAGTCCTCCAGCAAGTTATCTTAAAACCTGGAAATCAACCAGATAACAGTTAACTTTTGTTCTATCCCCAACCAAGAATAAAACCCCAGAAGATTGGCATACTCCCAAGCTCCTGATACCTTTAACAAAATGAAGCTTCTCATTCTTATAACCCCAGAAGATTGGCATACTCCCAAGCTCCTGATACCTTTAACAGAATGAAGATTCTCATTCTTAAAACCCCAGAAGATTGGCATACACCCAAGCTCCCGATACCTTTAACAGAATGAAGATTCTCATTCTTAAAACCCCAGAAGATTGGCATACTCCCAAGCTCCTGATACCTTTAACAGAATGAAGATTCTCATTCTTAAAACCCCAGAAGATTGGCATACTCCCAACCTCCTTATACCTTTAACAGAATGAAGATTCTCATTCTTAAAACCCCAGAAGATTGGCATACTCCAAACCTCCTGATACCCTTAACATATTGAAGATTCTCATTCTTAAAACTCCAGAAGATTGGCATACACCCAACCTCCTGACCCAAATGCCTGAATGCAGATTCTCATTCTTGCTTCCTCAATAGATTGGCATACAACACAAGCTTTTGAAAACTCTCCAACAAAGTAAACATTCTCCCCACAGATTTATTTCCCAGTAGAATGAAGATTCTTGTTCTCACTTCTCCAAGATGAAGCCTCCCAGGTTTTGATTCCCCAGTAGAGATCTTCAGAGTTTTTCTTATTCCCTAGGAAAGTCATGAAGGATTCTCATACCCCCGCAGAAGTTGTCAAAGCTCTTGCGTATCCCCACAAGTCACCAAGGATTTTCTATCCCCAGCAACAGTCAAGAGTTTATTTTCTCCGGCAACGGTCAAAGTTTTCATTTTCTCCAGCTACCAAGGATTTATTTTCCTCAGCAAGACATCTATAAATTATAAACATTGATGGAACATATTTTATTGCATCATACATGTCATGCGACATAACTTTGTGTTTTTAGCTAACATTTTACCCTTTTCAGGATAAAATCAAAAGCTACCTTTAACAAAATGTTCAAAGATTTCAGATACGGTAGGGATACACCCCAGACACGACGGTCATTCTACTACTCATTCAGGCTCCAGCAATCCGATACAGACTAGATACGCTCCAAACACGGAAGCCATTTTATTTCTCATTCGGGTTCAACTGTCAACTTCAAGCTCAGATACACTCGAGACACGAAAGTCATTCTTCTACTCATACAGATCTCAACTTCAGATACAACTCAGATACGTTCCAGATACGGATACCATTTTGAAAATCATTCTCCTGATTTTCAACAAACAAATCTTGGATGGCATATTTTAAGCCCATCTCCAGCAAGATTCTACCATCTCCAAATGGCATCTTTAAGCCCATTCCCTCAGTTATATTTTGACGAGTGCAAACTTACGGGCACTCTAGTGTCCAATCCTCTTTTACCTTCGAGTCACGAAAGGCCAAACACGCCAATATAATTATTCAGGTTCAAGAAGATTGAACAGGGGAAACTGTTGTACCCCAAAATTTTCCCTCTCATTTTTTCAACATTACTCATCACAAGGCTTTTTGAACTCATGATTAAGCTAGGGTTTGCTCTCCTCAAGACATCTCCTTGCAATGGTGACCTAAATTAGGGTTTGAGTTTGCACAAGGAATTTTGGACCTTCAATGCTCAAAGTGACTTTCATACTTCATGTTGAACTTACAAGATTACCTCTACCAAGTTTCAAGCCTTGAATCAAATTTTTGCCCAGTCAATTGGACAGTTGACCTAGAAATCAGCTATATTGGGGAAAAAGTCAACTGTGGCCAATTTACAGTCAAACCTAGTGAATTTTGATCCACATAAACATTATAAGCTCATATGAATCATTTGATCAATTTTGGACCACAACTCCACAAGAAATTTGATCAGATCACCAAAAGGGCAAAATGGTCATTTTTAGGGTTTTGACTGCACAAGGGCAATTTTTTATTTTTGACCTAGCCAATGGAAAATTGGGTTCAAGCATGGACTCAAGGACTCAATAGGATCATCTTTACCTATTCACAAGGTTCAAAAGATCTCAATTGCATTGGATTGACAGATGAATTTCCCAGTCAACTGTTCAAAATTTGATTGTACACTAAAAAGTCTAACTTTGACTTTTTGGTCAAAATCAAGTGCCAAGGGTCATTTTTCATCAAGATATGTCAAAACATGAAACTTTTTCATCAAGAAACCCATTTTTGCAAATTAGGATTTAAAATTGAAAAAATATCATAACTTAGAATTTTTCTAAGTTATGAAATTTTCTTAATTTTTCCTAACTTTGCCGAACATTTTCACCATGAGGCAGTTGGATTCAAACAAATTTTCCAACATGAAAGTTGTATTACTCCACAAAATCTACAAATTTGATTCACAAAGTTTTCCCAAAAGAAGCTTGGATCTCAAGTTATGAGTTTTGGAACAAGGGTCCCTAAAACTTTTAACTTAGTGAAATTTTGACCTAGTTTAGGCAGGATTTTAACCTATCTTCATGGCCATTTTTCACATAGTTCCACTTGTAGTCTCAAATTTCATTTCAAAGATGGATTGTAGATTATGTTGCAAGCTTTCCAAAATGTCCAAGAACTCTCCAAACTCATTTTTTTAGGGAGAATCGAAGGCTTGAAGTTGGCAAAAACTCACTTTTCATCCATGGCATGTTCATGTTCATACAAGTTGCAAATTCAAATAAGCATGCTATGCACTAGATTACAGGGCTCTATACCACTTCACACTCAATAATTAAATGCAACTCCATCAGTCTAAGGCATTGTTTTGGTTATTAGGGAATTGCACACAAGATTAATCCCTAAGTAGAAAAAGCAATATTTCCATTTTTGCTTAAATGTGCTTTATGTCAAAACTGAATCGCTTGAGCATTGGTCCATATCTGATGCAGAAAATCAAATCCACAAATTGGAGGGGCCAAGGGCAAAGTGTGCAAACAAATGGATAGCTTGTACAAGCCTGTTTCAATCACCTCCCACATTTTGCTTCATAAACAAGAAAGTTGTCCAAAGCACTAGAACTTGAACATCAGCCAAAAAAACTTGTGCAAGCAATTGAGACATCTTTCTCATACCCCTTTGAGCCAGAAACACGACCCTTGGAGCCTTCAAACCTCCCATAGCCAGAAATCACCTTCCATTGGCAAAACAGGGCAGCATCTGCAACTTGACTTCCATAGCACAATTTGCTCGTGCGTTTTGGCCCAAACCTATTCAAACACCTTCCATTCCATCCATCCAAGCTATCCCAAACCTTAGACACAAACTGTAACTCCATTTACAGGGTTTTCCATTTTCATTTTGAGCTTGTGCAGGTTGAATTCTGTAGGCTTGTTCAAGCATATTCAAGGCAAGCAGTGTATTGGAGAAGGTCAAGTGAAGTTCAAGGAAGCTCCCAGGAATCTCAAGCCTTGTTGAAAAGCTCCCCATTGCCATACACGAAGTCAGCTGAAACAGGTTTTTATCAACTTCCTATCTCTTTATTTAGGAACATTTAGCCTTAGGTTTGTGAATAAGAAATGTAGTATTCATAGCCAAGAAGCTGTACATATGCTCAATTTTCATTTTTATTAAGCGTGCTAAGAGAATTTGATCCATGAACATACTGAAAAAATTAGGTTAGATTTTAGGGCCAGAGAAATTCTCTCTGGTCTTTGAGAGTTAGGATTAGTTTTTTATATGGTTAGATTCGTCTTGAAAAGCTCTACAACTTTGATGTTATATGTTTTTGCAATAGAGCTCGTATGCAGGATGTCCATGTTTAATAACAGGAGCACGCGTTTTGTTTGAAAGTCAGAGGTTGAAGATGAAATGGTGGGCTGGGCTTAGTCCTGGCTCACTATTAACACCCCCCTTTTACTTTTTACACCCGCCTGGCCCAATTTTTATGTATTTTATATTTTTGTATTTTATTTTCATTTCTGACTTTATTTTATTATTTCCAAATATAAAAAAACACTCAAAAATATTTTTATAAATTTTTCATATTTATTTTATATTTTATTTTCATTTTTTTAGCATAAAATTAATTTATTGATTATATACTTTTATTTTATTTATTGGAAACTTAAAAATAAATTATATTTTTATCTCATCCTTTATTTTATTCACACAAAAAATATCATTCTAAATATGTTTTTATTTTTTGTATATATTTTATTTTATTTTATACATATTTAATATAATTAATATATATATACACACTTTTATTTTATTTAAATTAATACTTGGGAATAAAAAACATGAAAAATATACCTTTTTATTATTATTACTTATATTTAAAATAATAACTTTTCTAAATATATTTAATTTCTTATATATATATTATTTTATATTGTATATAAATAATGTAATTAATATATTTATTTTCTTAAAGAAAATTAGGGTTTACCCTTAATAAAAATAATGATTTTTTTATATTTTTCCTTTCTTTAAATATTTTTTACATACATAAACCAACAAAATTTTTTTTGGCATAATTCATATTATTTAGTATATTTGTTTATTTTGTTTATTTAAATATTGTCCATTTAATATTTATGTCATTGGATTCAATTTGGATGTAATAGTAAATTAGGGTTTATATTTCTTGTCAAATAATCCCCATTCAAAGATTGTACCCCCATCCCTATAATCATGTTGTAATAGCTTAGACTTTTAATTCTCGCACTTTATGCTTTCAAATATGCCATGATTAAAGATTAGGGTTTGTATGTAAAAATTCAAAATCAACAAGTAGTTTGACTAATACAAAGACAAAAATGCATCACAATCAATACACAATGCACACTTGCACCCCTAGGGTTTCATCAACTTGTTGCCTTAAAAATGGGCCATGTTATGCATGTTGGGTACTTTGGCAAAACAAAAACAAAATAAAAGATCATAGTCCCTCGATGACGCTATCTTGGTTGCCTAAACAAAAATGATCTAGTCCCTCGGAAAATTGCCAAAAATACTTAATACAATTGCTATCATGGTCTATACGATGACCCAAGCCTGTCCCGTTTAACATCCTAATACAAGGTTGTTCACCAAATGCAATGGTGAAACAATACTATCAAAAGGGTTAAAAATGTGTAGGAAAGACCTTTGAGTAAAATAGGGTAGATAACTCTTAGTTACTTGATCAAAGCTTGCAAAACATCCTTGCTATTTTCAAACACACCTCACAACACAATTTCAAAACAAACTTTCAAACAATGAAATATATTTTCAAAAGACAAACACCTTTGTATACATTCAAACAAGAATCATTACAAAGGGTGCCACAATGATGGCCTCTTTTCAAAACATCTTCCAAAACCATACACAAAGCACCATTTCAAACAATTGAAAAGAAAAAGCAAGTGATCTAAACAAGTAACTAAGAGCCCATGGATAACCATGGATGAAAAGGGTGCTTGCACCTTCCCTTTTCATAATCTACTCCCCGAACCCAAGAAAACATCTCAAAGGTCTTTCCTGTGATTTTTGACCTTTCCTTAGGATAAAATAAAAAGTCAGTGGTGACTCTTGCTAAACCGAAGCATTTGCGAACACAAACGCAAAACCTCAAGTCAGTTCTCCCACCGTATCACACCATGCCTCAACATGGTGGTTCAACTATGAACGCAATTGAGATAGTCACTAATCTTTGAGAGACTCAAAGAGTCAAAGCTCTGATAGATATCCTGAAGGAACATCTGTAGGAATATACTTTTCTCTTGGAACACAATGATGCTTTCGAGACCACTTTCAAGAAATTGGTGGACCAAGGGATAGTCTAATTCGGGCATTACCCTGAAGAAGGATATGTAGCTGCAATTAATGGAAATAGAAGTAGACCATTGGTGATTCCTTTCCAAGTCCAAGTTCTGCAAAGAAACCACTTGTCATTCCATGTGGAGAGTAAATCTTAACAAAGGTACCAGTAACAATACTAGTGCTTCTGAAGAGTACGATGGTGATCAGGGGTCTATCTCCAACCCCATATGAAAGTGATAAAGCTATACCTTGGAGTTATGCCATCAAGAAGCCAAGGAAATACAGTTACAAATATAGCAGGAATAGGGGGCACGACCCGTAGTGGTCAGATATATGGTCCCGAATAACAAAAGATGAATAATAATATGGTTAAGGATAAAGGAAAAGTCGTGGCTAAAACTAGTCAAGAGCAAGAACCTCCGAGAAAGACATTCACTAATCAAGAGGCAGACATATTATTGAAAATGATCAAGAAGAGTGACTATAGGGTGATGGATCAACTACATCAAACCCCGATAAAGATTTTAATACTCTCGCTTCTAATAAATTCAGAGGCACACCGAGAATCCCTGATAAACCTTCTAAGCTCTGCAAACGTTACGAAGGAGATCAAAGTAAACCAATTTAATGGAGTTGTGGAAAATCTAACATCAGGATCGCTCCTAGGCATCAATGACAGTGAGTTACCTCCATAAGATAGAGTGTTAGAACATAGTTTGATTCTACAACCCTTGATTAGAGTTTTGATGATAACAAAATACAAAGAATAAATAAATTCAAAGATATATATATAAAACAAATATGCTTCTTAAAATTATGTTTTGTATATACAGAAGTTCTGATGGAATCAGGATCAGAAGATCAATAATATGTGCTACACGCTGAAGCTACCAGACTATACGTTGAAGCTTGATGACCAGAATCTGCGCATAAACAAAAACACTCTGACTCTGATCAAAGATCTTTACCAAGTCATCAACACTCTGAAGCATTATCATAAGTTAAAGCAAAGAAGACTCTGAAGTGTTATTAATTATTCAAGACATAATTAAATGCTAACGGCTCTCTTCAGACAAGATCTTCTTCAAAAGGAAAGTGCGTTATTGTCATTAAACTGGCTTTATGGATAACATATCTTTTCCTTGCCTTTATAAACAAGTCTACTTGAGAAAAGACTCACGCACGCACTCACATAATTTGCCAAGCCTTCAAAACCACGCTTATTCAAACGCTTTAGCAAATTCAGTTTATTCAAAGCTTAAGTTGTGTAATTATCATAGTTGTGATATATTGTTTTGTTAGAAAATGTTAACATATCCTTGTTCAATTATTTGTAAAAGATTTCCTTGAGATAAACCGGTATGTGGTTATACTCAAGAAGACTTTAACAATTGTTAAAATAGCTGTTGTAATCCTTTGAAAATAGTGGATTAAGACCTCGTTTGAGAGAGGAGAAATCACCTTGACGGGTGGACTGGAGTAGTTTGAGATCAAACGAGCCAGGATAAAAATACTGTGTTATCAAAGAATTTGTTTTAAGTTTTACAATTCAACCCACCCTTCTTGTGTTTTTCACATCTTCAATTGGAATCAGAGCGCCTGGTTCTGAGCTTAAACACTTAACCGTGTCAGTACAAGATCCAGCGTCAGAAAAACACAATGGCAGGACCAAGTCAAAACATCAGCAATGACAACAATGAAGAAAGGAACAGATTCAGTGGCAAACCTCCAGTCTTTGATGGAGAGAACTTTGACTACTGGAAAGACATAATTGAGAGTTTCTTTCTGGCCCATGATGCTGATCTGTGGGACATGGTGACTGATGGATACACACACCCAGTGAATGGACGTGGTCAGAAGATTGAAAGGAAAATGATGTCTGATCAGCAAAAGCGTGAGTTCAGAAATCATCACAAGGCCAGAACAATTCTCCTCAGCGCCATCTCTTATTCAGAATATGAGAAGATATCAAACAGAGACACTGCAAAGAATATGTTTGACTCTCTGAGAATGGCGCATGAAGGCAACATAGAAGTCAAAGAAACTAAAGCCCTTGCACTCATTCAGAAGTATGAGGCATTCAAAATGGAAGAAAGTGAATCAATAGAAACAATGTTTTCAAGATTTCAAATTCTTGTTGTTGGTCTAAAAGTTCTTGACAAAGGGTATTCCACTGCTGATCACGTTAAGAAGATCACCAGAAGCTTGCCAAAACAATGGAGGCCAATGGTCACAACGCTTAAGCTAGCCAAGGATCTCAACAAAATCTCTATGGCGGAACTTGTCAGCTCCCTAAGAAGTCACGAGATAGAGCTAGAAGCAGACGAACCTCAAAAGCAAGGTAAGCCATTAGCTTTAAAATCTAACAGAAAATATGACTCTAAAGTTTTGCAGGCTATGGAAGAAACCTCTGATGGGTCCTCGTCAAAAGAAGATGAACTGTCTCTCCTCTCCAGAAGGGTGAACCAATTGTGGAAGCAGAGGCAAAGAATGTTCAGGAATCCCAGAAGATCAGAAAATCAAAATGAATCTTTCTCCAGATACAGAAGGTCAGAATCCTCCTCTGGACATAGAAGATCTGAAGGCTCTTTAGGAAACAGAAAGCCAAACAACAAAGACATCATCTGCTATGAATGTAACGAGCAAGGGCACTACAAAAGTGATTGCCCAAAGCTTCAGAAGGAGAAGAAGAAAAATCTCATGGCTACATGGGATGATTCTGACACATCTGAAGTTGACTCAGAATCTGATGATGAAAGAGCAAACATAACTCTCATGGAAAACATAACAGAAGACAGTGAAGCTTCTGAGTCAGACTCTGAATCAGATACAGAAGAGGTATTCCATGACTTTACTCTAAACTTTACTAAGTATGAACTAACTGAAAGCCTTAATGAAATTCTGGAAAGATATCAGCAGATAAGAGTTAGACTCAGAAACCTGAAAAGGAATCTTGCTTCTGACTCTGATAAGACTGAGAGTCTCAAATTGGAGAATTTTGAGTTAAAAGATAAAATTTCAAAATTAGAAAACCAATTGCAAAACTCTCAGAAGGAAACAATCCCTGAAACTCCCAGCAGTGCTGATGAGATCATCAAGGAGTATGATCACAACTTTCAGAAGTTTCTAGCTAAAAACATACATAGAAGCAAAATGGCTTCAATGATCTATGGAGTTAGCAGAAATGGCAGAAAAGGGATATGATATCAAGGTAAGGTACCTACACCAAAAAATGCCATGGATTTAGTTATAAAACGTACTCCACTTGACTCACACTTCATATATAGGCACACACATGACATAAAATATACAAGTAGTGATTACTCTGTCAAACCAAAATTCAACCAGAGTTTTGGTAAAACTAACAAATCAGGACCCAAGAAAATGTGGGTACCTAAGCATAAAATAATACATGTGGTAGATATATTTAGCAGCAAAGCAAAAACACCAATCATGGTACCTGGTGTGATACGGTGGGAGAACTGACTTGAGGCTTTGTGTTTGCAAATGTTTCGGTTTAGCAAGAGTCGCCACCGACTTTTTATTTTATCCTAAGGAAAGGTTAAAAAGCACAGGAAAAACCTTTGAGATGTTTTCTTGGGTTCGGGGAGTAGATTATATAAAGGGAAGGTATTAGCACCCTTTCTATCCATGGTTATCCATGGGCTCTTAGTTACTTGCTTAGATCACTTGCCTTGCATTTTCAATTTTTTGAAATGGTGCTTTCAATTGTTTGAAATGGTGCTTTGTGTGTGATTTTGAAAGATGTTTTGAAAAGAGGCCATTGTTGTGGCAACCTTTGTAATGATCCATGTTTGAATGTATACAAAGGTGTATTATCTTTTGAAAAGTTTTTCAATGTTTTGAAAGTTATTTTGAAAATGTGTTTGTGATGTGTGTTTTGAAAAATGGCAAGGATTTGTTTTGCAAGATTGGTCAAGTAACCAAGAGCTATCTACCCTAAATTTCTCAAAGATCTTTCTTATGTTTTAACCCTTTTAACAGTGTTGTTTTACCATTGTATTTGGTGAACAACCTTGTGTTAGTATGTTAACGGGACGGGCGCAGGTCATCGTTTAAACCATAGAGGCAATAGTGCCAAGTATCTTTGGAAATTTTCTCAAGGGACTTGATCATTTTTAGGCAACTTGATAGCGTCATCGAGGGACTATGATCATTTGATTTGTTTTCTTGTTTTGTTTTGCCAAAGAGACTTAACATGCAACCATGACCCATTTTTGAAGGCAACAAGTGGAGTAACCCTAAGGGTGCAAGTGTGAATTGTGTTTGTTCTTTTCATGCATGTTTATCTTGAATTAGGTCAAGCTATTTGTTGGTTTTATTTGCATACAAACCTTAGGTCTAAACATGGCATAATTGAAAGCTTTTAAATGCGGAAATTTAAATGCTAAGCTATTACAACAATGATTATGGGGATGGGGGTACAAGTTTGCATTGGGGATATTTGACAAGGAAATAAAATCTAAGTTATTACAACCATATCGAATATACAAATACTTAATTGTACAATATTTAAATAAATACAATAAATATGCAAAATGTTTTATGCACAAAATGATTTTTTATGTATGTGAAAGTATTTTTCAATGTGAAATATAAACAAAAATAAAAAAGTCAAATTTTGAATATTTTTGTCATTTAGGGCAAAACCCTAGTTTTTGAATAAATAGTATTTATTTATTGATTATATACAATATTTGTTAATTATATACAAAAAATAAGAAGTATATTGTAAAAAAGTATTTTTGATGTCAAATATTAAATAAAAATAAAAATGTATTATTTCTACATTTTTATCCTAAGTATTCTAATAAAATATACAAGTATTAATATATTATATATTAAATATACTAAATATACTAAATATATACAAAAATAAAATATTAATTATTTACAAAAAAACGTATATTTTAGAAAATGTTTTCAAAATATAAACAAAAATAATAACTGAAAAAATAAATATTTTTGTATTATTTGTAGGGTTTTAAATAAAAGAGGTTTTATATTATTTACATAGATATACTAATAAAATGAAACAAATTCCAAATAAATATAAAAAAAATGTGGAAACATATTTTAATGTTTTTTATGTTTGGACAAAAAATATCAAGTCAGAATAAAAAATAAAAAGTCAAAAATGATAAATATTTCACACAATGGGCCAGGGGGGTGCAAGTGGAAAAAAAGGGGTGTGAACAGCAAGTTGACTCAGGCCCAACCCAAGTCAACTCTGTCTTCAACCTCCAGCAACCTGTATGAAACAAAAACACGCGTTTCCTTGTGTAACTACCATCTCCTGATTCCTTGATTTTTAGTCAAAACTCATAACACAAATATTGTAGAGCATCAAAAGACGAATTCAAACATATAAAATTCTTGACCTAACTCTAAGAAACCAGGGAAAATTTCTTCACCCCCAATTTCTGACCTAATTTTTCTTCAATGTTCATGGCTAAAATTCTCACAGCACGCTTAACATAAATGAAAAGTAATCATATGTATGACTTCAGGGATATGAGTAGGACATGTTTCATTCACAAACCTAAGCTTAACTCTTCCTAGATTGAGAGATACAAGTTCATGGTTTTACCTGTTTCAGCTTGACTTGAACAAAGCAATGTAGGTATCTTCAATGGAGTTTGAGCTTTGGTTGAGCTTGCCTGAAGTCCAAGGATGCTTCCCAAGTACCTAGCTTGCTTTGAAACTGCCTGTATCGTGCTATGGAAGTCCACCTGCAAAACTGAAAAATGAAAATGGTAGATGAGGTTAGGGGTGTTACAGCTGGTGTTTAAGGCTTGGAATAGTTTCAATGGATGGTATGGAATGTGTTTGCAAGGTCTTTAGCCAAAGTGCACGAGTGGATTGAGTTGTGGACCTCAATCTGCAGCAGGTACCCTGTTTTGGCAACAAGATGATGTTTTTGTGTATGAGGAGGTATGAGGGGTAGTTCAGTCGTGCCTTAGGTTAGTTGGGATGTATGGGAGAGGAGAACAAAGTTTATGTTTGGCTGTGTTGACAGGAGATGGAAGTTGGCTTCAATTTGCAAGGTTTCTTCAATGCTTTGGCCAATGCAGGCCTGTACCACCCTCTATGTATGCTGCATATCTTGCTCTTGAGTCTTGTAACTTGTAGATTTGATTTGGCTTCAGAGATATGGCCCGATGCCTCTTGGATTTGGTATTTGACATAAAGTGTCACTTTTCTAAAATGGCAATTCACCTTTTTCCAATTAAGGGTTAATTTAACATGTATTGCCCAAATGAATGAAATAATGCATTAGCTCAATGGTTAGGCATTTAATTATGGTGTGTAAAACTGGTTTTGAGGCCTGCAAGCTAGCTTTGTACAAGCTGATTTGAAAATGCAAGTTGTGATGAGCAAGCTTTGGCCATGAACAAGAATGAGTTTTGGCCAACTTTGCAAATTCGATTCTCTCTAACCACAAGGGTGTTTGAGAAGTTCTTGGACAATTTGAAAATCTTGGAATGTGTACTACAATCCATCTTTGTAATGAAAATTGAAATTCCAATTGGAACCATGTGAAAAATGGCCAAGAAGTTGTACAAAAATCCTGCCTAGAATAGGGCAAAATTTCTCTAAGTTAAAAATGTTTTGCACCCTTGTTCCAAAAATCATAACTTGAGATACAATCTTTCTTTGAGAAAACTTTGTGAATCAAAGTTGTAGATTTTGCAATGGACTACAACTTTCATGTTTCAAGTTTTGTTTGAATCCAATTGCATCTTGGTGAAAAAATGGGACAAAGTTAGGAAAAAATAAGGAAGTTTCATAACTTAGAAAAATTCTAAGTTATGAAATTTTCTCATTTTAAACCCTAATTTGCAATTTTGGATTTCTTGATGAACAAGTTTCATAATTTGACATGTCTTGATGAAAAATGAATCTTGGCACTTGATTTTGACCAAAAAGTCAAAGTTTGACTTTTCAGTATACAGTCAAATTTTGATCAGTTGACTGAAAAATTCATCTGTCAATCCTATGCATTTGAGATCTTTTGAATTTGTTGAATGGGTCAAAACAATGCCATTGAGTTCTTGAGTCCATATATGAGCTTGGTTTGCCATTGGTTAGGTCAAACAGTCAAAAATTGCCTTTGTGCAGTCAAAACCCTAAAAATGACCATTTTTCCCTTTTGGTGATCTGATCAAATTTCTTGTGGAGTTGTGATCCAAACTTGATCAAATGATTCATATGAGTTCATAATGTTGATGTGGGTCAAAAATCATGAAGTTTGACTGTTAATTGGCCACAGTTGACTTTTTCCCCAATACAGCTGATTTCTAGGTCAATTGTCCAATTGACTGGGCAAAGATTGGAATCAAGGCTTGAAACTTGGTATGGATAAACTTGTGAGCCCAACATGAAGCATGAAAGTAACTTTGGGAATTTTAGGTCAAAACATCTCTGTGCAAACTCAAACCCTAATTTGGGTCAATAGTGCAAGGAGGGGTCTTGAGCAGAGCAAACCCTAACTTGATCTTGAGCTCCAAGAGTCTTGTGATGAGAAAATGTTGATGAAAAGGGAGGGAAAATTTTGGGGTACAACAGTTGCCCCTGTTCAATCTTCTTGAACCTAGAGAGTTAAATTGGTAGGTTTGCCTTTCGCGACTCGAGGGTAAAAGGAGATTGGACACTAGAATGCCCACAAAAATTTGCACTCGTCCAAGCGTAGTTGAGGGAATGGGCTTAAAGATGCCATTTGGAGATGGGCTTAAATATGCCATCTGGAGATGTGACAGAATCTTGTCGGGGGATGGGCTTAAAGATGCCATCTGGAACGTTTGCTGAACTATAATGTGATAGGTCAGAAGAATGAGGATCAAAATGGTATCCGTGTCCGGAATGCATTTGAACTGTATCTGGAGATTGAGTTTGTATGAGCAAAAGAATGGCTTCCGTGTCTGGGGCGTATCTGAGTTGTGACTGTGTTTGAATGTAGAATGAATATCAGAATGACTGTCGTGTCTGGAGTGTATCTGTATTGTATCTGGGTAACAAAGAAATATCTGTGTATGGAGCAACTGCGTGCTGGGGATAAATTCTGAATGAGTGACAGAATGACAACCGTGTCTGGAGCGTATATGGACTGTATCTGAAGTTGAGATTTGTATGAGTAACATAATGACTTCCGTGTCTGGAGTGTATCTGAAACTGTAACTGGGATCTGAATAAATGACAGAATGACTTCCGTGGCGAATGCACTGGGGAGAATCAAACTGCTGCTGTAAGGGTCAGAATGGTATCCGTGTTTGGAATGCATTGAACCTTGAGGTTGATAAATGAATCTGAATGAGAGATAAAATGGCTGCCGTGTCTGGAGTGTATCTAGTCTGTATCTGATTGTTGTAGTCTGAATGAGTAGTAGAATGACCACCGTGTCTGGGGTGTATCTGTATTGTATCTGACTTGAAATTCTGAATGAGTAATAGAATGACCACCATGTCTGGGGTGTATCCATATTGTATCTGAATAATTGTTAATGATAGCCTTTTAATCCTATCCTGAAAAGGATGAAATGTTAGCTAAAACACAAAGTTATGTTGCATGATATGTATGATGCAATATATATGTTATATCGATGCTTATGATATATGAATGTAATGAATGCGCATGTAAGCTGATGAGCTGTCTTGCTGAGGATAGATAGATCCTAGATAGCCAGAGATAATAGAATCTTGACTGCTGTCGAGGAACGTGAATCCTTGACTGCTGCAGGGGATTCCAAGGAACTTTGATTGCTGAAGCTGAGACATCCTTGTTGACTGCTGACTGCTTGGGGAGCAATATCTTCAGTTGTTGAGGGATCTTAGGACCACTGCTAGGGATTGAAAATCCTTGGTGGATTGTGGGGAATCAAAATTCTGATGATCTCTACTGGGGAGTCCAGAACCTGGGAGACTCATGCTGGAGCAGCGAGACTGAGAATCTTCCATCTGATGAGAAGTACCTATGTGGGGAGAATGCTTACTAATCCGGTTCCACTGGGGATTGATAGTTGGAAGTTTTAGCTCCGCTTGGGATTAACAGTTTTGGCTCCACTAGGGATCTTGAAACTTGACTCTGAAGGGATTTGGATTCCGGAAGGCTCTCTGGCTGGGGAAATCAGCTTTGAGAAAGCTTTTGTTCTGCTGAGGATCCTGAAGTTTACTCTGTGTGGGGATTTGGATTCCGGAAGGCTCTCTGGCTGGGGAAATCAGCTTTGAGAAAGCTTTTGTTCTGCTGAGGATCCTGAAGTTTACTCTGTGTGGGGAATTTAAGTTATGGATCTTAACTTTGTTGAGGAATTTGGAGTTTAATTCCGCTGGGGATTTTCTTCTGAAAGGGCATCAAGATATCTATTTGTACCTTCAACCTATCAGCAATCATCTTTCTTGATTTGTAAGAAAATGATTATGTTCAAATGCACATGCCTATTTAACAAAACATTGTACGTTTCTCAAATAAAACATAAGTGTAAAAAGCAAAAGGAAGACAAAGCAAATTTCTGTATTTGGAAAAGTATTTGTATTAACTTTTTATGAGTATCTTTGTACAAAGGAGACAGGCATCCTAGTAAGAGGATGTTGTCGTAAAAAATTGAAAATTTTATACAAAAGAAAGATGGCTTTGTGTAACAATTCCATGGGATTCCATTCTGTTATAGCCTTCACAACTCTGAATATCTTGTCCATTCACTGCTTCGTCCGCCGATGATTGGATTGATCAGAAGCTCGGAGCTTGTTGATGAAGAGATTGTCCTTTAAAGTGATCCGACGAGGCATAGTCATACGCTTTAATTCCCTAACTTTTGCCTGGACCGCCCTTTCGGGTTTTCAATCCACCGGGAAACCCTTTCTTGCCCAAGCCGCCCTTTTGGGTTTTCAACTTGCCGGGTGTACAATTTTTTTTGTTTTATCCCTGACTTTTGCCTGAACCGCCCTTTCGGGTTTTTGGTTCATCGGGATGCCCATTTCTTCCCAAGTCGCCCTTTCGGGTTTTCGACTTGTCGGGTTATTTTATGCGTAGTATCTTTTGACTATGTCTGCGTTCGCAGGGTGTGGCAAATCGTCGCCGTCCATGGTGGTCAGGATCATTGCACCACCAGAAAATATGCTCTTGATCACAAATGGTCCTTCGTAAGTAGGAGTCCATTTGCCCCTGAGATTACTTTGCGGCAAGATGATCCGCTTGATTACAAGATCTCCGACTTGATATACTTGACGTCTGACTTTCTTGTTGAAAGCCTTGATCATCCATTTTTGGTACGTCTGACCATGGCAAACAGCAGTGAGTCGCTTCTCGTCGATCAAATTGAGTTGATCAAGTCGGGTCTGAATCCAATCATTTTCACTCAAACCAGAGTCCTTCATAATCCTTTAAGAAGGAATCTGAATTTCCATGGGTAGGACAGCTTCCATGCCATATACCAAAGAAAATGGGGTTGCCCCTGTTGAAGTACGTGCCGTGGTACGGTATCCATGCAGAGCAAATGGTAACATCTCATGCCAGTCCTTGTAGGTGACTGTCATTTTCTGAATGATCTTCTTGATGTTTTTGTTCGCAGCTTCAACAGCACCGTTCATCTTCGGCCGATAGGGAGATGAATTGTGATGATAAATCTTAAAATGTTCGTATAGAGTGGTGATCATAGTATTGTTCAGGTTTGTAACGTTGTCTGTGATGATCCTGTCGGGGACACCATACCAGAATATGAGGTTCTGCTTGATGAAGCGGGCAACCACATTCTTTGTAACAGAGGCAAAGGAAACTGCTTCGACCCACTTGGTGAAATAGTCAATAGCGACCAGGATGAAGCGGTGTCCATTGGATGCCGTGGGCTTGATCTCTCCAATCATGTCAATTCCCTACATTGCGAATGGCCAAGGAGCTGTCAGAACATTGAGAGGAACAGGAGGAATATGTATTTTGTCGGCATAGACTTGACACTTATGACAAGTACGGGAATGTTGATGGCAATCAGCCTCCATGGTAGACAAGTAATAGCCTGCCCTTAGAATCTTCTTAGCCATCGTATGTCCGCCCAAGTGGGTGCCAAATGTGCCGCTGTGTATCTCAGTCATGATCAACTCTGCTTCAGCTTTGTCTACACATCGGAGTAAAACACAATCATGGCTGCGCTTGTAAAGGATACCATTGCTTAGGAAGAACTTGGCAGAAAATCTCCTTAAAAACTTTTTGTCATTGACGGAAGCTCCTTCGGGATATTCTCTAGTCTGGAGATACCTTTTGATTTCATGGAACCAGGGTTGTTCCACTACTTCTTCGGTATTGATCTCATGACAATGCGCAGGTTCATCCATTCGCTCGATGGTGATTCAGGGAGCCTCGTTATCCCAGTCGACTTTAAACATGGAAGACATTGTAGCCAGAGCATATGCTAGCTGATTTTCTTCTCGCGGGAAATGCTCGAAAGTAATCTGCTCAAAATGAGGCAGCAATGTCAGGACATGTTCTTTGTATGGGATAAGATTAGGATGCTTGGTATCCCACTCTCCTTTGATTTGACTGATAACCAAAGCTGAGTCCCCAAATACGATCAAAGATTTGATCCCCAAGTCTATTGCAGCCTTGAGACCAAAGATGCAAGCTTCATATTTGGCCATGTTGTTGGTACAGCTGAAACAAAGTCGGGCGGTGAAAGGTGTATGGCAACCTTCCGGGGAAATGAGTACCACACCGATACCGTTTCCAAGTGCATTTGAAGCACCATCAAAGTACAGGGTCCATCGGGATCCATTTTCAGGTCCGTCATACGGTCCGTTACCTTCAATGTTGTCCAAAGTCATGATGTCCTCATCCGGGAAGTCGAATCTCATGGATTGATAATCTTCGATAGCTTGATGAGCTAGATGGTCAGCTAGTACACTCCCTTTTATAGCTTTTTGGGTGGTATACTGGATGTCATACTCAGTCAGGATCATTTGCCATCTAGTGATTCTTCCAGATAAAGAAGGCTTCTCAAAGATATACTTGATCGGGTCCATTTTGGAAATCAACAAAGTGGTATGAGTCAACATATATTGCCTTAGTCGGCGAGCAGCCCATACCAAAGCGCAACAAGTTTTCTCGAGCAGTGAGTAGCGAGTCTCACAGTCGATAAACTTTTTGCTAAGGTAATAAATGGCATGCTCTTTTCGACCAGACTCGTCATGCTGGCCCAATACACACCCCATTGAGTTGTCCAAAACAGTCAGTACATGATCAGCGGCCTTCCTTCGACGGGTGGCATCAGAATAGGAGGTTCTAGCAAATACTCCTTTATCTTATCAAAAGCAGTTTGACAATCATCGTTCCATTCAACTACCTGATCTTTCTTCAATAGTTTGAAAATAGGCTCACAGGTAGACGTCATATGAGAGATGAATCTGACAATATAGTTCAAGCGTCCCAAGAATCCTCTAACCTCCTTCTCAGTACGGGGGGCCGACATTTCTTGTATAGCTTTTATTTTGCTGGATCGACCTCAATGCCTTTGTTGCTGACAATAAATCCCAGAAGCTTACCAGACCTAACTCCAAAAGTGCACTTACTTGGATTCAGCCTGAGTTTGTATTCCTTCAACCTGGCAAACAGCTTTTGCAAATGTTCAAGGTGTTCCTCCTCTGTTTGTGACCGAGCTATCATGTCGTCTACGTAAACTTCAATCTCATGATGTATCATATCATGAAACAAAGCTGCCATGGCGCGTTGATAAGTTGCCCCTGCGTTCTTCAGTCCGAACGACATCACCTTGTAGCAGAAGGTACCCCATTGTGTAACAAAGGTTGTTTTATCCATGTCCTCGGGGGCCATTTTAATCTGGTTGTAGCCCGAGAATCCGTACATGAAGGAAAATACCTTGTGCTGAGCCATGTTGTCAATCAAAATGTCGATATGTGGTAGCGGAAAATCATCTTTAGGGCTAGCCCTATTCAAATCCCGGTAGTCCACACACATTCTGACCTTGCCGTCTTTTTTGGGAACGGGCACAATGTTAGCAACCCATTGCGGATAGGATGTAACAGCCAGAAAGCCAGCATTGAATTGCTTCATTACTTCAGCTTTAATCTTCTCAGATATGTCAGGCCTCATTCGGCGGACTTTTTGCTTGATCGGTGGATAGTCTTCTCTTGTAGGGAGACGATGAACCACGATATCTGTGTCTAACCCTGGCATGTCTTCATAAGACCAGGCGAAGATTTCAACGTATTCATTCAACAGCTGTATTAAGCGCTCCTTGACATTTGGTTCCAGATTGGCACCCACTTGTACTTCTTTCCTGTCTTCCTCTGTTCCTAAGTTGACTGTTTCCAACAACTCTTCATGAGGCAAGATGGCCCTCTCTTCTTGTTGTAGAAGTATGGATAGCTCTCCCGGTACTTCACAATCTTCGTCATCTTCGTACTCAGCCTGATTGACCAAATCTTCAGAGTTATTGAAGGATACAGCAGAATAGTCACCCATGGAATCTGGAGTGGATGGGTACCTGCATTTGTGAGTGTGGGTGTGTGTAAGGGATAACCATCCTTAAACAAACAAAAATGCAAAAGGAAATAAAAAGAACACAGCAGTTTATAAATGAAAAACGTCCAATGAATCATTAAACATGGCATATGATTATGAAAAGAATCAAGCCCTTACAAATGGACCTACATGCCCCGGGCAAGGCATGAGGTGAAAAAGTAGTGTGCGAATTGTTTAAGAGTAATTATTATAGACCGACAGGAAATGTTCGAAAGATAAATTACTGATTGATGAAAGTAATGGGGATGAAGTCTTTCGCCTCCCAGTTGTGCAGTCCCCCTTCAATGGTTGGGAAGATCCAATCTTCAAAGTTAACCTCTTCGTCTTCGTCTTCCAAAGCATTGATTCCATGAGGAGAAATCTTGATGGGTGTCTTTTCAATTTTTGAGCGACGCATAGCCTTTTGCCCCGCAACGGTGAATCCCAACCCAAACTTGTCTGTCTTGTGGGGAAAGTCAGGCAACTGACCCCATGTTGAGCTGTTCCCCTCCTTCACTGCAGCCTTTGCGTCTTTCAGAGATGCCATCCTGGCCACCTGCTTGGGTACCTCAGCTACTACCTTTGCTACTGCCACTTCGGGAGAAACTTCCTCGAAGTGTTGGAAGGGTGTTTCAATGAATTCGCCATCCACTTTCACATACCGAAAGGAATTCAGATGGCTGATCATGTACTCCTCCTCACCGTGTACAGTTATGATTTTTCCCTTAACAGGGTATTTCAGCATCTTATGTAGAGAAGAAGTGATTGCCCCAACATTATGTATCCATGGTCTTCCTAGAAAGCAAGAGTAAGATGGGCGGATGTCCATCACATAGAATGTTGAGTTGAATACCTCAGTGCCTACCTTGATGGGAATGTCGACCTCCCCATGCACCATCCTTTTAGACCCGTCAAAGGCCCTGACAATGATATTACTTGGTTTTAGCTCCAAGCCTTCACAATCTAATCGGTCCAGAGCTTTCTTAGGCAGCACGTTTAGAGAAGAACCAGTATCGACCAAGAAATGGGCGAGAGTAGTTCCTCGGCATTCAACTGACACATGCAATGCGTCATTGTGCTTTCTTCCCTTCGGAGTCAGGTCAGCATCAGAGAAACCCAGGCCGTTGTCGGCGGTAAGGCTGGCTACACAATCCTGGAATTGATCGGCTGAGGTTTCCTGGGGCACATGGGTTGTCTTCAAAAACCTTATCAAAGCTTTGTCATGAGCCTCCGAACAAAGAAGCAAAGCCAACATGGAGATCTTCGAGGGGGTTTTCCCCAGTTGCTCCAACACATCATAATCACTCTTCTTTATTATTTTCAGAATCTCCTCCATTTCTTTTTTAGAGGTCTCAGGGATGACCAAAGGTTGAGCCCTCGTCCTGACAAGCTCTTCTTGGATCCCTTTCCCCTTATCAGCAGCAACAGAAGGGACAACCACAAGAGTAACAACTTCTTTAATCATTGGCATTCTTGCAGATAGTTTTACTGGTGCAGGGGTAACCTGGGGAGCAGCTAAGGGTCCAAAGATTGCCTTTGGAGGGGAAATCTCTGGAGAGAAAATTCTTCCACTTCGGGTAATCTTGCTCGTACCGGCAATGTTTCCAATGTCGGAAGTTTCTTCGTCATAGCTCTCTTCAGTTATCTCAATTTGTTTAACACCGTGGTAGTAGATTTCTCCACCATAATTCCACAGTATCGATTTGTCAGATTTGTATGGGACGGGCCCAGGCATGGTTATTTTCAAGGGTACAATCTTCGGAGCGGATGTAATCTTAACAGGCCTTTTGGGGACCTTGGAAAGATTGGCGGAAATGGTTATTATTGAAACTTCATTGATAGGAGTTGGAGTAATAGGAGTCTTTTCGAAAAGAATTTGTCGATTGTCCATTAGGCGTTGGATGCCTATTTTTAGCAATGGACAGTCGATTGGTAGGGAGGAAAAAAAGTAGCAATCTTCTTTACAACCTGGGAAAATCCCAGCCTTCAACAGATTCAACTTGATTGTCAGTAGTGGGGTTATCAGATCATCAACCGTAGAAACAAACAGATCTTCTTCAACAGCATGGACATTGTGGCCATGCTTTGGCATTGGAGCGGAGATTACATTTGGCTTCTCAGGGGCGTCGAACTCAACCTCTTTAGCATCTATCAAATCTTTAATTTTATTCTTAAGCGCCCAGCAATCGTTGGTGTCATGCCCGGCGCTGTCAGAATGATAGGCACATTTAGCATTGGCGTGATAGTATGGAGATGTGGTGTTAGGGTTTTCCGGCGCCTCTTTAATATTGGTGAGATTCAACTTCAACAAATGGGGAAGAACTTGTGCAGGTGTCATGTTGATGCGGGTGAACTGCCGTTGTGGCCGTTCTACCCGTTGCTGGTTAGGTCTAGACTGATTGTTACGAGGCTGATCACTTGATGAATTTTGAATCATCACGGCCCCCACAGTCGCCCGGTGCTCAGTTCTTCCCGATCCTTTCTGAGAGTATATAACAGCTGCTTCCTTCTTGGCCGGGAATGGTTTTTTAACAGTTGTGGAGGCAGAGGCATCCCTTTGAATCTTCCCACTCTTTATACCAGCTTCCACCCGTTCTCCAGTCAGAATCAGTTTGGTGAACCCTGCAGAAGAGCTCCCGATCAAATGGTTGAAGAAAGGGCCAGATAGGGTCCCCAAGAACATATCAACTAGTTCCCTATCTGAACGGGGTGGTTGCACTCTTCCGGCCAAGTCACGCCATTTCTGGGCGTATTCTTTGAATCCCTCATTTGAGGCCATCCCCATACTTTGTAACTGAGTGCGGGTCGGCGCCAAGTCAGTGTTATATTGATACTGGCGATAAAAGGCAGCTGCCAAATCCTCCCAACTATGCACTTCTGACCTCTCAAGCTGGTAAAACCAATCTAGCTGTGTACCAGACAGGCTGTCCTGGAAGAAGTGTACCCAAAGATTTCTATCGGATGAATGAGGTTGAATTTTTCTAACATACGACCTCAGGTGCATCTTCGGGCAAGACAGACCGTCGTATTTTGCAAAAGTTGGCACTTTAAACTTTGGAGGAATCACAATCCCAGCAATCAATCCCAATTCTTCAAAATCTAGCCCGGGAACCCGTTGCAACTCCATGGCTGCCAGTCTATCCTCCAGGTTTTTATATTTGTCGTCCGCTGGCGGGTATTGCTACTCTGAATAATCTTCATCTTCTTCAACTTCTTCCTCTTCAGCCTCAAATTCAGAAGGTAATGCAGCCCCTTTTCCCTTACCGGCCCACTCATCCGATGTGGAGGGGAATTCAAGAACTCTCCTAGCTTCATTCTCAAATCTTCTTCCCAGTGTAGCTACCCCAACTCTTTTCTTCTTCTTTTTTCCTTTTTCTTGCTCTTTATTCCCTAACAGTGCTTTAAGATCCTCCTGACCCTTTGCCAAGGTCATAAGGAGTTGTTGAAACTGCGAGTTTTGTGCCTGCAGATCTTTGACCGTCTGTTCAAGATCCATCTTACTGAAATAAACAACAGAAAGATAAGGAAACCTGGTGTGAAGACCTGTTTATGCATATGATGAATGATATGTTTATTCATGTAATGCATTCAAGGATTTAGAAATTCAAAGTTGTTGCAAACAAAAAGAACACACGTCATATTAATAAGAAGAAATTTTGCCAGTACATAAATGCCCCATGGGCCAAATATTACAAAAACTTCTTAAGGCAAAAAGACGTTGCGCATCCTCTTTGGTGCGATGTAAGTGTTGAGGGTCTCCTCCTCGTGAAGTCGGCGGGTAAGCTTCAAAACCTTCTTCTCACTGGCGTAGAAGCTGGCTTCAAAAGTATCCCTTTCTTCCTTAAGTTGGATCCAACTCTTCTGCATTTCCTCCCATGATGTTGGCATGTCAGGATGTAGGATGGTGTATGGAACCTCTCCTTCCTTAACAGGCTCTTTAATTAAAGGGAGAATGTGAGGGTAAGGCATCATAAGACTCTGGGCTCGGGTTCGTACCCACTTGAGGTAAGGCTCAAGAGGGATGGAGTTCTTGTGCCCCAGTGTCTTACTATCTACCTTGTTAGGCATCCTCCAAGCTCTGATGAATCTTTGGCGAAGTCCTTGCGCATCGTTGTCAAAGTCAAAAACTAGGTCAGGAATCAGGATGTCATGAGGGCCATCCCTCCGAGCATATCCAAATTGTCTCAAAGCTAGACAAGGGTTGTAGGTAATGCCTCCCCTAATGCCAAGTAATGGAACATTAAGGAACTCACCACAGCGATCGATGATGATGACATTTTCTCTGGACCAAGAACACCAATGTACATCAGAATGTGTGAGGGTCATCAATCGTTACGACCACCTTGAACCTTGCTCATTCATCAAAACAGATTGTGGAAGGTGAGAAATAAACCACCTTGCAAGGAGAGGAGTACAACACATGAGAACACCTCTTTTCCTCATTGTTCATGTGTAAAATGAGTGGAGGATGTCCCCAAGCAATATAGGTATGGGATTCCTGGATAGGAAAATCTTGACAGCATTCACGTCTATAAGTTGGTCAGGATTTGGGAACAAGACCAACCCATAAATAAGGAGTGCCACAATTTATTCAAAGGCTTGTAGATCCAAAGAATTCCAACACTCTTGTGCCTTCACGAACAAGAACTTTGCCAAGAAGCCCTTGACACCACTTCTAGTTTCCCAATGCCCCTTGATGTCAGATGGTTGAAAGTGTAGTGCTTGAGCAACATCTTCAGGTTTTGGTTCTTTTTCCGTACCGTTGTAGGGTAGTTGGTTAAGAATAGGAATTCTCAGGAGTTGAGAAAATTCCTCCAAAGTAGGCACCAATTGGTAGTCGGGGAATGTGAAACAATGGTGAAGGGGGTCAAATAATTGGAAGAACACTTTCACCATGTCTTCTTCAATGCTGGTGTTGACTAGGCTGAGCAGTCTACCATGTCTTTCACTGAAGAGAGAGCTTTTTGGAATTTTGGATGAAAGCTCCTTGAGTTGAGGAGGGATTCTCACAAGGTTGACTTGGATAGTTTTCCTGCGAAGAATTTCCATGACCTACAAAACAAGAACAAAGATGAAGATCCAAACCCTTGAAATGGTTAGTGGATGCATATGATGCTTTATGATGTTCATGATGTATGCACAAACATATGTACAAGCAAGTCACACAAAACCCTAGTTTTAGGCTTGCATGGGGTTTCATAGGTAAGTACCCTCTTGAGTGTAGTTGGCTTAAAAACCTGTCCTATAAATAGTAACTGGGTTCTAAGGAGCTCAATATCATTGGATTGTTTTCTATGTTCATTGTTTTAGTTTAGCCACTTAACTAGCGACCAAAATATTCCAAGAAAACAACCCTTAATGAGTGTAGTATCGAGTATCTACCAACTTCGGACTGCACCAAAGCCGGTCATCTCACTACCCCTAATAAAATGCCAAGATGGTCAAGTAAGGTTCTAGGTCATTAGTGCTTAGTGACATCACTCAGCGGCCCCGTACTCTCCTTGATTGAACTCAAGGGTTACCGGTACTCACAAATATGTTGCACTAATATAGCTATTGCTTCAACCGTGTCGGTATACCCCGCACAGTTTCCACAACGTATTGCTATCTATGAATGTTTCCAAAATCTGGGTGTAGGATTTCAAGCCCAAACAAGAGAACCAAAATGTAAAGCAATCAAAGCAAAAAATTGGTCATGCAAAAGGTGATCTAAGCCCTAAGGTTACTCCACTTTTAGAATTCTCCCCAGCAGAGTCGCCAGTTCTGTGATACGGTGGGAGAACTTATTTGAGGTTTTGTGTTCGCAAATGTTTCGGTTTAGCAAGAGTCGCCACCGACTTTTTATTTTATCCTAAGGAAAGGTTAAAAAGCACAGGAAAAACCTTTGAGATGTTTTCTTGGGTTCGGGGAGTAGATTATAGAAAGGGAAGGTATTAGCACCCTTTCTATCCATGGTTATCCATGGGCTCTTAGTTACTTGCTTAGATCACTTGCCTTGCATTTTCAATTGTTTGAAATGGTGCTTTGTGTGTGATTTTGAAAGATGTTTTGAAAAGAGGCCATTGTTGTGGCAACCTTTGTAATGATCCATGTTTGAATGTATACAAAGGTGTATTATCTTTTGAAAAGTTTTTCAATGTTTTGAAAGTTATTTTGAAATTGTGTTTGTGATGTGTGTTTTGAAAAATGGCAAGGATTTGTTTTGCAAGATTGGTCAAGTAATCAAGAGCTATCTACCCTAAATTTCTCAAAGATCTTTCTTATGTTTTAACCCTTTTAACATTGTTGTTTCACCATTGTATTTGGTAAACAACCTTGTGTTAGGATGTTAACGGGACGGGCGCGGGTCATCGTTTAAACCATAGAGGCAATAGTGCCAAGTATCTTTTGCAATTTTCTCAAGGGACTTGATCATTTTTAGGCAACTTGATAGCGTCATCGAGGGACTATGATCATTTGATTTTTTTTTGGTTTTGTTTTGCCAAAGAGACTTAACATGCAACCATGGCCCATTTTTGAAGGCAACAAGTGGAGTAACCCTAAGGGTGCAAGTGTGAATTGTGTTTGTTCTTTTCATGCATGTTTATCTTGAATTAGGTCAAGCTATTTGTTGGTTTTATTTGCATACAAACCCTAGGTCTAAACATGGCATAATTGAAAGCTTTTAAATGCGGAAATTTAAATGCTAAGCTATTACAACAATGATTATGGGGATGGGGGTACAAGTTTGCATTGGGGATATTTGACAAGGAAATAAAATCTAAGTTATTACAACCATATCGAATATACAAATACTTAATTGTACAATATTTAAATAAATACAATAAATATGCAAAATGTATTATGCACAAAATGATTTTTTATGTATGTGAAAGTATTTTTCAATGTGAAATATAAACAAAAATAAAAAAATCAAATTTTGAATATTTTTGTCATTTAGGGCAAAACCCTAGTTTTTGAATAAATAGTATTTATTTATTGATTATATAAATATTTGTTAATTATATACAAAAAATAAGAATTATATTGTAAAAAAGTATTTTTGATGT
The DNA here is from genome assembly GCA_948472305.1 of Vicia faba. Classification (NCBI taxonomy): domain Eukaryota; kingdom Viridiplantae; phylum Streptophyta; class Magnoliopsida; order Fabales; family Fabaceae; genus Vicia; species Vicia faba. The sequence goes on along the minus strand of OX451737.1, from coordinate 85,395,058 downwards.
CAAATATTAAATAAAAATAAAAATGTATTATTTCTATATTTTTATCCTAAGTATTCTAATAAAATATACAAGTATTTATATATTATATATTAAATATACTAAATATATACAAAAATAAAATATTAATTATTTACAAAAAAACGTATATTTTAGAAAATGTTTTCAAAATGTAAACAAAAATAATAACTGAAAAAATAAATATTTTTTTATTATTTTTAGGGTTTTAAATAAAAGAGGTTTTATATTATTTACATATATATACTAATAAAATGAAACAAATATAAAAAAAAAGTGGAAAAATATTTTTAATGTTTTTTATGTTTGGACAAAAAATATCAAGTCAGAATAAAAAATAAAGAGTCAAAAATGATAAATATTTCACACAATGGGCCAGGGGGGTGCAAGTGGAAAAAAAGGGGTGTGAACAGCAAGTTGACTCAGGCCCAGCCCAAGTCAACTCTGCCTTCAACCTCCAGCAACCTGTTTGAAACAAAAACGCGTGTTTCCTTGTGCAACTACCATCTCTTGATTCCTTGATTTTTAGTTAAAACTCATAACACAAACATTGTAGAGCATCAAAAGACGAATTCAAACATATAAAATTCTTGACCTAACTCTAAGAACCCATGGAGAATTTCTTCACCCCCAATTTCTGACCAAATTTTTCTTCAATGTTCATGGCTAAAATTCTCACAGCACGCTTAACATAAATGAAAAGTAATCATATGTATGGCTTCAGGGCTATGAGTAGGACATGTTTCATTCACAAACCTAAGCTTAACTCTTCCTAGATTGAGAGATAGAAGTTCATGGTTTTACCTATTTCATCCTGACTTGAACAGAGCAATGTAGGTATCTTCAATGGAGTTTGAGCTTTGGTTGAGCTTGCCTGAAGTCCAAGGATGCTTCCCAAGTACCTAGCTTGCTTTGAAACGGCTTGTATCGTGCTATGGAAGTCCACCTGCAAAACTGAAAAATGAAAATGGCAGATGTGGTTAGGGGTGTTACAGCTGGTGTTTAGGGCTTGGAATAGTTTCAATGGATGGTATGGAATGTGTTTGCAAGGTCTTTAGCCAAAGTGCACGAGTGGATTGAGTTGTGGACCTCAATCTGCAGCAGGTACCCTGTTTTGGCAACAAGATGGTGTTTTTGTGTATGAGGAGGTATGAGGGGTAGTTCAGTCGTGCCTTAGGTTAGTTAGGATGTATGGGAGAGGATAACAAAGTTTGTGTTTGGCTGTGATGACAGGAAATGAAAGTTGGCTTTAGTTTGCAAGGTTTCTTCAAATGTAAGCAAGAAAGTGTAAGTTGACAATGCAGGCCTGTACCACCCTCTATGTATGCTGCATATCTTGCTCTTGAGACTTGTAACTTGTAGATTTTATTTGGATTCAGAGATATGGCCCCATGCCTCTTGGATTTGGTATTTGACATAAAGTGTCACTTTTCTAAAATGGCAATTCACCTTTTTTCAATTAAGGGTTAATTTAACATGTATTGCCCAAATGAATGAAATAATGCATTAGCTCAATGGTTAGGCCTTTAATTATGGTGTGTAAAACTGGTTTTGAGGCCTGCAACTAGCTTTGTACAAGCTGATTTGAAAATGCAAGTTGTGATGAGCAAGCTTTAGCCATGAACAAGAATGAGTTTTGGCCAACTTTGGAAATTCGATTCTCTCTAACCACAAGGGTGTTTGAGAAGTTCTTGGACAATTTGAAAAGCTTGGAATGTGTAATAAAATCCATATTTGTAATTCAAATTGAAATTCCAAGTGGAACCATGTGAAAAATGGCCAAGAAGTTGGACAAAAATCCTACCTAGAATAGGGAAAAATTTCTCTAAGTTAAAAATGTTTTGCACCCTTGTTCCAAAAATCATAACTTGAGATAAAAGCTTCCTTTGAGAAAACTTTGTGAATAAAAGTTGTAGATTTTGCAATGGACTACAACTTTCATGTTTCAAGTTTTGTTTGAATCCAATTGCATCTTGGTGAAAAAATGGGACAAAGTTAGGAAAAAATAAGGAAGTTTCATAACTTAGAAAAATTCTAAGTTATGAAATTTTCTCATTTTAAACCCTAATTTGCAATTTTGGATTTCTTGATGAACAAGTTTCATAATTTGACATGTCTTGATGAAAAATGAATCTTGGCACTTGATTTTGACCAAAAAGTCAAAGTTTGACTTTTCAATATACAGTCAAATTTTGATCAGTTGACTGAAAAATTCATATGTCAATCCTATGCATTTGAGATCTTTTGAACTTGTTGAATGGGTAAAAACAATTCCATTGAGTTCTTGAGTCCATATATGAGCTTGGTTTCCCATTGGTTAGGTCAAACAGTCAAAAATTGCCTTTGTGCAGTCCAAACCCTAAAAATGACCATTTTGCCCTTTTGGTGATCTGATCAAATTTCTTGTGAAGTTGTGATCCAAACTTGATCAAATGGTTCATATGAGTTCATAATGTTGATGTGGGTCAAAAATAATGAAGTTTGACTGTCAATTGGCCACAGTTGACTTTTTCCCCAATACAGCTGATTTCTAGGTCAACTGTCCAATTGACTGGGCAAAGATTGGAATCAAGGCTTGAAACTTGGTATGGATAAACTTATGAGCCCAACATGAAGCATGAAAGTAACTTTGGGCATTTTAGGTCAAAATATCTCTGTGCAAACTTAAACCCTAATTTGGGTCAACAGTGCAAGGAGGGGTCTTGAGCAGAGCAAACCCTAACTTGATCTTGAGCTCCAAGAGTCTTGTGATGAGAAAATGTTGATGAAAAGGGAGGGAAAATTTTTGGGTACAACACCTGGACTCTGGCTGCTCATGACACATGACGGGAAGAAGGCATATGTTCCAAAGCCTGGAACTTAAGCCTGGAGGTCACGTAGGCTTTGGAGGCAATCAGAGAGGAAAGATCATTGGCTCTGGAACAGTAGGTAATGGAAATATTCCCTCTATAAGTAATGTTTTATTAGTTGATGGATTAATACATAACCTGTTATCCATAAGTCAATTAAGTGATAACGATTATGATATAATCTTCAATCACAATTCATGTAAAGCTGTTAGTCACAGAGATGGGACTATCCTATTTAATGGAAAGAGGAAAAATAACATTTATAAAATCAAACTTTCTAAACTGAAAAGTCAGAACGTAAAGTGTCTTCTGTCTGTTAACAACGAGCAATGGATCTAGCACAGAAGATTGGGACATGTTAGTATGAGAAGAATATCTCAGATTAACAAACTCAATCTGGTCAGAGGACTTCCTAACCTGAAGTTCAATTCAGATGCTCTGTGTGAAGCATGTCAGAAAGGCAAGTTTGCAAAACCAGCTTTCAAATCCAAAAACGTTGTTTCCACCTCCAAGCCATTAGAACTTCTGCACATTGACTTATTTGGACCAGTTAAAACTGCTTCAGTCAGCAGCAAGAAGTATGGGTTAATAATTGTAGATGACTATAGCAGATGGACATGGGTAAAGTTCTTAAGACACAAGGACGAGTCACACTCTGTGTTTGTCACCTTCTGCAACCAAGTTCAGAATGAAAAGGATCTTAGAATCGTCAAAGTCAGAAGTGATCATGGTGGAGAATTCGAAAACAAAGATTTTGAGTTATTCTTTAATGAAAAAGGCATTCTGCATGATTTCTCTTGTCCTAGAACTCCCCAGCAAAATGGAGTTGTAGAACGAAAGAACAGAACATTGCAAGAAATGGCCAGAACCATGATCAACGAGACTAACGTTGCTAAGATCTTCTGGGCAGAGGCAATAAACACAGCGTGTTACATTCAGAATAGAATCTCCATAAGACCTATTCTGGAAAAGACTCCATATGAATTGTGGAAGAACAGAAAGCCCAACATTTCCTATTTTCACCCATTTGGATGTACATGTTTTATCCTGAATACAAAAAATTATTTGAACAAGTTTGACTCTAAAGCACAAAAGTGTATTATGTTAGGATATTTTGAACGCTCAAGAGGGTACAGAGTATAAAATACAGAAACATAGATTGTGGAGGAGTCAATCAGTGTTCGTTTTGATGATAAGCTTGACTCTCAAAAGTCAAAGCAGAATGAATTCCTTGCAGGTATGGAAGTTGAACTCACAGGTACTGAAGACAAATCATCAGAAGCTCTCAACAGAGACACTCCCTCAACATCAGAAAGAGTAACTGCGAGCAATCCAGCACCTTCTATTGATCAACTTCAGAAAAGACCATCCAGAAGAAGCATGGATCACCCAGAAGAAAAAATCTTAGGAAGGAAGGAAGATCCAATCAGAACAAGATCTAGCTTCAGAAACTCTGAAGAATCCCTCATGGGACTAGTTTCTCTAATTGAACCAACAACAATTGATGAAGCACTTCTGGACAATGACTGGATTCTAGCAATGCAAGAGGAGCTAAATTAATTCACAAGAAATGACGTATGGGATCTAGTTCCCAAACCAAAAGGATTCAACGTCATTGGTACAAAATGGGTGTTCAAAAACAAACTGAACGAACAAGGTGAAGTCATCAGAAACAAAGCACGACTGGTAGCACAAGGTTATAGTCAGCAAGAGGGAATAGACTATACAGAAACCTTTGCTCCAGTCGCCATGTTAGAATCTATCAGACTCTTAATTTCATTTGTTGTTAATAAAGGCATCACTCTGTATCAGATGGATGTTAAGAGTGCATTCTTAAATGGTTATATATAATAAGAGGTATATGTGCACCAACCCCCTAGTTTTGAAAGTTCCAAAAATCCAGAATATGTTTTCAAACTAAAGAAGTCACTCTATGGTCTGAAACAAGCTCCCAGAGCTTGGTATGAAAGACTAAGTAACTTCCTGCTAGAAAAGGAATTCACCAGAGGGAAAGTGGACACAACTTTGTTCTGTAAGACAATTAAGAATGACATTTTAGTATGTCAGATTTATGTTGATGACATCATATTTGGATCCACTAAACCCTCTCTGGGAAGAAAGTTTGCTAAATGTATGCAGGCAGAATTTGAGATGAGCCTAATGGGGGAACTAAAATTCTTTCTGGGCATTCAGATTAATCAAACCCGAGAAGGAACTTACATTCATCAGAGCAAATATGTCAGAGAACTTCTGAAGAAATTTGATCTCTCAGAATGTAAGCCATCAAAGATTCCAATGCATCCCACGTGCATTCTAGAAAGAGAAGAGGTAAGTAAAAAGGTAGAACAAAAGGTCTAGAGAGGTATGATTGGTTCTCTTCTCTATCTGACGGCTTCAAGGCCTGACATTCTATTCAGTGTTTGCATTTGTGCTAGATTCCAATCAGATCCTAGAGAATCTCAATTAACAACAGTTAAGCGAATTTTCAAGTATCTGAAAGGTACTACTAATCTGGGTTTGTTTTATAGAAAATCAAGTAATTACAGCTTAATAGGATACTGTGATGCTGATTTAGCTGGAGACAGAGTAGAACATAAAAGCACTTCTGGAAGTTTCCATTTTCTGGGAGAAAATCTGATCTCATGGTCCAGCAAAAGACAATCCACAATAGCTCTATCAACAGCAGAAGCTGAATACATAGCAGCAGCTGGATGCAGCACACAAATGCTCTGGATGAAAAGTCAACTTGAGGACTTCAAAATATTTGAGAGTAACATCCCTATCCTCTGTGACAATACTTCTACTATTTGTCTCAGTAAAAATCCTATTTTGAATTCTAGGGCTAAGCATGTAGAAATAAAACATCATTTTATTAGGGACTATATTCAGAAAGGGATTCTAAATTTAAAATTTATTAACACAGACCATCAATGGGCTGATATCTTTACAAAACCTCTTTCTGAAGATAGGTTCAACTTCATTCTGAAACATCTCAGCATGAAGCTCTGCCCAGAATAAAACTGTTTTGATTCCATATCTTAACCTTCAGAACTTTGTTTATTTTTCCGTGAACTACTGATCAATCTTTCTTCAGATCTTTAGAAGTACAGATTATATCAGAATCTATCCATGAAGACCTGCGCGCTTCATTTCAAGGATAGAAATGTGCAATTCACTCAAGCAAACAAGTGTCATCCAGTCATCAGCTACTTTCTGAGGCTGAACACGCGTTCACATTTCTGAAAGGTCAAAAAGCGCTGATTGGATGCATTGGGACACATGTCATAGGTAACCGTTTCAATATCTTTCTGAATCCCCCAAAATCAGCTATCATTAAATGCTCATAATCATTATAATTTATTTCTCTCTCTTGCCGTTTATGTTTTCAAAATCCTTTTTAAAAATCTATTTAAACACATCTCTCACCACTTACACTTTTTACTTTCACTTTCATTTTCTCTACAATTTTATTGATTTCAGTTTGGAACCCTTCTCAAAACCCTTTCAATTTCTTCTCAAAACCTTCGTGTGAACATGGCTTCCTCAAGCAACCCTACTTCCAGTTCTCAGAAAATAGATTCCTCCGAACAATACGAAGAACCCTATATAACTCTTCTCACACCCATCAAAAATCTAGAAGTTCTTCAGAATTAATTGTGGACTTTAACAGTCTTCAAGAGAACGGGTTTAATCTCTCTAAATAAGTAAAGGCTCCAGGCTGGGACAGATATTTTGACCGACTGGTGGGTCCAACATTCCCAATTCTTGTGAAGGAATTTTGGATTCATGCTTCATCTTCCAACCATCAAGTTACTTCATACATAATGGGGAAGAAGATAGTCATAACTGAGGACCTCATTGCAAGATTAATAGGCTACAATGGTAGTGGTGTACGATGCATTGACATGGCTGAAAGATGCGCTGATGTCGCCCTAATTGCTAGAGAAATCTTCACTCTGGGTCTTCACTCCAGCAAGATAAGGGATCTAAAAGACCATCACAGAATATGGGCCAAGATTATTCTGGGATGTATAAACCACAGGAAGCCTACCAGCTCTCCTGACTGCATCAATATTGATCAGCAATTTATGATCTACTTCATCTCCCAGAAGATTAAGGTGAATCTGGCTCATCTGCTATTTAACCATCTAAGGACTAGTGTCAAGGAAACCAGAGAAGAGGAGCGCATAAAAAGGGACTGGATACCCCTAGGAAGGCTTATATCAGATATTCTAACAGAGAATAAGCTGATTGATCATCTATCAGAAGCTTAGGAAATCAGCTCTTTGGAAGCTACTGTTGGCAAACAGTTGAATGCAAAGAATCTGAAGAAAATGAAGTTAATTGAGAACATCAAGAAGGAACCCAGTGTCAATTCTTTTGCAACAATCTCCAGCAGAAGAATCCCTCTGGATAACTTTCCTCTGTTCTCAGAGATTGATTCTAAACTTGATATAATAGTCAGGTATCTGGATGCATGCAAGGTGGATGGTACAGCACCAAATTTGAACATTCAGGATCTACAGCAGAAGGCTCAGAAGTTGTGCTGAAGAAAACCAAGAAAAGGAAAGCTGTAGCAGAAGGATCATCCCAGCGGACTCCTAAAAAGAGAGGTAATCCTTCTTCTGTAACTGTTTTAAACTCAATTTTTGTATCAACATCTATACTTATTCCCACTCAATCAGAAGACCCCACACCACATACATTTGATGACTTTGACATTGAATTCGACCCCTCATAAACCTTAACTCTTAGAAGATCTCGCTCCCTACCTCCAAATCCAAATATTGAAGCAACCCAACAAGAACTTGCAAAAGTTCTATCAGACATAGAAACCTTTGACCAACATACTTATGCTCCCATGCCAGAAAATCCAAACTCTAAAACCACCACAGAAGCACCACAACCAGAAATTCCCCTCTCTCCACAACCAGAAATACCACTACCTCCATCTCCTCAACCAGAAATTCATCCACCTTTTCCACAACCTGAACTATTTCAACCAGAAGTTCAAACTTCTGAGGCTCAACCTTCTGAATCCTGTGAACCAGAACCTCATAACGATCAATCAAACCAAACTGTTGATTCTGACACCATTCCCATTCCTGGAATCACTGAACCTTTAGCCATCCGTATGCCCCTAACCATCCTGGATATTCCCCAAATTCCCTCTTCACTAGAATCAACTCCACCAAACTCCCCAACTAGTCCAATAATGATTCCATACTCTCCCACTCCCTCACCAAAGAACAATCCAGATGACAACATCAAGACTGTCATTGATTTAACGGTTTTTGAACGTCTTGCTGCCATAACCCACAAAACAGCTATTCCAAAACCAAAACCATCTGAAACCTCTCCAGATTTTGGTACCAGCTTATTGATGTTTGAAACAGAAGTACAGAAGTGGATCACTTCTATGAAGCAAGCTAGTCTTGAGCTAATTGATCCTGCTGCATCATACTACATTTGGACAAGGTTCAGAAGATGGGTATGTTCTGAAACTCGTAAGATGCAAGAACAGAACTACGGACAAGTTCAACAAAACTTCAGTAATCTACTGAAAGTCATTGAAGATCAAGTTCTGAGCCAGCTGCTCAAGGAAGAAGTTCTCCCTCTGGACAATGCTCCCTGGTCTGAACACCGTCCAACATACAAAGTTCAACCAGAGTCAGAAGATCTCAATCTGTCTGATACTTCAGAGTAGATGATTCCTGCTGAAGAACTGGGTTAAAAAGAAGATATTGTAGAATGCTCTGAGAAGCATCAAGTTTCTGAAGATCCTCAAGCTTCCTCATATGAAAGGCAGACTCTAGAAGACCTAAAAAGATCTGATATGTTGATGAAGGAAAGAATGGATAAATAGGACGAAAAAATTGAGGTAATCACGAGCATGTTAACCCAGCAACAGGAAACCAACATCCAGATCAAGAGCATGTTGGAAGCTTTGTTCACGCGTCTACCTCCTCCCTCTTAGAATTTCCTCGTTTTTAAAACATGTTTATCTGTAATATTCTTAAATTGCTGCTGTTCTGAACTTTTCGTTGATTCTGGTTGTTAATATAAATGCATTTTGGCTCGGATTATATGTTCTTTTTGATAACTGACAAAAAGGGGGAGAAAGAATAAGATATTTTTCAATAACGGATTACTGAGACATAAGTCTCAAACATTCTGATCTATTTAAATTTCTCTCTTCTGAAAAGCTTGAACAGGTACAAAACTCTGATGAAAGATACAGTAAGGCTCTGATGCTCAAAGACTCATGGAATTAAAGGGAAGTAATCAACTCAGGGGGAGTTTCTCTTCTTAATTCTATACTTTTTATTCTTTATTTTTAATTGAAAAATCTGATTTTTGTCATCATCAAAAAGGGGGAGATTGTTAGAACATAGTTTGATTCTACAACCCTTGATTAGAGTTTTGATGATAACAAAATACAAAGAATAAATAAATTCAAAGATATATATATAAAACAAATATGCTTCTTAAAATTATGTTTTGTATATACAGAAGTTCTGATGGAATCAGCATCAGAAGATCAGTAATATGTGCTACACGCTGAAGCTACCAGACTATACGCTGAAGCTTGATGACCTGAATCTGCGCATAAACAAAAACACTCTGACTCTGATCAAAGATCTTTACCAAGTCATCAACACTCTGAAGCGTTATCATAAGTTAAAGCAAATAAGACTCTGAAGCGTTATTAATTATTCAAGACAGAATTAAATGCTAACGGCTCTCTTCAGACAAGATCTTCTTCAAAAGGAAAGTGTGTTATTGTCATTAAACTGGCTTTATGGACAACGTATCTTTGCCGTGCCTATATAAACAAGTCTGCTTGAGAAAAGACTCACGCATGCACTCACATAATTTGCCAAGCCTTCAAAACCACGCTTATTCAAACGCTTTAGCAAATTCAGTTTATTCCAAGCTTAAGTTGTGTAATTATCACAGTTGTGATATATTGTTTTGTTAGAAAACGTTAACACATCCTTGTTCAATTATTTGTAAAAGATTTCCTTGAGATAAACCGGTCTGTGGTTATACTCAAGAAGACTTTAACAGTTGTTAAAGTAGCTGTTGTAATCCTTTGAAAATAGTGGATTAAGACCTCGTTTGAGAGAGGCGAAATTACCTTGTCGGGTGGACTGAAGTAATTTGAGATCAAACGAACTAGGATAAAAATACTGTGTTGTCAAAGCATTTGTTTTAAGTTTTACAATTCAACCCCCCCTTCTTGTGTTTTTCACATCTTCATAGAGCTCACAACAAGGAACAACTAGCCTATCCAGGGTACTCACTAATACTGGTTCTTCCCTAAACGTGCTACCAAAGGCCAGCCTGATGAAGCTGGCAATAAAGGGTATTGTCATAAGAACAAGTTCTATGGTGGAGAAAGCCTTTGATGGTTATTAAAGTGTTGTGTTCGGGGAGGTGGATCCCCTTGTAAATATTGGCCCGTATATGTTCCACATTACCTTCCAAGTAATGGATATAGAATCGACATATACTTGCTTGCTCGGGCGACCTTGGATTTACACTGCAGGAGTTATCAACTCAACCCTGCATTAAAAATTGAAGTTCCTCGTCGAAGGAAAGTTGGTGATAATTGATGGTATCTCCGTAAGTCAATTAGAGTCCTATAAATATATCAGTATGGGGGAAGATTATGTAGAAACGCCATTCCAAGTCTTGGAAGTGGCTACAGTGGTTACGCTCCCATTAGAGAAGGTTTCAAAACCTGGAACCCCTATGTCATCGTGGAGATACTTGCAAAAAACCATGGAGGATTGAACATCTAAAGGTTGGGGCAAGCTCACGGAGATACCTAAGAAGAAATATCTTTTTGGTTTGGGCTATCGATCGTCAAAGACTAACGAGAAAGGCAAAAGGAAATTTCCTCCCATCCTGGAAACCTTCATCAGCAAAGGACTAGAGCATGGTGGACAAGTTTCAATGTTATCCAACAAAGGCAACAACAAAGGGGCATTTAACCTCTTCCGAGAATGTGCTCCAGGCGAAGAACTTAAGAATTAGACAGTTATGCAAATTTCAGAGATCTTTTTCTTTCCAAGGTAATTTTTCTATTTTAAAAGAACCTATGTCCCGCCCAAGGCATAGGGGTAGCTTATAAGGGCAACCAGTTATTTTCAAACAGTATTTTCAATAAATAAAAGTTTTGTTTGCATTCAATTAAGACCCATGTCTCTCTCTTGCATTTTTCTTTTATTTTTCAAAACGGAAATATTTCTTCTTCATATGAACTTTCCAAATTCATATTCTAAAAGAGCATGAAAACATGATAAAATATGCAGATCCACATCTAAACTCATCGATAATGATACTGCTATTATCCAATATGATTTTGATGCACCACTTAACCAAGCCGAAGAAGAATATGAGGAAGATCTTGAACTCTCCAAAGAATTGGTGAGGTTACTCGAGAAAAAAGTAGATAACATACAACTATACGAGGAATCTATTGAGTCCATTAATCTTGGGACTGAAAAGGACCCGAAAGAAATTAAGTTAGGTGCAACCTTAGAGGAAAGTGTTAAAGATAGGCTGATAAAGCTTATACATGAGTACATGGATACCTTCTCATGGTCTTAACGAGATAAACTATCATGGTACATAAACTACCTCTCAAAGAAGGTTATTCCCTGGTTAGACAGAAACTCAGAAGAACTCGTCCAGACATGTCTCATAAGATTCGAGAAGATGTCCTTAAGAAATTTGACACAGGGTTCTTAGCCATAGTAGATTATCCACCTTGTATAGCTAACATCATGCCAGTACCCAAGAAGGAAGGTAAAGTACACATGTGTGTATATCATCGGGATCTAAATAAAAAAAGTTCCAAAGACAATTTCCCATTACCTTACATAGATGTTTTGGTAGACAATACAACTCAAGATTCGACATTCTCTTTCATGGATGGTTTCTCAAGATATAATTAGATCAAGATGGAACCTGAGGATATAGAAAATACTACTTTCATGACTCCTTAGGGAACCTTCTGTTACAAAGTAATGCGCTTCGGTCTAAAGAACGCAGGGGTAACTTATCAACTAGCGATGGTCACGTTATTTCATGACATGATCAATAAAGAAGTCGAGGTATATGTGGATGATATGATTTCCAGATCTCATACAGAGGAGGACCACATCATTCATTTACAAAAGTTATTCGAACGTCTCCGAAAATTCTAACTAAGTTTGAATCCAAACAAATGTACATTTTGTGTTAGGTAAGGAAAACTATAGAGTTTTATTGTAAGTCAACGAGGTATTGAGGTGGATCCCGACAAGGTGAAGGCCATACAAGAAATGTCATCTCCAAGAAAACAAAAAGAGATTTGTGGTTTCTTAGGACGATTGAACTACATTTCAAGGTTCACATCACACCTATCTGCTAAGTGCGTGCCTATATTCAAATTACTTCAGAAAAATCAATCAGTGGAGTGGAATGAAGAATGTCAGGCAACCTTTGAAACAATAAAGAATTATTTACAAGAGCCACCAATCTTAATTCCACCAGCTCCTGGAAGACCACTTATCATGTACTTAACAATGCTTGAAGGATCTATGGGATGTGTATTGGGGCAACACGATGAAACAGGTAGAAACGAGCATGCCATCTACTACTTTAGCAAGAAGTTTACTGACTGTGAAACCCGGTACACTCCTTGAGAAGACTTGTTGTACCTTGGCTTGGACTACTAAATGACTTATACAATATATGATAACTCACACGACGTGGTTAATAGAAAGAATGGATCCTTTGAAGTATGCGTTCAAAAAACCAGCCCTTACAGGAAGAATTTCTCGATGGAAGATGTTATCATCTAAATACGACATCCAATATGTTACTTAAAAGGCTATCAAGGGTAATGTTCTAGTTGATCACCTGGCTCATCAACCGTTGGCAGAATATCAACCAATGAAGTTTTATTTTCCACACAAAGACATCATGGTTATAGGCAACTACAAAATACCAGGACCGAATAAAGGACCTAAACCAGGGGCACGATGGACACATATATTTGACGGTGCTTCAAACTCATTAGGACATGGTATTGGGGCTGTATTGACTTCTCCAAAGAACTTTCACAAATCTTATACTGCAAGGTTATGTTTTGACTGTACAAACAATGTTTTTGAATACAAAGCTTGCATCTTGGGTCTAGAAGCTGCTATTGATCTAAGAATCAAATATCTCGAAGTATATGGAGACTCGGCGTTGGTCATATACCAAGTTAATGGTGAATGAGACACTTGACATTATAAATTAATTCCATATCGGGATTATATTTTGAATCTAGCTAGGGAATTTACAAAGATTACTTTCACTCATATTCCCCGAGAGGAAAATCAGATGGAAGACGCCTTGGCAACTTTGTCAGCCATGTCCAAAGTAACTTGGCCTAACAACGAACCACGCATCACGATCTGACAGTTCAAAGAACTAGCACATTGTCTCACCGTTGAAAAAGGGCCAGATAATAAACCTTGGTTCTATGATATCAAAAGATATCTAGAAAAGCAAGAGTATCTTGAAGGTTCCTCAATTATTGATAAGAAGACTATACGAAAGCTAGCTGCGAAGTTCTTCTTAAATGGTGATGTATTGTACAAAAGAAACTACGATATGGTGTTACTAAGGTGCATGGAGAAACATGAAGCATATGCACTTATGAGAGATATCTATGAATGAACCTTCGTGACTCATACAAACAGACATGTCATGGCTAGAAAAAATTTAAGAGCATGTTATTATTAGTTAAAAATAAGAGATGATTGCTACCATTATACAAAGACATGCCATAAGTGCCAAATCTACGCTGACAAGGTGCATGTGCCATGAACTTCTCTGAATGTCCTTAATTTACCATGGTCGTTCTCGATGTGGGGAATTGATATGATAGGAATGATTGAACCAAAGGCTTATAATGGACACCGATTCATATTATTCGCCATTGATTATTTTACCAAGTTGGTGGAATCTGCGTCTTATGAAAACGTCACCAAGCAAGTGGTCACTGGATTTATCAAGTAGAACATCATATGAAAGTATGGGGTTCCTAACAGAATTATTACAGACAATGGGTCTAACTTGAACAACAAAGTGATGAAGGAGTTATACGATGCTTTCAAGATTGAACATCATATCTCATCACCTTACCAACCTAAGATGAACGGGGTCGTTGAGGCTTCTAATAAAAATATCAAGAAAATCATTCAAAAAATGGTTAAGACATATAAATATTTGTAGGAAAATATCTCATTTCACTACATATGGTTGAAGTATAGTAGCTCGCATCACTACAAGAATAGACAAGAGTCAAATCTTTTGAGAAAATAGTTTTAAAGTAAAAAGCTAAAGTGGAAAAAATGGTTTGAATGAGGTTGATTGACTTTTAGTATTCTAAAAAAAATGCCAAAGTATGATTAAGTTGGTTAAAGTTTGGTTAAGAAAATATTTTGAAAGTGCATGGACCTAAGTTAGATTTTATTAGAAAGTGGTTCAAGTTAGAAAACAAGAAGAGCTTTTGAAAAGGAGAGAGAATATTTTGAAATTAAAGAAGATAGGAGGAGATGAAGGGACTATCCTAAAGCATAAGGTAAAAGTTAAGGAAAAGAACGATTTAACCAACAAGAAGCTAACACTTGTCATAAAGAGTCAATGTAGAATTTTCATCCTTTGGATTGAAACCAAGCAAGTAAATATATTAAACCTTTGAGAAACCATGCTTCAGATGAATTAAGTCTTCACAAAAACTGGGAAGAGTAACGGTTGCGTACAGGAGAATTCTCAACTACAGATAAAGCACATAATCAGAATAACCCGCACACAAAGAAAACCAACCCAATGTCTTGGAGTAAACCCCAAGAACTCTAGACAAAATAACAACAGTGTCACAAGGTCCCAAAGAGTCAAGGCTTCTAATCCTAAGTCCAAGAGGTCCATAACTCCATTATGCTAAGGATAGTAACCAAATAGTCCAAGTAACCTTAAGGTTTTTTAGTGTTCAATTTTGTTATTAAGTGTCTTCAAAAAGAAAAGAAAGCTCAAGTGAGCAAGATAAAAATGACATAATGATAGATACTCAAATGAGAAAAAAATAAAATGACATAAAGATAAATGCTCAAGTGAGCAAAGATGAAAATATCATGAAATGTAAATGCTAAAGTAAATGGTGCATAAAAGTAAAGACATGAAATAAATGGGCATAAAGTAAAAGCACAAAGTAAAAGCGCAGAGTAAAAGTCAAATGTTAATGAATTAGAACTTAGGGGTTAGTTGAATGACCATGTTTAAACTTGCATTTGAAAAATCATTTGAAGAATGAAAAAATTAAAGCTTCTCAACAACGAGTTTCGTTTGCTTTTTTTCAAGTATATCATTCATTTCAAGTACTCAAGGCAAGCATATATGATCAACGTTGTTTAAATGATTCACTTAGACCAAAATTCATGAAAGTTCATTAGAGAATTGATAAGATCAAAGCTTCCTAACAATGAGACTCAAGGTTATTGGATCAAAGGTTTAAAATTAAACATACTTAGGCTTGCAAGCATAGGTTTGGGCCACGGATGATCATTTTTTGAATCGGTACAAATTTAGCTATATGTTAAGCAATCGTAAGTGGACATATGTAGAAGTCACACCTATTTTGAGACCGGTCAATAGCAATCTATGTACTAAATTTTAGAGAAATAATATGTAGATTATTCTCCAATAACATGTAGCACAAGTAAGAAAGGGATAAGATGAAGAGGGGATGGATGTATCAGATGAAATTAGGGTTTCAAATATCATCAACATTATTCATCAATTTTTATGGATTTGGTTTTTCAACCTATCAATACCCAAGATCCAATGAGGTTGAGGAACTTATCATAAAATAACATCCAAATCAGAACCAAACAAAAATAATAAAATAATATTTAATAAAAAAATGTTTAAGAGATTAATAAAAGGAAAATAATTGGTAAAAATACACAAAGTATACTAAAACACCAAATAAAAATTCCAAAAAAATAGTAAGAGGTCAAACAAGGGTCAATAAGTGTTGACAAAAACTTCAAGAATTTTTTAATGTCAGAAACTATTTTTAAAATTTAAAGAAATAAGTAAAATAAACCAAAATTTGTATAAAATAGTAGAATCGGAAATAAAAATGAGATGAGGTCACCGATATTTGGGAAGAGGTCATTGGATCCTTCCATAATTTTTCCATAATTTATAAAACAAGAAAATTATTTTTAAACAATTAAAACAAGTTAAATAAAATAAAAAATCATAAAAAATATCAAATCACAAAATAAAATTATGAAAAAATAAAAATCAGAACGAGAAAAATCCAAAGTATACTTAAGAATTTTTTCAGAATTTTTGAAGTTGAAATAGATTTTTTTACGAATTTTTGAACTTTAAAACAATTAAATCAAAAATCAGAAAATAAAAATAATGTCAAAATAATGTGGACCATCTGATCATAGTCAAAACACGTTAGTCAACAAATCCAAAGGACCCAAAACGCTGTGCTTGATATGGACCTTATTGAGAAACGCACAAAATCAATTAAATCCAGGTCAATCAAAATAAAACAATTGTCGTGCTATCATTGGTTGAAGAACGACACGTAGGTCGTCATTAACCTCCAGACCTCTCTGTGTTGGGTTCCTAAGAGACTCTTCAAATGGAATCGTTATAAGCTCAAATCGGTATCATTGAATTCGTCTCTTCCAGACGATCCTAACCTTACCCTCGCGAAAAATTTCTTTAAACCACAACTCGGTAGATTTTAGAAAAACCAGAAGAAAAAAGTTGGAAAGGGGATTTAAAAATTCATGAGCCGAATTCACTTCCAGTTAAAAACTAATGATGAAATCAAAGTCAGAGTGAAGGGAGCTACAATGTAGCAACAAATTTAGAGAGAATTGATGGAGGAATCTACTTGTTGAAGTTCGAATTCAGAGATCTGAAACTCAACTTGGCTAGCACGATTTAGGGCACCTTAAGGCTTGGTTCTTCTTTTGTTAGCTTCAGTGAAGTTCAAGGATGAAGAATCAACAAAGAAATTGGATTGAGAGATGCTTTAGAATTGAACTCGAAGTTGCAAAATTATGAGTTATAGAGGGGGTTCAATAGAGGTTCTTTGGCTCTCTAAAGCTTGTAAAATTAAGTAGAGGTGGTCTCTATTTATAGGAAAATATGATGCCATGTTGAGAGAGGGTGAATGAAAATTAATTGAGTGAAATTGTGTGAACCTTGATCATGACAAAAGTGTGACTTGCAAGTTGTAAAAACTCAGCTAATTATTGCGTTCGAATCCTTAATCCATCCTTATAAACTTGGTTAAACATGTTTAAGTGGAAAGCACGCACAAAATTGGTGATTAGAGGACACATTTTGGAAATCAAATTCTGACTTCAAGAGAAAACTTTAGTTCCAAGGTACTGACTTTGCAGCCAGGGTGCATGAAACTCAGGGACATTTATGGGATGATTCTTGAAGCATTTGAAAGATATCACCACAAGTTTCACATTGTGCCAAGAAAGACATCATTTGTATGTTTGAGAAAAAAGTTATGATCAATTTAAATCGTGAAAAACACACAAATTTTGGTACTTAGAAATATTTCTAAGTGTTTGTTGTACCCCAAATTTTCCCTCTCATTTGCTTCAAGATATTCTTCTGAGGTCCTCAAGTACTCAAGGCTACTCAAAGAGTTGACCAGTCAAAGCTCCTCTTAAGCAACGGGTCTACAACTAGGGTTTTGAGTTTCTTAAGTAAGATTGGGTTTCAAGGTTCTCAAGTGAATTCCATGGTTCTCCATAGGTCTTCAATAATGTTCATGCCAAGTTTCAAGTCTTGCATCAAGTTTGCTCAGTCAATAGCTTAGATGATTTAAAATCAACTGTATTGAGTACAAAGTCAACTGTCAACATACAGTCAAACTTCAATATTTTTTGGTCAAAATCAACATTTTGAAGTGATATTCATCATTTTATCAAGTGTTGATCATGATTCCTCAAGGAAATCCCTCAAATCATCAAAGGTCAAAAGTTTCCAAATTAGGGTTTCCTTAGGAGAAGTCAAGTGAACTTTGACCAAGAATAACTTTCACATGCTTCATCAACTTTTCCCCAACCAAAGCCTATTTTTAAGGAAATTCAATTCTCTACAACTTTGTATATGTTTTCTCAAGTACAAAAAGTGCTTTATTTGAGATATATGAGCCCATACATTATAGCTCATTTCAAAAGTCAACAAAAAGACACTTTTTGTCAAGGCAACTTACATCAAGATAAGGTCTCCAAATGCAAAAATGATCAAACGAGAAATTGAAGAGGATGTCTTAAGCTTTCCACAAAGTTCCGTATCACCTTCAAAAGATTAAAATTGAGAGATTTGTGACCATTTCAAGTTGGGAAAATTTGGTAAAATGCATGAAGTGCAAAGTGAGCAAACTTTAAATTTAGAACTACTGGGCCTAAATTTTGATGTTCAAACATGTTCAAAATGTGTTAGAGGACCTCTAAATTCATTCACATATTTTTTATGATTTTTATTTCTCTTATTTGAATTTTTATTCATTTAAATGCAAATTAAATCAAATAAAATATGAATTAATGGTACAAGGGCACGGGCTTTCGATTTCAGTTATATGGAGGCCCAAGACAACTCATGACAACATGTTACAACCATGCCAACATCGTACGAGCTCAAAAAGGCAAGAAAATTCTCAAAAATGGAAGCTTATACACATGTTTGATTCTTGTCTTGCATGGCCATGATTGCATGAGATTTTTCCATATTTGTTGATTCTTTCCATTCATCTATATAAACACAACAAGATCAATCCAAGAGGACACTGATCATTGACTCTAAAAGCTTGCTAAAATTCTCAATATTTTTCAAAGAACTCTAAGTTGTCAAGACTCTAGTTGCAAGCCTTCTCACTGCAAAAAATCCCTTCATTTCACTTCCTAGAACATTGAAGGGTAAGGCTGGATTGGTTACTATGGCCCTAAGTGTTTGAATGAGTATGCGTTGCATCATCGTATTTTTATCATTTTTTTATTTTTGAATTCGTGTTTTATCATGATTTAGCATGCACTAATATTATTACCCGTTTTCTGAGGCATGTTTAAACAGGTTTGGATGGGTATCATGATCCCATGCAATTAGAATTATAAGACACCATAGATTGCTCCGATTGGTTTCATTTGATTTGAAACTAATGATAAAAGCACTTTTGGCAAAAACTAAGTTTATAATCATATTTAGGAGGGTCGAATTAGGGGTACTAGGATGTTTTGGATCACTAACATTTGATTTTTGCAGGTTTCGTGTCTTATAGGTTGTCGGAGAAGACGACAGGAGCTAGGGCTCTAGCGCCTCTCCGGCCAATGACATCATGTTCTATATTTAATTTTATTGTTTGGTTTATATAACCAGATGTAAAGACCGCCCCAACGGTAGAAGCGAGCGTTACAAAGGAATTATTGTACCAGGGCACAGGTTCGATCCCCGCCCTAGGTATTTTGGCATTTTATTTTTTCATGTGTTCTTGATCATAGATCCAATATAGGCCAGGCTAGCGCGCACAACATACACCATCTTATCACTCCCCTTTTCATCTCAACAGATCTGGATCTGATGGACTTAGAGCAAGCCCCATGATGCACCTCCTAGAGCTGCCCCTCACTGGATTCAACACTGGTGTTAATGGGCCTAGGGATTTTTGTTTCTCACACCCCCCAAACTTTCTTCTTCAGGCCCATCTCTCCATTTCTTTTTTTTATTTCATTCTAATTTATTTTTTAATAATTAACTTTTTTTTCTCTAATTAAATAATTAAATCAACTTAACCTTTTTTTTTTAAATCAAATTAACTTGACTAATTGTTTTTTAATGGTCATTAAGTTAATTGTTTTTTTTTAATTAAAATGAATTTAGTTTTTTTTAGATTTATCATCAAATCCTCATTTTTTCCAATGGAAATTAATTTAGGGTTTTATTTTAGGTTTTAATAAAAAAAATCCATTAATCACTAGGATAAATCATCATTTATTTTCTTCGTACAATCTTCACGCTTTTCTTATTTTCGCATTAGTTTTTCCCTATTAATGTAACTGCTAAAGGGTGTAATAGATTAAATAGGGTTTTATTTGCTTTCTATTTCCACCATTTTTTATGGTTTTTACCCCTTCCCCAAAGTTTGTAATAGCGTAGGAAATCTATTTAATGTCTTTACCGCTTTCCTTATAACATCTAGATGTATGCTAATAGGCTTGTATGGAAAGATAAAAAGCAAACAATAGCTAACCCTAATAAAAGATTAAAATTAAATGAAATCAAATCACTTTTCACACACGCACCTCTAGGGTGACATCACATGTTTCCTTCAGATAAAAAACAATCATGTCTCTCGAACGTAGGGATACCATTAGCGAAAACCCTAGGTTAAAAATAATCATAAAGATCATAGTCCCTCGATGACCCTTTGATGCTGCCTTCGGCAAATGATCTTGTCCCTCAATGTTTCCTACGAATACATGATTATAGTCCCTTCGAATTGCTAAAGGTATCCTTATGAGTTGCCTTTATGACTGTGTGATGACCCGCGCCTGTCCTTGAAACATCCAATGATAGGGCTTCCTGCTAACTAATGATAGGATAACACTATCTAAAGGAAGAGTAGAAGAACAAAAGACTTTTTGAGTAGGTAGATATTTCTTAATCGCTTTTTCACGAACATTTCAAAACATTTTTTACATAAAACACTTCTTTTCTAAAATATTTCAAAACAAACACTTTGTATATGTTCTCAACGATACGGGAATCATTACAAAGTTTTCCACACTTAGGAATTTTTAAAATAATTTCAAACACATTCACAATGAATTTTCAAAAGTGAGCTAGCGATTAAGAGCCCGTAGATAACTACGGATGAAAAGGGTGCTAACACTTTCTCTTTTCATAACCTACCCTCCTTACTTATAAAAATCCTCAAAAGGTATTTCCTGTTCTTTTCACCATTTCCTTTATTAGATAAAAGAAAATTCGGTGGCGACTCTTGCTATCCGCAACATTTTTGATAAAACACAAAACCAAAAGTTAGTTCTCCCACCGTATTACAGAATTGGTGACTCTACTGGGGATAAATAAAAGTGGGGTTACCTTAGAGTTAGATCACATTTAAAATGCTTTACTTGCTTGATTTTTATGCTTTACATTTCAAGGTTTTGCTTGGGTTTTTTTGTAAAGATCCTATACCCGAATCTGGGGCATTTTAGGTAACTAGCAATAGATCATGAAAATTGTATGAAGTATACTGATATGGTTGAAGCGGTGGCTATGTTATTATGACACATTGGTTGGTGCCGGTGTCCCTTGAATCATGTCAAGGAGAATGATGGGCTTCCGCGTGGTGTCATAAAGCACTAACTGACCTTAGAACCTTAGTTGACAACTTAGCCATTAGAAAGTAGTGAGATTGTCGGCTTTGGTGCAGACTGAACTTGGTTGATACTCGATACTACACTCGTTGAGAGAAGACTCTCGGTATAATGCGGTCGAAAATCAGATGCTTGTGCTGAAATAATGTCTGGGAGAATGATCGGTGATATTGAGGCTCCTAGAACCCAATTTTTTATTTTAGGATAGTTTGAGCCAACTAAAACTCAAGAGGGTACTTACCTACACACTCCACGCAAGCTTAAACCTAAGGCTTTGTGTATTTTGTTTATGATTGATTAATTGTTCGAACATGACATCATAACATCATACCATATCATTTTTTTATTAACCATTTCAAATACCAAGGGATTTATCTTTGTTATTTGTTGTAAGTTATGGCCTCCGCTCGCAAAAACACTATCTAGATCAACTTTGTAAGGGTACCTTCTCAACTTAAGGAGTTAGTCTCAAGGGTTCTCGAAAGTTCTCCATCCATCAAAAGGCATGGTCGACTACTCAGTCTGGTCACCCCAGATTTTGACGAAGACATGATGAGTGTTCTATTCCAGTTCTTTGACCCTGCACATCACTATTTCACCTTTCCGGATTATCAGTTGGTACCCACGATGGAAGAGTTCTCTATACTACTAGGAGTAGTTGTTCTTGATCTGACACCCTTCACCGGTTTAGAGGAAGCTCCAAAACCAGAAGATATTGCAGTATCCTTACATCTGAAGCGGTCCGACATTGTATCTAATTGGGAAACAAAAAATGGAATAAAGGGATTTCTTGCTAAATTTCTGATTGAGAAGGCTCAACTGTTTCTGAATGCTATGAGTTTTTAGGATTTCGAGAAGATCTTGGCTCTGTTAATCTATGGATTTGTGCTATTCCCTAATCCAGACCAGCACATAGATTTAAACGCCACCAAAGTAAAATTAAAAATTAAAAAAAAATCAAATCACAAAATAAAATCATGAAGAAATAAAAATCAGAAAGAGAAAATTCCAAAGTATTTTCAAGAATTTTTTCAGAATTTTTGAAGTTGAAATGCATTTTTTATGAATTTTTGAACATTAAAACAATTAAATAAAAAATCAGAAAATAAAAATAATGTCAAAATAATGTGGAACATCCGATCATAGTCAAAATGCGTTAGTCAACAGATCCAAAGGACCCAATGCGTTGTGCTTGATATAGACCTTAGTGATAAATGCACATAATCAATTAAATCCAGGCCAAACAAAATAAAACAATTGTCGCGTATCATTGGTTGAAGAACGACATGCAGGTCATCTTTAAACTCCATACCTCTGTGTGTTGGGTTCTTATGAGACTCTTTAAACGGAATCGTTAGAAGCTCAAACCCGTATCATTGTATTCGTCTCTTCCAGACGATCCTAACCTTACCCTCGTGAAATATTTCTTTAAACCACAACTCAGTCTGTTTGACAAAAACCAGAAGAAAAAAGTTGGAAGGGGATTTGAAAATTCATGAGCCAAATTCACTTTCAGTTAAAAACTATTGATGCAATCAGTATCATAGTGATGGGATCTACATTATAGCAACAAATTTGGAGAGAATTGTTGGAGGAATCTACCTGTTGAAGTTCGAATTCAGAGCTCTGAAACTCGACTTCGCAAGCACAATTTAGGGCATCTTAAGGCTTATTTCTTCTTCTGTTAGCTTCAGTGAAATTCAAAGGATGAAGAATCAACAAAGAAATTGGATTGAGAGATGCTTTAGAATTGAATTAAAAGTTGTAGAATTATGAGTTATGGAGGGAGTTCAACAGAGGTTCTTTGGTTCTCTAAAGCTTGTAAAATGAAGTAGAGGAGGTATCTATTTATAGGATAATGTGATTCCATGTTGAGAGATGGTGAATGAAAAGTAATTGAGTGAAATTGTGTGAACCCTGATCATGACAAAAGTGTGACTTGCAAGTTGTCAAAACTCAACTAATTCTTGTGTTTCAATCCTTAATCCAGCCTTAGAAACTTGGTTAGACGTGTTTAAGTTGAAAGCACTCACAAAATTGGTGATTAGAGGTCACATTGTGGAAATCAAATTCTGAATTCAAGAGAAAACTTTAGTTCCAAGGTACTGACTTTGCATCCATGGTGCAAGTAATTAGGGAACTTTATGGGATGATTCTTGAAGCATTTGAAAGATATCACCACAAGCTTCACATTGTGCCAATAAATACATCATTTTGATGTTTGAGAAAAAAGCAATGATCAATTGAAATCGTGAAAAACACACGGATTTTTGTACTTAGAAATATTTCTAAGTATTGAACTTCAAAATGACCTATAATGTTCTTCAAAATTAAATGACATTCCACTCAAAATTTGGTCTTGATATCTGAAGATGACATGAATTAGACCTCTTAAATTGAATTGCGGAATTGAAATCACTAGAAAATCATAAAAATTGAAAGAGTTATGGTCTTTTGAAGATGATGAACAAATTTGGGGAAAATCACAAAAGACCTATAATGTTTTTACTTCTTCAACAACTTTTCAAGCATCTCCAAGTCTTGCACATAAAAACAAAGTTGTAGTTGACATCCCAAAGATTATTATGGGAAAAATTGACCATGTTATGATCATTTGAAGTCAAACCATAGGATTCAAAGGCTCCTCAAGTAGACTAGTGATCTTTCTCAACTTTTAGTGATCTTCCATTCAAAATTAGCCTTAGACTTCTGAAGAGAGCTTGTTAAGGACCCTTTAAAGAGAATCATGGCTTTGCAACAAATAAAAAATATCAAAAAATGAGCAAGATATCTTACTTGTAAATCAACAAACCCTAGATTGGGGATTGTCAAAATAACTTGAAACCCCTTTCGACTTTTGATGATTTTTCTTGCACAATTGGATATTTTCATGTGAAGACAAGTTGTTGTAGATGATGATAATAATCCATAGAAAAAAGAACCAAATAAAAATGTTGAAAGTTAAGAGAGTTATTCCCTTGTGATCACCAAATCTAGTTTTTGCTCAATTAGGTCAAACTTGCTGAACCAACGTTGAATCTCTTAGACTTTCATGGAAAAATTAAGCATGATGAATCATAAGAGGCATTGAAATGATGTTGTCTTGAATCACACTCAAATATGGAGCTTAAGTATCAAAGAAGCTTGTTGAAGAAGGCATGGAAATAAACACATGAACCTATGAATCTTCTTGATGAATTTCATCACCAACTTTGAGGAGACCTTGACTTAAATAAAGTGAGAGAGCTCCTTGAACACCAAATATTTGATGTTATAGACATCACCTTGAAGATTGAACTCTTGAAATCCATTAGAGAATCATTTGATTGAGAATCACCCCTCAAACCCTAGATTAGATGGTGAGATGGATGCAATTGTGATCACCTACAATATGAACATTCAAAGGAACATATATACACATATTGATGTTAGTTAAAAGAACACATGTACAAGATAAACAATTTAAGGTGCTTGGTAATCCCTCAAGAGCAAACTTAAAGATAGGATAAAGAGAGAAACAACCCTAATGTGTGTGCCTTGATGCATTGTGACATGAGATGATGAGAAATCTTTGGGGCAAAAATTAAGTATAACAAAAGTAAATACATACAAAAACCCAACAAATGAAGAATACACAAAGAATAAAAGAAATGAACCACAAATCTCTCAGTTTGTCAGCACCGATCGATGAGCAATCCATATCGGATCATCCATATGCAAGCTTCATAGTTATTTTCTAATCTAATTTACCAAAAAATGAGGTGATGAAGTTGGGAGAACAAAAACACCCCCAAAACCATAACCTAACAAACGAATGAAATGAATTTATAAAACAAATCTCAGCAGACCGCGCTAAGCGGGCTGCACTGCTAATTACATGTTAACCCGCCAAAAACCGCGCTAAACGGCCTTAACACGCTAAGCGGGCTCAGAAAATCACATCTGCCAAATTTGTCAAAATTGTGCGTAGCACGCTAGAGAATGTGCTTAGCGCGATCCCCTAAGAAGAACTTCTCCAAAATAGTCTTTTATTCTAAAAATGCGCATTTAGAGTTGTCTTCGACACCTTATTCCTCAATGCTCCAAATATGCAACAAATACCTACAAAAGAAGTGAAATCTATCAAACAGTACACAAATGAATCAAAATCAGAATTATACACAAACTAAACGTATTTACAAACAAAGTGTGGAATTATTCAACGAATATTAACAAAAGAACCAATAAGTGCCACAAAACAAATACACTAAATAACTATATTTTGGCACTTATCAAACTCTCCCCAACTTGAACTTGTTTATCCTCAAACAAGGCCAAATAACTTAAAGAAGCAAAATTAATCAACCAATGAATCATGAATAAACAAGTTTGAAAAACGAAAAAAAAAGTATGGTTCAAGAAAAAATGCATACGCAAGGTCAATACTTACCACAATCCTACAACGACAACTCGTAAATGAAACGAATCCTAAGTACAAAAATCATACAAAACATTATAAAAAAATCAAGCTTAATCATGACTGACACCTAGTAAAATTTCATCGGTAGATGATGAACACACAAAAGTGAGCTACTTGACACTCATCCAGAGTCTTGAAAACAATAGACTAAATTATGCATTCATCCAAAAAATCATATTGAAAATACAAAGGAATAAATCACAAGGGATTTTCAAGGTTGTAATGTGGCTTGGTTAACAAACGAGGGATAATTCCTAAAGCTAATCGAAACAAAAACTTGCCTAAACCTAAGGGAGTGGTCAGCTCACAAAAGTTCAAACACAAAATTCCAATCAAACTTCTTCTGTCATCTCAAGTGTTACACCAAACACACCTTATTTATTAACACAACATTATTCCATACTCTTTTTGTTTTTCTTTTTCTAAACTTTTTCAATTTTTTTCTTTGTTTTTCTTTTATTTTTCTTTTTCTTTTTCTTTCTTTTTTTTCTTTTTCTTTTTCTTTCTCAACCGCATAGCAATCAACAACATAAGTAAGCAAAAAGTTCTCTCCCCAACTTGAATTCAACCAATACCATAGTGAATACTCCCTACTTTCTAAGGCAAGGTAAAAATTCAAACCAAAAACAATGGTTGAGGGTTCAAGAAAACAAAGAATCAATATCCATTCAAAAAGGAAAACCAAACACGCATAGACAAACATTAAGTTCAAAAATAACATGAACATTGACAAAAAGGCTTAAAAGGGGTTAACAAAAGCTCACACACTCACAAGGTGAAATGACTATTTAGTTGGCAATTATGCTCAAAATCAAGCAAAATGCCTTGATCACTTTCATGCTTTCATATAATCAGCACAAACAAAATATTAAACATAATGAAATCTAGTTAAAACAAGAATTGTGGCCTCACGCATATATGAACAATGGAAAGCTTCCTCACATTTGAGGGTAAAAAGGGAACTAAAGTGATTCAATCAAAAGCAAGTAATGCAAAAAGAATGAATGGTATAGTAATTATAAAAATGAAAAGTTTCCTAAACATGTCATTCTATAGAGAGCGATAAATAAGTACCTGGAAAGTACCAACCTCAAAAACTATCATTACCATACATCTATAAGTTGAATCAATCAAAACCGAAAAATCACCTAAGAGTTCTTCAAGTTACCAGACCAAAATTGAATCCAGACAACAACAAAAGAATTATGTATACTACTCTTATGTACTATATAAAGCCTAGGAGGAAGTGGTAAAAAGGAAGGCAAGCGAAATAAAAAGAATTCACTGGCGGAACACAACTAAGAGGGCTACATTAGAACTAGAAAAACAGGACAGCAATAAAGTAGTTCTAGTGCAAGCCTCCACTTATCACCTACATATCTCATTTACACAACTATATAAAATTACACACATACACATTTCATGAAGCTAATAAAATCAAGCTTTTGTAAAAACACAATAAACATAACAAAACAACCCAAAGAAAGTGAATAAACAAGTTGAAAAGTGAAGATTGAAAATTTAAAACAGGTCTAATCTCAACTTGTTTAAACAGCAATCAACACACTACCTAAATAACACAAATAAAAATAATAAAACATTATTTTTTACCTCGTAAGTTCGACGCCTATTATTTATACACAATTGTCCAATTTTCCTCTTTACATGGTTAACGCTCCTTGATAACGAAACCTAACCAAACACTTAGCAAATGTGAAGAGAAACAAACATATACAAGTATCGAAAACATGTAACAATTTACAAGTTTGGTAAACTTATACAAATATAAATATACACAAGTTTCTATTTACACAATATAGACATTATGTGAAAAACTCAAAAACAAAGAAACTATCTCAATGCGATCCAATAAAAACACCAATCCCCGACAACAACGCCATTATGTTGAAGCGGTAAAGCGATAGCAAAAAGTAAGTATTTAGTTTTATCATATTATCTCCACAAGGATTAGTGTTATTGAATTTTCGTTCGATAAATCTCTTATTAATTATTTTGGAGTAAAAAGGGTTTAAAGTAAATGCAGGAATTAAAGTTATTAATAGGAAAATAATTCATTCTTTGGAGAAGAGACTTATTAAGCATGCATATAATCCACTCCTCACAAACTTAAACCTATCGACCAATTATACTCAACCTACAATACTCATCAATGTCATCATGTATCAAACACAACACCAACTACATCATTAAGGAGGCGATCTCTCAACCAACCTCAACAACACAAAAGTCAATCGTGTTACTCGCATTGACGATCTCTCAGCATAACACAACCAATACCGAGGCGTTAATCACCGATACCCAAGTGAATAATAGCTCCAAATCTATCTCTAGAATCTATACACTATTAGATAATCACCCTAGATAAGAATTCGAGTAATATATGTCTATAGCAACCCAAACCTCAAGCACAAAGTAAAGATCCAAGATAATAATCGACAAACATTTATGAAGCAAGCTTCATACAACGCCATGGGCGACAAATATACATGAGTTCAAAGTAAATACATATACAAAACCCAACAAATTAAGAATACACAAAGATAAAAAGAAATGAACCATAAATCTCCTGGTTTGTCAACACCGATCAATGAGAAATCCACCTGGATCATCCGTATGCAAGCTTCATAGTTTTTTTATAAGCTAATCTACCAAAAAATGAGGTGATGGAGTTGGGAGAACAAAAAAAAAACCCAAAACCATAACCTAACAAACTAATGAAATGAAGTTATGAAACAAATCTTAGCAGCCTGTGCTAAGCGGCCTCAACATGCTAAGCGGGCTGCATTGTTAATTACATGTTAAACTGCCTAAAACCGCGTTAAACGGCCTCAGTGCGTTAAGCGTGCTCAAAAAATCACTTCCTCCAAATTTGTCAAACTGTGCGTAGAGTTCTAGAGAATGCGCTTAGCATAATCCCCTGAGCAGAACTTCTCTAAAATGGTATTTTTTATTCTAAAAATGTGCATCTGGAGCTGGGTCTTCGACACCTTATTCCTCGATGCTCCAAATATGCAACAAATACCTACAAAAGAAGTGAGATCTATCAAATGGTACAAAAATGAATCAAAATCATAATTATACACAAACTAAACGTATTTAAAAACAAAACAGGGAATTATTCAACGAATATTAACAAAAGAACTGATAAGTGCCACAAATAATACACTAAATAACTACATTTTGTCACTTATTGAGGACTTAACTAAATTTTTTGTTTGAGGTACTTGAACTAAAGTCACGCCTAAGGGACTAAACTTAAAGTCTCTCCTGAGGTACTCAATTTGAAGTGTTGCATGAGGAACTTAACTTAAAGTCTCTCTTAAGGGACTCAACTTAAAGTACTTCCCGGGGGGACTTAACTTAAAGTCTTACATGGGAGACAGAACATAAAATATTGCCTAAGGGGCTTACCTTAAAGTCTCTCTTGAGGGAAGTAAGTTGAATTCTCTCCTGAAAGGGTTATCTTAAATTCTCCCTTGTGGGCATCAACTTAAAGTCCCACATGAGGGAATCAACTTAATGTCTCTCCTTATGGTATCAACCTAAAATCTCGCATATATGACTCAACTTAAAGTCTCACCTGAGGGACTCAATATAAAGTCTCACATGAGGGGCTTAAATTAAATTTTCTCCTGAAGGACTCGAATTGAATTCTCTCTTGAAGGAATTACCTTAAAGTCTAGTCCAAGGTACTCAAGTTGAAGTCTCTCCTGATGGACGTAACTTAAAGTCTCACTTGAGAGACTCAAATTAAAGTAATTCCTAAGTGAATTTACTTAAATTCTCGCCTTAGGGAATCAACATAAAGTATCTCCCGAGGGACTCACCTTAAAGCCTCTTGTAAGGCATGAAACTTAAAGTCTCTCCTAAGGGAGCTAACTTAAAGTCTCCCTTTAGCCACTCAAATTTAAGTCTCGCATGAGGGACTCAACTTAAAGTCTCGCCTAAGGGACTTAAATTAAAGCCTCGCCTAAGGGAGTTAACTTAAAGTCTCTCATGTGGGACTCAACTTGATGTCTTGCCTGATGGACTCAACTTAAAGGCATGTTTAAGGGACTCAAATTGAATTCTCACCTGAGGGGTCAACTTAAAGTCTCGCATGATGAAATCAACCTTAAGTCTTGCCTTACAAGCTGCACATAGAACTTTTCAGAAGGGTTTACTAAATCATATCGCTCTTTATAAGGCCTCATGCTTAAGGGAATGTGTATTGTTATATCTACAAGGACTAAACAGAAGGTGACACTCAAGTAGTATGTCTTTGATACATTAAGGGGGAAACCTCTATGTCGTTTTGTTGCTTATCCCTTAAGATTTACTTTTTATTTATTATTATATTTGACTTTCCTCCTTAACTGCATATCTTTAAGGATCGAGTTTTTAATTCGTATTTTAGCATGCATAATTTAAACTTTTTTTTTTAGTATGAACATTGTCATACCCTAAATTTGCCTCATCGATTTCAATGGTCGTATTATTATTATGTTTCTAAATTATAAGTCATACTATTTTAATTTGTTTGTTTTTTGGGTCTTATTCTAATTGGGTTTTAAACTCTAAAGAGGGGTATATCTTGCCATAGGGGTTTATTGAATCGTTTTTAGAAGAACCGGCCCATTAAAATTTGCTAAAAAAACATAAAAGGGTGCATATATACATAGGGAGGTGTTTTCTTAAAGCAGATGGCCCATTCTTAGAGGTCCATGTTTAATATTTATGAAGGAATAGAAAGGGTGTGTCCTGTTTTTTGATGGCCCATTAATGTTTTTCCATTGTAAAATAAGAAGGGTGTATTGGTTGCAAGAGGGGTGTATTTGTCCAAGTTTGATGGCCCATTTCATTAGGGGGCCTTTATAGTTTTTGAAGAAGAGGGGAGTATTTTTTTGTTTAAGTCGATGGCCCATTAAGAAGACTTCTGAGGCCCAATAGATGGAGGGTTGACCGAAGTCAGCTGATGTTTACTTTGGCCAACCTTCTTATTTTTATAAATGATTAGTAATTATTATTTTAATTATTAAACATAATAATTAAGAATAATACATTAACTATAATTATTATCATTATTTAAATTTTAATATTATTAAAATTATTATATTTTATTTTTTGAACGCGTTGACCAAGTCAACCAAGAGAAAAGGGGTTTGAAACCCTAGATTCAGCCGCAGAACCCTGTTTCTTCATCTTCATCCCAGCAATACCCAAGGCCAGAAACGTGTACGAAATACAAACAAAATCAAATTATTAACAAAATCAAATCTACAATCAATTGAACAAGTCGTCCAAAAACACAAATTGTATCAATTACAGGATCAATTAAAAATAAAAAATCTAATCAAATCCTAATCTAATCCATAAATTTTAATTTAGTCTTCAATCAACTTTAATCTCTAATTTGTAACAGAAATCAAAATAAAAATTTCCTAATCTATCTCTAATTTAATGCAATAAATACCCCTAATAACAAAAAACAAAAGAGGAGGAGGAAAATTGACGAACGAGAGAAGAAGGAGAAAGAGAAGAGTGAGACCCCGTTAGAGCCTTTCTTTGCATAATCGTTCTAGGGTTTGTGAACAAAAACCCTAAGATCTTCAAGTGACGTTGTTGCCTTTAAGGTCTTCAAATCCTTTGTCGCTTCCATCATCATCCTCTTCTGATACCTGCAAACGAAAGGAGATAGGATCAGAAGCAAATCCAAAGGAAATCAGAAGAAGAAGATCAACTCAAACGAAATCATGTTGAGGTAATATCTAAAACTCATCTTTAGGATTTTTACTATTGCAATTTGGGGTTTGAGGGTTAGGTAGGGTCGTCGCCGCTGGACTTGGGTTAGGGTTGGTGTTGTCTTGTTCTGTAGGAAGAAAGAGAAAAGGAACAAGAGAGAGAAATAATTATGAAAATAAAAAACAAAAAATATAACTCTTTGTGATCCTGTACGACACCACTGCTATACACCCTTGCTCTTCACCGTACGATCTAGATAAAACCGTCAGATCACACAGCCATATCGTAAACCACACACTCGCCCACACACGATCCAAATGGATCTCTCATAGTTCAAAACTTTGGGCCAAGGCCAATTGCTAACCACGCCCCCATATTATGTCTCAATCATAAAATGCACCCCTTGTATCATAAAACTCTCAACGAAATCAGGGCTCAAGCACAATGTTGTTTGCACCTTGCCATTTTGCTATCCAGACCAAACGGCACCCCCTTGCATTCTGGGTCAAATCCAATATCTAGATTTGGACTCTGATATTCACAGCCCCCTTGGTTTACTACCCTGGCCAAAAATACACCCCTCGCATTTGGGCCCAGTTCAATATCTGAACTTGGGCCCCTTATGTTTAACACCTCATGGTTTATATTTTGCACCCCCTGGCCTATTTAATTAATTTAATTTAATTTTAATTAATTATTTTAAAAAATACATTTATTTATTTTTGTTTATTTTATTAATTCACCGATTATTTCTTTTAAATATATTTTTGCATAATTAGTAAATAATTATAATATTTTTCTATTAAAAATAATTAATATATTTTTATTATTTATTTATTAATCAAACTCATTTTTTAAAATACTAACTCTTTTTAAATAATTTAATTGCATTAAATATTTTTCTCATGCATTAAAATCTATTTTTCTCATATTGCATCATATATTCGAAAACGCCTAACCAATCAAATATTAACTTATTTTCTACTAACATAATTCAAACATATTTATTTTCAAAGAGGAGTATGGAAACTTCTTCATCGACTGCGAGCTTCGTCTACAATTCCACAATTTATAAACCCAGACTTGGTTCAAGGAGAATTCGAGATGTTTCTATAATCCATAGAAAAAACTAACCAAACAACTACGAACTACGAATTGGAACTCTGATTCCTCATAAAAGGATACGTAGGCATATGACTTAAAATCTTGGCGAGTTCCCCTAACTAAAATATTAAAAGCATGTTCCTAAACCTTAAACCTAAACCATAGTATCCTTGTGAACAAGGTTGATGAATGGTGCCTAACACCTTCCCTTCGTCTAAAGTGAGTCAAGAACTTAGAATCTTTGTATAATCAATTAGGGTTATTCCGTTATATTCCCATCTTAGGATAAAAATTAATGGTGGTGACTCTATATTTTTTGCCGGTTATTACAGCTGGCGATTCTGCTGAGGACTCCAACCCTAGGGTTGAAAAGCCTTTCCTTTTTAGGATTAGGTTATTGGTTAGGGTTTTGTTTTTTTTACTTTCCATATTTGTTTTATTTATTATTTTGTCTATTTATTTATTGTTATTTTCATTATATTGTTATCATATTGTGGTAGGATTTTATTTCAAAAAAATATTTTCAAAAACCCTAAAAAGAAGGTTCGCCTATTGGCCAAGGGGATATATCATCCCTATGAGTTTTTGTAACGACTTCGCCCAAAGTCGGTGTAATTTCAAAAAAGGAATATGTCTCAAGAGGTATCCTCTTGCAGTATAGGACTTTGGAATGAAACCCATGACTTTTTGTATAACCTTAAACCAAAATATCATGGTGAGACCATTTATGATCTTAGAGACGAAATTTTCGGTCTACAAAGAGGCCCCGCTTAAGGGAGGCTCTTGTGCCTTTCTCTCTAGTGTAATAAATGACACCCTTAAGGAAGCCACCTTTTGGGGAGGGTAGAATATCCATAGGAAAAAATTAGGAACCTACCAACTAAGGATACCTTTCATAAATCCGGTCACTGTGTTGCATCATCATGCATTCATACATCTCACATATTCATCATTTTCCATTCTTTTTGTTTTTTCTTATTCACAGGATATAAAAAATATATAATCAAATGGAAATAACTTGTCCGTGTTAACGCTGTCAAGCCAGGTTTGACAAAGATAAAAATCATCAAAGGGAAATTGTATGAAAAAGCTTTAAAGATGTTTGTTCGTCGCTATGGGGATACTGTGATACGGTGGGAGAACTGACTTGAGGTTTTGCGTTTGTATTCGCACTTGTTCGGTTTAGCAAGAGTCGCCACCGACTATTTATTTTATCCTAAAGTAAAGGTTAAAAAGCACAGGAAAAACCTTTGAGATGTTTTCGTGGGTTCGGGGGGTAGATTATGAAAAGGGAAGGTGCTAGCACCCTTTTCATCCATGGTTATCCATGGGCTCTTAGTTACTTGTTTTAGATCACTTGCCTTGATTTTCAATTGTTTGAAATGGTGCTTTGTGTGTGTGGTTTTGAAAATGTTTTGAAAAAGATGCCTTGTCTAGGCAACCATTGTAATGACTCTTGTTTGAGTATATACAAGGGTGTTTGTCTTTTTGAAACGATGTTTCAATGTTTTTTGAAAGTTGTTTTGAAAGTTGTGTTATGGAGTGTGTTTTGAAAGT
Organism: Vicia faba; assembly: GCA_948472305.1. Taxonomy (NCBI): domain Eukaryota; kingdom Viridiplantae; phylum Streptophyta; class Magnoliopsida; order Fabales; family Fabaceae; genus Vicia; species Vicia faba. The sequence continues at coordinate 85,360,853 of OX451737.1, read as the reverse complement.
AGGCAAGTGTGTTTTGCAAGTTTGATCGAGTAACCAAGAGCTATCTACCCTAATTTACTCAAATATCTTTCTTATGCTTTTTAACCCTTTTAACAGTGTTGTTTCACCATTGTATTTGGTGAACAACCTTGCGTTAGGATGTTAACGGGTCAGGCGCGGGTCATCTTTTAGACCATGAATGCAATAATGTCAAGTGTCTTTGGCATTTTTTCTTGAGGGGACTATGATCATTTTGTTTAGGCAACTTCGAAAGCGTCATCGAGGGACTATGATCATTTGATTTGTTTTTGTTTTGCCAAAGTACTTGACATGCAAACATGGCCCATTTTTAAAAGGCAACAAGCGGGATTACCCTAGGGGTGCAAGTGTGAATTATGTATTGATTTTCATGCATTTGTCTTTGTATTAGGTTATCTAGTGATTGATTTTGAATCTTCGCATACAAACCCTAATTACTATACAGTATATAGAAAGTGATAAATTGCGGGAATTTAAAGTCTAAGCTATTACAAATAAGTATCTGGGGATGGGGGTACAAATATTTACAAATAGGGATGAGTCTTATCAGGATAGTAGTGTCCAAATAATATTTACAACCAAATCGAATCACATTCTCAATGTAAAATATAGAAATGTATAAGAACAAAAGAGAATCAAAAGGATTGTAAAATGTATGTGATTATTTACAAATGATGCAAATATTAACCTAATGCAATATTAAGTAATATTATTATTTTTTTGTATTTTTGTTAATTATATAAACAAAGGTTTTAAAGGGACAATAATTTAACTTAACAAAAATCTATTATTTGCATATTTTGTTAATGTTTTTTAGGAAGTTTTATAAAAGTGATTTATTAAACGAAAAAAAAGTTTTAAAGGAAAAATTGTTTAATCTTAATAAAATCTAATATTTATGTATTTTTACATGTAATAAAATAAAAGAAGCAATTAAGAAAATTTGGTATAAAAGTTAATGTAATTAGTTATGAAGAAAAAAAGGAAATAGGTTTAAAAAAAGTGTTGGTAAAAAAAGTAAAAGAAGAATATTAGTTTGTATATACATAAAAAAGTTAAATGGGCCTTAAGAAAATGCTTGGCCCAAACAACAAAAACTAACAGATTCAAAAAAAGAGGGGGGGGTGCATATGCCAGAATTGTTGGGCTTAGTGTTTTTGTGAGGGAACAGGCCCAATGTTTGACAAATTCGTTTAGGGTTTGAGTTGTTTTGTCTCAGAATAGGGTTTACAGCACTTTGATAAACGGCGCCGCTTCTCCATCGTCTTCTTCATCTTTCTCGTTATCTCTCTCAAACAAAAGCCATTGATGCTCCTCCAACCGCCTCAGTTGCTAGAGCGCCACTGTCCATCTCCCTCTCTCCATGGTTGAGCAAGGCAGTGATGAGAAGGTATATGATTTTTGTCTTAACGCGTTTTTTAGGGTTTTCAGTTTCTTGTGTCTTGCATGTTATTAACTTTGGACACGTTTTTGATTTTCTGTGTTGTCTATGTTTGTGTGAGGTGTTAAAGAAAAGGGAAGAGTTACTACCTTTGGAGAGGAGACGGAGGAGGACGGCGGCGCGTCTCAGGTGGCCGAGGCGTGGGGACCGGCGATGAGGCTTGCTGGCTTCCCTGGTACTTTGTATCTTGCTTTAGTTTAATGATGATAGCTTTCTGAAAACCCTAGCTTATTTGCTTCTGAGTTCCTCTCCTCTTTAGCTTATCTGAACACTTTGCTTATTGTTGTGATTCTCGATGATGAGCTTTTGCTCTGAGAGTACGTTTGGATATTTGTTTGTTGCTTGAGTTTGATGATGTTATTGTTGCCTTACTCTGAGATGCTTGCTTTTTCCTCTCTTTGGCTTTGTTACTCAATGATGAACCTTAGTTCTGAGAGCTTGGATTTGTTTTCTCAATGATGATGATGATATTGAAACTGAGAGTTGTTTGCTTATGATTTGAGATGCTTGGACTTGCTTGAATTTTGATTGCTTGCTTCAGAGTTGTTGATATGCTAACCCTATGATGAACATATTCTGAAGGCTTTTGTTGTTGTTTTTGATTTTTAAATGGTTTGGATTGAAGGGTTTAAAATGAAAGAAAGTTGAAGGCTATGCAGGCTTAGACATTGAGTTGTTCAGGTTTTGTGCTTGGCTTTGAGGCAAGTTTATTGTACAGGCAGGTTTGTTGGAATTGGTTTTGACAGGCTTGCTTTTACTGGTTTTTAGCAGGTTTGGAGTTTTGTTGGTACAGGCTTACTGTGTTTTGAGGCTTGTATGTTGCAGGATGTGTTAGGCTTGTGTTATGTGTAACAGGTTTTTTGATGAACAAGCTTTTAGGCTTGCTTCTGTTATGTTTTTGACAGGCTTAAAAGGTTTGCTTTGACAGGCTTGAAGCAGGTTTTGATACTGAGTTTCTTTGAAGGCAGTTTGTAAGCTTTGTGTAGTTTTTGCTATGTGTTTTAGACAGGATGCAAGGCTTGAGGGCTTATGCAGTCTTGGTCCTTAGGCTATGCAGGGCTTGCTGTTTGAACTGGTTTTTTGACAGTTTGCAAGGCTTGAGGTTACAGGCTTATTGGCTTGTATCTGTAACAGGTTTTGAGGGCTTGGATGAAGGCAACTTGTAAGCTTGGTGGTTTGTTTGCTTAGTAGCTTTGAAGTTACAGGCTTGAGAGCTTGTGTTATCTTTTTCTTTATGTTTTTCTGCCTCCTCTCTACAATTCTGGTCTGTTATCTTTATTTATCTCTAGCCTGCCTGAAACTGTAAGCCTGCTACTTCTCTCTCTCTTTCTCTCTCCACAGAAAAAAGCATTTTTTATTGCTTTAAACTGTACTTATTTTCTGAAAAAGTGTTTGGCCTGGAAAATGATGATAATTTGAAATATATGCTTGCAATGTTAGCTTTCCTCTGCATATCTCCTTACCTTCAGATTTCCTGCATATCTTTTGTGTACTTGTTGACAGTTTTTTGGACAGCTTGGTTGACATCTCTTTTGGACAGTTTGACAACTTTGCACTTTTGACAATTTGGTTTGCCTAGTTTGATAGTGTAATTCAGTTTAGTTTGTCACTTGTGACTTGGTTTGGCATTTTGAACTGTGCAGCTTGTTTTGGAATTATGCAGCCTTGTACATTTTGTTTAATATGCTGCCTTGTACTAATTCATATGCTTGCAAACATATTTTCTTTCCCTCTTTGTGAACCAAGAGTCTTCTTGCGATTTGCAGAGAGGGTGAACAAACTGATTCCGGCCAACACTTTTAATGATGATTTTTAATTATCTGTTTGCCTTTTTAATTCATCTGTGTTTGACTTCTTTCTTTTTTTGTCTTTACAGATAAAAATCATTTGAGCAATGGGGAGCAGCAGTAGAAGATGAAGATTTAGGATAGATTTAATTTATTTTTAATCATTGTAATAATATTATTGTAAACAACTGTAAATAAATTCAAAGTGTTCAAATAATATTTGTAATAAACAATTAAAAATGAATAAAAATCTTTCTTTGTCAGTTAATCTCTTTTAAATCACTGTCTACTTAATTATTTAAGTTTCTTGAATTAAAATAACTGGAAGTAAATCCCAATTATTTTAACTTAGATAAAATAAATAATTAATAAACACCGTAGTCTTGCAACTTCGCATTAATCAATAATAAACCCGACGTCCCAATTAACCATATGTATTGCACAGTTAATCAAAACAAATGTCCATACGCCTTTCATTTCACTGATTAGACCAATACTTCAAACTCTCAATCAGAAGCCTCAGCCCATGTCCCAGATGTTTAGACCTTGAGAAACAAACAGAAATCTTGAGCAAACGTCAAAGCAGTTAACAGCCAATTAAGACACTGTGGATTCAAATTCTTCTGAAAATGCGCGTGCAAACCCTAATTCTTGATTTATTGTCAAAGAAGCGTCTGCTTGATCAAATCCTGAGCCAAACTCAACCAAACCCTAGTAATCTGCTTGAAATGATTCAAAAGTTAATGGAAACCCTAATTTTGTCTGACTGATAAGAAAAGTCTATTTGACCAATTCTTAAACCAATTTGAAAAATCAGGAAAAGCCTGAAGCTGTGATTTCTTATGAAAAAGAGAGAGGGAAAATTTTGGGGTACAACAGATACCCTTGAGTTGGAAAAAGTGAATGTACAATTGGATGCTATTTCTGCCTTGGTTCAGTTTTACGACTTTGGAAGAATTTGATAGGCTCTTGAATTTTTCTAAGGAAAAAGCTTATGTGGGAATTAGACAGACTGTTGATGTTAAAGATTTAGCAAAAGGGTTTAGGGATCTGTTATCCCGAGTTTTCGCTTAATTACAAAAAAGAAGGTGATGTACAAGGGATCAAAAGACAATATTTGGAGGCTAAAGCCCTTTCTTTTGCCAATAAGAAAGAATTGGAGTCTTGTGTTGATTCTTTGGGAATGCTTGTCTTTGGTGTAATTCTATTTCCGTGGACTTTGTACTATATTGACCATGAAACCATTAATGTGTTTTGGGGTGCGAAAGCTTTGAATGCAGACCCAACTCTTGCTATACTCGCTGATGTTTACTATGCTCTTCATACTCGTTGTGACAAGGGGAGGAGTACGCTGAACTGTTGTATCCCGCTTATGTATTCTTGGTTAATGTCTCATCTTTATAGAGAATACTACATGATTAAAACTCTGACACGATTTGAGTGGCCTAAAAAATTAAGGTCTCTTACTGCTGATTTGTTATTGTGGTATGTGAGGAAGCTAAACATTGGAGATATAATTTACAATTGTTGGTATTTTCCAAGAGTTGCTCAACAAGATCATTCAAGCTTGGAATAGGGTTAACAAAAGAAAGGCCGAAAGGAATAATGTTGTGGAAAGGGAACTGTTGTACCCCAAAATTTTCCCTCTCTTTTCTCAAGACATTTCTCACAAAAATCTTCAAGGGCTCAAGCTTGCACAAGTGTTGACTAGGTCAAACCATCTCCTAAACACTGATGCCTCAAATCAGGGTTTTGATTTTCACAAGGACAATTGTACTTCTAATTCCTTAAATGACTTGTGTTGTACCCCTAAAATTTTCCCTCTCATTTATTAAATAATCTCTCGTAAGATCTCCTTGGATTCAAGACTGCACAAGTTTTGATCAGCTCAAGACACCTCCTCAAGCACTGATGGCTAAAAATTAGGGTTTGAGTTTGCACAAGGACAAATGGACTTTTAATGCCCCATATGACTTTCATGGATCATTTTGGACTCCCAAGATTTCTCATGTCAAGTTTGAAGTCTTGGATCACATTTTTGCTCAATCAATTGACCAGTTGACCTAAAATTAGTTGTATTGGGGAAAAAGTCAATTGTGGTCAATTTCCAGTGAAACTTCATAATTTTTTATCCATATCAACATTATGAACTCATATATGTCATTTGATCAAGTTTGGATCACAATTCCTCAAGAAATTTGATCAGATCATCAAAAGGGCAAAATGGTCAAAATTAGGGTTTTGACTGAGAAGGTGCAATTTCTGATTTTTAATCTAATGAAATGGCTCAAAACATTCCTCAAGATCAATTGGTTGACAGCTGAATTTCAGTCAACTGATGAAAAGTCAATTGTACACTGAAAAGTCAAACTTTGACTTTTTGGTCAAAATCAAGTATCAAAGATCACAATTCATCAAAACATGTCAAAATATGAAACTTGTTCATCAAGAAATAAAAAATTCAAGATTTCATTTTGAAAAGTCAAAATTTCTAAACTTAGAAATTTTTCTAAGTGTTAGAAAATTCATATTTTTTCATAACTTTGAGCCAAATTTCCACCATGATGCAAGATGATTCAAGGAAAACTTCCAACTTGAAAGTTGTAGATCTCAATGAGATCTAAAACAATTTAGAGCAGGGCTTTTTCTAGAAATGCTTGGATTTTAAGTTATAAATCCATCAATTCGTGACATTTTTGAATAAACACTTAGAGAAATTTTCAACAGATTTTGGTCAGGATTTTATCCCAACTTCTTGGCATTTTTTCATATAGTTCCAAGATGATTTTGTCAAAATGTCCAACATGAAAATTTTAGAGGGTGTTTCAAGCTTTCCAAAACATCCAAGGGCATAAATTTATCATATTTGAGCTAGGAGATTCAAGAGCCTAAAGCTGGGCATTCATTCTTGATTTGCAAGCCATTTTTGTTGAAGAACACATAATCCAATTGGCATGATTTACTGCATAATCTTATGTTGTAGGCCTCCTTGCTTGCAAATCTCATCATAATTTAATGCTTACACCCACTCTTGAGCTATTACCCAAGTGTTTGAGCCATTTTCCAAAAGATCTTTCCATTTACGGCATAAAGGCACCATTGCCATTCTTGAAAAGAAAGCCTTATGGTACAAAGTTTCTCTTAAGCCCATACCTTGCTTGTTACTGATTATACTCCACCATAAATCATGGGAACTAGCTTCTCTATACCAGCAACTTTGGTACTTCATCATGGGACTATGGAGTACTTGAAATAGTTTGATCTTTGTAATCCAACCAAACTATAACATGTTGTCTTGCAAACCTAATCAGCTCATATGCAAAAACCTCTTGCCTATAAATAGAAGAAGCATTTGCAAGATAAGGGGGCCAGAAAAATAGAAGGATAAACTAACACTCAAAATCCTTTTTGCTGTCAAAAACCAGATTTGTACACAAAACCTCCATTTTTGAGCTTTGAAGTCCAAATCTTTGAATCTCATACCTTGCAAGTTTTATCCAAACAAATCATCCAAACATTTCACATACACCATATAGAAGTTGTTCAGACATAATAATAACTCCTATAACATCACTATCACCACCTCCCAAACTCAAAAAAAATATAAGTTGCAACTTGACTCGGTTGGAGCGGTTCAACCATTCTTAGCACAAAAGGAAGGTTGGAGCTACTTCAAGAAGGTCCAAAGGAGCTCGATCAATCACCACTTTGCACCCAAAAACATTTGTACGTGTTCTAAAGCTTCCTCTTTGAGAGGTAAACTTTCTCAAACTGTGATATCATTATTCATACATCATTTGCTTTTGCACTCAAAAGATATAACAAGATAGATCAAAGATAAAAACTAGCAAAAAAGCCAAACCAGAGGCTGACACGGGTGCCTGTGTCAACTTGGTTGGGTTAAAAACATAACAAAATGCAGGGACAGGGGATGACATGGGTGCCCGTGTCAATGTTACTGGTGCATACACGAGCAGACAAAAGATGGACAGGGGCTGACACGGGCGTCCGTGTTGCGTGACTAGGTCGTGTCAGATTGGATGGGAAAAAAGTGTAGAGAATTCATGGACAAGTCCTGACACGGGTGCCCGTGTCCAGTGACACGGCCCGTGTCAGCTCAGGCATAAATTTTCTTGATTTTTGAGATTTTTTAGCTTATTTTGGACATATTTCATTGCTTGGAAATGACCTAACACTATAAAACCTTTGTTTTCAAATGAAACCTCAAAAAAAAATTTCTAAACAATTAGTTTTTTTTTTTAAAGTTAACTTAGACTTAGGTTTTTCTTCAATGAAATTAATTACAAAATCTTTTCTATAAAAAAACCTTAAAAAAAACAATTTCTCTCACTTTACATCTTCTTGCATATTTTACTATTTTTTGCATTATAAATTATGTAATTTTCAAAGCATTGTAATAGTAATTAGGGTTTACTTTACTTGTCATCCCCATTTGTAATATTATATCCTCCATCCCCAAGTGATGTAATGGCGTAGTAATTTTACTTTCCGCAATTTATCGCTTTCATATTAAATGTTAGTAATTAGGGTTTGTATGGAAAGATAAAATCAACAATTAAAAACCCTAATTCAAGATAAACAATGCATGTAAATCAAACACACTTGCACATTTACACCCTTAGGGTAATTCCTCTTTGTTGCCTTATAAAAATGGCCATGTTATGCATGTGGGATGTCTTAGCAAAAGCAATAAAAAATACAAGATCATAGTCTCTCGATGACGCTACAAAATGTTGCATTTCAAAATGATCTTAGTCCCTCAAAGAGAAATGCTAAGATATCTTACAACATTGATATCATGGCTATACGATGATCCACGCCCGTCCCTATACATCCAAATATAAGGCTTCTTACCAAATCAATGGTAAGAGAGCAATATCAAAGGAAAGGAAGAAATGAACAAAGAATTTTGAGTAGGTAGATTGTTCCTAGTTGCTTGCTTAATTTCAAATCAAACACTCTTGCTTATTTTCAAAAAAAACACCAACACTTTCAAAAAAACACTTTCAAAAGATTTTCCAAACTTGAAACATTTTCAAAAGCTCAACACTTTGTATACGTTCTTATGAACGAGAACTATTACAAAGTTTTCCTAAACGATGGCGCCTTTTCAAAATACTTTCAAAAACCACAAAAAGCACATTTTTCAAACAAAAGCAAGTGATCTAGCAAGCAACTAAGAGCCCATAGATAACTATGGATGAAAAGGGTGTTAATACCTTCCCTTTTCATAATCTACCCCCCGACTCAAGAAATAATCTTAAAGGTCTTTCCTGTTCTTTTCAGCCTTTCCTTTTGGATAAAAGAAAAGTCGATGGCGACTCTTGCTAACCGCAACATTTGCGATAAAACGCAAAACACCCAAGTCAGTTTTCCCACTGTATCACAACTTGCATGGATCATTATAGACCTCCAAGAATACTCATATCAAATTTCAAGTCTTAAATTACAATCTTGCTGAGTCAATTGACCAGATGACTAAAAATTAGTTGTATAGGGTAAAAAGTCAATTGTGGTCAACTTACAGTCAAAATTTAAGATTTTTGACCAATATCAACATTTTGAAGTCATATTCATCAATTGATCAAGTTTGGATCACAATTCCTCAAGAAAAATGTTCAAATCATCAAAAGGGCAAAATGGTCAAAATTAGGGTTTTCACTAAGAATGATTGATTCTTGACTTTTGACTTAATACATGACTTATTGGTTTGAAACATGATCTCAAGGATTCAAGGAAATAATTTTGACCTAATTGCGTGACTCAATTCATCTCTCAAGATCAATTGGTTTATAGTTGAAATTTTGACAACTGCTGAAAAAGTCAACTAATACACCAAAAGTCAAACTTTGACTTTTTGGTAAAATTTGAGTATCACATATCAAAATTCATCAAGACATTCAAAAATATGAAGCTTAATTATCAAGAAAGTCAAAAATTCTTTGAAAAAGTCAAACTTTTCAAGACTTTGAAAATTTTCTAAGTGCTTTAAACCTTATTATTTCCTAACTTCATGACATTTTTTCACCATGATGCAAGATGATTCAAAGAAAAATTTCAACATGAAAGTTGTAGATCTTGATGAGATCCACAACATTGATTTTTTGATCAATTCCTATAAGTTCTTGGACTTTGAGTTATATATTCATGAAGTCATGCACTTTTTCTAAAACACTTAGTGAAAATTTGACCTAATTTAGGCAGATTTTTTATCTAACTTCTTGGCCAATTTTCACCAAGCTCCATGATTATTTTATCAAAATAGTTAACATTAAGTTTGTATATGGTGTTTAAAACTTTACAAAATGTACAAGAACTTGAAGAGACCATGCTTGAGCTACATGTTTCGAAGAGATGAAGATGGCCTCCAAAACTTGAATTATAAGTCATTTTGTTGATGAACACTTGAGCAAATCTCAAACCATGATGCATAAATCTTGCTTTGCAGGCTTAAAACTTGATAATAACTCAATAATTAAATGTTTACACAACTCTTGGATCCATTATCCAAGTGTTTGAAGCTTTGTCCAAGATGATTTTCCATTTTTGGCACAAAGTCACCACTTTTATTTTGGAAAAGTGACTTTAATCACAACGTCAACTTTTCTTGAGCCCATACATTGTTGCTTCTGACTCCAAAACATTTCAAAGCAAGAATCAACATATCTAAAACCTGTTAACCTCCCTACAAACTCTTGTACTTCACATTGAAACCATGGATTTAAACTTTGCTTCAAAAACAAGTTTCAATACCATAACATGTGATTTCTTGTTTTTTGATTATTTCAAACCATCAAACCTTTTCTCTATAAATAGAGACACTATTCACAAGCTAATAGATGAATGAACAAGCATTGAAGAGCCCTCAAACTCACTAGAACACAGAATTGCACACATACCTCCATTGTTGTCTTTTCTGGCCAAAAAACTCCAATCGCATAATCCACTCGTGTGTTTCCTCTCTAAATAATTCTCAAAGCTTCCATACATCAAATACAAATAATCCCAATCTCTGTTACAGTTCTGTAATTCCATTTTCATCATTGTCCAAACTCAAAAATAGAGCTCTGCATTTGGACTTCTCTAGAACAGTTCAAGCACTCTCAACTCAAACTAAACATATCATTAGCTTCCTGGAGACTCAAGGAAGCTAACTTGATCATTGCAGCCCCTTGAAACAAGCTCAAACTCAAAACATGAATTCCACTTTCAAGGTGATTTTTTTAACTTTTGAACTCTTCATATATGCATCATTTGGTTTCCATTCTTGAAGGTAAAATATAGATATCATAGCCCTGAAACTAACCATGTCCTTAGAATTCATTTATTTTGCTTGAGTAGTGAGAATTTAAAACTCGAACTTCCTAAAAAATTATGTCAGAATTTGGTACTATTAAAAATTCGTGTTCATCTTTGATCCATTGCTTTAGTTATATACATTTATGAAATTGTGATGAAATTTATAACAAGTTTAAAGTTCATTCTTTTAAGAATACATGAGAAATGAATAAGTTGTAGAAGTTCTGGCCGGCACAAGTTTGAAGATGAAGTACAGTCATGGACATGTTTTATTTTAAGTTTATTGATTGTTGTATTACTAACGAATGAAACAAGCCACCCCGGTGGAAGCAAGCGCACGCGTAAGGCATTAATATGGAAGTCCTAGGTTCGAGCCCCAACGAGACCTTTTGGCATTTTTACAATATTTTCTTGTTTCGTTTTTGCACATAAGCGTGCCTGGGCTCTTCAGCATTGAGGCCAATCATTTTTCTCCTTCATATCCCCCTGTATACTCCTACCATGCAGCCCATCATACTTTTTATTTTTATTTTATTTTCTGAAAAAAATGTTTAGGCCTTGAACACAAAAATTGTTTTACTGATTAACCTCCCAATTCATTTTTAGACCCCCTAACTTCTAGTTTATATATTTTTTATTTTTTTATTTTATTTTATTTTCTTTTAATATTATTATTATCATTATTTTCTTTTTAATACAAAAAATATATTTTATTAAATACTTAGACTAAATATTTATATTTATTTATATTTATTTATATTTCCATTTTCATTTATTTTAAACAAAAAGAACCTAAAAAATAACTTCTTTCCTAAATTAGCTTAGACTTTAGGTTTTCTCTTTAATTAATTAATTCCTTTTCAAATCAATTATTTAATTAGATTAATTACAAAAATCCTTTTTCATATAAAAACTTAAACAAAAACAATTTTCTTTTCTTTTACATTATCTTTATATTCTTGTACAATTTATTCAATATGGTTGTAATACCAATTAGGTTTGAATTACTTTCATTCCCCATCTTTAATTTGTATCATCATCCCCCAAATGAAGTAATAGCGTAGAACTTTAAATTTCCGCAATTTATCGCTTTCAATATTAATGCTAGTAACTAGGGTTTATATGGCAAGACTTATAATCAAACAAGTAGATAACCCTAATTCAAGGCAAAAGTACATGAAAATAATACACCTTGCACACTTGCGCCTCTAGGGTTGACCCACACTTGTTGACTCGAATAAAAAAATAGTCATGTCTCTCGAACGTGGGATACTTTAGCAATGACCCTCGAATACAAGATCGTAGTCCCTCTATGACCCTTCAATGTTGCCTATGGTAAACGATCTTAGACCCTTATGAAAAATTGCTAAGGTATTCTACATTGTTTCCTTCTATGACTATATGATGATGCACGTCTGTCCCTTCACGCCCAATGATATGGTTACTTACTAATTAATGGTAAGATAACACTATCTAAAGGAGGAGGAAAATAACTAAGACTTTTTGAGTAGGTAGAACGCTCTTAGTTTCTTACTCACAAATAAAACCATCTTCACACTTACACTTTCAAAACATCTTTCCAAAAACAAATATCTCTTTGAACTATTTTCCAAACCAACACTTTGTATACATTCTCGCTGAAATGAGAATTATTACAAAGTTTGCCAAAAAAAGGCGTTTTAAAAGTATTTTCAAACATTCAAACAAACACAAACACATTTCACAAAGCATTTCAAAGTGAGGTAGCAACTAAGATCCCGTACATAACTACGGATGAAAAGATTACTAACACCTTCCCTTTTCATAACCTGCCCCCTGAACTCAAGAAAATTCTCAAAAGGTCTTTCCTGTTCTTTTCACCCTTTCCTTTATTGGATAAAATAAAATCCGGTGGCGACTCTTGCTATCCGCAACAATTGCGATAAAGCGCAAAAACACCCAAGTCAGTTCTTCCACCGTATCACAAAATTGGCGACTCTATTGGGGAGACGATAAGTAAAAGTGGGGTTACCTTAGAGACTAGATCACCTTTAAAATTCTTTCTTTGTTTGACTTGTTTGCTTTATATTTTGGGTCCATGTTTAGGTTTTGTATAGATCCTCTACCCGGATCTGGTAACATTATTAGGTAAGTAGCAAAGATTATGGAGACTGTACGACGTAGACCGATATGGTTAAAGCAAGAACTATGTTAGTGTGACACATTTGTGGGGTACTGATATCCCTTGTGCCGAATCAAGGAGAATACGGGCTGCTGTGTGGTGTCATAAAGCACTAACTGACCGTAGAACCTTTAGTTGAACAACTTGGTCATTAGGAAGTAGTGAGATAGCCGACTTTGGTGCAAAGCTGAAGATTAGTTGATACTCGATACTACACTCATTGAGGTCGTACTTTTGGGATATTTTAGCCGCAAGAAAAGATTGATTGTGCTAAAACAATGCACAGTGAAGAAAGATCAATGATATTGAGATTCCCTAGAACCTGTTTTCTTTCCACGATAGGTTGAACCAACTAAACTTCAAGAGGGTACTTACCTATGAAACCCATGCAAGCCTAAACCTAAGGTCTTTATGTGCTTTGTTTGTGATTAATTATTCACGACAACATAAACATCATAACATCATAAGCATTCTCAATAACCATTTCATGGATTTAGGAATTTATCTTTGTTCTGTTTTGTAGGACATGGCTTCCACTTGTAGAAATACCATCCGAGACAACTTTGTGAAAGTACTTCCTCAACTTTAAGAGTTAGCATCAAGGGTGCCTGGAGATTCTCCCTTCACCAAGAAATATGGTCGACTTATAAAATTGGATACGTCAAACTTCCAAGAAGAAATGATGGGTGTGCTCTTCCATTTCTTTGATCTTATGCATCATTGCTTCATATTTCCCGACTACCAATTGGTGCCAACATTAGAAAAATTCTCTCAACTACTAGGAGTTCCTGTACTTGATCAAATACCATTCACCGGTTTAGAGGTAACTCCAAATCCTGAGGTTATTGCCAAATCCTTGCATTTGAAGAGATTCGACATTATGGAAAATTAGGAAACAAGGAGTGGAGTTAAGGGTTTCTTAGCCAAGTTTTTGTTGGAAAAAACTCGTTTGTTTTGGAAAGATATGGATTTTCAAGCTTTTGAGGATGTCTTCGCTCTTCTAATCTATGGTTTGGTTCTATTTCCCAATCCGGACCAAGTCGTAGATGTGAATGCCGTCAAGGTTTTTCTCTCTCGTAATCTCATACCTACTTTTCTTGGAGACATTCTACATTGTTTCCACACTTGCACCATGAAGAAGAGGGGGATTCTTTTGTGTTGCATTCCATTGCTTTCTAGGTGGTTTATTTTGCACCTACCTCGATCAACATTGAAGAATGAGCAAGCCTTGACATGGTCTCGAAGGATGATGTCACTCTCACACTCGGATATTCATTGGTGTTCCCAATCTTTGGAGGATATTACCATGATTTACCATTGCGGGGAGTTCCCTAATGTTCCACTCTTGAGAATTAGGGGAGGTATTACCTATAACCCTTCTATTGCATTATGAAAGTTTGGGTATGCGCGAAGAGACGGTCCCCATGATGCACTCATTCAAGGTTTGGTATTCGACTATGAAGGAGACATCCAAGGTTATCGTCAAAGGTTCATACAAGCTTGGATAATGGTAAACAAAGTGGATAGAGAGACTCTAGGGCATACAAATTCCATCCCTCTTGATCCTTACCTCAAGTGGGTATGAACTCGTGCTCAAAGTCTCATAATTCCTTACCCAGCCATCCTACCTGTGATTATAGAGCCTGTTGCTGAGGGATACACCTATTATACTCTTCTTCATCCTAACATGCCTACCGACTTCGAGGAATTGAAAAGATCATGGATTCAACTCAAAGGGGAATGAGACACATTTGAAGTGCATTTCTATGCAAGCTAGAAGAAGGTTTTGGAGCTCACGAGGCAACTTCATGAAAAGCAAAGTTTGAATGCCTACATTGCACCAAAGAGGATGCGCTCATGGGAAGGTTGATTCCTTTATGTATTAGGAGTTTATTTTGTATCATTTATGTTTCTTCCATTGTAAGCCCAAGAGGCGTTTATAATTCATGAACTTATTAATTAAATTAAAATTTGTTTTCTTCTCGTCGTTTTTCAAATTTAAATTTCTTAAAATCCTTGAAAACATTGCATTTGCATAACATGCATCATATCATAAGAAGGTTTTTCGACACAGCTTTCCTCATCCTTTTACTGTTTATTTCAGTATAAGATGGATCTCGAGAAAACTGTTAAGGACTTGTAGACTCAAAACTCTCAGTTTCAAGAAACTCTGCTTAACTTAGCAAAGGGGCAACAAGAAATGATGGCTTTTCTTGTTACGAAGAAGAAGATAAAGAAGAAAGTTCTAATCAACATGGGGAAGAGGTTTAAAGGGCCCTCCAGAAAAGTCCAAGTTGAAGAGAATTCTTCCGAAGAGGATGAAAATCAAGATGAAGACGCTAGGAGCACCCGTGTTGGGGGAGGAAACAATCAAATCTCTAAAGATGAAGATTATTTTTATGAGCAATATCCACCGGCCGATGACAAGTATAAGTAACTAGAAGACAAATTAAAGTCTGTAGAAATCCAAGTTATGCGTGGCTTGGACTTCGGTGACTTGGGTTTGGTTCCTGGGGTACTCATTCCCCACAAATTCAAGATCCCCGTTTTTTCCAAGTACGATGGTGTCTAGTGTCCGAAGCTTCACCTAAGATCTTACGTCTGTAAAATCCAGCCGCATACCGCTGATAAGAAACTGTGGGTACACTTTTTTCAAGAAAGTCTAGCCGGGACGCAGTTGGAGTGGTTTTACCAATTGGAGGGGACTAACATCCATACTTGGGAGGATTTGGCCACTTCCTTTTACCGCCAATATCAATATAATGCCAATCTTACGCCAAATAGGATGCAATTACAAGGAACGACCATGGGTTCCAAAAAGGGCTTCAAATAATACGCTAAAAATGGAGAGATTTGGCTGGCAAGGTGTAGCCACCTTTAAATGATAGGTAGTTGGTAGACATGTTTATTGGAACATTGACTGGACCATTTTTCAACTTATTAATTGGAAGTTCATTATCTGGATTCACTGAATTAATCTTAACTCGTGAGAGGGTTGAATGTGGGATTAAAAGCGATAAGATACCTATGGTCTCTACCTCAAATGCTGTGAAAAACCATTTACTTGCAAAAAGGAAATAATATCGTATGTGGGTCAAGGGGAGATGTCAAGAAATACCATCGTCAGTCAGTAAATGCAGTTCTAATCTTCAACCCAACTTCTACTCTAAGACTATAACAACAAGCTAATCACCAAAGGCCTGACATTCTGAGAAGACAATTTACCAGAATCAACATGTCGCCATCTCAAGCTCTATAACACCTATTGAAATCTGATTTGGTGACCTTGAGAAATCCCCCTTCCAATATTAATACCTCCTCTCCTAAATACAACCCCAACACCAAATGTGCCTACCACTCAAACAGCCCCGAACATGATACCAATGATTGTTGGGCGCTAAAGAACAAAATCCAATATCTGATCGATAACAAGACAATTGAATTCAAACCTCCTCCAACTCCCAATGTAATCACCGCACATATGCCAAATCATGGTAAGGGTGTCAATGCTATTGAAGATGCTGCTTTTGTTTCCTCTGTCAATTACCTGACCACTCCTCTGAAGACTATTAAAGAGAATTTGTTGAAAGTTAGGGTATTCCCTGGTTTCCTTGAGGGTTATTGCTGATGTCTTGTACAAATTAATGGTTGTGAATGGCTGAAGAATGGTGTCCAACACCTGATGGATAGCCACGAGATTCTATTTGAAAGAACTCCATCTATGAAGAGTTTGACCGAAATTATATCTCAAGAAGTTGAAGACATATCCATCATTACTATCTCAAACAAACATATTAGGATCACCTCCAAAGGTCCTATTAGGGTTCCCGTTGAACCGAGGATAGCTCCACTGATAATCACCACACCGGGGCCAGTCCCATATTGTTCTGATGAGGTTGTTCCTTGGAATTATGGGGTGGAAGTATACTACCATGGTATCAAACAAGATTCCTGGATTGATGAAGATGAAAATATTGACATTATAAACATTGCTGGATCAAGTAAAGTTACTAGGATAGGGAGGATCTTCTCTTCGGAGATTTCACCTCCTAATCCCACAACTACACCCATTTGCATTACTATTGTTAAACCTATTATTGATACTCGAGGAAAGGAAAAAATGACTGAGTCTACCAGGACAGAGGCACCCGTAAAAGATATCACCATTGAGGATCCATCTACACAAGAGATGGAGGATATTTTAAAAATTATCAGAAAAAATGATTACAAGATAGTGGAACAGTTGGGGAAAACACCCTCGATGATTTATATATTGTCTTTGTTACTATGCTCTGATGCGCATGCTCAAGCACTGATAAAATTCTTGAAAAATGCACATGTCCCTCAAGAAACTATGGCTGACCAATTTGAAAACTATGTAGCAAGCTTGACTGTCGACAATGGTTTAGGGTTCTCTAATACAGATCTGACCCCGATGGGGAAAAATCACAACAAAGCTTTGCATGTGTCCATCGAGTGTAAGGGAGCCACTTTAGCCCATGTGTTGGTGGACACTAGGTCCTCTATGAATGTCTTCCCTAAAGGTGCTCTAGATAGGTTAGATTGTGAAGATTTGGTACTAAAGCCTAGTGACATCGTGGTGAGAGCTTTTGATGGATCAAAGAGGATGGTCCATAGAGAGGTTGATCTCCCCATCAAAGTTGGGTCTCAAGTCTTCAAATCAACATTCTATGTGATGGATATCCGTCCTACTTATTATTTCCTGCTTGGATGACCCTAGATACATGGGTCAGGTGCGGTAACTTCCTCACTACATCAAAAGTTGAAATATCTGGTCAAGGGGAAAATTATTATCGTCTGTGGTGAAGAAGAGTTTATGGTTAGTCATCTAACTTCATTCAAATATGTTGAAATGGATGGAGAGTTCATTGAAACTCCTTGTCAAGCCTTTGAAGTGGTCTCTCCCATGGTTGTTGTTGCAAAGGACACTCCTGGCACTCCCGAAGCTGCTAAAGATACACCAAAGATGGCTTCTCTCAAAGATGCATGTGTTGTTATTAAAGAAGGAGGTTGCACCATTTGGGGACAACTTCTTGATTTCCCTTTCAAGTCAGACAAATTTGGATTGGGCTTCACCTCCAAATCTCAAAGGGAGGTTCAGCGTGCTCGCGTAGGGAAACCACCTCCCCGCATTAGTAACCATGAGGTTAATGCCCTTGAAGACTCTGATGCTGATTGTGACTTTGATGACTAGATCTACCTGACTGCTAATGGGGGGCTCAACAACTAGCGTACCAAGGACTTCATCCCAATCTCCTTTAGCTAGGAGTAGTTACTATTTATTGTTTTATTAAGTTGAGAACTTTGTCTGTAATTTTAATAGAAACAATGAATTTAAGCCATGTGCCATGTCTGGGGAACCATGGTCCATTTGTTAAGGGTTTGTTCATTTTCATATGTCATATGATCATTTTAATGAAAAAAAATTGGACTCTTTTGCATTCAAATTTGGCACTCATTGTCTTTCTTTCACTTTATTTCATTTTCAAATTAGCCATGTGACCTTACATGCACACACACATATTTTCATATCCATATCCACTATGGGTCTCATTGACAACGACTCTGATATTTCCATCTATGACTTTGAACATCCAATCTACCAAGCCGAAGACGAAGGCGAAGAAGATTGTGAAATACCTGGGGAAATAGCCATACTTCTGATGCCAGAGGAAAAGGCCATTCAACCGCACGAAGAACCAGTTGAAGTGATCAACCTAGGTACTGAAGCAGACAAGAGGGAAGTCAAGATTGGCGCCAATTTGGAAGACAGTGTCAAGGGTAGATTGGTCCAGATGTTGCACGACTATGTTAAAGTGTTTGTTGGTCATACGAAGATATGTCGGGGCTTGATACTGACATTGTAGTTCATTGTCTACCAATGAAGTAGAATTATCCTCTAGTCAAGCAAAAGGTTCGTCGCATATGGCCAGACATGTCTGAAAAAATAAAAGTTGAGGTAATGAAACAGTTCGATGCAGGTTTCTTGGCAGTGACGTCATACCCTCAATGGGTTGCAAATGTGGTCCTGGTGCCTAAAAAAGATGGAAAGGTTTGTATGTGCGTAGACTACAGGGATTTGAATAGGGCGAGCCCCAAAGATGATTTCCCACTACCACACATTGATGTTTTGGTTGATAATACTGCTCAACATAAAGTCTTCTCCTTCATGGATGGTTTCTCCGGTTATAATCAGATCAAAATGGCTCCCGAAGACATGGAGAATACCACTTTTGTCACACATTGGGGCACCTTCTGCTATAAGTTCATGCCTTTCGGTTTGAAGAATGCAGGGGAAACTTATCAACGAGTTATGGTTGCTCTATTTCATGATATGATTCATCATGAGATAGAAGTCTATGTGGATGATATGATTGCAAGGTCGCAGACTAAGGAAGAACACCTTGATCATTTACACAAGCTATTTGAAAGTTTGAAGAAGTACAAGCTGAGGTTGAATCCCAATAAGTGCACCTTCGGGGTGAGGTCTAGAAAACTCCCAGGCTTTGTCATCGGTAGCAAAGGTATTGAGGTCGTCCCTGCAAAAGTCAAAGCCATACAAGATATGCCAGTTCCCTGTACTGAGAAGGAGGTTAAGGGTTTCTTAGGTCGACACAACTATATTTCCCAGTTCATATCACACTTAACTGCTACTTGTGAGCCCATCTTCAAAGTGTTGAAGAAAGATCAGGTAGTCAGATGGAATGAAGACTGCCAAGCAACTTTTGACAAGATTAAAGAATACTTAAAAGAACCTCCCATCCTGATTCCTCCAGTCAAAGGAAGACCTTTGATTATGTACTTGGCCGTATTAGAGAATTCAATGGGTGTGTACTGGGTCAACTTGACGAGTTTGGCCGAAAAGAGCATGCAATATACTACCTTAGTAAAAAGTTTACCGACTGTGAAACCAAATATTCACTGCTCGAGAAAACTTGTTGCGCTTTGGCATGGGCTGATCGCCGGCTAAGACAATATATGTTGACTCATACTACCTTATTGATTTATAAGATGGATCCCATCAAGTATATCTTCGAGAAGCCAGCTCTCTCCGAACGAATAGCTAGATGGAAAATGATCTTGACCGAATATGATATCCAGTACACTACACAAAAAGCAATCAAAGGAATTTTACTGGAGGATCATTTGCCCACCAAGATGTTGATGACTACCAATCCATGAACTTTGAATTCCTGGACGAGAATATCATGCTGATAACTGATTGTGAAGAGTCTGGACAGTATGAAGGACCTGAACAAGGATCCCGATCGACTATGGTTTTTGATGGAGCTTCCAACGCTTTGGGTAATGGAATTGGTGTTGTGATAATTTCTCCTGAAGGCTGTCATACACCTTTTACTGCTAGACTGTGCTTCGACTGTACAAACAACATGGCCGAGTATGAAGCGTCCATCCTTTATCTAAAGGTTGCCATTGACCTAAGAATAATATTCTTAGGAATATATGGAGATTCAGCCCTAGTAATCAGTCAAGTTAAAGGAGAGTGGGATACCAAACATCCAAATTTGATCCCTTACAAAGAGCACGTGCTGACCTTGATCCCATACTTCGAGGAGGTCACATTTGAACATTTCCCGAGGGAAGAAAATCAATTGGAAAATGCTTTAGAAACTATGTCTTATATGTTCAAGGTCAATTGGAACAACAAAGCTCCCATAATTACAATCGAAAGATTTGAAGAACCTGCACACTTTTACGAGATCGACACTGATAAGGAGAAGCCTTGGTATCATGAAGTGAGGAGGTACCTTGAAGCACAAGAGTATCCTGAAGGAGCTTCAATCAACGACAAAAAATTCATGCGGAGGTTCTCAGCCAAATTCTTCCTGAGCCACAGAATCTTGTATAAGCAACCATGATTCTACTCTGATCTGTTGTGTAGACAAGAAGGAAGCAGAAAAAATCATGGAAGACATGCAGGAAGATATATTTGGAACTCACTCTAGCAGGCACACTATGGCCAAGAAGATTCTAAGAGCTGGATACTATTGGTCGACTATGGAAACTTAGTGCCATGACCACTCGAGGACTTTCCATAAGTGTCAAATCAATGCCGATAAGGTTCACGTGTCTCCGATACCATTTAACATCATGACTTCTTTGTGGTCATTTGTAATGTGGGGCATTGACATGATTGGAGAGATCAAGCCCACTTCCTATAATGGATATCATTTCATCCTCATCGCCATTGACTACTTCACCAAATGGGTCGAAGTTGCTTTTATTTTCCTCAGTTACCAAGAACGTTGTAGCCCGATTTATCAAGCACAACCTCATTTATCAGTATGGCATCCCTAAAAGGATCATCACCGATAATGGAACCAATCTCAACAATGCTATGATCAATGAACTCTGCACGTAGTTTAAAATCAAGCATCACAATTCTTCTCCATACAGACCAAAAATGAATGGCGCTTTGGAAACTGCCAATAAAAACACAAAGAAGATTCTTCAAAAGATGGTGGTGACCTATAAATACTGGCATGAGATTCTACTATTTTCCCTTCATGTCTACCATACCCTGGCACCAACATCAACGGGGAAAACCCCATTCTCTTTAGTCAATGGCATGGAAGTTGGCCTGCCTGTTGAAGTGCAGATTCCTTCCCTCGGGATTATGAAAGAAGTTGACTTAGGCGAAGATGAATGGATGATGACTAGGTTGGATCAGTTGAATTTGATTGATGAGAAGAGACTAGCTGCTATTTGTCATAGTCAAATCTATCAAAAGCGTATGATCAAGGTATTCAACAAGACGATCAAGCATCGAGTTTACCAGGCTAGTGACTTGGTAATAAAGCGTATCATTCTACCACAAGGAGATCCCAGGGGAAAATGGACTCCCACTTACAAAGGGCTATTTTTTGTCGAGAAAGTATTCTCCGGAAGTGCCATGATGCTAACTACTATGGATGGCGAATATTTCCCACATCCTGTGAACGCGGACATAGTCAAAAAATACAACGCATAAAGAATGACCCGTTATATTGACATACCTAGGCTAAAATAAGGGCGTCCCAGCAAACCATAAAGGTTTGGGGAAAAAATTAGGTATATATACAAAAGATTATACACCCGGCAAGTCGAAAAATCGAAAGGGTGACTTGGGAAAAAAAGGGTATCCTGGTGGACTGAAAACCCGAAAGGGCGGTCCAGGAAAAAGTTAAGGATTAAAGCGTACGACAATGCCTCGTTGCGTCACTACAACCAGCTTTATTACCAAGGTTCAAGTTCAATGGTACAAGATAAGTTCAATCAACTTCTTTCGACAGCAAGGGATGATGTTTGAAGACATAGAGGTAATAGCAGAGTTGGAACCCAATGAGATCACTTTACATGGCTATACAATTTTTGTTTTCACTTTGTATTCCTTTCATTTTTTCGATAATTTCCTCTTACTAGGATTTCTGTCTCCCTGTATAAAAATGCCTGTTTATAGGCAATTTACAAATATACTTTGAAGTGCAAACTTTTTGTTTTTTGTTTTGACTGTAAAAACGTCCAATGACTAAAATTGAATGAATATATGCATATGAACATGATTAACTATTAACAAATGTACGTACAAATTAGTAATAAGAAATTATTTAAGAATTTGGGATATCTCCACAGAGTCACTTCAAAAAGATTATCCCCAGAGTTGAATTCATACATCCGGAGTTCCAATCGGCATATTTCCTGGAAACTCTCTTCCCCAAACAAGTTTGCCAAAACTGAAAAAGAAACCTTGTGGAATTCTTCCCCTGATGAATACATTTCCCCAGTAAGGTCTTCAGAATACGTTTCTGAATAGGGTTCATTTCCCCAATAAACTACAGATTCCTAGGCACAAGTCTTTTCCTCAGACTACTACAAATCAACGGAAAAAATCCATTATCCCTAGCAGAGTTGACACTATCCCCAGAAGGTTGCTGCAAAGCCTGGAATTCGACCAGGTACCGGTTAACTTTATCCTCCCCAAACAGGTCAGAAAATCATCCTCCTCTTTTATCCCCAGTCAAGGTATAATTCCCTAGTAGAGTAATGGACAGCCAAGATTCTTGAATTCTATTCCCAAGCAAAAATAAATATTCCCTACAGAGTTTCCTCAAACAACATTTCCAAGCGGAAGCATTCTAAAACAAGATACACGTACTTTTCATCTCCAGCAGTAGTCTGAAATTTAGCTATCCTAGCAGTTGTCAAACATTTATTTTCACAGACAAAGATACACTTCAATAACATTTCACATTCATACATCATGACATATGCATACAAAACATATAGCACAATCTCATTTATTTTGAGAACATCATTACACAATACATGCATCATGACATTGCATACTAAATTCTTTACCTTTTCAGAAAATATCAGTCACCAGATGAATATCATCAACATTTCTCATGAGTAGATTTTAGATTAACTCCTGAAACAGGACATGGAAACTATCCTTCTTTCCCTTTGGTTAGATAAAGATCAATTCACGAAATAGGACGGGCGACTATCTTTATCACCAATGGTATAAACTCCCGAAATAGGGTGGTTTACTAACAAACTGATTGTAGATTAATACCTAAAATAAGACAGGACAACTATCTACATGAGTAGATTGAAGATTAACTCCTAAAACATGACGAGGAAACAATCTTTCTTTCTATTTGGTAAGATAAAGATCAATTCCCGAAACAGGACGGGGCGACTATCTTTATCACCAATGGTATGAACTTCCGAAACAGGACATGTTTACCAACAAACTAATTATAGATCAATTCCTGAAACAGGACGGGGCGACTATCTACATGACAAACATTTTATTTAAGACCTCTGCTGGTTCAATTTAAATCAACTAATGATTTATCCTGATTTCGTCTGGTAGACGCTTCCTCTGGTTTAGTTAAATCACTCTGAAGATTTATATTGATTCCTTATCCAGTTAAAGATTATTTAAGACCTCTTCTCTAGTTCAGTTAAATCGCTCCAAAGATTTATTCTGATACTTCCAATCTCTATCAATAATCATTTTGGGGATGGCATCTATAAGCCAACATCCGCCAACTCTTCATCACCTCTCCAAATGGCATCTGTTAAGCCCATTTGTGACACAATCAGCTAACGCATTCTTTTATGGATTAGCGATTGCAAATTTCTGGGCACTCTAGTGTTCAATCATCTTCCACCTTCCAGTCACGAATGGCGGACCCGCCAATATAACTCTTCAGGTTTAAGATTGAACAGGGGCAGCTGTTGTACCCCATAATTCGCCCTCTCTTTTCTCAATACATTTCTCACAAAGATCTTCAATGCCTCAATCTTGCACATGTGTTGACTAGGTCAAACCATCTCCTAAACACTAATGCCTCAAATTAGGGTTTTGATTTTCACAAGGACAATTGGACTTCTAATGCCTCAAATGACTTGCATGGATCATTTTAGACCTCCAATAATACTCATCTTAAATTTCAAGTCTTGAATCCCAATTTTGCTCAGTCAATTGACCAGATGACTAAAAATTAGTTGTATTGGGTAAAAAGTAAACTGTGGTCAACTTACAGTCAAACTTCAATATTTTTTACCAATATCAATATTTTTAATTCATATTCATCAATTTATCAAGTTTGGATCACAAGTCCTCAAGAAAAATGTCCAAATCATCAAAAGGGCAAAATGGTCAAAATTAGGGTTTTGACTGAGAATGATTGATTCTTGACTTTTAACTTAATACATGACTTATTGGTTTGAAACATGATCTCAATTATTCAAGGAAATAATTTTGACCTAATTGCATGACTCAATTCATCTCTCAAGATCAATTGGTTGATAGTTGAAATTTGGTTAACTACTGAAAAACTCAATTGATACACCAAAAGTCAAACTTTGACTTTTTGGTCATGTTTGAGTTTCAAAGATCATAATATATCAAGACATTCAAAAATATGAAGCTTAATCATCAAGAAACAAGAAAGTCAAAAAGTCTTTGAAAAAGTCAAACTTTTTAAGACTTAGAAAATTTTCTAAGAGTTTTAAACCTTATTATTTCCTAACTTCATGATATTTTTTCACCATGATGCAAGATGATTCAAAGAAAATTTTCAAAATGAAAGTTGTAGATCTTGATGATATCTACTACTTTTATTTACTGATCAAGTTCTATAAGTGCTTGGATTTTGAGTTAAAAATTCATAAAGTCATGCACATTTTCTAAAACACTTAGTGAAAATTTGACCTAGTTTAGGCAGATTTTTGACCTAACTTCTTGGCCAATTTTCACCAAGATCCATGATTATTTTGTTAAAACAGTCAACATGAAGGTTGTAAAGGATGTTTCAAGTTTCCAAAATTTCCAAGAACTTGACGAGATCATGCTTGAGCTAGAAGTTTCGAAGAGATGAAGATGGCCTCATAAACTTGAATCATAGATCATTTTTCTGATGAACACTTAAGCAAATCTCAAACCATGCTGCATAAATCTTTCTTTGAAGGCTTCAAACTCTCTAATCACTCAATAATTAAATGTTTACACAAGTCTTGGAGCCATTATCCCAGTGTTTGAAGCTTTGTCCAAGTTGATTTTCCATTTTTGGCACAAAGTCACCAATTCCTGGAAAAGTGACTTTAATCTCAATATCAACTCTTCTTGAGCCCGTACATTGTTGCTTCTGACTCCAAAACATTTCAAAGCAAGAAGAAACATATCTACAACCTGTTAACCATCCTGCAAACTCTTGTACTTCACATTGAAATCATGAATTTCAACTTTTCTTCAAAAACAAGTTTCAATACCATAACATGTGATTTCTTGTTTTCTGATTATTTCAAACCCTCAAACCTTTTCTCTATAAATAGAGCCACTATTTTCAAGCTAAGAGACGAATGCACAAGCATTGAAGAACCCTCAAACTCACTAGAACTCGAAATTGCACACAAACCTCCATTGTTGTCATTTCTGGCCAAAAAACTTCAATCTCATAATCCACTCGCGCGCTTCCTCTCTAAATCATTCTCAAAGCTTCCATACATCAAATACAAATCATCCCAATCCTTGCTACAGTTCTTTAATTCCATTTTCATCATTGTCCAAACCCAAAAACAGAGCTCTGCATTTGGACTTCTCTAGAACAATTCAAGCACTCTTAACTCAAACTAAACATTGCATTAGCTTCCTGGAGACTCAAGGAAGCTAACCTGCACATTGCATCCCCTTGAAACAAGCTCAAACTCAAAACACGAATTCCATTTTCAAGGTGAACTGAATTTTGAAGACTTCATATAGGCATCATTTGGTTTCCATTTGTGAAGATAAAATGTATACATCATAGCCCTGAAACTAACCATGTCCTAAGAATTAATTTATGTTGCTTGAGTAGTGAGAATTTTGAACTTGAACTTTCTGAAAAATTAGGTCAGAATTTGGTACTATTTAAAATTTATGCTCATCTTTGATCCATTGCTTTAGTTATTTACATTTCTGAAATCGTGATGAAATTTCTAACAAGTTTAATGTTCATACTTTTTGAGAATGGATGAGAAATGAATAAGTTACAGAAGTTCTGGCTGGCGCGAGGTTGAAGATGAAGTACAACCATGAGCATGTTTTATTTTAAGTTTATTGATTATTGTATTAATAACGAATGAAACAGACCACCCTAGTGGCAGTAAGCACGTGTGTTAGGCATTACTATGGAAGGTCCTGGGTTCGAGCCCCAGCGAGACCTTTTGGCATTTTTACAACATTTCTTTGTTTCGTTTTTGCACATAAGCGCGCCTAGGCTCTTCAGCATTGGGCCTGATCATTTTTATCCTTCATACCCCCCTGTTTACTCGTACCATGCAGCCCATCATACTTTTTATTTTTATTTTTATTTTCTGGAAAAAAAATGTTTGGGCCTTGAACACAAAAATTGTTTTACTCATTAACTTCCTAATTCATTTTTAGACCCCCTGACTTCTAGTTTTTTTTTAATATTATTATTATCATTATTTTCTTTTTAATACAAAAAAATATATTTTATTAAATACTTAGGCTAAATATTTATATTTATTTATACTTTCTTTTTCATTTCTTTTAAACAAAAAGAACCTAAAAAATATCTTCTTTCCTAAATTAATTAAATTAGCTTAGACTTTATGTTTTCTCTTTAATTAATTAATTCCTTTTCAAATTAATTATTTAATTAGATTAATTATAAAAATCCTATTTCATATAAAAACTCAAACAAAAACAATTTTCTTTTCATTTACATTATCTTTATATTCTTGTAAATTTTATTCAATATGATTGTAATAGTAATTAGGTTTCAATTACTTTCATTCCTCATCTGTAATTTGTATCCCCATCCCCCAAATGATCTAATAACGTAGAACTTTAAATTTCCGCCATTTATCACTTTCAATATTAATGCTAGTAACTAGGGTTTGTATGGCAAGACTTAAAATCAAACAAGTAGATAACCCTAATACAAGACAAAAGTATATGAAAATAATACACCTTATACACTTGCGCCTCTAGGGTTGACTCACACTTGTTGCCTCGAATAAAAAAACAGTAATGTCCCTCGAACGTGGGATACTATAGTAATGACCATCGAATACAAGATCGTAGTCCCTTGATGACCCTTCAATGTTGCCTATGGTAAATGATCTTATACCCTTACGACAACTTGCTAAGGTATCCTACATTGTTTCCTTCTATGATTGTACGATGACGCACGCCTATCCCTTCACGTCCAATGATATGGTTATTCACTAATTAATGTTAAGATAACACTATCTAAAGGAGGAGGAAAAGAACTAAGACTTTTTGAGTAGGTAGAACGCAGGTAGTTTCTTGCTCACAAATAAAACCATCTTCACACTTACACTTTCAAAACAACTTTCCAAAAACAAACATCTCTTTGAACTATTTTCCATACCAACACTTTGTATACATTCTCACCGAAACGATAATATTTATAAATTTTTCCGAAACAAAGGAGTTTTCAAAATATTTTCAAACTTTCAAACAAACAAACACATTTCACAAAGAATTTTAAAGTGAGCTAGCAACTAAGAGCCCATAGATAACTACGGATGAAAAGGGTGCTAACACCTTTCCTTTTCATAACCTACCCCCCGAACTCAAGAAAATTCTCAAAAGTTCTTTCCTGTTCTTTTCACCATTTCCTTCATTGGATAAAATAAAAGTCGGTGGCAACTCTTGCTTTCCGTAATAATTGCGATAAAATGAAAAAACACCCAAGTCAGTTCTTCCACCGTATCACAGGACCCTTACACTCAATGGGTTTTGGATAAGGTGCAAGTTGTTAAACTACCATTCAACGTTGATCATGAGTATAAGCCAGATGTCCCAGATCCTCTTCCTATGTCCTTAGAAGAGATAGACAACTTGAAGAAAGCCTTGGATCAAATTCAGAAGTAGAAAGAAGAATTGGAGCTTAACCTTCATAACCTCCCTAAAGAGAAAAGACAGATGCAACACGAGCTTGAGTCAAAAGACAAACAGATTAAGAATGACAGTGAAGCGTTTGAAAAGGAGAGTCTTAAATGGAAATGTTCGACTGAAGGATTTTTGAGTGCTACCTTCAACTTGGATTCCCCTAACCAACGTTTGGAGGATACTGCTAGGAAAATCTGGAAGTTAAGTAAGTGGTATGAAAAGGCGTTACAAGACAAAAAGGAGATGGAAGAGAACTTGAGGACTCAAATTCAAAATTTGGCACAAGCTTCTCTAGATCAAGAAGAGAAAATTCAGTATCTTACTACGAGACTCCAAGATAGCCAAGAATTGGACCTAGGAGAACGTATGAAGAGGATGAGGCCAGAAAGATTGCTCTCCCAAAAGGTTGATGAATATGAGCAAGTTTATCATGAGTTAGAAGACCTCCGAAATAATTACCTAATATAGAGGAGACGCTATACAAAAATGAGAGCTGAAAAATTATATTGAGAAAATCAACATGCAAAGATCGCCAAAGCAGGAAAGGATAATCATAAGATGGTTTTGGACCTCTACCAAGAATATCGATTCTACAAAGACAAGCATGCAAAACTCGCGTTCTTAGCCAACAATATCATTGGTGACATCCCTAGAAGTTTGAGAGATGCGGAAAATGTGATGGTCCCTCTCCCAAAAGATGTTGAAAACTTCCTCAACCTCTGTAGGAAGATGGTTGAAGACTTAAAGGCGGATATCCGCAAGTGCTCTTAGAAGAATTTTTCCCTTTGTTGTTTCTTTCAGAAATTAAATTTCGATGTTTTGGTTTTGAATATTTTCAATATCTGAATTTTATTCCCTTATGAGGATAATTTTTATTTCAACAAAAGTACTTTGTTTCCATATCTTGTTTGTGTATTTATTTTTTAGATGCTCACCAATAAAAACGCAAAACCTAATATATATATATATATATATATATATATATATATATATATATATATATATATATATATATATATATATATATATATATATATATATATATATATATATATATATATATATATATATATATATATATATATATATATATATATATATATATATATATATATATATATATATATATATATATATATATATATATATATATATAAAGTACCTGACTTTGGAAAATATAAAGGACTCACATGCTTAAGGATTCATCTACGCATGTATTACAGAAAAATGCATGCCTATGCTCAAGATCAGAAGTTAATGATCCATTATTTCCAAGACGGTTTAGATGGGGCATCCCTAGATTGGTACATGCAATTGGAGCGAGTTCATATCAAAACATGGGCAGGTCTTGCCAACGCTTTCTTAATACAGTACAAGTACAATTTGGACATGGCTCCTATTTGTATGCAACTCCAAAACTTATCTCAGAAAAAGGATGCGTCTTTCAAAGAGTATGCTCCAAGGTGGAGGGAAATGGAAGCCTGTGTACAACCATCACTCCTGGAGAAAGAATTGGTCGATATGTTCATAGGCACTCTACAAGGCCTATATATGATAAAATGGTATGCAGTGTCTCTTCCGGATTTTCTGATTTGGTGACTATTGGTGAAAGAATTTAAGCAGGCATAAAAATTGGCAAGATATATGGGGAATCATCCAGTACTCCTTACAATTCAAAGAAGCACGTTCCTAACGTTTCAAAGAAAAAGGTGGTAGAAATTAATGATGTCGCATCACATCCAAGAGCATAACAACCATTGGTGGTTCCATAAGAACAACAACAAAACAAGTTTGAAAGACCTCCAAGAAGATTTGATCCTCTCCCCATGCCTCACAGTCAATTACTGAAGCACTTACTCAAAGTATCTTTAGTGGAGCTAAAGCCATTAGGTCCTCCAATTGGGGCACTCCCGCCAAACTATGATGCAAAGTATCATGCCAATTCTCAGGGCCATACCGTAGGAAAATATTGGGCCTTCAGACATAAGGTTCAAGATTTGTTGGATTCTCAAGATATCACTTTTCACAAGCCGAACATCAAGACGAACCTCATGCCTCCGCATGGTGGACCAATCGTGAATGCAATTGAGGTGGTCACTGACTTTGGGGCAGCCAAACAAGTAAAAGCTCGGATAGATATCTTGAAAGAATATTTTTTTTAATGTGGTTTCCTCTTGGAACACAATAAAGCTTTTGAAAAGATACTAAAAAAATTGATGGATTTAGGGATAGTCCAATCGATTAATACTCTAAAGAAGAATATGTAGATGATATTAATGGAATTACAAAGAAACCATTGGTAATTCCTTATCAAGGGCCGAGTCCTATTAAGAAAACTCTTGTGATTACTTCGGGAGAGTCAATAGAAGCACCAGTAATGATACCACGCCAGACTCTAAGAATACTAGTGATTCTAAATACTATAATGGTGATTAGGGGGTCGTCTCTTACTCCTTACGAAAGCAACAAAGTTGTGACATTAGGTGATAATTCTACTGTCTATGTCAATGGTTTAAAACAAGCATGTGAGCCATCAACAAGTCAAGAACCTGCAATCACAAATATAGCAGGAACCAGGGGCATCACTCGCAGTGGTTAAACCTATGGACCCAAACCACAAAAGAAGAGTGATATTATGGTGAAAGATAAGGGAAAAAAGGTGGTGGAAGCAAGCCAAGAACAAGAACCTCCGAGCAAGAATTTTACTGACCAAGAAGCGGAACAATTCCTGTAAATAATCAAGAAAAAGTATTATAGGTCGTAGATCAGCTACACCAAACCCCGACCAAAATTTCAATACTTGAAATTCTGGTATCAGATATGTAATTTCGAAGGAGATTTCACGACACAAATATATGAGGACAATGTAAAGTGCAACAATAATAAAAGCAGTAAAAACACAAAGGATTGTTAACCCAGTTCAGTGTACAACAACACCTACTCTAGGGGCTACCAAGCCAGGGACAAGTCCACTAAATAGTATCAATTCATAGACCCTTAGTAAATAACCAATTTACGATCTAATCACTTAATCACTACCCATGCTATACTTCTACCTAATACACACCTAGGTATGAGGCCCTCCTCAAATCCCTTCAATCACTTACAGTGAAGAACAACAAAAATATTATGTTTTAAAGACTTCAATCATTCAATGCTTAAAAGCTTATGAGTGATCCACAATTAACGACTCAAATAACAACTCAAGTATTAAACCAATACTAGAGTGTATTAAAACTAAAAGACTTAGACTTCTAAAACAGAAGGAATGTATTCTTCTTCAAAAGTTACAGTAGTACGAATAAGGATGCAAGTCCTTATAAAGGCACATCAATGGGCTTGGGTTGAAAAACAAATATTCCAATCTTTTGAATATTTCCATGAAAATAGGCCAAGATATAATCCATAAGGATAATGCAAATAGAAAAATATTCCTCCATATTTTTTGCAAACTATGAGCCTCAAATCCTGAATGATGGCGCGCATAAAAACAGGAAACAAAAAACTTAAACCAGATATGAAGTTTCGTTCAGCTAAGGA
The DNA here is from genome assembly GCA_948472305.1 of Vicia faba. NCBI lineage: Eukaryota > Viridiplantae > Streptophyta > Magnoliopsida > Fabales > Fabaceae > Vicia > Vicia faba. The sequence goes on along the minus strand of OX451737.1, from coordinate 85,329,129 downwards.
GGTAGATGTCAAGACATATTCTTTGACATCATTTAAAACAGTTTGCTTCAAATGTCAAGACATTTAGAAAAACATTATCAAGTCATTGTTTTACCAAAATTTCTGTCAACAAATACTTACAAACTCCCCCTTTGGCAAATTTTGGCTAAAACATTAGTTGAGCACATTATCAGAACATTATCAGATCAACAACATAAGAAAAGCAAGCAAAGCAAGCAAAACAAAAACTCAGTTAGCAGTTAGTTGTTAGAAAAGGAAGATGTCAGAATATCTTCTGAGACATGAGGCTCTCCCTTAAGTATTAAGCTCCCCCTCAGTCAATGGTCAGTCATTCAGAGGTCAGTCAGTTTCTCTCCCCCTTTTTAGTCATAATATTCCAAATAAAACATGCATTCAAGAGAATAGCAGTAATAGAATATGCCAAATAAGTACATACCATAGAATCCAAGCACATACAAGTGCCAAAAAGAAACAAAGGGGTCAAACAAATAAACAACAAATAGTTTAATTGTCTTCAGGACCAGTAGACTTAGCAGAGTCAGAACTTCCTTCCTCACTAGAATCTCCTCCTTCAGAGCTCACTCTATCATCAAAGTCGTTGTCCTTCCGTGGCTCCTTGGTCATCTTTACAAAAGTTAACTTTAGTGCTGAGCTAACTCATATCACATCATCCAGTTCTTTGCAGGCTTCTCTTAATTAATTGATCATGTCATCCTTGGTTGAGGTCTTATTTTCAGTAGATGAAGATGTCAAAATAATGTTTGGGACATGTTTTCCTGAAAACAGTTTGAAGTGAAGGGTCAGAGCAGACTCCCTCTTGCAAGCTACATCATTACCACTCATAATTCCAGGATGTTGATTAAGAATAATTCCACCAATAAGGGATGGAAGGCAATAGGCATCTTGACGGCACATGTTCCTACATGCTTAATAGTCTGATAAAAAATGTAAGTACCATAATCAAACAGTTTCTTATTTCCAACATCATAAATACACTTTCCTAAGCCAATAGTGATGGTTGAGGTATGATTGGTAGGAACCCAGTTAGTAGCTCCAATTCTATGCAAGATAGCATATTTCACAATTAGCTTGATAAAAGGAAGCTTATTCTTCATGGGTCACTCACTCACTTGGTTAGCAGTGATGGCTTTGCACACTTGATTATCAGTTACTTCCAGCTCACAATAATCATCTTCAGGCCTATCCAGAAATCTATTGATGATAGAAGGGGAAAATTCTACACACCTACCTCTAACAAACACCTTTCTATACTCCTTACTTTTATGATCAGCACAGTCAATAGGAATATTAACAATAAATTCCTTAACAAGAGTCTCATAGCATTTGGCAAATCTGGTAACAGTTTTCATCAATCCAACAGAAGATATCAGCTCCATAATTTCTTTGCACTCCAGTGCACCAACTCCCAATTCTCTTTCAAGGTCAATTCTTCTTTGAAATACATATTTCCACTTTTTAGCATTCCCAACATAATTGGAGGAAATGTTGTTAAGAGGAGCATCAGGTACCCTAACATAAAGCTTATTGCTTGTAGACTTTTTCATAGAGAGGTGTCCTGGACATCTTCCTCAACATAATAATCAGAGTTATCCTCTTATACCAATTCAGCTTTCTTATTACCTTTGGATCTCTTTACAACAACAACATCATCATCATCATCATCTGTGGAGCTATCAAGTCTAGCTTTTCTTTTGTTAGAGGGAGGAACCACTTTACTTCCGGGCTTTGGGGGACCATTCATAGTTTTCTTCTTGAAAGTATTGGTACGGGGTGTGATATTCACATTCTTCACTTTCCTGGATTTGAGCTTTTTAGAAATTCTAGGCACCACATTAGAAATGAGCTCATTGCCAGACAACTCATCAACGTTGACCATATTTTCAGCATTTTGATTTTCTTTAGCTTTGAATCCAACAACATCTTCCATAGTAGGAGAGTTTTTCTCAACATCTTGTTCAACATCAGCTTCAACTTCTTTTAGAGAAGAAGTAGCAAGCTTGTCAAGTTTTCTTTCAGTAGCATCTTTCTTGAAGATGGATGACTCAGCAGCACTTTTAAGGTCAATTCCTTTGTCAGCCGGAGTAGGCATACGAGCAAGAAGGGTGGAAATCTTATGCGCAGCAAAACCTTCATTTAACACTCTATCTACTAGCCTTCTAATGCTTCTATCAACATTAAAAATCTCTTCTTTTTTCCTATCATCAGTAGCAGTAGAAGCATTACCTTTATCGTCTTTAGATTTCTTTGCAAATGACGATCTGAGTTTCTTGACCTTCTTCTCAAGAGGTGGAATAGTTGTTAGAGGATTAACGTCAAGTACTCTGTCAAGAGAGAGTTTATCGGGATGGTTAACAGATTTTGAGGGAGACGATGCATGATGTTGAGACATCTTTGAAGATTTTTGAGCAAAGAGATGAAGAATGACAAGGTTTCTTTTTTTGTAAAGGAGTATGAAGAGTTTGTGAAAGTAGAAGGATGTGATTGTGTACCGTGTGGGAAAAACTTTAAGATAGTCTTGAAATGATTGCTTTCAAAATTTGATTTGTTGGAAACATAAATGATATAATATCACTTTAATGATATTCCCACACACCCTTAATTGCTACAAACCCTCATATAAGCAAATTCTAATTTTCCTCTTAAGTTCTACAACTGATTAGCATCCAAAGCCTTAGTGAAAATGTCATCCAATTGCAATTCAATGGCTACATGGTATAAGGCAACAATCTTTTCTTCAACGAGCTCTTTTATGAAGTGATGACGGATATCAATGTGTTTGATTCTGCTGTGTTGAATAGGATTTTTTGATATATTTATGGCACTTAGATTGTCACAGAATAATGTCATCACATCTTGTTTGACATTTGTTGTACCCCAAAATTTTCCCTCTCTTTTCTCAAGGAATCACCTTAGGATCTTCAAGTTCGCTTCCATCCAATTCCAAGCCTTAAATTATCATGTTTTCCAAGTAAATCACTCACAAGGGCAAAATGATCATTGGCACACAGAAAAGTCAAACTTTGATTTTTGGATCAAAATCAAATCTTTGGAATCATATTTCATCAAGACATGTTGGAATATGAAGTTTGTATCATCAAAAAGTTCAAAAGTCAAATTTACTATGGAAAAGCCAAATTTCTAAATACTTGGGATTTTTTCTAAGTATATAAGAAAAATGACACTTCAGAACTTCTGAGTCAGCCTCCAGGTAGGTGCAGTCAGAAGTTGTAAACATGGTTCAGCATATAGTTTTCAGTTAGAACATGGCTCTTCAGCATCTACGCAAGTCCAGTAAGAGTTTGCTAGGGTAACGCAAAGAAGGTAATAAAGCGTAATACAAAGCCTGAAATCTCCTTCAGAACATGCTGGAGCTAGAAGGTAAGAGGATCATAAGATTGGATGCTACGCTGAAGCAGAACTTCTAATCCAGATTTTTCAAAGATAAATCAAAGAAGGTTACTGGAAAGCCTGGGGAATCCTTCAGAACATGCTGAGGCAACAAGGTACAAAGATCAGAAGTTGGATGTTTGTCCTAAATAGAACTTCTGATCTAGAATTAAGCAATGATGCAAAATCTCAATTATAGGATTCTGATTTTGACAAATCTCATCATCATTTAATGCTCATTTAATGCTCACAACCACTTTTGAGTCTTTATCCAAAGGATCTCCCCACGTGTGGCATAGAAATACCGTTGTTATCCTTAAAAGCAACTTTTATACAGAAGTATGGGAGGGTCCATGCGTTACTTTTTGCTTCTGGGTTTACTTTTCCTTAATCCCTGCTTGCTAATCCAGTCTAGGCTAAAAAACTGTCAACTATCACACCCTTTTTTGAACTTGCTTCAAGAACAATTCAGCATCTAGCGTATGATGTTGGCGCTACTTGACCTCTCCAAAACTACAAAATCTTTGCCTATAAATATAACACCTTTGGCCATTGAAAAGAGGTCGAAAAATTTGAGAAAGAAAAGCCTTGAACCCCTGCCAAAATCCCAAGAGTGCCAAGAACTGTAAACATAAAACACAAGATCTACTAACTTTTGATCCCTTGCATTTAAACTCCATTTGTTCTCAAATATTTCCTGACTAAAACCATCCACACGGTTTCTGATTCACATATTAGAAACTGCCTTAACTCATGTCTTCATACTACCTCACATTCTCTATCCATCTGCTCAAAGAAATCAGAACATCACCTTTTTAATGTACCAGAAGTTGAGAACCTTCATCTTGCTGGGTACGTGAAGAAGTTTGCTCAGAACCTCATCAGAATTCAGGACCAACCTCTATTCCATAGAATTTTCTCAGCTACAAGGTAAGCTTCTGCTGACTCTTATCACGTTACTTAAAGCATTTCCAGATTTACATGCTCAGATACAATGTAGATATCATGTTTTTGCCTACCTAAGTATGGAATAAATTAGTTCAGAACTTCTTGAAGGAATTAGAACTCAGAATTAGGATTAGCAAATTCATACTTACCTTTGATTCGTAGTTCTGATATTTCCTATTTCCGAAACACTATGACATCTGCTATAACTGTTCTATGCACATCTTCTGTTTTGTGGAGAAATTACCAAGTTGCAGATGTTCTGACTAGCATAAAGAGAGAGACCAAGTTCTGCCAGTGGTCTCAGAACTTCTGAAGTCTGTTTAGTTGCCAGTGGTATCAGAACTTATGAAGCTTGTTTTGTTGCCAGTGGTATCAGAACTTATGAAAACTATTGTGTTCCCAGTGGGTTCAGAGCTTTTGACCTTATACATTTTCATTAACAGGTTTCTGTTTTGCAGCGTGCCAGGGTCAGAACCTCTGACTTCATTTTTATCAGCAACACGCCGATTCTTTTTCCTTTTTTTTCATTATTTTTCTATCACTCTCCGTTCTATTAATCAGCAAACATCAAAAGTATTTCCTTCACACTTTATTTTATTTCTTAAAACAAAAGACCAAAAATAGTTTCTTAAAACAAAACAAGTTCGTTTCACATTTTCTTGTACATTCTTATGCATTTCAATATGGTTGTAATAGTAATTTAGGGCTTATTTTCTTTGCAATCCCCATTCGTACATATGTAGCCCCATCCCCTAAATATTGTAATAGTGTAGAATTTCATTTCTCACAATTTATTGTTTTCCTTATACTGTATAGTAATGAGGCATGTATGGCAAGATAAAACCAACAAGTAGACCACCCAAAATCAAAGACAAATGCATGCAATCAAACACACTTGCACACATGCACCCTTAGGGTAATCTCACTTGTCGCCTTACCAAAAAATCGCCATGTTATGCATGTGGGATGTCTTAGCACAAACAAATCGAAAAAGATCATAGTACCTTGATGAAGCTATCAAAAGTTGCCTTTCAAAATGATCTTAGTCCCTAAAAGAAAAGTGCTAAGTCATCTCACAACATTGCTATCATGGTCATACGATGACCCAACTCCCGTCCCTTCACATCCAACGATGGAGTTTCTTACCAAATCAATGGTAAGATAGCCAGATCTAAAGGAGAAGGAAAAGCACATCTATGATCTTTTGAGTAGGTAGATTACTTTTAGTTACTTGCTCAATCTCAAAACAAATATCCTTTCTATTTTCTAAACAATCACATACACTCTCCAAACATCTTTCCAAAACTTGGAATATTTTCAAAAGCTCAACACTTTGTATATGTTCTTACGAACGAGAACTATTATAAAGTTTGCCTAAACGATGACGCCTTTTCAAAATACTTTCAAAACCACACAAAGCACATTTTCAAACAAAAGCAAGTGATCTAGCAAGTAGCTAAGAGACCATGGAAAACCATGGATGGAAAGGGTGCTAATACCTTCCCTTTTCATAATCTACCCCCGAACTCAAGAAAACATCTCTAAAGGTATTTCCTGTGATTTTTCACCTTTCCTTATTGGATAAAAGAAAAGTCAGTGGCGACTCTTGATAAACCACAACATTTGTGAAAAACGCAAAACACCTCAAGTCAGTTCTCCCACCGTATCACAGAACTGGCGACTCTGCTGGGGAATCATTTTACAAAAGTGGGGTTACCTTAGGGTTATATCACATTTACTTGCTTTCTTTGTTTGATTTGTATGCTTTACATTATGGTTCTCTGTTTGGGTTTGCTTTGATCCTGCACCCAGATCTGGGGACACCTTTTAGGTAAATAGAAATAGATTGTGGAAACTGTACGGCGTAGACCGATATGGTTGAAACAATGGCTATGTTAGTGTAACGCTTTTGTAGGTACTGGTATCCCTCGTGGTGAATCGAGGAGAATACGGGGCCGCTTAGTGGCATCGTGAAGCACTAATTTACTTTAGAACCCTAATTGAACAACTTGGCCATTAGGACGTAGTGAGATAACCGGTTTAGGTGTAAAGCTGAAAATTGGTTGATACTCGATACTACACTCATTGAGGCTGGACTTTTTGGATATCTCGGCCACAAGAAAAGATTTATTATGCTGAGACAACGCCTAAAAGAAAGGTAGGTGATATTGAGATCCTTTAGAACCCGATCATTATTACTAGGACAGGTTAAGCCAACTAAACTTCAAGAGGGTACTTACCTATAAAACCTTATGCAAGCCTAAAACATAGGGATTTGTTTGCTTTGTGTGTATATACTTACTTGTACATAACATCATAAACATCATAAAGCATCATACGCATACTCACTAACCATTCCAAGGATTTAGAAATTTATCTGTGTTTTTTTTGTAGGTCATGAATCCCGGCCGAAGAAACACCATCCAAATCAGCTTTGTAAAAGCACACCCTCAACTTCAAGAGTTAACCTCAAGAGTGCCCGGGGATTCTCCTTTTACCAAGAAATATGGTCGACTCCTTAGTTTGGCTACATCCAACCTCCAAGAAGAGATGATATGTGTATTGTTACAATTATTTGATCCCGTATATCATTGTTTCACTTTCTCGAACTATCAGTTGGTACCTACACTGGAAGAGTTCTTTCTACTCTTAGGGGTGCCCGTGCTTGATCGAATACTGTTCACCGGCCTAGAAGGTATTCTAAAGCCTGAAGTCATCGCCGAAACATTGCATCTAAAAAGAGCTGACGTCATAGCCAATTGGGAGACAAGAAGTGGGGTCAAAGGTTTCCTAGCCAAGTTTCTATTGGAGAAGGCTCGTTCATTCTGGGACGACATGGATTTCCAAGCTTTTGAAGACGTCTTAGCTCTCCTCATTTATGGTTTGGTTATGTTCCCCAACTCGGACCAATTCATAGATGTTAATTCCATCAAAGTCTTTCTCTCTCGCAATCCCATACCTAACATATTGGGAGACATCTTGCATTTCCTTCATACCCGCACCATGAAGAAAAGAGGCACTCTCTTGTGTTGTATTCCCTTACTTGCCAAATGGTTTTTTCTCACATCTACCTTAATCAATACTGAAGAACAAGCAAATATTGACATGGTCTCAAAGGATAATATCGCTCACCCATTCTGACATATGTTGGTGTTCAAGATCCTTGGAAGATGTCTCCATCATTGACCGTTGTGGGGAATTCCCTAATGTTCCTTTACTTGGTATTAGGGGAGGTATCACCTATAATCCTTGTTTAGCTCTTCGACGGTTTGGGTATTCCCGAAGAGATGGTCCTCATGAAATGCTCATTCAAGGTTTGGTGTTCGACTATGACAAAGAAGACAAAGGTTACCGTCAAAGATTTATATGAACTTGGAGTATAGTTAACAAAGTTGATAGCAAGACGTTGGGGCATAAGAATTCCATTCCTTTGGAACCTTATCTTAAATGGGTGCGGGCTCGCGCTCAATGTCTTAAGATTCCTTATGAATCCGTTTTACCTGTTAACATGGAGCCAGTAGTTGAGGGAGACGTTCCACATACTATCCTATATCCTGATATGCCTACTTCTCTTGAAGACTTGAAAAATGCTTGGATTCAGTTAAAAGAAGAGCGAGACACCTTTGAAGCTAAGTTCTATGACGGAGAGAAGAAGATATTAGAGCTTACAAGGGAGCTTCATGAAGAAAGGAGTTTAAACACCTACATTGCGCCAAAGAGGATGCGCATAACTTTTCTGTATTAGGAGTTTGCTTTATGCTTATTTCTGTTGTTGTAAGCCCAAGAGGCGTGTTTGTATTCGAATCAGAACTCTTTAATGCAATTTAACGTTTGTCCATTCTTTGTATATACAAATTTAAATTCTTTAAATCCTTGAAATCATTCGCATATACATATTCATGCATCATATCATAAGCAAGCTTTTCATAACAGGTTTCCTCATCTTTCTACTGTTTATTTCAGTAAGGATGGATCTCGAACAAACAGTGAAGGACTTGCAAGCTCAGAACATTCAGTTCCAAGTCACCTTGATTACCTTGGCCAAAGGGCAGCAAGAGCTAATGACAACATTGACCACCAAAAAGAAGAAAAAGAAGGCCCTCATCAACATGGGGAAGATATTCAAAGAACAGATTCGCCAAGTGCAAGTAGTCGAAGACTCCTCTGAGGAGGATGAGAACAAAGCAGAAGAGGCAAGAAACACCCGTACTGAAGGTGTGAATGATCAAGCTTCTGAAGATGAGGATCACTTTGACGAACAGTACCCACCTGCTGGTGAGGAAAAGTACAAAGAATTGGAGGATACGCTAAAGGCAGTTGAAATTCAAGTTGTGCCTGGTTTGGATTTTAGTGATTTGGGCCTAGTTCCTGGAGTTGTCATTCCTTATAAGTTCAAAACACCAGTATTCGCCAAGCATGATGGGGTCTCCTGTCCCAAACTACATATAAGATCTTATGTGCAAAAAATACAGCCACACACTGCTGACAGAAAGTTGTGGATTCACTTTTTCCAGGAGAGTCTAATTGGAACTCATTTAGAGTGTTTTTATCAATTAGAAGGTTCCTGCGTCCATACGTGGGAGGATTTTGCCACTGCCTTTTATCACCAATATCAATACAACACCGACTTGGCACCAACGAGAATTCAGCTTCAGAATATGATCATGGGAAGTGACGAAGGGTTTAAAGTATATGCCCAAAAATGGAGGGACCTTGCCAGTAGGGTCCATCCACCTTTGATCGAAAGAGAGCTAGTAGATATGTTTATGGGTACATTAACTGGTCCATTCTTTAACCTGTTAATTGGAAGTTCTTCGTTCGAATTCACCAAGTTGATTTTAACTGGTGAAAGGATTGAAAGCGGTATTAAAAGCGACAAAATTCCTATGGAATCTGGTTCCACATCCAACTTTGTCAGAAGGCCTTTCACTGGAAAAAGGGAAACAAATGTTATGTATGGGGCAAGAGCCCATACCAAGAAGGATCACCATTCATCTGTAAATGTTGTATTAATTTCCAACCCTCAACCTACTCAAAGGAAACCCTCTAACAATCGGAGACCTGAAATTCCTCGACGACAATTTACAAGAATAAGCATGTCATTATCAAAAGCCTTACAACATCTGCTAAAGGCCAATTTGGTGACTCTGCGCAATCCACCACCCAACCCTGATGTTTCCTCACCTAATTACAAACTGAATGCGAAATGCGCATACCATTCCAATAGCCCCCGCCATGAGATCGTCAATGCTGGGCATTGAAAAACAAAATTCAAGATCTAATAGATAATAAGACAATTGAGTTTGATCCACCCGCTACTCCAAACGTGATAACCGCGCCAATGCCAAAACAATGCAAAGGGGTTAGTGCCATTGATGATGTTACTTTTATCACTTATGTTGAAGATTTAACAACTCCCTTGACCTTTGTGAAAGCTAATTTGCTAAAATCCGATGTGTTTCCTGGATGTTTCAAAGATTGTTCCTGTTGTGATCAACAAGAAAATAGATGCGAGCTACTAAAGAAAGGTGTGCAACGCCTGATGAATAGCCGCGAGATTCTATTCGAAAAGTTTCCCACCATCAAAAATTCAATCAACAAAGCTGAAGATTTGGCCATCATAAAAATTTCAAACAAACCTCTTAGGATCTCATCCAAAGGTCCTATCAGGATTTTGAACGAACTGATCATTGCTCCTCTCATAATCACTGTTGCCGGACCTGTTCCAGATGCCTCTGATAAAGCGGTGCCATGGAATTACGGTGCCGAGGTTTATTACCATGGGGTAAAACAAGATTCTTGGATTGATAATAATGAAGTTGTTGTTACTAATATTACTGGTTCTAGTAAGGTCACAAGAACGGGAAGGGTCTTTTCCCCTGTTATCTCACCACCAACCACTACCACAGTTCCAGTCTGCATAACCAATGGCAATTGTGGTGCCAAGGGGAAAGGGAAATAAGGTGAGCCTGCTAGGTAAGAGGAACCTTCTAAAAAGTCTATTATGGAAGAACCATCCACTCAAGATATGGAGGAGATTCTGAAGATCATCAAGAAAAGCGACTTCAAAATAGTAGAGCAGTTAGGGCAAACCCCTTCTAAAATATCAATGTTATCCTTATTGCTATGCTCTAACGCCCATGCACAAGCTTTGATTAAGTTTTTGAAAAGGGCTCATGTGCCTCAAGAAACTACAGCCGATCAATTTGAGAACTGCGTAACAAGTCTGACAGATGACAATGGTCTGGGGTTCTCCGACACAGATTTAACTCCCATGGGAAAAAATCACAATAAAGCCTTGCATGTTTCTGTTGAATGTAAGGGGACAACTTTGGCTCATGTCTTGGTGGATATCGGCTCATCTTTAAATGTGTTACCTAAAGGCGCTTTAGATCGTCTAGACTATGAAGGTTTGGTTTTGAAGCCAAGTGATATTGTTGTGAGGGCATTTGATGGGTCGAGAAGGATGGTTCATGGAGAGGTGTATCTCCCAATTAAGGATGGTTCACAGATTTTCAACTCCACATTATATATAATGGACATACGGCCTGCGTATTCTTTCTTACTGGGACGCCCATGGATCCATGGGGCGGGTGCGGTCACTTCTACTCTCCACCAGAAGTTAAAATATTTGGTTCAGGGGAAGTTTGTCACTGTTTGCAGCGAGGAAGAATTTATGGTAAGCCATCTCAATTCTTTCAAATATGTAAAAATGGATGGTGAATTCATAGAAACTCTTTGCCAGACGTTTGAACTTGTGGCCGCCACCAAAATCTCCTCCGACACTCCAAGAGATGATAAAGTTATTCCCAAGATGGTTTCTCTTAAGGATGCCCGTGTTGTGGTAGAAGAAGGAAACAATGTGATGTGGGGTCAACTCCTCGACATCCCATTCAAGGTACGAAAGTTTGGGTTAGGTTTCACCTCCCAAGCTCAGAAATAAGTTAGAAGTTCTCGTGCTGGAAAGCCGCCTCTCCACCTCAAAAATCTTGAAGTGAATGCTATAGAAGACTCTGATGATGAGTGTGCTTTTGAAGATTGGATCTACCCAACAACCAAAGGGAAGCTCAACAATTGGCATGAAAAGGATTTCATCCCTGTTTCTTTCATTGAGGAGTAATTATTATTTACTTTTTATGTCAATTCAAGAACTCTATGTCTGTAATATTATTTCCAAACAACGACTTCTAAGCCATGTGCCTTTCCCGGGGAACTTTGGTCCATTTGTTAAGAGTTTTGCTCATGTTTCATCTATCATATGATCATTTAATATAAACCATTAGACCTCTTCGCATTCAAATTTTATGTTCATTGTCTTTCATTTCCTTTATTACTTTTTCAATAGCCATGTATCTTACACACACACACACATGTGTAGATCATCATCCACTCTGGATCTTATTGTCAACAACTCTACTATTGCCAAATATGATTTTGAACATCCAGTTCACCAAGCCGAAGACGAAGGCGAGGAAGATTGTGAAATACCAGGGGAACTAGCCAGAATTTTAATACAAGAAGAGAAAGCTATCCAACCTCACAAAGAGCCAATTGAAGTCATCAACTTAGGTACTGAGACAGACAGGAGAGAGATCAAGATAGGGGCCAACCTAGAAGACAGTGTCAAAAGCAGATTAGTTCAGATGCTACATGACTACGTGGAAGTATTTGCTTGGTCATATGAAGATATTCCAGGGTTGGATACCGATATTGTGGTTCATCGTCTGCCTACGTAAGAAGACTGTCCTCCTGTTAAACAAAAGGTTCGTCGGATGCGGCCGGATATGTCTGAGAAGATAAAGGCTGAGGTAATCAAGCAGTTCGATGCAGGTTTTCTGGTTGTCACATCTTATCCTCAATGGGTTGCAAATGTAGTTCCTATGCCAAAGAAAGATGGAAAGGTCCACATGTGTGTAGATTATAGGGATCTGAATAGGGCAAGCCCCAAGGATGACTTCCCTCTACCTCATATTGACGTCTTGGTTGACAATACCGCTCAACACAAGGTCTTTTCCTTTATGGATGGATTTTCTGGCTACAACCAAATCAAGATGGCTCCCGAAGACATGGAGAAGACAACTTTCATTACGGAATGAGGCACCTTTTGCTACAAAGTCATGCCGTTTGGATTGAAGAATGCAGGGGCAACATATCAAAGAGCTATGGTAGCTTTGTTTCATGATATGATCCATCATGAAATAGAGGTCTATGTGGACGATATGATTGCAAGGTCTCAAACTGAGGAAGAACATCTTGATCACTTACAGAAGCTATTTGAGAGATTGAAGAAATACAAGTTGAGATTGAACCCTAATAAGTGTACATTCGGAGTAAGATCTGGGAGGCTCCTAGGTTTTATCGTCGGTGATAAAGGCATCGAAGTTGATCCTTCCAAGGTAAAATCCATTCAAGAAATGCCTGTTCCTCATTCTGAAAAGGAGGTTAGAGGATTCCTGGGTCGCCTTAACTACATCGCCCGTTTCATATCCCACTTGACCGCTACTTGTGAACCAATCTTTAAACTCTTGAAGAAAGACCAAGTAATCAAGTGGAACGACGATTGTCAAGTTGCCTTCGATAAAATCAAAGAGTATTTGCAAGAACCTCCTATTTTGATGCCTCCAGTGGAAGGAAGACCATTAATCATGTATTTGACGGTACTAGAGAACTCTATGGGGTGTGTGTTGGGTCAACATGACGAGTCTGGCCGAAAAGAGCACGCAATTTACTACCTAAGCAAAAATTTTACCGACTGTGAAACCAGATATTCACTGCTCGAGAAAACTTGTTGTGCTTTAGCGTGGGCTGCTCATTGGCTAAGGCAGTATATGCTGACTCACACTACTTTGTTGATTTCTAAGATGGACCCTATCAAATACATCTTTGAGAAACCGGCCCTATCCGGAAGAATAGCTAAGTGACAAATGATTCTGACCGAATACGATATTCAATATACGACACAGAAGGCCATCAAAGGAAGCATATTGGCAGATCATTTGGCTCACCAAGCTGTTGATGATTATCAATCTATGAATTTTAACTTCTCGAATGAAGACTTTATGTTGGTGACCGACTGTGCAAAATTGGGACCGTATGACGGACCTAAACCAGGATCCCGATGGACCATGGTTTTCGATGGGGCTTCCAACACTCTGGGCAATGGAATAGGTGTTGTAATTATCTCTCCTGAGGGTTTCCATACTCCCTTCATATCCAGATTATGCTTTGATTGTACGAATAACATGGCGGAATACAAAGCATGCATCCTGGGATTGAAAGCTGCCATTGATTTGAGAATCAAGCACATGAGTGTTTTTGGAGACTCTGGTTTAGTGATTAGCCAGGTAAAGGGGGAATGGTACAATAAGCATCCTAACCACATTCCTTACAAGGAGCTTGTGTTGAATCTAATACCATACTTCGAAGAGGTCACTTTTGAGCATTTTCCTAGAGAAGAGAATTAATTGGCTGATGCTTTAGCCACTATGTCTTCTATGTTCAAAGTCAGGTGGGACAATGAAGCTCCCATGATTATGATTGAGAGATTTGACGAACCTGCGCATTGCAATGAGCTCGACACCGACGAATAAAAACAACGGTATCATTAGGTGAGGAGGTATCTTGAGGTACAAGAATATCCCGAGGGGGCTTCCATCAATGATAAAAAGTTCTTGCGAAGATTTTCGGCTAAATTCTTTCTAAGAAATGGAATTCTATATAAACGCAACCACGATTTTACTCTACTCCGATGTGTGGACAAGAAGGAGTCAGAGGAAATTATGGAAGATATGCATAATGGCCTCTTTGGAACCCATTCCGGTGGACATACTATGGCCAAGAAAATCCTAAGAGCCGGTTATTGCTGGTCAACCTTGGAAACTGATTGCCATCAACAATCTAGGACTTGCCACAAGTGCCAAATCTACACTGACAAGGTCCATGTACCTCCTATTCCTCTCAATGTCATGACTGCTCCGTGGCCATTTGCAATGTGGGGCATTGACATGATTGGAGAGATTAAACCTACTGCTTCCAACGAACACCATTTCATCCTTGTCGCCATCGACTATTTTACCAAATGGGTCAAAGCTGTCTCCTATGCCTCAGTAACCAAGAATGTGGTAGCCAGGTTTATCAAACATAACCTCATCTTCTGTTATGGTATTCCTGAAAGGATCATTACTGACAATGGGACTAACCTCAACAATGCTATGATCACTGAGCTTTGCACTCAATTCAAAATCAAGCATCATAATTCTTCTCCGTATAGACCAAAGATGAACGGCACAGTGGAAGTTGCCAACAAAAATATCAAGAAGATTGTGCAAAAGATGATGGTAACATACAAAGACTGGCATGAGATGTTACTGTTTTCCCTCCACGGCTACCGCACTTTGGCTCAAACATCAACCGGGGCAACTCCTTTCTCTCTGGTTTATGGCATGGAAGTTGTTCTGCCAGTGGAAGTTCAGATTCCCTCGTTGAGGATTATGATTGAGACCGGCTTAGGAGAAAACGAGTGGATTCAAATAAGGTTGGATCAGTTGAATTTGATTGGCGAGAAAAGACTGACTGCTGTCTGTCATGGTCAAACGTATCAAAAACGTATGATTAAGGCATTCAACAAAAAGGTTAAGCCTAGGGCATATCGAGCTGGTGACTTGGTGATAAAACGCATCATTCTACCACAAGGCGACCCCAGGGGCAAGTGGACCCCTACTTATGAAGGACCACTTGTTGTTAAGATAATTTTCTCTGGCGGTGCCATGATGCTGACTACCATGGATGGCGAAGATTTCTCGCATCCGGTAAACGCGGACATAGTAAAAAAATACTATGCATAAGAGACCCGTTAGGTTGAAACACCTAAGCAAAATAAGGGCATCCCGGCAAACCAAAAGGTTTGGGAAAAAATTAGGGATATATGCAAAAGATTGTACACCCGACAAGTTGAAAACCTGAAAGGGCGACTTGGGCAAAAAGGGGTATCCTGTTGAGTTGAAAACCCGAAAGGATGGTTCAGGAAAAAATTAAGGTTTAAAAGCGTACAACTATGTCCTGTGGAATCAACACAGTCAATTCCATCACCAAGGTCCAAGTTTAAATGGTCCAGGATCAATCCAATCAATTTCGATCAACGGAAAAGGATGTTCGAAGACATATGGGGAAATAGTAGGGCTGGAAGGCAATGAGATCATTTCACATGGCTATTTGTTTTCGTTCTCAAAATTGTTTTCCTTTTTGACGATTTCCTCTTACTGGGATTTTCGTATCTGTGTACAAAAATGCCTATTCATGGGCAAAATATCAATACAAATACACTTTGAAGTGCGAAATTTTCTATCTCTGTTTTGAATGAAAATTTGTCCAATGACTAAAATTGAATGAACATATGCATATGAACATGATTAAAACTATTTGGCACATGTGTCCTGCCAAGCAGCAGCATCAACAAAGCATCAGTGCACAGCCGTAAGCATCTCTTTTAATGTATATGAAATAGCCCCACAGAGTTATCTCATCATCATTAACCCCACTGGGGCAGTGACAATAAACCTTTCCCCAACGGAGTTACCCACAAAATCTCCTTACACAGGATAATCCCCGGCCAGGGTCTCAACCTCTTAGCAACTTACTCCCCAGCTAAATAAATTTTTACAAGATTGAAACCTAGGGGATCTCTTTCTAAGGGAAATTCACTTTCCCAACAGATTTATTTCCCCAGTCGAGTTCAAAAGCCTCAACATACAATAATCAAGACACCATGATTTACCCAATTGAGCCCATCATCCCCAGCTGAGTACATCTTCTCCAACCAAGGATATTTTCTCGAAACATAATTTATCCTCCCCAGCTGAGCGCATCGTTCACAATTGGTTGCATCCTCCCCAAGTTGAGTCTACCTTACCCGACTGAATCTATACTCTCCAGGTTTGAATTTCCCTTTCAGAATACTGCAAATCACAGGGCCACAACCCCTAATCCCCAATAAAACCTTCCACAAATCCTTTATTATTACCAAGAAATGCTATAAAGCCCGGATCCGACCGGATATTATCACAATTTTCAAGTTAATTACTGAAGCCTGGACCCGACCAGATAACAGTTTGACTTCTTCAAATTACTGAAACCTGGACCCGGCCAGATAACAGTTTGAGTTACTGAAGCCTAGACCCGACCAGATAACAGTTGATCTAAATTACAAAATGCTATGAAACCTGGACTCGACCAGATAATAGCCTAGCTCTTCAAAGATATAGAAGAACCTGAACTCAATTCGACCGAGGTTTAATTTCTTTTCCCTAGTAGAGTTGTCTCTCTATCCCCAACAAATGGCTGAGAAACCTGGACCCCGCCAGATATCAGTCCTCATTTCCATCCTTTCAAGAAAGTCGTTGTGAAGCCTGGATCCGACCAGATAGAAATCATCCTCAGAGATTCGTTATGAAACCTGGAAACCGACCAGATAACAACTAAATCCCCAAGAAGTTTACTATGAAACCTGGACCCGACCAGATAACAATTGACCGCATCGACCTCAGAAATATGCGAAACCTGGACCCGACCAGATAACAGTTTTCAAGCCGTTTATTGTGAAACCTGGAGCCCGACCAGATAACAATTAACTATGATTCCCAGAAAGACACTATGGAGCCTGGACTTGACCAGATAATAGTACAATTTTCCAAAAACCATGAAGTTTGGATCCGATCAGATAGTAGTTGCCATTCTAAGTTACTGTGGAGCTTGGATCCGACCAGATAACAGTTAACTTCCATATCCCCAACAAGTTGTGGTGAAGCCTGGATCCGACCAGGTAACAATTCAATTTCAAGGAATTTTCTGTAAAGCCTGGGATCCGACCAAATAACAGTTAATTCGTCTCATCCTCCAGTAAGTGGTTGTGAAACCTGGACCCGACAAGATAGTAGTCGACTACTTCATCCTCAGCAACTGTGAAACCTGGATCCGACCAGATAACAGCTGACATTGGAGTAATCTTCCCCAGACAAAAAGAAGAAAAAAACATACACTTCACATTCATACATAATAGAATGTACATACCATACGCATTTGGCATGATACCGCATCTGGTGAACATCATGCAAACATCTGCATTTTTACTAACCCTTTTCTCACAGGTAGAACATCAAATTTTAGTATAAATTGACAAGAAGATTTGTGCTGATACTTTTTCCACCATTCCTCCAAATGGCATCTATAAGCCCATTCAAGATTCATCTTCGAGTGAAAATTTCTGGGCACTCTAATGTTCAATCATCTTTCACCTTCAAGTCACGAATGGCAGACTCGCCAATCTAACTCTTTAGGTTTAAGAAGATTGAACAGGGGCAGCTGTTGTACCCCAAAATTTGCCCTTTGTTTTCTCAAGGAATCACCATAGGATCATCAAGTTCGCTTCCATCCAATTCCAGACCTTGAATTATCATTTTTTCCAAGTAAATCACTCACAAGGGAAAAATGATCATTGGCACACAGAAAAGTCAAACTTTGATTTTTGGATCAAAATCAAATCTTTGGAATCATATTTCATTAAGACATGTTGGAATATGAACTTTGTGTCATCAAAAAGTTCAAAAGTCAAATTTACTATGGAAAAGCCAAATTTCTAAATACTTGGGATTTTTTTCTAAGTATTTAAGAAAAATGACACTTCAGAACTTCTGAGCCAGCCTCCAGGCAGGTGCAGTCAGAAGTTGTAAACATGGTTCAGCACATAGTTTTCAGTCAGAACATGGCTCTTCAGCATCTACGCAAGTTCAGTTAGAGTTTGCCAGGATAATGCAAAGAAGGTAATAAAGCGTAATACAAAGCCTGAAATCTCCTTCAGAACATGCTGGAGCCAGAAGGTAAGAGGATCATAAGATTGGATGCTACGCTGAAGCAGAACTTCTAATCTAGAGTTTTCAAAGATAAATCAAAGAAGGTTACTGGAAAGCCTGGGGAATCCTTCAGAACATGCTGAGGCAACAAGGTACAAAGATCAGAAGTTGGATGTTTGTCCTAGATAGAACTTCTGATCAAGAATTAAGCAATGATGCAAAATCTCAAATTACAGGATTTCTGATTTTGACAAATCTCATCATCATTTAATGCTCATGTAATGCTCACAACCACTTTTGAGTCTTTATCCAAAGGATCTCCCCACGTGTGGCATAGAAATATTGTTGTTATCCTTAAAAGAAACTTTTATACAGAAGTATGGGAGGGTCCATGCGTTACTTTTTGCTTCTGGGTTTACTTTTCCTTAATCCCTGCTTTCTAATCCAGTCTAGGCTAAAAAACTGTCAACTATCACACCCTTTTTTGAACTTGCTTCAAGAACAAGTCAGCATCTAGCGTATGATGTTGGCGCTACTTGACCTCTCCAAAACTACAAAATCTTTTCCTATAAATAGAATACCTTTGGCCATTGAAAAGAGGTCGAAAAATTTGAGAAAGAAAATCCTTGAACCCCTGCAAAAATACCAAGAGTGCCAAGAACTGTAAACATAAAACATAAGATCTGCTAACTTTTGATCCCTTGCATTCAAACTCCATTTATTCTCAAATATTTCTTGACTAAAACCATCCACACAGTTTCTTATTCACATATTAGAAACTGCCTTAACTCCTGTCTTCATACTACCTCACATTCTCCATCCATCTGCTCATAGAAATCAGAACATCACCTTTTTTGTTGTACTAGAAGTTCAGAACCTCCATCCTGCTGGGTACGTGAAGAAGTTTTCTCAGAACCTCATCAGAATTCAGGACCAACCTCTATTCCATAGAATCTTCTCAGCTGCAAGGTAAGCTTCTACTGACTCTTATCACATTACTTAAAGCATTTTCAGATTTACATGCTCAGATACAATGTAGATATCATTTTTTTGGTGTTATACATATTTTGAGATTTCATGCATTTTTGCCTGCCTAAGTAGGGAATAAATCAGTTCAGAACTTCTTGAAGGAATTAGAACTCAGAATTAGGATTAGCAAATTCATACTTACCTCTGATTCGTAGTTATGATATTTCCTATTTCTAAAACACTATGACACCTGTTATAACTGTTCTATGCGCATCTTCTATTTTGTGGAGAAATTACCAAGTTGCAGATGTTCTGACTAGCATAAAGAGAGAGACCAAGTTCTTCCAGTGGTCTCAGAACTTCTGAAGTTTGTTTAGTTGCCAGTGGTATCAGAACTTCTTAAGCCTGTTTTGTTGCCAGTGGTATCAGAACTTCTGAAAACTAATGTGTTCCCAGTGGGTTCAGAGCTTCTGACCTTATACATTTCCATTAACAGGTTTCTGTTTTGCAGCGTGCCAGGGTCAAAACCTCTGACTTCATTTTTATCAGCAACACGCCGATTATTTTTCCTTTTTTTCATTATTTTTCTATCACTCTCCATTCCATTAATCAGCAAACATCAAAAGTATTTCCTTCACACTTTACTTTATTTCTTAAAACAAAAGACCAAAAATAGTTTCTTAAAACAAAACAAGTTCGTTTCACATTTTCTTGTACATTCTTATGCATTTCAATATGGTTGTAATAGTAATTTAGGGCTTATTTTCTTTGCAATCCACATTCGTACATATGTACCCCCATCCCCTAAATATTTTAATAGCGTAGAATTTCATTTCTTGCAATTTATTGTTTTCCTTATACTGTATAGTAATTAGGCGTGTATGGCAAGATAAAACCAACAAGTAGACCAACAAAAATCAAAGACAAATACATGCAATCAAACACACTTGTACACAAGCACCCTTAGGGTAATCTCACTTGTCTCCTTACCAAAAAATGGCCATGTTATGCATGTGGGATGTCTTAGCACAAACAAATCAAAAAAGATCATAGTCCCTTGATGACGCTATCAAAAGTTGCCTTTCAAAATGATCTTAGTCCCTAAAAGAAAAGTGCTAAGTCATCTCACAACATTGCTATCATGGTCATACGATGACCCAACGCCCGTCCCTTCACATCCAATGATGGGGTTTCTTACCAAATCAATAGTAAGATAGCCACATCTAAAGGAGAAGGAAAAGCACATCTAAGATCTTTTGAGTAGGTAAATTACTTTTAGTTACTTGCTCACTCTCAAAACAAATATCCTTGCTATTTTTAAAACAATCACATACACTTTCCAAACATCTTTCCAAAACTTGGAATATTTTCAAAAGTTCAACACTTTGTATACGTTCTTACGAACGAGAACTATTACAAAGTTTTCCTAAATGATGACGCCTTTTCAAAATACTTTCAAAACCACACAAAGCACATTTTCAAACAAAAGCAAGTGATCTAGCAAGTAGCTAAGAGCCCATGGAAAACCATGGATGGAAAGGGTGCTAATACCTTCCCTTTTCATAATCTATCCCCCGAACTCAAGAAAACATCTCTAAAGGTATTTCCTGTGCTTTTTCACCTTTCCTTATTGGATAAAAGAAAAGTCGATGGTGACTCTTGCTAAACCGCAACATTTGCGAACACAAACGCGAAACACCTCAAGTCAGTTCTCCCATTGTATCACAACATTATTTTCTGTTAACATTTGTTTCATCCAAACCAATTGAGAACAACTACTTCTTGCAGCAATATACTCAGCCTCAGTAGTGGATACATACACACAACTTTGCTTCTTACTGAACCAAGATATGAGATTATTTCCAAAAAAGAAGCATCCTCCTGATGTACTTTTTCTATCATCAGCACTTCCCTCCCAATCAACATCACAATAACCAATTAAGGCTGAACTAGATCCATGAGAGTATACCATACCATAGTCACTTGTCCCATTCACATATTTAAGAATTCTCTTCACATGGTTGGCATGGCTAACTTTAGGATCATCTTGATATCTAGCACACACCCCTATAATAAAGGCAATGTCAGGTCTACTAGCTGTGAAATATAGAAGACTTCCTATCATACTTCTGTAAAGACTTTGATCCACACTTACTCCTTTTTCATCTTTAGACAACTTTAGATATGTGGGAGAAGGAATTCTTTTGTGATTGGGATTTTCTATCCCAAATTTCTTTACTATATTCTTATCATACTTCCTTTAAGATAAAAATATGGAATCTTCCATTTGTTTAACTTGCAGACCAAGAAAGTAGGTTAATTCACCAACAAGGCTCATCTCATATTCTGACTGCATTTGCTTGACAAAATGTTCAACCATCTCATTTGACATCCCACCAAACACAATATCATCAACATAAATTTGTGCAATCATGATCTTCCCTTCTTCTTCCTTGATAAAAAAGTTTTGTTTATGCACCTTTCCTATATCCATTCTCACCAAGAAATTTTGCTAATCTCCCATGGCAAGCTCTTGGGGCCTGCTTTAATCCATACATAGCTTTCTTTAGTTTGTACACATGTTTAGGAAAACTTGGATCAACAAATCCCTTAGATTTTTCCACATAAACTTCTTCATTCAGATAGACATTTAAGAAGGCACTCTTTACATCCATTTGAAACAATTTAAATTTCAATATGCATGCAATTCCCAAGAGTAGTATGATTGATTCAAGTTTGGACACAGGGGTAAAGGTTTCATCAAAGTCAACTCCTTCAATTTGAGTGTATCCTTGTGAAACTAACCTTGCCTTATTTCTAGTAACCACCCCTTTTCATCAAATTTATTCTTGTACACCCATTTAGTGCCAATCACATTTGTCCCTTCAGGTCTTAGAACTAGATCACAAACTTCATTTTTACTTAATTGTTCTAGGTCTTCCTGCATAGAATTAATCTAGAACTCATCAGTTAGAGCCTCTTTGACATTCTTAGGCTCAATTTTTGACACAAACAAGAGTTTGATATCCCTTCTCTTGATCTGGTAGTAACTCCTTTATTTAAATCTCCTATGATAAGTTCCTTAGGATGATCTTTCTGAGTTCTAATTGAAGGCCCTTTATTAAGATGACTACACTTAGGGTCTTCTTGAGGGAGATTAGAATCAATACTTATGTCATTGGATTCTCTTGTAATATCAGATAAAGATGTTCCAACATCTTCTAAGACATCTTCTTCGTCATTCCATCCTCTATCATCAATAATAACATTTATGGATTCCATCATAACCTTGGTTCTGGAGTTAATGACTCTGTAAGCTCTGCTATTTGTAGAGTAACCCAGGAATATTCCTTCATCACTCTTGGGATCCATCTTCCTCCTTTGTTCGCGATCAGCTAAGATGTAACATTTACTTCCAAAAACATAAAAGTATTTGACAGTTGGTTTTCTTCCCCTCCATATTTCATATAAGGTGGCTGAAGTGCCTTTCCTTAAAGTGACTTTGTTATGGTTATAGCACGCGGTATTCATAGCTTCAGCCCAAAAGTAGTAGGGTAAATTCTTAGCATGAATCATAGCTCTAGAAGATTCTTGAAGGGTTCTATTTTTACGTTCCACAATCCAATTTTATTGAGGAGTAATGTGAGAAGAGAATTCATGACTGATTCCTTCAGAAGAGCAAAAGTCAGCAAATTTATTGTTCTCAAATTAGTTTCCATGATCACTTCTGATTCTTATGACATGACTATATTTTTCCCTTTGAATTTTTTGATAGAGATCTTTAAACACTTCAAAAGTTTCTGATTTTTCTCTAATAAAACTTATCCATGTGTACCTAGAGAATTCATCTACAATAACATAGGCATACTTCTTTCCACCAAGACTTTAAACCTGCATAGTTCCCATCAATTCCATGTGAAGATGTTCCAAAACTTTTGATGTAATAAGATGTTGTATATTCTGATGTGACATCTTAGTTTGCTTTCCAATCTGGAAGTCACCACATACTCTTCCTTCTTCTATCTTGAGCTTAGGAATCCCTCTCATGGTTTCTTCAGATATAAATCTTTTCATTCCTTTCAGATACAAGTGTCCCAATTTTTGATGCCATAGTTTAACTTCATTTTCTTTGGCTAAAACACATGTTGAGGAGAAGTTCAAATCTTGGGTAACCCATAAATAACAGTTGTCTTTAGATCTTATTCCTTTCATAATAACTTCATTCTTTTCATTGCAAACAAGACATTCTTCCTTGGTGAAGTTAACTTTGAATACTTTATCACACAATTGGCTTATACTTATCAAGTTAGCTGTTAACCATTTAACAAGTAACACATCATCAAGCTTAGGGACTCCTGAACATTCCAGCTTTCCAACTCCTTTGATTTCACCTTTAGCTCCATCACCAAAAGTCACATAACTGGTGGAATGAGATTTGATATCTACCAACAGATTCTTGACACTTGTCATGTGTCTAGAACAGCCGTTGCCAAAGTACCAGTCATCTTTGGTTGATACTCTGAGAGAGGTATGAGCTATGAAACTAGCAACATTAGACTTGGGAACCCATTGTTTCTTCTTTTTTCTATTTTGGGGAATCTGATCAGTTTTGGGAAGAGGAGTAGTTTTAGGATACCCATACAACTTGAAACAGAAAGGCCTTATATAACCAAGCCTTCCACAATGATGACATCTCCAAGGCTTGGAATTCTCTCTGGTGTGATTAAAATTTTTCTTGCCATGATGTTTAGACATTTGATTCGACATCTTTGGTTTAGACTTGGCAAGTGGAATCTGATGAAGGTTCTTCTGAATTTGGTTCCTTTTTCTCATTAAACCCTAGACCACTCTTGTCTCCTGTCACTCTTCCTGCTTGAAGATTTTCATCTAATGTGTCAGACCCATTATTCAGCATCTTAAGAGATTTGACCATTCTATCAAGGTTTGAATTCAGAGAAGTCACTTCACTTTCCAAATTAGAAATAGTTTTTAGATGCTCTTCCCTTTCTGCCTTCGGCTAAGTTATGACGGCTTTATGTTTCTCCCCTTATTGGCACACTTCTGCACTTCTGAGACATAATTCTTTATAGAAGCAGCTAGCTCATCAAAGTTTAGTTCCCCATCACTAGACTATTCATCAGAGAGATATCTGGCTGTCAATGCTTTAACATATTTGGCAGATTCTTCAAGATCACTCTCTGAGTCCTCTTCAGACCAAGTAACAGATAGTTTCTTCTTCTGTTTCTTAAGATATGTAGGACATTCAGCTCTAATGTGACCAAAGCCTTCACATTCATGACATTGTATTCCCTTCCCTTAAGTGGATTTTTCTTCAACCTTTTTTCTTCCAAACTCATTTGATTTATGGATGTCAGATGAGATATTCTTGACATTTGATCTTGGGTTCCTATCCATTCTTTTTATCACTTTGTTAAACTATCCTCCAAGCATAACTAAGGAATTTGATATTCCTCCATCTGTATCCAAATCACGGACCTCCTCTTCATCTTCAGTATTTGATACAAAGACTATGCCTTTGTTCTTCTTTTCAGATCTTTCATTGATGATTAATTCAAATGTCAGAAGGGATCCAACAAGTTCATCCACTTTAATTTTGTCAATGTCTTGATCTTCTTCTATAGCAGTTAATTTCATATTAAATCTCTTCGGAAGAGACCTGAGCATCTTTCTCACCAATTTGTCTTCAGGTATTTTCTCTCCTAAAGCACTGGATGCATTAGCAATCTCAAGAATGTTCATATGTAAGTCATTAATACTTTCATCATCCTTCATTCTCATATTCTCAAAATTTAAGGTGAGTGTGATTGGTGGGAATGAGAATTGACTATTTTGGAATGTTGGTTCGCGTTTTACGTTTGTTTTTGCAAAATGTCGCGGTAAGCAAGACTCGCCACCGTCTTTTATTTTATCCAACAAGGAAAGGACAAAAGCACAGAAAAATTCCTTTTCGAGATGTTTCTCGGGTTCGGGAGGTAGATTATAGAAAGGGAAGGTGTTAGCACCCTTTCTATCCGTGGTTATCCACGGGCTCTTAGGTACTTGCTCACTATGTTTTCAAAAGTTTGCTTTTCTTTGTGATTGTGGGTTTGAAAAGAGTTTTTGTTTGAAAGAGAGTGTAAGTGCGAAAAGTTTTGTTTTGTTTTAAAAGGAGCAAGTACTTAAGAACATCTACCTACTCAAAAAGGAATTAAACTATGCAAATGTCCTTTAGACAATGCTATCCCACTATTGAGGAGTAGGTAGCATCGTCGTTCGAGTTTTCGGGTCAATTCGATTAAGGGACGTGTGGTCACTAAAGCAATGTTAGGAATCCTTAGCGGTAACCCTAATGTCTTAGATCATTTTTATCCGAGGCAACCGTTTCGAGGAAACTTATGATCTTTGGACAAGAGGGAAACCTCTAAAACATCATATACTCAATGACCACGTTCGAGGAAACCAAGTGATGTGTACCCTAAGAGTGGCATGTGCGAGTGTATTATTTTTCAGTTACATTATATTTGTATATTTAGATGTTCTACCATTTTGTTGCACCCCAAAATTTGCCCTCTCATGTTTTCTAAAGTCTTCCCCCTGCATGGTTGATCACAAACCCTTGCCTAAGGAAAAAGAAATTTTTTGAGTGGTGCTTTAAGTATCTTTCGATTGGCATTCTGAAAGACCCTTCGATTGGATTTCTGAAGGAGCATTTCGATTGGCATTCTGAAGGAGCATTTCGATTGGCATTCTGAAGGAGCATTTCGATTGGCATTCTGAAGGAGCATTTCGATTGGCATTCTGAAGGAGCATTTCGATTGGAATTATGAAGGAGCATTTCGATTGGCATTCTGAAAGACCCTTCGATTGGTATTCTGAATGAGCCTTTCGATTGGCATTTTGGACAAGCACTTCGATTGGCATTCTGAAAGGCCCTTCGATTGGTATTATGAAGGAGCACTTAGATTAGCATGAAACAGCACCTTTCGATTGGCCTGTTAACAAAGCCTTTTGATTGAAATTTTAATTAGTACCCTTCGATTGATCTTTGGGCAAGGGCCATTCGAAGGAGGTCATCAAGAGGGCACTCAAATCAAAAGTGTCCAGGTTCATTCAAGAGACATGAATATTTCAAAAAAGGAAAACTTTTAATGTGTCCGTTTCTTGTCTAATGGAATTTAATGGCCTGTTTAATGGCTGTCTCTTGCCATTACTGCACCCTCACACCCCTATAAATACAGAGGCCAGCATACATATCCAACACAAAAAAACTCTGCAGGAAAACAGAACACACGAAAAAACACACAACAGGAGAGCAAAAAACATTGAAGTTACGCTGCCAAAAGTTGTCAACATTTTCAGAGGTGGTCCAGGCCAAAGCAACCCTTCAAAAAAAGATCACAACACCCATAAGCCCCAAATCAAAAGTACCCACATCCAGGAAGTGCCCAGATCGGAGGTGCCTACATCCAGGAAGCGCCTAAATTAAAAGTCCAATCTGCTGGTAAGAAAGGGTAAACTATCCAACCTCATATTTGCATAACACATTATTACGTGTTGTTATCTTTGATTTGCCATCCTAGACAGGATCGAAAGGCCTGGGTTTGGCGCCCAGGTCATGTTCTTTGTTTGCTAATATTTGCTGCAGACATAGCCTGAAGAGACCCAGCAAGCGCAGGATCGAAGGGCCTGGGATTCAATACCCAGGCCCTGCATTTTATTACGCTAACATACTTTTGCAGGTATAACATCCCAGATCGAAGGAGACACCTTCTTTGGATCGAACCCATTAGCATGCTGGATCGAAGGAGGCATCTCATTCCTGGATCGAAAGCCATGACCTCCATGATCAAAAGACAATCCTCTTCCCTGGATCGAAGGCTACTCACGCCTTACTGTCTGGCCCAATCGAAGGACCATGACCCTCTCTGGATCGAAGCTTCCATCCCCTCCCTGGGTCGAAACTCCTTTTTTCCCTGGATCGAAGGGTCCCCCTTATATTTTATTTTTGTTTTCATTGACATTTTTATCTTTTTAATTAACATTAAAATAAGAAAACCACAAAAATATTAGGCTAGTTTTTTCTATTAAATTAACTTTGTCAATTAATCTTTTAATTATCTTAACATTTTCTCAAAAACTAAAATTTAGAGCGTAGGATTTACAATTCCCGCATTTTAAATTCTTGTACATATATTAACTGTTTAGATGTATGCTGACTAGGATTGCATGACAAGATCTATCTTAACTTAAAATCAACAGTAGCTCACCATAACATGTACAAAGATAATATAAACTGAAATTTGACACACTTGCACATGCCACTCCTAAGGTACGCCTCACTTGGTTGCCTCGTTTGTGGTCATTAAGTATAGGATGTTTTAGAGGTCGTCCTTCTGTCCAAAGATCAAAGTTGCCTCGAAATGGTTGCCTCGATAAAAATGATCTAAGACATTAGGGTTACCACTAATGCGTCCTAACATTGCTTTAGTGACCACACGTCCCTTAAATCGAATTGACCCGAAAACTCCAACGACGATGCTACCTACTCCTCAATAGTGGGATAGCATTGTCTAAAGGACATTTACACAGTTTAATTCCTTTTTGAGTAGGTAGAGGTTCTTAAGTACTTGCTCCTTTTAAAAACAAAACAAAACTTTTCGCACTTACACTCTCTTCAAAAACGAAACTCTTTTCAAAACCCACAAACACAAAGAAAAGCAAACTTTTGAAAACATAGTGAGCAAGTACCTAAGAGCCCGTGGATAACCACGGATAGAAAGGGTGCTAACACCTTCCCTTTCTATAATCTACCTCCCGAACCCGAGAAACAATCTTGAAAAGGAATTTTTCTGTGCTTTTGTCCTTTCCTTGTTGGATAAAATAAAAGATGGTGGCGACTCTTGCTTGCCGCGGCATTTTGCAAAAACAAACGCAAACGTGAACCAGCATTACAAAACAGTCAGTTCTCATTCCCATCGATCACAGAACTGGCGACTCTGCTGGGGATATATTATAAGTGAGGTGTACCTTAGGATTAGATCACTTGTGTTTTCAATTGCATTGCTTTGTATGCTTTTAATTGTGGGCTTGTATCGGAGTTCTATAAATCCTCCACCCAGATTTGGGAAACATTCATAGATAGCAATACGTTGTGGAAACTGTGCGGGGTATACCGACACGGTTGAAGCAATAGCTATATTAGTGTGACATATTTGTGAGTACCGGTAGCCTTTGAGTCAATCAAAGAGAATACGGGGCCGCTGAGTGATGTCACTAAGCACTAATGACCTAGAACCTTACTTGACCATCTTGGCCTTTTTTAGGGGTAGTGAGATGACCGGCTTTGGTACAGTCCGAAGTTGGTAGATACTCGATACTACACTCATTGAGGATTGTTTTCTTGGAATATTTTGGTCGCCAGTAAGTGGCTAAACCAAAACAATGAACATAGAAAATAATCCAGTGATATTGAGCTCCTTAGAACCCGGTTACTATTTATAGGACAGGTTTTGAGCCAACTAAACTCAAGAGGGTACTTACCTATGAAACCTCATGCAAGCCTAAAATCTAAGGGCTCTTTTTGTGTGACTTGTGTGCCTTCAAACTTGAACTACTTGCACATTCTTGTTATCTGACAACATGAGTTCCTTGCAGGTTTTGTTTACAGTCCTTATCCAGTAATTTGGATTTATTGCATGGCTTACTTACATCACCTCACACTTGTGCTTAAACGCATAGCATACACATCATAGCATCATGCCTTAGCATTTCTTTAACCATTTCAAGGATCTCAAGGGTCTGTGATGCAGGTTATGGTAAATCAAATGGCTAGCAAGGGGCAAAGGGGATTTATTTTCCTCTAGCCAAGGTTGTCTAGAAATCCAAGCATGATAACTTGAGTCAGGGGCTATGACCCACTCGATATGGTGAGCTTGACTCTTGAAGAATGACTCTCAGCAACATGAAGTTCCTTCAATCAAGCTACCAGATTCAGATTCTAACAGTTTCTTGTTTACCCCGCGAGATCCTTGAAAACATTGCATACATATATCATACATATCATTGCATAACAGGTCTCCCAGTACATGACTCTTATCTTCTTCGTTGTTAATTTCAGCAATCATCATGTCTGCTGAACCTCCCACTGAGCAAGCTATCAAGGCCCTCCAGGCCCAGAACGCCCAATTTCAAGAGCTGGTCATGAATCTAGCTAAGGGTCAGCAGGACCTGAAGACCTTGATTCTGAAAGAGAGGAAGAAGAAGAAGAAGAGGACCATCCTGTTCAATACTGGACGCAGGTTTGGAAATGTGATGCAGAACAAAGTTGATCTAAACACCCCATCTGGAGGGAAAGATAGTCCACAAGAAAGAAGAACCCCTAGCCCTTTGGTCTCCGACAACGAGACGGACTATGATGAAGAACAGTATCCTCCTGCTGAGGATAAGTACAAACAGCTGGAAGACCGTTTAAACGCTATGGAGACACAGAAGGTTCCCGATCTGGACTTCGGAGATCTAGGTCTATCCTTTGTGGTGGTGATTCCCCATAAATTCAAGGCACCTGCCTTTGCCAAGTACGACGGAGCTTCCTGTCCAAAGTTGCACCTCCGGTCATATGTGAGGAAGATCCAGCCTTACACTATTGATAAGAACTTGTGGATCTATTTCTTTCAAGACAGTCTCTCAGGGACTCAGCTTGAATGGTTCTGTCAACTGGAAGGAGCTAACATCCGCAACTGGGAGGACCTTGCTGCTGCTTTTTACAAGCAATACCAGTATAATGCCGACCTTGCTCCCACGCGTACTCAACTTCAGGGTATGTCTATGGGTACAGGCGAAGGCTTTAAGGACTACGCTCAGAAGTGGAGAGATCTTACTGGAAGAGTCCAACCCCCTCTGTCTGATAGGGAGTTGGTGGACATGTTTCTTGGGACTTTGTCTGGTCCCTATTTCAAACACTTGATCGGAAGCTCTTCAGCCGGATTCACCGAGCTAATACTGACCGGCGAAAGGGTCAAAGCTGGCATCAAAAGTGGGAAGATTCAAGAAGCTACACCTTCTGATGCTCAGAAAAAGCCCTACAATGGGAAGAAAGAGTCCAATGTTGTGTATGGTCAAAAGAGTCGTCATGATCAACATGTAGGGGCAACCCAGATCTCCGATCCCACGCCTGTTCAACAAAGACAGAGCAATAGACATAGGGTAAGATATCAAGAAAGGTAGTATACTGACATCAACATGCCTTTGTCTCAAGCGTTACAACAATTGCTGAAGGTGAAGCTGATCACACTAAAGGATCCTCCTCAAAATCCTGATACTTCCTCTTCCAAGTATAACCCGAGTGTGAGATGTGCATACCATTCTGATAGTCTTGGACATGACACCGACGACTGTTGGACTTTCAAGAACAAGATCAAAGACTTGATTGATGCCAAGGAGATCAAGTTTGATCACTGATCCTACGCCAAATCATTGAGAATGTCTTAGTTTCATTTGAATTTTCAAGTTGTAATTTCTTTTGTTATTCAAACAATTATCTATTAATGCCAAACTTGGTTTCATTAATGCATTGCATATGTTTGTCTTGATTTGATCCAATCATTTTAATTACATTTAAACTATGCTTTTTACTCATTCAACTCTTGCTAAAAGTTACAAGCCTTTAGAGGGAGGATGACGAAACAATGCCATAATCTCATACAGTATGCTTTTGGACTGACCCAGCTGACGATGTACAGGCATTCTTTCAAATCCTAAACACTGGAGTTATAAGGAAGATAATCCCTAGTCAACCCCTTCGAGGCAAAGAAGTAGGAGTTTTCTGTTTTAAACACAAATTGAAACCTTTAATTTAAACCTGGGGCAGGGTAGTCTCTCAGTTAATTCAAAAGAGGCGCATTGAAGTCGCAAAACTCTCAGTTCATAATACAACGAACGACATCAAAAGCATTCCTCTGGAATCAAAAGACAGTGGTGGTTCCTTATCTCATAGGCAGTCAATCTCTCAAAAGAG
Organism: Vicia faba; assembly: GCA_948472305.1. NCBI lineage: Eukaryota > Viridiplantae > Streptophyta > Magnoliopsida > Fabales > Fabaceae > Vicia > Vicia faba. The sequence continues at coordinate 85,297,947 of OX451737.1, read as the reverse complement.
AAAAGCCCACTGAGCCAAAACCTATAAAGGAGGCTTAAGAAAGTCGGGGCATCCCGCTGACTGTAATCTCGAAAATAGAAACAGTCAGGCAAAAGTTAGGGATAACAAATCAAAAGAACGAGGTCATTACAAATCCTCAACAACATGAAAAATGTTGCAAAAACGACTGCCTTCCAACAAATTCAACTTGTGTGAACCATCACCAAAAACTTTGTTCCAGACTCATTTGGAGTTCAAATGCACAATTAACTGAGTTTAGGATTAGAACATCACGAAGAGCGGGTGGGTACAAATATACTTTGAGCCTTTATCCTTTGTTTCTTAAACCGTGAACCAAGCCGCGTTACAACCCTTCAAAAGTCCTAACTGAAGCATGGGTTAGTTCAAAAGCATACTGTTACAAAAGGTATCCTGACTCCTGTAAGGCTTTACCCTAAATCTTGTGTTGAATTTGTCTTATAAAAAGTTTTCTGCTAAAAAACGCATTTTTCGAAACTTCAAGACAAGCATAAACTTTGCATTATTTGAATATTACTGTTTGCATTTGGCTATTTGTTTGACAGCGAAGAAATTCACACAACGAATATCCGATGGACGAAAGCCCTCTTAGTGAACAAAATCACTTCAAAAAGGATGACACTTCCATTGACAAATCTCCTTCCAATCAAGGGGCATGGCATGATCATTGTCCATCACCTGGGGCAGTCCAGTCAAGATTTCAAGAAATCTCTGAAGAAGTGCAGAGTAACCAGGGGCAAGTCTCCATCTCCGTCACTTGGGGCATTGAACACCAATCTCAGTGAAGGGTTACGTACAATTAAACATTTTATGGCAATGTCACAAACACTTGCTACTAGGGGAAATGACAAATCTCCCCAAAATCCTTCTCATAGGATGACGTCCCAGCAAGGGTTTAATCTCTGAAAACCTTTCCCCAGCTGAATCAACCTCAAGAATCCTTGAGGACTTCCCCCAACGAAGATGTCACCTCTCTAGCAGACTGACGACAGGGTTTATTTCCCCAACAACACCAGGGCTCCCCAGCTTGAGTTTGCCTCGCTGATTACTACAAATCAAAGGACCACAACTCCTCTTCCCCAGTAGACTACTCTACAATCCCCAACAAGTTACTGTGAAACCTGGACCCGACCAGATGTCAGTTCAACTTTGACTCCCCAGTAGAGCAACAGACAACCGAGGCTTCTGAACTTGTTCCCCAAGAATGAATCAATACTCTCCACAGAGTTCATAACTTTCCCCAACGGAGTTCTCCTCAACAAAACAAGGATCCTCTGTGGAAACATTCTAAGCAAAGTTTGAAGACATACCTACTCTTCAACAGCAGTCCAGGATTTAATAACTCCCTAACACTTGTCAAGAATTTATTCTCCAAGACAAAATTACATTTCAATAACATTCATAGCATATGCATACAAAATGCATATAACATGAATCTCATTTATTTTGAGAACATCATTACACAATGCATACATCATGACATTTCATACAACTAACTCTTTACCTTTTCAAGAAAGATTGATCAACAGATAAAAGTCATTACCTTTTGGAGTAGAAGTCGTCAAAGATTCGTTCATCATCCAGCTGAGGTAGTAATCGTCCAAGATTCCTTCATCATCCTGCTGAGGTAGAAGTCATCCAAGATTCCTTCATCATCCTGCTAAGGTAGAAGTCATCCAAGATTCCTTCATCATCCTGCTGAGGTAGAAATTGTCCAAGATTCCTTCATCATCCTGCTGAGGTAGAAGTCATCCAAGATTCCTTCATCATCCTGCTGAGGTAGAAATCATCCAAGATTCCTTCATCATCCTGCTGAGGTAGAAGTCATCCAAGATTCCTTCATCATCCTGCTGAGGTAGAAGTCGTCCAAGATTCCTTCATCATCCTGCTGAGGTAGAAGTCATCCAAGATTCCTTCATCATCCTGCTGAGGTAGAAGTCATCCAAGATTCCTTCATCATCCTGCTGAGGTAGTAATCGTCTCAGATTCCTTCATCATCCTGCTGAGGTAGAAGTCATCCAAGATTCCTTCATCATCCTGCTGAGGTAGTAATCATCCAAGATTCCTTCATCATCCTGCTGAGGTAGTAATCGTCCAAGATTCCTTCATCATCTTGCTGAGGTAGAAGTCATCCAAGATTCCTTCATCATCCTGCTGAGGTAGTAATCGTCTCAGATTCCTTCATCATTCTGCTGAGGTAGAAGTCATCCAAGATTCCTTCATCATCCTGCTGAGGTAGTAATCATCCAAGATTCCTTCATCATCTTGCTGAGGTAGTAATCGTCCAAGATTCCTTCATCATCCTGCTGAGGTAGAAGTCATCTAAGATTCCTTCATTATCCTGCTGAGGTAGTAATCGTCCAAGATTCCTTCATCATCCTGCTGAGGTAGAAGTCATCCAAGATTCCTTCATCATCCTACTGAGGTAGAAGTCATCCAAGATTCCTTCATCATCCTGCTGAGGTAGAAATCGTCCAAGATTCCTTCATCATCCTGCTGAGGTAGAAGTCATCCAAGATTCCTTCATCATCCTGCTGAGGTAGAAATCGTCCAAGATTCCTTCATCATCCTGCTGAGGTAGAAGTCATCCAAGATTCCTTCATCATCCTGCTGAGGTAGAAGTCATCCAAGATTCCTTCATCATCCTGCTGAGGTAGAAGTCATCCAAGATTCCTTCATCATCCTGCTGAGGTAGAAATCATTCAAGGTTCCTTCATCATCCTGCTGAGGTAGAAGTCATCCAAGATTCCTTCATCATCCTGTTGAGGTAGAAGTCGTCCAAGATTCCTTCATCATCCTGCTGAGGTAGAAGTAATCCAAGATTCCTTCATCATCCTGCTGAGGTAGAAGTCATCCAAGATTCCTTCATCATCCTGCTGAGGTAGTAATCGTCTCAGATTCCTTCATCATCCTACTGAGGTAGAAGTCATCCAAGATTCCTTCATCATCCTACTGAGGTAGTAATCGTCCAAGATTCCTTCATCATCCTGCTGAGGTAGTAATCATCCAAGATTCCTTCATCATCTGTTTGGAGTAGCAATCGTCTCAGATTCCTTCATCCCACATCATTATCAGAAAAGACCTTCTCTGGTTAGATTTATTTCTTCCAGTTAAAACAGGCAACTAAAGACCTCCTCTGGTTAGATTTATTTCTTCTAGTTAATGACAGGCAATCAAAGACCTTCAAATAACAGTCCAGATATGATCCAGATTCGGATGTAATTCTATCACTCATTCAAATACAGTCCAGCAATCATTTCTCGATGGCATCTTTAAGCCCATGTCCAACAACTATCCATCATCTCTCCAAATGGCATTTGTTAGCCCTTTCCCGAAATCACAATGCTGATACTACACCATGCGAGTGCAAATTTCTGGGCACTCTAGTGTTCAATTATCTTCCACCTTCGGATCACGAAAGGCTCGAAAGCCAATCTATATCCTCAAGTTTAAGAAAATTGAACAAGGGCAACTGTTGTACCCCAAAATTTTCCCACTCATGTTTTCCAAAGTCTTCCTCCTGCATGGTTGATCAGAAACCCTTGCCTAAGGAAAAAGAAAATTTTTTTAGTGGTGCTTTAAGTATCTTTCGATTGGCATTCTGAAAGACCCTTCGATTGGCATTCTGAAGGAGCATTTCGATTGGAATTCTGAAGGAGCATTTCGATTGGCATTCTGAAGGAGCATTTCGATTGGAATTCTGAAGGAGCATTTCGATTGGCATTCTGAAGGAGCATTTCGATTGGCATTCTGAAGGAGCATTTCGATTGGCATTCTGAAAGACCCTTTGATTGGTATTCTGAATGAGCCTTTCGATTGGCATTTTGGACAAGCACTTCGATTGGCATTCTGAAAGGCCCTTCGATTGGTATTCTGAAGGAGCACTTCGATTAGCATGAAACAACACCTTTTGATTGGCCTGTTAACAAAACCTTTCGATTGAAATTTTAATTAGTACCCTTCGATTGATCTTTGGGCAAGGGCCATTCGAAGGAGGTCATCAAGAGGGCACTCAAATCAAAAGTGTCCAGGTTCATTTAAGAGACATGAATATTTCAAAAAAGGAAAACTTTTAATGTGTCCGTTTCTTGTCTCATGGCATTTAATGGCCTGTTTAATGGCTGTCTCTTGCCATTACTGCACCCTCACACCCCTATAAATACAGAAGCCAGCATACATATCCAACACAAAAAAACTCTGCAGGAAAACAGAACACATGAAAAAACACACAACAGGAGAGCAAAAAACATTGAAGTTACGCTGCCAAAAGTTGTCAACATTTTCAGAGGTGATCCAGGCCAAAGCAACCCTTCAACAAAAGATCACAACACCCATAAGCCCCAAATCAAAATTACCCACATCCAGGAAGTGCCCAGATCGAAGGTGCCTACATCCAGGAAGCGCCCAAATTAAAAGTCCAATCTGCTGGTAAGAAAGGGTAAACTATCCAACCTCATATTTACATAACACATTATTACTTGTTGTGATCTTTGATTTGCCATCCTAGACAGGATCGAAAGGCCTGGGTTTGGCGCCCAGGTCATGTTCTTCATTTGCTAATATTTGCTGCAGACATAGCCTGAAGAGACCCAGCAAGCGCAGGATCGAATGGCTTGGGGTTCAATACCCAGGCCCTGCATTTTATTACGCTAACATACTTTTGCAGGTATAACATCCCAAATCGAAGGAGACACCTTCTCTGGATCGAACCCATTAGCATGCTGGATCGAAGGAGGCATCTCATTCCTGGATCGAAAGCCATGACCTCCATGATCAAAAGACAATCCTCTTCCCTGGATCGAAGGCTACTCACGCCTTACTGTCTGGCCCAATCGAAGGACCATGACCCTCTCTGGATCGAAGCTTCCATACCCTCCCTGGGTCGAAACTCCTTTTTTCCCTGGATCGAAGGGTCCCCCTTGTATTTTATTTTTGTTTTCATTGACATTTTTATCTTTTTAATTAACATTAAAATAAGAAAACCACAAAAACATTAGGCTAGTTTTTTCTATTAAATTAACTTTGTCAATTAATCTTTTAATTATCTTAACATTTTCTCAAAAACTAAAATTTAGTAGATTTAGATCATTTTTTTCCAAAATAAAATAAAACAACAAAAAAGAGTTCTTATTCTTAGGATTTTTTAGATTCAGTCGCGTTTATTTTATTGTAACTGCTTACTGGTTTGTGGTAGCTTAAACTAAGACTTTTACTTTATTGCTTTTATTCCCCCAATTTTTGGACATGTAAATAATCCCCCTCCCTGAAGCCTTGTAATAGCGTAGGATTTACAATTCCCGCATTTTAAATTCCTGTACATATATTAACTGTTTAGATGTATGCTGACTAGTATTGCATGACAAGATCTATCTTAACTTAAAATCAACAGTAGCTCACTGTGATACGGTGGGAGAACTGACTAGTGTTTTGCGTTTGTTTTCGCAAATGTTTCGGTTGAGCAAGAGTCGCCACCGACTTTTTATTTTATCCTAAGGAAAGGTTTAAAAAGCACAGCAAAAACCTTTGAGATTTTTCTTGGGTTCGGGGAGTAGATTATAGAAGGGGAAGGTATTAGCACCCCTTCTATCCATGGTTATCCATGGGCTCTTAGGCACTTGCTTAGATCAACTTGCCTTGGTTTTCAATTGTTTGAAATGGTGCTTTGTGTGTGGTTTTGAAAATGCTTTGAAAAGATGCCTTGTATTAGGCTAACCTTGTAACAATTCTTTACTTGAATGTTTTACAAAAGGTGTTTTATCTTTTAAAAAGATGTTTCAAGGGTTTGAAAAGTTGATTTTGAAAGTGTTTGTGAAGTGGGTTTTGAAATTAGGCAAGTGTTTTCTTGGAAAGTTAGCAAGTACTTAAGAGTTTATCTACCCTAAAAATTTCCTCAAAGATTTTTATTATGTTTTAAACCTTTTGACAATTTTTGTTCCACCATTGCATTTGGTGGACAATCTTGTCTTAGGAGATGAAAAGGGACAGGCGCGGGTCATCGTTTGGACCATAATTGCAACGGCGTTAAATATCTTTGGGCAATTCTCTTTAAGGGACTTGATCATTTGTTTTTGTTTGTTTTGAAAATTTTAATCGAGGGACTATGATCATTCATATTGTTTGCTTTGCCCAAAGAAATTCAACATACAACATGGCCCATTTATTTGAAGGCAACAAAGTGGAATACCCTAGGGGTGCAAGTGTGAGAAGTGTTGTTTATTTTCATGCTCATTTATCTTGTATTAGGTCAAACTATTTTTTATCGTTTTTCGCATGCAAACCCTAATTCTAACATGGTATAATTATAAAGCGTATAAAGTGCGAAATTTAAATTCCTACGCTATTACAACATAATAATATAGGGAGGGGGGTACAAATTTACAAATGGGGGATATTAGACAAGGATTTAAATCTAAATTATTACATCATTTTTGGATATTTGCAAGGTAAGTAAATTGCACAATTAGATAGAAATTAAATAAATATGCAAAAATGCAAAAAGAAAGTTTTTATATGTATGAAAAAATATTATTTATGTAAAGTAAAATAAGAAAATAAAAAGGTATTATTTTTAGGTATTTTCATTTTTTAGGGCAAAAACCCTAATTTCAATTAAAATGGATATTAATTAATTAATTCTCATGATATTTATTATTTACATACAAAATAAAATGAAATATAGTATATTTATAAAAAAGGGTATTTTTTAGTATTAAATATTAAAAAATAAAATATGTGCATTTCTTTTTTTGGTGTTTTCTCTAAGTATATTAATATATATATATATATATCTTTATAATTTATTAAATAAATACTATATGTAAAAATAATAATATTTAATTTTTATAAAAAAAGTATATTTGGTATAAAATATTTTAAGAAGATAATACAAAAATAAAAATGAAAATAAAAATGGTATTTACATTATTTTCCTATTTATTCTAAATAATATATATATATATGTATTTATGTACAAATAACTTGAAATAAACAAATAAATGTCTATAAATTCAAAAATGGTGAGAAAAATAATTTTTATAGTTTTTATATTATGAGCCAAAATAAATAAATCAGAAATAAGAAAGAAAAATCAAAAAATCATTAAAAATAACAAAATGGACTCAGGGGGTGCAAAAGTAAATAGATGGTGTAAGAAGCAAAACAGAAGCTGGCCCAGCCCAACACAACCTTTCTTCAACCTCTGGCCAAAACGCGCGCCTTGTTACAGAGATTCAAACATCCTGATTCTTTGAGATTTTGCACAAACTTTCAACACAAAACATGTCAAGCATTGAATCACGATTCCAAATATATAAAAAACTCATCCTAACTCTCAGAAATGAGAGAGAATTTTAACAATCCCAAATCTTAACCTAAGTTTTCTGCCATTTTCAAACCTCAAATTCTCACAGCTCAAGCAAAAGAAATGAAAAGTATGGATATGTACATGTTCAGGGCTATGAGTAGAACCTTGCTTCTTCACAAACTTAAGGCTAAAGATGCATAATAAGAGAGATACGAATTCAAACTTTTACCTATTCAGTTGAACTTCTATCTGGAGAATGAGGAACTTTCAGTGCAAGGTAATGATTGGAAAAGCTTCCTTGAGGTCCAGGGATGCTGTTTCAATGCTTACTTTGTCTTGAGAGCTTCTGAATCAAGCTAGAGAACTTCAACTGCAAAACAAAAATGTGAAAATGGTGGAAGCTGTTAGAGGGATTACAGGTCAGGCCTTAGCTTCTGGATAGTTTGCATATGATGTAAGGAAGGTAGAGGAACAGGTTTTGGCAAGAATGCTCGAGGGAAATGGGAGTTGGCGCTCAAACTGCAGAGGCAACTCTGTTTTTGCAGTTTGAGGGTGATTCTGAGATGGAGGGTGTTTTGGAGGTGCAAGGGTCGTGTCTTAGCTTGGTTGTGATGTGCTGAGTATGTTTGATATCCTTTGTGTTGTGTTTGTAAGCTGAGGTTCCAGTTCTCACAAGTTATGGACCTTTCTTCTTTTCTAAGCAACAAAATGCCACTTGATGTTCTAGGCATGTAGGGGGCCTCCTAATGGGCTGCATAATCTTCTCTTGATCAGAGCAATTTGTCCATAATCTTGTGCCATTCAGATTTAGCTTGTACTTGTTGGATTTCTAATTTGACATAAAGTGAACTTTTGCAAAAATGGATAGTTTACTTTTTCCAAATTGGGATTAATCCTTTAGACAAAGCTTGAACTCAAAGAACTTGGCCTTGGTACAAAGAATATGCATTAAATTTATGAGTGTAACTTGGTTTAGGGACCTGTAATCAAGGGCATGCTGGTTTTGAGAAGTTGCATAATCTTATGAACATGAAAAATGGCCAATTCACAAGCGAGTTTTTGCTATATTGTGAAATTCGATTCTCCCTAACCATGAAGTTGTTTGAGAAGTTCTTGGACATTTTGGAAAGCTTGGAATGTGTATTACAATCCATCTTTGAAATGCAAATTGAAATTCCAAGTGGAAGGGTATGAAAAATGGCCTTGAAGTGGGGTAGAAAACCTTGTCAAAATAGGTTAAAATTCTACTAAGTTAAAAATGGTTTAGTGCCCTTATTCAAAAAATTATAACTTGAGATACAAGCTTCAAATGAGAAAACTTTGTGAATCAAAGTTGTAGATTATGCAACAATATACAACTTTCATGTTTTGACTTTTGTTTGAATCAAAATGGATCATGGTGAAAAGATGGGGCAAAGTTGGGAAAAAATTAGGGTTTTTCATAACTTAGAAAAATTCTAAGTTATGAAAAATTCCAATTTCAAACCCTAATTTGCAATTTGTGATTTCTTGGTGAACAAGTTTCATGATTTGGCATATTTTGATGAAAAATGAATCTTGACTCTTGATTTTGACCAAAAAGTCAAAGTTTGACTTTTCAGTATACAGTCAAAATTGATCAATTGACTGGGAAATTCAACTGTCAATCTTGTGTACTTGGGATCTTTTGAGTTTGATGAACATGTCAAGATAATTCCATGGGGTCCTTGAGTCCATATATGAGCTTGGTTTGCCATTGGCTAGGTCAAACAGTCAAAAATTGCCTTTGTACAGTCAAAACCCTAAAAATGACCATTTTGCCCTTTTGGTGATCTGATCAAATTTCTTGTGGAATTGTGATCCAAACTTGATCAAATGGTTCATATGAGTTCATAATGTTGATGTGGATCAAATTTCATGAGATTTGACTGTCAATTGGCCACAGTTGACTTTTTCCCCAATACAGTTGATTTCTAGGTCAACTGTCCAATTGACTGGGCAAAACTTGGAATCAAGATTTGAAACTTGGTATGGATAATCTTGGGAGTCCAATATGAAGCATGAAAGTCACATTGGGCACTTTGGGTCAAAACAACTTTGTGCAAACACAAACCCTAATTCTGAATCCACAGTGCAAGGGGAGGTCTTGAGCAGATGAAACCCTAACTGAGTCTTGAGCTTCAAGAGCTTTGTGAGGAGAGATCAATGAGAAATGGGAGGGCAAATTTTGGGGTACAACAGTTGCCCCTGTTCAATCTTCTTGAATCCGAAGAGTTAGATTGGCAGGCTTGCCTTTCGCGACTCGAGGGTAAAAGGAGATTGGACACTAGAGTGCCCGGAAATTTGCATCCGTCAAAGCACTGGATGCGGGAATGGGCTTAGAGATGCCATTTGGAGATGGGCTTAACGATGCCACCTGAGAGAGTGACAGAAACTTGTCGGGGATGGGCTTAAAGATGCCATCTGGAAGGGAATATTAGGAAATTGTCCAAGCTTTGGACCATTTCTGAATTGGGGGGGGTCCGAACAAGCAGTAGGTTGACATCCGTTGTTGGGAGGAACCTGTAAGCTGTTTTCAGAAAGTTGCATCTGAACAAATTGATAGATTAACATCCGTTACTTGGGAAGAGTCCATAAACTGTTTTCAGAAGTCTTGAGAAGAATCTGAACAAGTGATAGGTTAACATCCGTTTACTTGGAGAACCCGTGAACTGTTTTCAGAAGTCTTGAAGTTGAATTAGCAATAGAGTCGCATCCGTTGTTGAGAAGCGTCCGGAAACTAATTTCAAAGGTTGCATCTGAACAAGCTGATAGATTATCATCCGTTACTTGGGAAGAATCCATAAACTGCTTTCAGAAGTCTTGAGAAGAATCTGAACAAGTGATAGGTTAACATCCGTTTACTTGGAGAACCCGTGAACTGTTTTCAGAAGTCTTGAAGTTGAATTAGCAATAGAGTCGCATCCGTTGTTGAGAAGCGTCCGGAAACTAATTTCAAAGGTTACATCTGAACAAGCTGATAGATTAACATCCGTTGCTTTGGGAAGAATCCATAAACTGTTTTCAGAAGTCTTGAGAAGAATCTGAACAAGTGATAGGTTAACATCCGTTTACTTGGAGAACCCGTGAACTGTTTTCAGAAGTCTTGAAGATTTGAATGATTTTAGTCTGTCGACTGATCTTACCTAAAAAGGCAAAGAGTTAGTCGTATGCAATGCTATGATGCATGATATAATGTATATTTTGTGTTATGGATGTAAATGGATGTGCATGTAAGCTGGAGAGCTGTCTTGCATAGGATAAATGAATCCGGGACAGCGGAAGATAGAAGTATCCTGATTGCTGCCGGGGAAAATAAGTCCTGGGTTGTTGCCGGGGAACTTGGAGCTTGGGTTGTATACCAATCTTCTGGAGAATTCCCGGAGTCTTCTACTGGGGAGTACCAAACTAGTAGACTTAATGCTGGGGAGACTAGATTGAGAATCTTCAGCCAGGAGAGAAGTACCTCTGGAAATTTCACTGGGGAGCTCAAGATTTTTCTTCTAAAAACTCTGTGGGGAGCAGGTTTAAAAGTCTGATTCCGCTGGGGATTGTCCATTTGAAGCCTTTGACCTGCTGGAGGTACTGAAGATTAAACTCTGAGGGAAAATGATTTCTGGAAGATTCTCTGGCTGGGGATTTTGCAAAGATAACCTCCTCCGGGGATAGTATTGATAAGTTATTATTGGGGATGGGAAGAGTTTTGGCGAGCGCGATCTCACCTGGTTGTTAGCTGAGGATAACCCAGTTATAAGCCTCTGCGAGGAATAACTTTGAATAAAACCCGGGAGGGGCGTCCGTACTCTGCGGGGAATACCTTTCCGAACTTTACTGGGGACAAACTTCGAGGGTCTGCTGGAGAGAGACCTCAGGGTTTGCCAGGGATGTGGATTACAGGTCTTGAGGGATTTCCTTTGAAAAGGTGTCAAAATATCCATCTGTACTTCCATCCTATCAGTAATCCTTTTCTTAGGTTTTAATTAGGAATTGATCATGTTTCAAATGCATATGCCTATTTAACAAAACATTGGACGTTTCTCAAAATAAAGCGAATAGTGCAAGAAAAAAAAGAAAAAAGGAAATGACACAAATTTTGGGAAGAGTATTTGTATTGATTTTCTTTGAGTATATTTGTACAAAGGAAACAATCATCCTAGTAAGAGGATCTTGCCGTAAATATTTGAAAAATTTATACAAAATAAAGATGGCTATGTGAAATAATTCCATGGGATTCCGTTCTGCTGTAGCTTTCACAACTCTGAACCTCTGTCCATTCAATGCTTCGTTTGACGATGGCTGGATTGATCAAACCTGGAACCGGTTGATGAAGAGACTGTCTTTGAAGTGATCCGACGGGACATAGTCATACGCTTTAATTCCCTAACTTTTGCCTGAATCGCCCTTTCGGGTTTTCGATCCACCGGGAAACCCCTTTTTGCCCAAGCCGCCTTTTCGGGTTTTCGACTTGCCGGGTGTACAGATTTTTTTTGTTTTTATCCCTAACTTTTGCCTGAACCGCCCTTTCGGGTTTTCGGTTCACCGGGATGCCCATTTTTGCCCAAGCCGCCCTTTCGGGTTTTCGACTTGTCGGGTTACTTTATGCGTAGTATCTTTTGACTATGTCTGCATTCGCAGGGTGTGGCAAATCGTCACCGTCCATGGTGGTCAGAATCATTGCACCACCAGAAAATATACTCTTGATCACAAATGGTCCTTCATATGTAGGAGTCCATTTGCCCCTGGGATCACTTTGCGGTAAGATAATCCGTTTGACTACTAGATCTCCGACTTGATACACTTGACGCCTAACTTTCTTGTTGAAAGCCTTGATCATCCGTTTTTGATACGTCTGACCATGGCATATAGCAGCAAGTCGCTTTTCGTCGATCAGATTGAGTTGATCAAGTCGGGTCTGCATCCAATCATCTTCATTCAAACCTGCATCTTTCATGATCCTTAGAGAAGGGATCTGAACTTCCATAGGCAAAACAGCCTCCATGCCATAAACCAGAGAAAATGGGGTTGCCCCAGTTGAAGTACGTGCCGTCGTGCGGTATCCATGCAGAGCAAACGGTAACATCTCATGCCAGTCTTTGTAAGTGACTGTCATTTTCTGAATAATCTTTTTAATGTTTTTGTTCGCAGCTTCAACAGCACCGTTCATCTTCGGCCGATAGGGAGATGAATTGTGATGATAAATCTTGAACTGTTCGCATAATGCAGTGATCATCGTATTATTCAGATTTGTACCGTTGTCCGTGATGATCCTGTCTGGAACACCATACCGACATATGAGGTTATGTTTGATAAAGCGGGCAACCACATTTTTGGTGACAGAGGCGAAGGAAGCCGCTTCGACCCATTTAGTGAAGTAGTCAATGGCAACCAGGATGAAGCGATGTCCGTTGGAAGCCGTGGGCTTGATCTCTCCAATCATATCAATGCCCCACATTGCAAAGGGCCACGGAGCAGTCAGGACGTTGATGGGAACCGGAGGGATATGAACTTTGTCAGCATAGACTTGACACTTGTGACAAGTACGGGAATGCTGATGGCAGTCAGCCTCCATGGTAGACCAGTAATAGCCTGCCCTTAGGATCTTCTTAGCCATTGTATGCCCGCTCAAGTGAGTGCCAAATGGTCCGCTGTGTATGTCAGTCATAATCAACTCTGCTTCAGCTTTATCCACACACCGGAGTAATATGCAATCATGGCTTCGTTTGTAAAGGATGCCGTTGCTCAGGAAGAACTTAGCAGCGAATTTCCTTAAGAACTTTTTGTCATTCACGGAAGCCCCTTCAGGATAATCTTGGGTCTCGAGATACCTTTTGATTTCATGGAACCAAGGTTGTTCCACTACTTCTTCGATATTAATCTCGTGACAATGCGCAGGTTCATCCATTCGCTCGATGGTGATTTGGGGAGCCTCGTTATCCCAGTTGAGTTTAAACATGGAGGACATTGTGGCTAGAGCATCTGCTAGCTGATTCTCTTCTCGCGGGAAGTGCTCGAAGGTAATTTGCTCGAAATGAGGCAACAATGTCAGAACATGTTCTTTGTATGGAATAAGATTGGGATGTTTGGTATCCCAATCTCCTTTGATCTGGCTGATGACCAAAGCCGAATCCCCGAATACGACCAAAGATTTGATCCCCAAGTCTATAGCAGCCTTGAGACCAAAGATGCAGGCTTCATACTCAGCCATGTTGTTTGTGCAGCTGAAGCAAAGTCGGGCTGTGAAAGGAGTGTGACAACCTTCTGGAGAAATGAGTACTGCGCCAATACCATTTCCAAGTGCATTTGAAGCACCATCAAAGTACAGGGTCCATCGGGATCCCTTTTCGGGTCCGTCATACGGTCCGTCACTTTCAATGTTGTCCAAATTCATGATGTCCTCGTCTGGGAAGTCAAATCTCATGGGTTGATAGTCTTCAATGGCCTGATGAGCCAGATGGTCAGCTAATACACTCCCTTTTATAGCTTTTTGGGTGGTGTACTGGATGTCATACTCAGTTAAGATCATTTGCCATCTAGCTATTCTTCCAGATAATGCGGGCTTTTCGAAGATATATTTGATAGGATCCATTTTGGATATCAACAAGGTAGTATGAGTCAGCATATACTGTCTCAGTCGGCGAGCAGCCCATACCAAAGCGCAGCAAGTTTTCTCGAGCAGTGAGTAGCGAGTCTCACAGTCGGTAAACTTTTTGCTAAGGTAATAAATAGCATGCTCTTTTCGACCAGACTCGTCATGCTGGCCCAGAACACACCCCATTGAATTATCCAAGACGGTCAAATACATGATCAAAGGTCTTCCTTCGACGGGTGGCATCAGAATAGGAGGTTCTAGCAAATACTCCTTGATTCTATCAAAAGCAGCTTGACAATCGTCGTTCCATTCCACTACCTGATCTTTCTTCAAGAGTTTGAAAATTGGCTCACAGGTAGAGGTCAGATGTGAGATGAACCTGGCAATATAGTTTATGCGCCCCAAGAAACCTCTAACTTCCTTTTCAGTACGGGGAGCAGGCATATCTTGTATTGCCTTTACTTTCGCCGGGTCGACTTCAATGCCTTTGTTGCTTACAATGAATCCCAGGAGTTTACCGGACCTAACTCCAAAAGTGCATTTGCTTGGATTCAGCCTTAATTTGTATTCTTTCAATCTGGCAAACAGCTTTTCCAGATGTTCAAGGTGCTCTTCCTCTGTTTGCGACCGAGCTATCATATCGTCTACGTAAACTTCAATCTCATGATGTATCATGTCATGAAATAAAGCTACCATGGCGCGTTGATAAGTTGCCCCGGCGTTCTTTAGCCCGAACGGCATCACTTTGTAACAGAAAGTGCCCCATTGTGTGACAAAAGTTGTTTTCTCCATATCCTCGGGGGCCATTTTGATTTGATTATAGCCCGAGAACCCGTCCATGAAGGAAAACACCTTATGCTGAGCTGTATTGTCGATCAAGATGTCAATATGAGGTAGCGGGAAGTCATCCTTAGGGCTGGCCCTATTCAAATCCCGGTAGTCCACACACATTCTGACTTTGCCATCCTTTTTAGGCACTGGTACAATGTTAGCGACCCATTGAGGATAGGATGTAACAGCCAAAAAGCCAGCATTGAACTGCTTCATTACTTCTGCTTTGATCTTTTCGGACATGTCAGGCCTCATTCGGCGAACCTTTTGCTTGATCGGTGGACAGTCCTCTCTTGTGGGGAGACGGTGAACCACGATATCTGTGTCCAAACCTGGCATGTCTTCATAGGACCAAGCGAAGATTTCAACATACTCATTCAGTAACTGTACCAAGCGTTCCTTAACTTCTGGTTTCAGGTTGGCACCCACTTGCACCTCCTTCCGATTCTCCTCGGTTCCCAAGTTGACAGTTTCCAATGGCTCTTCATGCGGTAAGATGGCTCTTTCCTCTTGTTGCAGAAGTCTGGCTAGTTCCCCTGGTATTTCACAACCTTCGTTATCTTCATACTCGGCTAGATTGACCAGGTCTTCAGAGTTATTGAAAGATACAGCAGAATAGTCACCCACGGAATCCGGAGTGGATAGGTACCTGCATTGGTGAGTGGTGGGTGTGTGTAAGGGATAGCCATCCTTAAACAAAAATGCAAAAGGAAAGGAAATGAACACAAGCAGTTTATCCAATGAAAAACGTCCAATGAATCATTAAACATGGCATATGAATATGAAAAATAGTCAAAACCCTTACAAGTAGACCTACATGCCCCGGGCAAGGCAGGAGGTGAAAAAGATAGTGTACGGATTGTTTAAAAGTAAAATATTACAGACCAAAATAGGAAATGTTTGATAGATAAATTACTGAGGAATAAAAGTGATGGGGACAAAGTCTTTGGCTTCCCAATTGCTCAACCCTCCTCCGACAGTTGGATAAACCCAATCTTCAATGTTGCTGTCCTTGTCTTCATCTTCCAAGGCGTTGATTCTGTAAGGAGAAATTTTGATTGGCGCCCTCTCAATCTTTGACCGGCGCCTAGCCTTCTGACCGGCCGCTGTGAAACCTAATCCAGACTTGTCAGCTTTATGCGGAAAATCGGGTAGCTGCCCCCACGCTGAGTTCTTCCCTTCTTTAACTGCAGCCCTTGCATCTTCCAGAGATGCCATCCTGGCCATCTGCCTTGGTGTCTCAGCTGTCAATTTCGCCACTGCTATCTCAGGAAACACTTCTTCGAAATGTTGAAACGGTGTCTCAATAAACTCCCCTTCAACTTCCACATACCGGAAAGAATTTAAATGGCTAATCATGTACTCTTCTTCGCCGTGGACAGTAATGATCTTTCCCTTGACAGGGTACTTCAGCATCTGATGCAGGGATGAGGTGACTGCCCCAGCATGGTGTATCCAAGGTCTACCTAGCAGGCAGGAGTATGATGGGCGGATGTCCATTACGTAAAAAGTGGATTTAAACACCTCAGTACCTATCTTGACAGGAATTTCAACTTCTCCATGGACCATTCTTTTCGACCCATCAAAAGCTCTGACGACAATATCACTTGGCTTCAATTCCAATCCTTCGCAATCTAGCCGGTCCAAGGCCTTCTTAGGCAGAACATTCAGTGATGAACCGGTATCAACCAGAACATGTGCAAGGGTGGTTCCGTGACACTCGATTGAAATATGCAACGCATCATTGTGGTTTCGGCCTTTAGGGGTCAGGTCGGCATCAGAAAAGCCTAGCCCATTGTCTGCAGTCAGGCTAGCCACGCAATTCTGAAATTGATCCGCAGAGGTTTCCTGGGGCACATGAGCTGCCTTCAGAAACTTAATCAAAGCTTGAGCGTGCGCTTCTGAGCAAAGCAATAGTGCCAGCATGGAGATCTTGGAGGGGGTTTGCCCCAATTGTTCCACCACATCGTAGTCACTTCTCTTGATTATCCTCAAAATCTCGTCCATTTCTTTCTTGGAAGCTTCTGGAATTACCAAAGGTTGAGCCCTCGTCCTGACGGGTTCATCTTGTATTCCCTTTCCTTTATCGGCAATGGTAGGAGAGACAGCACTAGGAATGAAAATTTCTTCAATCAAAGGAGTTCTGGTGGAGAGCTTCACTGGTGCAGGGATGACTTCTTTAGCTGATGAGGGTCCAAAGACTGCTTTTGGAGGAGCAATCTCTGGAGAAAATATCCTCCCACTCCTGGTGATTTTGCTGGTGCCCGCAATGTTACTAATGCTGGCTTCTTCATCATCTGAATCTTCTTCAATTATTTCAACTTGCTTGATACCATGGTAGTAGATGTCACCACCGTAGTTCCAAGGTATCGACTTCTCGGAGACATAGGGAACAGGCCCCGGCCTTGTTATCTTCAAAGGTATAGACTTTGCAGCTGGTGTAATCTTAACTGGCTTTTTGACGGCCTCGGAAAGATTGGCGTGAATGGTTATGATTGAGACATTTTCAACATGAACTGGAACGGCAAGAACTTTCTCGAACAAAATTTGTCGGCTATCCATGAGGCCTTGGATGCCTTTCTTCAATAGCGGACAATCAAACGGCAGAGAGTGGCAACAGTAACAATCTTCCTTACACCCCGGGAAGATCCCGGCCCTCAACAAATTCAACTTAACGGTTAACAGTGGAGTAGTCAGATCACTAACGTCAGCAACATACAGATCCTCTTCAATGGCATTAACATTCCGACCGTGCTTCGGCATAGGTGCAGATATCACATTGGGTTTTTCTGGAGCGTCAAACTCTACTTCCTTAGTCTCTATCAGGTCCTGAATCTTATGCTTGAGTGCCCAACAATCATTGGTGTCGTGTCCAACACTGTCTGAATGATAGGCGCACTTAGCATTGGCATGATAATGCGGGGAAGACGTATTCACATTCTTTGGCGCTTCCTTGATAGTGGCAAGATTTAATTTCAACAGATGGGGAAGCACCTGTGCCGGAGTCATATTAATACGGGTGAATTGCCGGTGTGGCCTTTCTACCCGTTGCTGATTTGGTCTGGTCTGGTTATAGCGAGGCTGCTCACTTGGAGTGTTTTGAATCATTACGGCCCCCACAGTCGGCCGACGCTCCACCTTCCCCGCTCTTTTCTGAGAATATACCATAGCTGTCTCCTTCTTAAAAGGTTTCTTCTCAGTATTTGCAGTAACACCCTTTTGAATTTTTCCTGACTTGATGCCAGCCTCAATTCTCTCGCCTGTTAAGATCAAATCAGTAAACCCCGCGGAAGAGTTACCAATTAAATGATTGAAAAATGGCCCAGATAGGGTCCCAAGAAACATATCAACGAGTTCACGATCGGTTAAAGGAGGCTGCACCCTGCCAGCCAAATCCCTCCACTTCTGTGCATATTCTTTGAATCCCTCACTTGTTCCTAGCGACATACCCTGAAGTTGGGTACGAGTAGGAGCAAGATCGGAATTATACTGGTATTGTTTGTAGAAAGCGGTGGCCAAATCTTCCCAATTTCTAACACTGGTTCCTTCTAACTGATAAAACCATTCCAACTGAGCTCCCGACAGACTGTCTTGAAAGAAGTGAATCCAGAGGTTTTTATCTGCCGTATAGGGTTGAATTTTTCTCACATAGGACCTGAGATGCATCTTGGGACAGGATAGCCCGTCGTACCTCACAAACACTGGTACTTTGAATTTTGGTGGAATCACAATTCCGGCGACCAAGCCCATGTCTTCAAAATCCAAACCCGGTACCCTTTGCAATTCCATGGCAGCCAATCTGTCTTCTAAACCTTTGTACTTGTCATCAGCTGGAGGATACTGCTGGTCGGAATAATCTTCCTCCTCTTCAATTTCTTCCTCTTCCGCATCAGACTCGGAAGGCACCACAACTTGATCCCTTTTACTAGTCCCCTCATCAGAAGTGGGAGGAAAATCGAGCACTCTCCGAGCTTCTCCGTTGAATCTTCTCCCCAAAGTGGCCACTCCAACCCTCTTCTTCTTCTTCTTCACTGGGTCCTTATTTTCCAGTTGAGTCTTGATATCCTCTTGACTCTTGACCAAGGTCATCAAGAGTTGCTGGAACTGTGCGTTCTGAGCCTGTAGGTCTTTGACTGTTTGCTCGAGATCCATCCTACTGAAATAAACAGCAGATAGATAAGGAACCCTGGAGTGAGACCTGCTTATGCACATGATGAATGGTATGCTTATGCAATGCATTCAAGGGTTTAGAACACTCAAAATTGTTTCAGACAAAGAAGAACGCACGTCATATTAATAAGAAGAAATTTGTTAGTACATAAATGCCCCATGGGCCAAATATTACAAAATAAACTTCTCAAGGCAGAAAGACATTGCGCATCCTCTTTGGTGCGATGTAGGTATTGAGGGCCTCTTGCTCGTGGAGTCGGCGGGTAAGCTCTAGAACCTTCTTTTCACTGGCGTAGTAGCTAGCTTCAAAAGTGTTCCGTTCCTCCTTGAGCTGAATCCAACTCTTCTGCATTTCCTCCCATGATGTAGGCATGTCTGGATGCAGGATGGTGTAGGGAACCTCTCCTTCATTGACGGGCTCTTTAATCATAGGGAGAACATGAGGATAAGGCATTATTAGACTTTGGGCTCGGGCTCGTACCCATTTGAGATAGGGCTCAAGAGGGATGGAGTTCTTGTGTCCCAGAGTCTTGCTATCAACCTTGTTGAGTTTTCCCCAAGCTCTGATGAATCTTTGGCGAAGTCCTTGCGCATCGTTGTCGAAGTCAAAAACTAGGCTAGGAATCAGCATGTCATGAGGGCCATCCCTCCGTGCGTATCCAAATTGTCTCAAAGCTAGGCAAGGGTTGTAGGTGATACCTCCTCTAATTCCAAGTAAAGGAACATTAGGAAATTCTCCGCAGCGATCGACGATGATGACATTTTCTCTGGACCGAGAACACCAATGCACATCAGAATGAATGAGAGTCATCAATCGTTGGGACCACCTTATACCTTGATCATTCTTCAAGACAGATTGTGGGAGGTGCGAAATAAACCACCTTGCGAGGATAGGAGTACAGCACATGAGAACACCCCTCTTTCTCATTGTTCGTGTGTAAAATGAGTGAAGAATGTCCCCAAGTAATGTTGGTATCGGGTTTCTGGACAAGAAGATTTTGACGGCGTTGACATCTACCAATTGGTCAGAGTTTGGAAACAGAACCAACCCATAGATCAGGAGTGCCACAATTTCTTCAAAGGCTTGAAGATCCAATGAGTTCCAACATTCTTGTGCCTTTTCAAACAAGAATTTTGCTAAGAATCCTTTGACGCCGCTTCTGGTTTCCCAATGCCCCTTGATTTCAGATGGTTGTAGATGTAGTGCTCGAGCAACATCTTCAGGCTTTGGTTCCTTCTCCGTACCGTTGAAGGGTAGTTGATTAAGGATAGGGATTCTTAGGAGTTGAGAAAACTCCTCCAAAGTGGGGACCAACTGATAATCGGGGAAAGTGAAGCAATGGTGAAGAGGGTCAAAGAACTGGAATAGCACTTTCATCATGTCTTCTTCAATGTTGGTGTTGACTAAGCTGAGCAGTCTACCATGTCTTTCACTGAAGGATGAATTTTCCGGAATTCTTGAAGTGATCTCCTTGAGTTGAGGAGAGATTCTCACAAGGTTGACTTGAATGGTATTTCTGCGAGATATTTCCATGACCTACAAAACAGGAACAATGATGAAGATCCAAACCCCTGAAATGGTTAGTAAATGCATATGATGTTTCATGATGTTTATGATGTATGCACAAAACATATGTACAAGCAAATCACACCAAACCCTAGTTTCAGGCTTGCATGGGGTTCCAAAGGTAAGTACCCTCTTGAGTGTAGTTGGCTTAAAACCTGTCCTATAAATAGTAACCGGGTTCTAAGGAGCTCAATATCACTGGATTGTTTTCATTGTTCATTGTTTTGGTTTAGCCACTTAACTAGCGACCAAAATATTCCAAGAAAACAACCCTCAATGAGTGTAGTATCGAGTATCTACCAACTTCGGACTGCACCAAAGCCGGTCATCTCACTACTCCTAATAAAAGGCCAAGATGGTCAAGTAAGGTTCTAGGTCATTAGTGCTTAGTGACATCACTCAGCGGCCCCGTACTCTCCTTGATTGAACTCAAGGGTTACCGGTACTCACAAATATGTCGCACTAATATAGCTATTGCTTAGACCGTGTCGGTATACCCCGCACAGTTTCCACAACGTATTGCTATCTATGAATGTTTCCCAAAATCCGGGTGGAGGATTGTAAACCCAAACAATGGAGCCAAAGAATAAAGCAAACAAATCAAACAATTAGTCATGCAAGAGGGTGATCTAAGCCCTAAGGTTACTCCACTTTAAAGTTTTCCCCAGCAGAGTCGCCAGTTCTGTGATACGGTGGGAGAACTGACTAGTGTTTTGCGTTTGTTTTCGCAAATGTTTCGGTTGAGCAAGAGTCGCCACCGACTTTTTATTTTATCCTAAGGAAAGGTTTAAAAAGCACAGCAAAAACCTTTGAGATTTTTCTTGGGTTCGGGGAGTAGATTATAGAAGGGGAAGGTATTAGCACCCCTTCTATCCATGGTTATCCATGGGCTCTTAGGCACTTGCTTAGATCAACTTGCCTTGGTTTTCAATTGTTTGAAATGGTGCTTTGTGTGTGGTTTTGAAAATGCTTTGAAAAGATGCCTTGTATTAGGCTAACCTTGTAACAATTCTTTACTTGAATGTTTTACAAAAGGTGTTTTATCTTTTAAAAAGATGTTTCAAGGGTTTGAAAAGTTGATTTTGAAAGTGTTTGTGAAGTGGGTTTTGAAATTAGGCAAGTGTTTTCTTGGAAAGTTAGCAAGTACTTAAGAGTTTATCTACCCTAAAAATTTCCTCAAAGATTTTTATTATGTTTTAAACCTTTTGACAATTTTTGTTCCACCATTGCATTTGGTGGACAATCTTGTCTTAGGAGATGAAAAGGGACAGGCGCGGGTCATCGTTTGGACCATAATTGCAACGGCGTTAAATATCTTTGGGCAATTCTCTTTAAGGGACTTGATCATTTGTTTTTGTTTGTTTTGAAAATTTTAATCGAGGGACTATGATCATTCATATTGTTTGCTTTGCCCAAAGAAATTCAACATACAACATGGCCCATTTATTTGAAGGCAACAAAGTGGAATACCCTAGGGGTGCAAGTGTGAGAAGTGTTGTTTATTTTCATGCTCATTTATCTTGTATTAGGTCAAACTATTTTTTATCGTTTTTCGCATGCAAACCCTAATTCTAACATGGTATAATTATAAAGCGTATAAAGTGCGAAATTTAAATTCCTACGCTATTACAACATAATAATATAGGGAGGGGGGTACAAATTTACAAATGGGGGATATTAGACAAGGATTTAAATCTAAATTATTACATCATTTTTGGATATTTGCAAGGTAAGTAAATTGCACAATTAGATAGAAATTAAATAAATATGCAAAAATGCAAAAAGAAAGTTTTTATATGTATGAAAAAATATTATTTATGTAAAGTAAAATAAGAAAATAAAAAGGTATTATTTTTAGGTATTTTCATTTTTTAGGGCAAAAACCCTAATTTCAATTAAAATGGATATTAATTAATTAATTCTCATGATATTTATTATTTACATACAAAATAAAATGAAATATAGTATATTTATAAAAAAGGGTATTTTTTAGTATTAAATATTAAAAAATAAAATATGTGCATTTCTTTTTTTGGTGTTTTCTCTAAGTATATTAATATATATATATATATATCTTTATAATTTATTAAATAAATACTATATGTAAAAATAATAATATTTAATTTTTATAAAAAAAGTATATTTGGTATAAAATATTTTAAGAAGATAATACAAAAATAAAAATGAAAATAAAAATGGTATTTACATTATTTTCCTATTTATTCTAAATAATATATATATATATATATGTATTTATGTACAAATAACTTGAAATAAACAAATAAATGTCTATAAATTCAAAAATGGTGAGAAAAATAATTTTTATAGTTTTTATATTATGAGCCAAAATAAATAAATCAGAAATAAGAAAGAAAAATCAAAAAATCATTAAAAATAACAAAATGGACTCAGGGGGTGCAAAAGTAAATAGATGGTGTAAGAAGCAAAACAGAAGCTGGCCCAGCCCAACACAACCTTTCTTCAACCTCTGGCCAAAACGCGCGCCTTGTTACAGAGATTCAA
Organism: Vicia faba; assembly: GCA_948472305.1. Taxonomy (NCBI): domain Eukaryota; kingdom Viridiplantae; phylum Streptophyta; class Magnoliopsida; order Fabales; family Fabaceae; genus Vicia; species Vicia faba. The sequence goes on along the minus strand of OX451737.1, from coordinate 85,274,928 downwards.
ACATCCTGATTCTTTGAGATTTTGCACAAACTTTCAACACAAAACATGTCAAGCATTGAATCACGATTCCAAATATATAAAAAACTCATCCTAACTCTCAGAAATGAGAGAGAATTTTAACAATCCCAAATCTTAACCTAAGTTTTCTGCCATTTTCAAACCTCAAATTCTCACAGCTCAAGCAAAAGAAATGAAAAGTATGGATATGTACATGTTCAGGGCTATGAGTAGAACCTTGCTTCTTCACAAACTTAAGGCTAAAGATGCATAATAAGAGAGATACGAATTCAAACTTTTACCTATTCAGTTGAACTTCTATCTGGAGAATGAGGAACTTTCAGTGCAAGGTAATGATTGGAAAAGCTTCCTTGAGGTCCAGGGATGCTGTTTCAATGCTTACTTTGTCTTGAGAGCTTCTGAATCAAGCTAGAGAACTTCAACTGCAAAACAAAAATGTGAAAATGGTGGAAGCTGTTAGAGGGATTACAGGTCAGGCCTTAGCTTCTGGATAGTTTGCATATGATGTAAGGAAGGTAGAGGAACAGGTTTTGGCAAGAATGCTCGAGGGAAATGGGAGTTGGCGCTCAAACTGCAGAGGCAACTCTGTTTTTGCAGTTTGAGGGTGATTCTGAGATGGAGGGTGTTTTGGAGGTGCAAGGGTCGTGTCTTAGCTTGGTTGTGATGTGCTGAGTATGTTTGATATCCTTTGTGTTGTGTTTGTAAGCTGAGGTTCCAGTTCTCACAAGTTATGGACCTTTCTTCTTTTCTAAGCAACAAAATGCCACTTGATGTTCTAGGCATGTAGGGGGCCTCCTAATGGGCTGCATAATCTTCTCTTGATCAGAGCAATTTGTCCATAATCTTGTGCCATTCAGATTTAGCTTGTACTTGTTGGATTTCTAATTTGACATAAAGTGAACTTTTGCAAAAATGGATAGTTTACTTTTTCCAAATTGGGATTAATCCTTTAGACAAAGCTTGAACTCAAAGAACTTGGCCTTGGTACAAAGAATATGCATTAAATTTATGAGTGTAACTTGGTTTAGGGACCTGTAATCAAGGGCATGCTGGTTTTGAGAAGTTGCATAATCTTATGAACATGAAAAATGGCCAATTCACAAGCGAGTTTTTGCTATATTGTGAAATTCGATTCTCCCTAACCATGAAGTTGTTTGAGAAGTTCTTGGACATTTTGGAAAGCTTGGAATGTGTATTACAATCCATCTTTGAAATGCAAATTGAAATTCCAAGTGGAAGGGTATGAAAAATGGCCTTGAAGTGGGGTAGAAAACCTTGTCAAAATAGGTTAAAATTCTACTAAGTTAAAAATGGTTTAGTGCCCTTATTCAAAAAATTATAACTTGAGATACAAGCTTCAAATGAGAAAACTTTGTGAATCAAAGTTGTAGATTATGCAACAATCTACAACTTTCATGTTTTGACTTTTGTTTGAATCAAAATGGATCATGGTGAAAAGATGGGGCAAAGTTGGGAAAAAATTAGGGTTTTTCATAACTTAGAAAAATTCTAAGTTATGAAAAATTCCAATTTCAAACCCTAATTTGCAATTTGTGATTTCTTGGTGAACAAGTTTCATGATTTGGCATATTTTGATGAAAAATGAATCTTGACTCTTGATTTTGACCAAAAAGTCAAAGTTTGACTTTTCAGTATACAGTCAAAATTGATCAATTGACTGGGAAATTCAACTGTCAATCTTGTGTACTTGGGATCTTTTGAGTTTGATGAACATGTCAAGATAATTCCATGGGGTCCTTGAGTCCATATATGAGCTTGGTTTGCCATTGGCTAGGTCAAACAGTCAAAAATTGCCTTTGTACAGTCAAAACCCTAAAAATGACCATTTTGCCCTTTTGGTGATCTGATCAAATTTCTTGTGGAATTGTGATCCAAACTTGATCAAATGGTTCATATGAGTTCATAATGTTGATGTGGATCAAATTTCATGAGATTTGACTGTCAATTGGCCACAGTTGACTTTTTCCCCAATACAGTTGATTTCTAGGTCAACTGTCCAATTGACTGGGCAAAACTTGGAATCAAGATTTGAAACTTGGTATGGATAATCTTGGGAGTCCAATATGAAGCATGAAAGTCACATTGGGCACTTTGGGTCAAAACAACTTTGTGCAAACACAAACCCTAATTCTGAATCCACAGTGCAAGGGGAGGTCTTGAGCAGATGAAACCCTAACTGAGTCTTGAGCTTCAAGAGCTTTGTGAGGAGAGATCAATGAGAAATGGGAGGGCAAATTTTGGGGTACAACACTCACCATAACATGTACAAAGATAATATAAACTGAAATTTGACACACTTGCACATGCCACTCCTAAGGTACTCCTCACTTGGTTGCCTCCAATGTGGTCATTAAGTATAGGATGTTTTAGAGGTCGTCCTTCTGTCCAAAGATCAAAGTTTCCTCGAAATGGTTGCCTCGATAAAAATGATCTAAGACATTAGGGTTACCATTAAGGCGTCCTAACATTGCTTTAGTGACTACACGTCCCTTAAATCGAATTGACCCGAAAACTCCAACGACGATGCTACCTACTCCTCAATAGTGGGATAGCATTGTCTAAAGGACATTTACACAATTTAATTCCTTTTTGAGTAGGTAGAGGTTCTTAAGTACTTGCTCCTTTTAAAAACAAAACAAAACTTTTCGCACTTACACTCTCTTCAAAAACGAAACTCTTTTCAAAACCCACAAACACAAAGAAAAGAAAACTTTTGAAAACATAGTGAGCAAGTACCTAAGAGCCTGTGGATAACCACGGATAGAAAGGGTGCTAACACCTTCCCTTTCTATAATCTACCTCCCGAACCCGAGAAACAATCTCGAAAAGGAATTTTTCTATGCTTTTGTCCTTTCCTTGTTGGATAAAATAAAAGACGGTGGCGACTCTTGCTTACCGCGACATTTTACGAAAACAAACGCAAACGCGAACCAGCATTCCAAAACAGTCAGTTCTTGTTCCCACCGATCACACGTTTGTTTTCAGATCTTGTCATGCAATCCTAGTTAGCATACATCTAAACAGTTAATATATGTATAGGAATTTAAAGTGCGGGAATTGTAAATCCTACGCTATTACAAGGCTTCGGGGAGGGGGATTATTTACATGTCCAAAATTGGGGGAATAAAGCAGTAAAGTGTAAAAGTCTTAGTTAAGCTATCACAAACCAGTAGGTAGTTACAATAAAATAAACGCGCGCGAATCTGAAAATAACCTCTAAAAATCCTAAGAATAAAATCCTTTTTGTTGTTTTATTTTATTCTGGGAAAATGATTTAAATCTTCTTAATTTTAGTTTTGAGAAAATGTTAAGATAATTAAATGATTAATTAACAAAGTTAATTTAATAGAAAAACTAGCCTAATGTTTTTGTGGTTTTCTTTTAATTGATTTTATGTTGATTAAAAAAAAGAAATAAAATAGTCAAAAAAAGAAGAAATCAAAGGAACAGGCAGTAAATCAAGAAAGGTATAATTCTGGAGGCCTGGATCGAAAGAGGTGTGGGCTGTCTTTTGATCCAGTGAAGAGGCTTGATCGAAGGTGCATGAGGGGCTGCACTTTGGGGGTGTTCGATCTGGATATGTCATCCTTCGATCTGGGAACCCTGGATCCAGTTCGAAGCTAAGCTGCTAAGCTTCGAAGCTCTGAACAAGATTCTGAGAAGATATTTCCTGCAAAACGAGACAAATGTTAAAGATCCAGGGGGGACTTTACCCCCCTGATTCGAATCTCCTCCCAATTCGAATCCTTGCTCAATTTGAATCTGCTGAATCTGGGTCTGGGTTTGTTTTATCCTGAGATTTGAAGGAGAAACTTAGATCGTGCCCAAGAAATGGCACGATCTCATCTTTGCGCTTTAGCTTACATGCAACATAATCAGTAATAATAAGAATACATATGCAATGTGTATTTAAATGTCATGAAGGTGCAATTTTGGTTTTGCAAACCCTTACCAATTAAAGATGTATGATATGTGCCTCTGGGTGTGGAGATGTTCGCTGAATGGCTGCTTTGGCTTGGATTACTTATGAAAATGCTGACAACCTTTGGTGGGTTTATGGGCAGCGTATCTCCAAATCCTCCCTGTTTCTTTTTCTCCTTTTTTGTTCTCTTTGTAATGTGTCACTGGCCTCGTATTTATAGGAGTGTGGGGGTGCACGAAAATGGCAAGGGACAACCATTTAACCAGGCCTTTAAATCCATGAGACAAGAATCAGACATATTAAAAGATTTCCTTTTTTGAAATATTCATGTCTCTTTGGAATCTTGAATGAACCTGGACACTTTTGATTTTCGAATGTCTTCAGGCCCTGTTCTTCGATTGGTCTTGATTTGCCTCCTTCGAATGGATTTCTTATGTACCCTTCGAATGGGCCTTCTGAATGCTTCTTCAAATGGACCTTTTGAATTTTCTTCGAATTGACCCTTTGAATGCTTCTTCGAATGAGCCTCTTGCCTGGTGTGTTGGCAAGTTGAGGGGCCTTTTCCTTTGTAAATCGAAACAAACTTGTAGGAGATTCTTGCCTCGTGAGTCGAAGGTAAGCCTAAAGTAGTTAATGCATAGTCAAAGCATTGTGAAATTGACTTGATCGAAGGGGGTCCAGTGCTCAATCGAAGACTTGCAGACCAAAGCATGATCGAAGGGTTCCAAACACCTAATCGAAGCTTACTAATCAAAGCCTGATCGAAGAGTGCCAAATGCCAAATCGAAGACTGGTGAACCAAAGCTTGATCGAAGGGTTCCAAACAACTAATCGAAGCTTACTAATCAAAACCTGATCGAAGAGTGCCAAATGCCCAATCGAAGACTGGTGAGTCAAGCCTGTATCGAAGGATTTTGGATACCCAATCGAAGACTTTTCCCAGATGCCAATCGAAAGACACTTTGTACATCTTCAAAAAACTTTATTTTCGTTAGGCAAGTGTTTGTGACCAACCATGTAAGGGAAGACCTTTGAAAACATGAGAGCGCAAATTTTGGGGTACAACAGTTGCCCCTGTTCAATCTTCTTAAACCTGAGGATGTAGATTGGCTTGCGTGCCTTTCGTGATCCGAAGGTGGAAGATGATTGAACACTAGAGTGCCCAGAAATTTTCACTCGCATGGTGTAGTATCAGCATTGTGATGTCGGGAATGGGCTTACAGATGTCATTTGGAGATTGTTGGTAGGAGATGGGCTTAAAGATTCCATTCAGAAGTGATTGCTGGACTGTATCTATAAGCTGGAACTAGATGATTGCCAGAATTACGTCTGCATCTGGAGCGTATCTGAAATGTATTTGAATGAGTGACAGAATGACATCTGAATCTTGATCGTATTTGGACTGTAATTTGAATGAATCTGGAATAAGTATCAGAATGTCAGCCATATCTGGATCGCATCTGAACTGTCTCTAGAAGGAACCTGGAATAAGTATCAGAATGTCAGCCATATCTGGTTCGCATCTGAACTATCTCTAGAAGGAATCTGGAATAAGTGTCAGAATGTCAGCCATATCTGGATCCCATCCGAACTGTCTCTAGAAGGAATATGGAATAAGTATCAGAATGTCAGCCATATCTGGATCGCATCTGAACTCTATCTAGAAGGAATCTGGAATAAGTATCAGAATGTCAGCCATATCTGGATCGCATCCGAACTGTCTCTAGAAGGAGTCTGGAATAAGTATCAGAATGTCAGCCATATCTGGATCGCATCTGAACTGTCTCTAGAAGGAATCTGGAATAAGTATCAGAATGTCAGCCATATCTGGATCGCGTCTGAACTGTCTCTAGAAGGAGTCTGGAATAAGTATCAGAATGTCAGCCATATCTGGATCGCATCTGAACTGTCTCTAGAAGGAATCTGGAATAAGTATCAGAATGTCAGCCATATCTGGATCGCATCTAAACTGTCTCTAGAAGGAATCTGGAATAAGTATCAGAATGTCACAAATATCTGGATCACATCTGAACTGTCTCTAGGAGGAATCTGGAATAAGTATCAGAATGTCAGCCATATCTGGTTCGCATCTGAACTGTCTCTAGAAGGAATCTGGAATAAGTATCAGAATGTCAGCCATATTTGGGTCGCATCTGAACTGTCTCTAGAAGGAATCTGGAATAAGTATCTGAATGTCATCCATATCTGAGTCGCATCTGAACTGTCTCTAGAAGGAATCTGGAATAAGTATCAGAATGTCAGCCATATCTGGATTGCATCTGAACTATCTCTAGAAGGAATCTAGAATAAGTATCAGAATGTCAGCCATATCTGGGTTGCATCTGAACTGTCTCTAGAAGGAATCTCAGAAGATGATGATCTTTGCCTGTTGATTGATCTTTCCTGAAAAGGTAAAGAGTTAGTTATATGCAATGCATGATATGGGTAAAGAAATGATGTTCTCAAAATAAATGAGATTGTATCCATATGATGTGTACATGCATGTATTATGATGTATGGAAGTGTGATGTTTTAGCTGGGAAAATAAATCCCGAAGCTACTGGAGAATAGAGTTGAGTTCTTCATTTCTGCTGGGGATGATGACCGAAGATGGTTGTGAGAATAAACCTGCAGGAGATAGGAACTCCGTTGGGGAATAAACACGGTGAACAGATTACTCTGCGGGGAATTACTCTGTGGGGGAGAGATGTTCTGTTGATGATTTTAATGTTAATTCTGCTGGGGAATCTGTTGATAAGCTCTGCTGGGGATTTTGATGATGAACTCCGCTGGGGATAGAAAGAACTTTGCTGGGGATGATCTTTCAGTTGCAACTTGTTGAGGATAACCCAACTAGACTCTTGTGAGGATAATCTCTGAATTTGGCTGAGGAGACTTATTTGTGCTTTGCAGGGGACAAGCTTCCAGAGTCTACTGGGGAAGATGATTCAACTCCATCGGGGAAGCTTTTTTAGACTGCGCTGGGGAAATGACTCCATTGTGGTTTCTTGTATTCCGCCGGGGAACATTCTTATATTCTGTTGAGGAATATTAAGACTGTCGGGGATGCTCTTACCCTTGCTGGAGAACATCTTTATACTCCGCTGGGGAATATTAAGATCTTCTTGGGATTGTAGAGTTGTCTACTGGGGAAGAGGAGTTGTGGTCCTTTGACTTGTAGTAGTCGGAGAGGCAAACTCAAGCTGGGGAATCCTGGTGCTATTGGGGAAATAAACCCTGTCGTCAGTCCGCTAAAGAGGTGACATCTTCGTTGGGGGAAGTCCTCGAGGATTCTTGAGGTTGATTCAGGTGGGGAAAGGTTTTCAGATATTAAACCCTTGTTGGGAGTCATCTTATGAGAAGGATTTTGGGGATATTTGTCATTCCCCTAGTAGCAAGTGTCTGTGACATTGCCAGAAAATGTTTAATTGTACGTAACACTTCACTGAGATTGATGTTCAATGCCCCAAGTGACGGAGATGGAGACTTGCCCCTGGTTACTCTGCACTTCTTCAGAGATTTCTTGAAATCTTGACTGGACTGCCCCATGTGTGCTGGATAGTGACATGTCAAGTCCCCTTGTTGATAGGAGATTTGTCAATGGAAGTGTCATCCTTTTTGAAGTGATTTTATTCACTGAGAGGGCTTTCGTTCATCGGATATTCGTTGTGTGAATTTCTCCGCTGTCAAACAAATAGCCAAATGCAAACAGTGATATTCAAATAATGCAAAGTTTATGCTTGTCTCGAAGTTTTGAAAAATGCGTTTTTTAGCAGAAAACTTTTTATAAGACAAATTCAACACAAGATTTAGGGCAAAGCCTTACATGAGTCAGGATACCTTTTGTAACAGTATGCTTTTGAACTAACCCATGCTTCAATTAGGACTTTTTAAGGGTTGTAACGTGGCTTGGTTCACGGTTTAAGAAACAAAGGATAAAGGCTCAAAGTATATTTGTACCCACCCTCTCTTAGTGATGTTCTTCAATCCTAAACTCAGTTAATTGTGCGTCGAACTCTATTCGAATTTGGAACGACGTTTTGGTGATGGTTCACACAAGTTGGATTTTTGAAGGCAGTCATCATTTTTTTGCAACATTTTTCATGTTGTCGAGGATTTGTAATGACCTCGTTCTTTTGATTTATTATCCCTAATTTTTTCTTGACTGTTCCTATTTTCGAGATTACAGTCAGCGGGATGCCCCAAATTTCTTGAGCCTCTTTTATAGGTTTTGGCTCAGTGGGCTTTTCTCTTTTGAGAGATTGACTGCCTATGAGATAAGGAACCACCACTGTCTTTTGATTCCAGAGGAATGCTTTTTACGTCGTTCGTTGTATTATGAACTGAGAGTTTTGCGACCTCAATGCGCATCTTTTTGAATTAACTGAGAGACTACCCTGCCCCAGGTTTAAATTAAAGGTTTCAATTTGTGTTTAAAACAGAAAACTCCTACTTCTTTGGCTTGAAGGGGTTGACTAGGGATTATCTTCCTTATAACTCCAGTGTTTAAGATTTGAAAGAAACGCCTGTACATCGTCAGCAAGGTCTGTCCAAAAGCATATTGTATGAGATTATGGCGTTGTTTCGTCATCCTCCCTCTAAAGGCTTGTAACTTTTAGCAAGAGTTGAATGTCATAAAGTGAGTAAAAAGCATAGTTTAAATGTAATTAAAATTATTGGATCAAATCAAGACAAACATATGCAATGCATTAATGAAACAAAGTTTGGCATTAATAGATAATTGTTTGAATAACAAAGAGATTACAACTTGAAAATTCAAATGAACAAAATCTTTCAATGATTCGTCATAGGAGCAGTGATTATGTTTGGAGTCTCCGGAGGGTCAAACTTGATCTCCTTGGCATCAATCATGTCTTGGGCCTTGTTCTTCAGAGCCCAACAGTTGTTTGTGTCATGTCCTGGACTGTCAGAGTGGTATGCACACCTTTCATTGGGATGATAGGTAGGAGCGAAAGTATTTGGGTTCCGGAGAGGAGCCTTTAACGTAATCAGCTTTGCCTTCAACATGTGTTGTAGCGCTTGACCCAGTGACATGTTGATCTTAGTGAATTGTCTTTTAGGCATAACCTCCTTACGCTGATGCCCCTGTCTTTTTTGAGCAGGCGTAGGATTAGAGATCAAGATTTCTCCTACGTATTGGTCATGACGACCCTTTTGACCATACACAGCGTTGGACTCTTTCTTCCCATTGTAGGGCTTTTTCTGAGCATCAGAAGGTGTAGCTTCTTGAATCTTACCACTTTTGATGCCAGTTTCGACCCTTTCGTCGGTCAGTATTAGCTCGGTGAACCCGGCTGAAGAGCTTCCGATCAAGTGGTTAAAGAATGTACCAGACAGGGTCCCTAAAAACATATCAACAAGTTCACGATCAACTAAAGGTGGTTGCACCCTTCCGGCAAGGTCTCTCCATTTTTGAGCATACTCTTTAAATCCTTCACTCGTCCCTATTGACATACCCTGGAGTTGGGTACGCGTAGGAGCGAGGTCGGAGTTATACTGATACTACCTATAGAATGCAGTAGCCAAATCCTCCCAGTTGCGGATACTGGCTCCGTCCAACTGATAGAACCACTCAAGCTGAGTCCCTGAAAGACTGTCTTGAAAGAAATGGATCCACAAGTTCTTATCAGCAGTGTAAGGCTGGATCTTCCTCACATATGACCGGAGGTGCAGCTTTGGACAGGAAGCTCTGTCATACTTGGCAAAGGCAGGTGCCTTGAATTTATGGGGAATCACCACCCCAGAGGATAGACCTAGATCTCTGAAGTCCAGACCGAGCACCTTCTGTATCTCCCTAGCGTTCAAACGGTCTTCCAGCTGTTTGTACTTATCCTCAGCAGGAGGATACTGTTCTTCATTATAGTCCGTCTCGTTGTCGGAGACCATAGGGGTAGGGGCCCTCCTTTCTTGTGGACTATATTTCCCTCCAGATGAGGTGGTCAGATCAACTTCATTATGCAGCTCGTTTCCAAACCTGCGTCCAGTGTTGAACAAGATGGTCCTCTTTTTCTTCTTCTTTTTCTCCTTCAGAATCAAAATCTTCAGGTCCTGCTGACCCTTAGCTAGATTCCTGAACAACTCTTGAAATTGGTCATTCTGGGCCTGGAGGGCCTTGATAGCTTGCTCGGTTGAAGGTTCAGTAGACATGATGATTGCTGAAATAAACAACAAAGAAGATAAGAGACTTGTACTGGGAGACCTGTTATGCAATGATATGTATGATATATGTATGCAATATTTTCAAGGATCTCGCGGGGTAAATAAGAAACTGTTAGAATCTGAATCTGGTAGCTTGATTGAAGGAACTTCATGTTGCTGAGAGTCCTTCTTCAAGAGTCAAGCTCACCATATCGAGTGGGTCATAGCCCCTGACTCAAGTTATCGTGTTTTGATTTATAAACATCCTTGGCTAGAGGAAAATAAATCCCCTTTGCCCCTTGTTGGACATTTGATTTACCATAACCTGCATCACAAGCCCTTGAGATCCTTGAAATGGTTAAGGAAATGTTAAGGCATGATGTTATGATGTGTATGATATGCGTTTAAGCAAAAGTGTGAAGTGATGTAAGTAAACCCTGCAATAAATCCAAATTATCGGATAAGGACTGTAAACAAAACCTGCAAGGAACTCATGTTGTCAGATAACAAGAATGTGCAAGTAGTTCAAGTTTGAAGGCACACAAGTCACACAAACAACCTTAAGTTTAGGCTGGCATGGAGTTTAGGTATTACCCTCTTTCAGTTTCAGTTGGTTCAAAACCTGTCCTATAAATAGTAATCGGGTTCTAAGGAGCTCAATATCATTGGATTATTTTCTATGTTCATCATTTTGGTTTAGCCACTTAACTAGCGACCAAAATATTCCAAGAAAACAATCCTCAATGAGTGTAGTATCGAGTATCTACCAACTTCGGACTGCACCAAGGTCGGTCATCTCACTACCCCTAAAAAAGGCCAAGATGGTCAAGTAAGGTTCTAGTTCATTAGTGCTTAGTGACATCACTCAGCGGCCCCGTATTCTCTTTGATTGACTCAAAGGCTACCGGTACTCACAAATATGTCGCACTAATATAGTTATTGCTTCAACCGTGTCGGTATACCCCGCACAGTTTCCATAATGTATTGCTATCTATGAATGTTTCCCAAATCCGGGTGGAGGATTTCAAACCCAAACAATAGAACCAAGTGTAAAGCAAACAAAGCAATCAAGGTAAGCAAGTAAAGGTGATCTAAACCCTAAGGTAACCCCACTTTTAAAGAATTCCCCAGCAGAGTCGCCAGTTCTGTGATTGGTGGGAATGAGAACTGACTGTTTTGGAATGTTGGTTCGCGTTTTGCGTTTGTTTTTGCAAAATGTCGTGGTAAGCAAGAGTCGCCACCGTCTTTTATTTTATCCAACAAGGAAAGGACAAAAGCACAGAAAAATTCCTTTTCGAGATGTTTATCGGGTTCGGGAGATAGATTATAGAAAGGGAAGGTGTTAGCACCCTTTCTATCCGTGGTTATCCACGGGCTCTTAGGTACTTGCTCACTATGTTTTCGAAAGTTTGCTTTTCTTTGTGATTGTGGGTTTGAAAAGAGTTTTTGTTTGAAAGAGAGTGTAAGTGCGAAAAGTTTTGTTTTGTTTTAAAAGGAGCAAGTACTTAAGAACATCTACCTACTCAAAAAGGAATTAAACTGTGCAAATGTCTTTTAGACAATTCTATCCCAGTATTGAGGAGTAGGTAGCATCGTCGTTGGAGTTTTCGGGTCAATTCGATTAAGGGACGTGTGGTCACTAAAGCAATGTTAGGATGCCTTAGCGGTAACACTAATGTCTTAGATCATTTTTATCCGAGGCAACCGTTTCGAGGCAACTTATGATCTTTGGACAAGAGGGAGACCTCTAAAACATCCTATACTCAATGACCACGTTCGAGGAAACCAAGTGAGGTGTACCCTAAGAGTGGCATGTGCGAGTGTATTGTTTTTCAGTTACATTATCTTTGTATATTTAGGTGTTCTACCGTTTGTTTTCAGATCTTGTCATGCAATCCTAGTTAGCATACATCTAAACAGTTAATATATGTATAGGAATTTAAAGTGCGGGAATTGTAAATCCTACGCTATTACAAGGCTTCGGGGAGGGGGATTATTTACATGTCCAAAATTGGGGGAATAAAGCAGTAAGTTGTAAAAGTCTTAGTTAAGCTATCACAAACCAGTAGGCAGTTACAATAAAATAAACGTGCGCGAATCTGAAAATAACCTCTAAAAATTCTAAGAATAAAATCCTTTTTGTTGTTTTATTTTATTTTGGGAAAATGATCTAAATCTTCTTAATTTTAGTTTTGAGAAAATGTTAAGATAATTAAATAATTAATTAACAAAGTTAATTTAATAGAAAAACTAGCCTAATGTTTTTGTGGTTTTCTTTTAATTGATTTTATGTTGATTAAAAAAAAAGAAATAAAATAGTCAAAACAAAGATGAAATCGAAGGAACAGGCAGTAAATCAAGAAAGGTATAATTCTGGAGGCCTGGATCGAAAGAGGTGTGGGCTGTCTTTCGATCCAGTGAAGAGGCTTGATCGAAGGTGCATGAGGGGCTGCACTTTGGGGGTGTTCGATCTGGATATGTCATCCTTCGATCTGGGAACCCTGGATCCAGTTCGAAGCTAAGCTGCTAAGCTTCGAAGCTCTGAACAAGATTCTGAGAAGATATTTCCTGCAAAACGAGACAAATGTTAAAGATCCAGGGGGGACTTTACCCCCCTGATTCGAATCTCCTCCCAATTCGAATCCTTGCTCAATTTGAATCTGCTGAATCTGGGTCTGGGTTTGTTTTATCCTGAGATTTGAAGGAGAAACTTAGATCGTGCCCAAGCAATGGCACGATCTCATCTTTGCGCTTTAGCTTACATGCAACATAATCAGTAATAATAAGAATACATATGCAATGTGTATTTAAATGTCATGAAGGTGCAATTTTGGTTTTGCAAACCCTTACCAATTAAAGATGTATGATTTGTGCCTCTGGGTGTGGAGATGTTCGCTGAATGGCTGCTTTGGCTTGGATTACTTATGAAAATGCTGACAACCTTTGGTGGGTTTATGGGCAGCGTATCTCCAAATCCTCCCTGTTTCTTTTTCTCCTTTTTTGTTCTCTTTGTAATGTGTCACTGGCCTCGTATTTATAGGAGTGTGGGGGTGCACGAAAATGGCAAGGGACAACCATTTAATCAGGCCTTTAAATCCATGAGACAAGAATCAGACATATTAAAAGATTTCCTTTTTTGAAATATTCATGTCTCTTTGGAATCTTGAATGAACCTGGACACTTTTGATTTTCGAATGTCTTTAGGCCCTGTTCTTCGATTGGTCTTGATTTGCCTCCTTCGAATGGATTTCTTATGTACCCTTCGAATGGGCCTTCTGAATGCTTCTTCAAATGGACCTTTTGAATTTTCTTCGAATTGACCCTTTGAATGCTTCTTCGAATGAGCCTCTTGCCTGGTGTGTTGGCAAGTTGAGGGGCCTTTTCCTTTGTAAATCGAAACAAACTTGTAGGAGATTCTTGCCTCGTGAGTCGAAGGTAAGCCTAAAGTAGTTAATGCATAGTCAAAGCATTGTGAAATTGACTTGATCGAAGGGGGTCCAGTGCTCAATCGAAGACTTGCAGACCAAAGCATGATCGAAGGGTTCCAAACACCTAATCGAAGCTTACTAATCAAAGCCTGATCGAAGAGTGCCAAATGCCAAATCGAAGACTGGTGAACCAAAGCTTGATCGAAGGGTTCCAAACAACTAATCGAAGCTTACTAATCAAAACCTGATCGAAGAGTGCCAAATGCCCAATCAAAGACTGGTGAATCAAGCCTGTATCGAAGGATTTTGGATACCCAATCGAAGACTTTTCCCAGATGCCAATCGAAAGACACTTTGTACATCTTCAAAAAACTTTATTTTCGTTAGGCAAGTGTTTGTGACCAACCATGTAAGGGAAGACCTTTGAAAACATGAGAGGTAAAATTTTGCGGTACAACAGTGAGCAACTGAAGTCTTGACATCTTAACTTTGGATGTGCCTTCATGAGTAGATTGAAGAATTCCCCATACATCCTTAGCTACTTCACATGTGTTCACTAATCTGAAAATGTTCTTGTCAATTTCGTTGAATATACAATTCAAGGATTTAGAATTTCCAAGAGAAATTTCATCTTCTTCTTTAGACCAATCTTTTCTGGTTTTAACTCAGAAGTAGGTTCTTTATTTTCTCCCAATTTGACAGGGTGTTTCCATCCTTTTAAGACAACTTTCCAAGCTCTGCTGTCCAGAGACTTTAAAAAGGCCACCATATGTGGTTTCCAATAGTCATAATTACTTTCATTCAGAATGGGTGGTCTGTTCGCAAATTCTCCTTCCTTGTCTATAGTACCAGAAAGTATCTTCCCTGGATTTCACCCAGATATAAAATAAGATGCTTGCTCTGATACCAATTGAAATTCTGGTATCAGATATGTGATGTCAAAGGAAATGTCACGACACAAATATCTGAGGACAATGTAAAGTTCAACAATAATAAAAGAAGTAAAAACACAAAGGATTGTTAACCCAGTTCAGTGTACAACAACACCTACTCTAGGGGCTACCAAGCCAAGCACAAGTCCACTAAATAGTATGAATTCATAGACCCTCAGTAAACAACAAGTTTACGATCTAATCAGTTAATCACTACCCATGTTATACTTCTACCTAAGACACACCTAGGTGTGAGACGCTTCTCAAATCCCTTCAATCACCAACAGTGAAGAACAATAGAAATATTAAGTTTTAAAGACTTTAATCATTCAATACTTAAAAGTTTATGAATGATCCATAATTAACAACTCAAGTATTAAATCGATAAAGAGTCTATTACAATTAAAAGACTTAGACTTCTAAAACAGAAGGAATGTATTCTTCTTCAAAAGTTGTAGTAGTACGAATAAGGATGCAAGTCCTTATAAAGGTGCAACTGTGGGCTTGGGCTGAAAAACAAATATTCCAATCTTTTGAATATTTCCATTAAAATAGGCCAAGATATAATCCATAAGGATAACGCAAATAAAAAATATTCCTCCATATTTTTCGCAAACTATGAGTCCCAAATCATGAATGATGGCACACATAAAAACAGGAAACAAAAAACTTAAACCAGATATGAAGTTTCGTTCAGCTTAGGAGGCAAATTTCAAGATATCTGCTTTGTCATCATTCAAAACAGTTTGCTTCAAATGTCAAGACATTTAGAAAAACATTATCAAGTCATTGTTTTACCAAAATTGCTGCCAACAAACACTTACAATAGTCTTGTTGCTTATCAATTCATAAGTGCATTGAGGCTCTCTAATGAAGATTCTAAGTTATGCTCTTGTTGCAAAGGAGATTACAGTGAATCAGTTTGACAATGTCGTAGGAAACCTAACATCTTGATCATACCTAAGCTTCAATGATAGTGAGTTTCCTCCACCAGGTAGATCTCACAACAAAGTGATGCACATTTCCATTCAGATAGGTACAACTAACCTATCCAGAGTACTCATCGATACTGGTTCTTCCCTCAATGTGTTACCAAAATCCAGCTTGATGAAGTTAACACTAGACGATGTTGTTATAAGACCAAGTTATGCAATAGTTAAAGCTTTCGATGGATCTCAAAGTTTAGTGTTTGGAGAAGTGGATCTTCTTGTCAAGATCGACCCGCATATGTTGTATATTACTTTTCAAGTAATGGATATAGAGCCAGCATATACATGTTTGCTCCAACGACCTTAGATTCATGTAGTGGGGGTTGTTACTTCAACTCTACATCAGAAATTAAAGTTCCTCGTTGAAGGAAGATTGGTTATAATTGACAGTGAAGAGGACATCTTTGTAAGTCATATAGAGTCATACGGATATATTAGTGCAGATGAAGACTGCATAGCAACACCATTTCAAGTCTTAGAGGTTGTTTCAATAGTAACCCTATTGTAACTTCGTGGAGATATTTACAAGCAGCTGTGGAAGATGGTACCTCAAAAGGTTAGGGTAAACTTGTGGAGATACCTGAGAAGAAAAATCATTTTGGTTTGGGCTACAAATATTCAAAGGCTACTCTGAAAGGAAAGGGGCAATTTTCTCCCATCTGGGAAACCTTCATCAACAAAGGAATAGAGCATGATGGACAAGTGGCGATGATATCTAACAAGATCAGCACCAAAAAAGCATTTGGCTTCATCCATGAGTGTGCTCCAGGTGAAGAGCTTAAGAACTGGACAGTCATGGAGATGCCCGAGATCTTTTTCTTTCTGAAGTAATCTTTCTTGTTTTTAAAAGAACTTATGTCAAGCTCGAGGCATAGGGGAAGCTTGTAAGGGTCCCCAAACTTGTTTCAAATAGTATTTTCAATTAATAAGAGTTATATTTCACATTAAATTGATATCCATGTGTTTCTCTTGCATTTATCTCTTATGTTTAAAATGGAAATACTTTTCTTCATATGCATTTTTTCAAATTCACATGCTAAAGTTGCACCAAAACATGATAAATATGCAGATCCATGACTAAAATCACTGATAATGTTACTACTACTATCCGATATAATTTTGATGCACCCATCAACCAAGCGAAAGAGGAAGATAATGAAGATCTTGAACACTCCGAATAATTGGAAAGGGAATTAGAGCAAAGAGTTGACAATATACAGCCATACCAATAATCTATTGAGACCATTAACATGGGCGTAGAGGAAGATCTGAAAGAAATTGAGCTAGGGGAGACATTGGAGTAAAGCGTCAAAGAAAGACTGATCAAGTCGTTACATGAATATGTGGATATATTTGTCCGGTCTTACAGAGATATGCCAGGGTTGGATACAGATATTGTGGTGCATAGACTACCTCTCAAGGAAGGTTGTTCTCCAGTTAGGAAAAAGATCAGAAGAACTCGTCCAGACATGTCTAACAAGATTCAAGAAGAAGTCTTTAAAAAATTTGACGCAGAATTCTTAGCGGGGGTAGATTATCCACCTTGGATAGCTAATATTGTTCCAGTACCCAAGTAGGACGACAAAGTATGCATGTGTGTAGATTATCGAGATCTGAACAAATCAAGTCCCAAAGATGATTTCCCGTTACCTCACATAGATATTTTGGTGGATAACATAGCTCAAGCTCTAGTATTCTCGTTCATGGATGGTTTCTCAAGTTATAATCAGATCAAAATCGCACTCGAAGATATGGAAAAAACTACTTTCATGACTCTGTGGTGTACTTTCTTAGGACGATTGAACTACATTTTGAGGTTCATATCGCACCTACATTTTGATTATCAGACAGCCTTCGAGACAATAAAGAAATATTTACAAGAGTCGTCAATCCTAATGCCACCAGTTCCTGGAAAACCGCTCATTATGTACTTAACAGTGCTTGAAGGGTCTATGGGATGTGTATTAGGACAACATGATGAGACAGGTAGAAAAGAGAATGCAATTTACTACCTCAGCAAGAAATTCACCGACTACGAAACCAGGTACTCACTTTTTGAGAAGACTTTTTGTGCTTTGGCTTGGGCTACTAAATGATTGAGGCAGTATATGTTAACTCACACCACATGGTTAATAGAAAGAATGGATCCTATGAAGTATGTGTTCAAAAAACCAGCTCTTAAAGGAAGAATAACCCGATGGCAGATGTTATTATCCGAGTACGACATCTAGTATGTTACTCAAAAGTCCATCAAAGGTAGTGTACTAGCTGACCATCTAGCTCATCAGCCGTTTCTAGAATATCAACCAATGAAGTTCTAATTTCCAAAAGAAAATGTCATGGTTATAGGTGACCACGAAATACTAGGACCCGGTGAAGGATCTGGACAAGGGGCACATTGGATACTCATGTTTTTCGGTGCTTCAAACACACTAGGGCATGGTATTGGGGAAGTGTTGACTTCTCCAAAGAATTTCCATAAACCTTATACTGAAAGGTTATGTTTTGACTGCACCAACAATATCTCTGAATACAAAGCTTGTATTTTGGGTCTAGAAGCTGCTATCAATCTAAGAATTAAACACCTAGAAGTATATGGAGACTCAACATTAGTCATATACAAAGTCAATGGTGAATGGGACACTAAACATCCCAAACTAGTTCCCTATCAGGGTCATGTTTTGAATCTAGCTACGAAATTTATGAGATTACCTTCACTCATATTCCGCAAGAAGAAAATCATATGGCAGACGCCTTGGCAACTTTATCATCCATGTTCAAAATAACGACCGAATCATGAACCGTGCATTACAATAAGACATTTTGAAGAACCTGCACATTGCCTTGCCATTGAAGAATGACTGAATAACAAGCCTTGGTTCTATGACATAAAGAGGTATCTCGAGAAGCAAGAATATCCAGCAAATGCCTCTATGATTGACAAGCGAACTCTGAAATCTAGCTTCAAATTTCTTTCCGAATAGTGATGTGTTGTACAAAAGAAACCACAATATCGCGTTGCTCAGATGCATGAAGAAACACGAAGCCGATACACTTATGAGAGAAATCCATGAAGGCACTTTTGGAACTCACACAAATGGACATACCATGGCTAGAAAGATCTTGCGAGCACATTATTATTGGCTGGCGATGGAAGCTGATTGCTATCATTATACAAAGACATGTCACAAATGCCAAATCTACGTTGACAAAATGCATGTGCCACTGACTCCTCTGAACATCCTGAGTTCTCCTTGGCCATTTTCAATGCGGAGAATTGATATTATAGGAATGATCAAACCGAAAGCCTCTAACGGACACTAGTTCATACTAGTTGCCATCGATTACTTCACCAAGTAGGAAGAAGTTGCATCCTACGCAAATGTGATAAGACAAGTGCTTACTCGGTTCATCAAGCATAATCTTATATGTATATATAGGGTTCCTATCAGGATTATTATAGACAATGGTTCAAATTTAAACAAAAAAATGATGAAGGAGTTATGTGATGACTTCAAGATTGAGCATCATAATTCCTCACTATATCGACCCAAGATGAACGAGGAAGTAGAAGATGCCAATAAGAATATCAAGAAAATCATTCAAAAAATGGTGAAGACATACAAGGATTGGCACAAAATGCTCCCTTTCTCTCTACATGGCTAATGTACTTTCGGATGTATGTCAACAGGTGCAACTCCTTTCTCTATAGTATATGGAATGGAGGCACTACTCCCTGTTGAAGTAGAGATTAATGGAAACCAAACTTGAACAAGAAAATTGGGTTCAAACGCGACTTGATCAGCTTAACCTCATTGCAGAAAAAATGCTTGACAGCCATCTTCCATGGTCAGTTATACCAAAAGTGGATGAAGAAGGCATTAGACAAGAAGGTTTGTCCTCGAGCATTCAAAGAAGGATATTTGGTACTCAAGAAGATTTTACTACCTCGCCTTGATTCACGTGGTAAATGGAAACCCAACTACAAAGGTCTGTATGTGGTTAAAACAACATTTTCGGGTGGTGATCTTAACTTCACAACAATGGATGGGGAAGAACTGCCACACCTAACAAACTCTGATGCAATCAAAAAATACTATGTATAAAAACCTCACTAAGTTCGAACCTTAAACAGGAAACTTAGGCAAAAAGGGGCGCTTGGTGGATTGAAAAACTAAAAGGACGGTCCAGGGTAAAATTAGGGTCGTAAATACAATTATTATCCCGGTGGATTAAAAATATGAAAGGGCAGTCCAGACAAAAGTTAGGTATCTTATTCAAAATAAAGAATAAATAGACTTCAATCTAAGAACCACGATGATGACCACGAAGGAGAGGGATTAATCCAAATCATTTGACTCGGACGCAAAAGGGAATGCAATTATCAAAAGGACATTGGAGAAATACAATAGCGATTATCATTTTCATTGCCATTTTGAGTTTTTTAAAAAATTTCTGTGATTACCTCTTTCGTGGAATTGCATCTTTTACTCTCGCTTATTCAAAGGTATGTTTATCAATAAAACATTTACTTTTTCGATCTTTTCAATTTATGTTTTTCTTTTTGGACTTGTTTGCAAAATACTACAATTATTTCTTGTGAATACTGCATTGAAATCATTTTGGGGATTTGACAAACAAAAAGGAGTATTTAATAAATATTCAAAAATCATTTTGGTTAGAATAACATCGAAAGAAAATCTGCAATTATGTCCATGCCTACGTCCTTGGCTACATCCATGCTTGCGTCCATGTCTATGTCCATGCCCACGCCTACGCCTACGACACAATTATCAAAATTGAGCTGACTCTATTCATCTTGTTACCACAACAATGCAACATATAAAGTTGGGGAGTCGGTAATGCAAAGAAAAAACCAATGGTTTAAAATGGGGAAAATATCAAAACATTTGGTGCATATACAAATATTTGGTGCATATACAAACATTTAGTGCATATACAAAATACTCAGTGCATATACATTTTGGGTTCCATATCAACTTAGGCCATTACACATCGTACCAGGCTTTTTCAAATCTACGAACTTTATTGGGGCCCATTGTCAAATTATCTTGTCTGCAAAACAAGCAAACACCTTGGTTGAGAACAAACACAACCGATAAACTCTGATCTTATCTTTGGTTCAATTATCTAAGATTCGATTGTCAAAAATCTTGTTAAAGAAAACCTAATTCGTATTATTTATCCTCTAGGTCATGGTAGGTATGCCAATTATCAGGGTTATGTTATTTATCCTCTAGGTCGTGATAAATACGTAAGTGTATCTTCTTGTTGTTTATCCTCTAGGTCATGATAAATGCACATGTTTTTCCTCGTATTATCTATCCTCTAGGTTGTAGTAGGTATGTGAATCATCAGTGTTATGTTATTTATCCTCTAGGTCGTGATGAATACATAAGCTTATCCTCATATTATCTATCATCAAGGTTGTGGTATATATGCGAATTATCAAGTTTATGCTATTCATCCCCTAGGTCGTGATGAATACATAAGGATATCCACGTGTCATTTATCCTTTAGGTCGTGATAAATGCACAAATTTATCTTCGTATTATCTATCCTCTAGGTTGTGGTAGGTATATCAGGGTTATGTTATTTATCCTCTAGGTCTTAATAAAAACATAAGCTTATCCTCGTGTCAGTTATCCTTTAGGTCGTGATGAGTGCACAAGTTTATCCTCATAGTATCTGTCTTCTAGGGTGTGGTAGATACGCGAATTATCAGGGTTATGTTATTTATCCTCTAGGTCGTGATAAATACATAAGCCTATCCTCGTATTGTTTACTCTCTAGCTTGTAGTAAATGTACAAAATTTGCGATATAATTCATTGTGTTAGTCTCCATGCGGAAATGCATTATCAAACTCGTGTTATTCATTCCCTAGGTTGAGATGAGTATATGAAATTTGCGTTATAGCTTACTATTCTCGAAGCATTAGTAAGTCAATTTTAAAACTTTTGTTGTTTACCTCCTAGGTTATGGTAAATACGCAAAAAATTTATGATCTCTTTTAGGTATTGACGAGTTATTCGCGTCGTCGTATCTAAGTCAAATCAAAACTCTTCGTTCAAACTTTGGTAAGATGATACATCATCATCTGTGCCTATTTTTCGTATTCTAGGGAATGATGTACAATGTATCCTTATAATCTTTTGATTAAATTTGGGGGTCTTCCATTATTTAATAAACCTTCAATTAGAATTTGCGAGACCTGCGTATTCTCGCACCCTTCAATTAAAGGGTAATTAAATAGGGGAAGCTATCATACCCTAAAATTTCCCCATCAATTTCAATGGTCGTATTATTATTATGTTTCTAAATTATAAGTCATACTATTTTAATTTGTTTGGTTTTGGGTCTTATTCTAATAGGGGTTTTAAACTCTAAAGACGGGTATATCATGCCATTGGGGTTTATTGAATCGTTTTTAGATGGACCGGCCCATTAAAATTTGCTAAAAACCATACAAGGGTGTATATATACATAAGGGAGGTGTTTCTTAAGGCACATGGCCCATTGTTAGAGGCCCATGTTTAATCTTTGTGAAGGTTATACAAAGGGGATGTCCTTTTTTTCCTGATGGCCCATTAACGTTTTCCCATTGTAAAATAAGAAGGGTGTATTGGTTGCAAGAGGGGTGTATTTGTCCAATTTTGATGGCCCATTTTATTAGGGGGGCCTTTATAGTTTGTGAAGAAGATGGGTGTTTTTTTTTTTTTAAATCGTTGGCCCATTAAGAAGACTACTGAGGCCCAGTAGATGGAGGGTTTACCGAAGTCAACTGATGTTTGCTTTGGTCAGTCTTATTATTTTTATAAATTATTAGTAATTATTATTATTTTCGTTCTTAAACATTGTAATTAAAATAATACATTAACTATAATTATTATCATTATTTAAATGTTAATATTATTAAAATTATTATATTTTATTTTTTGAATGCATTGACCAAATCAACCAAGAGAAAAGGGGTTTGGAATCCTATATTCAGCCGCGACACCCTGTTTCTTCATCTTTATCCTAGTGATACCCAAGGACCAGAAACATGTACGAAATACAAACAAAATCAAATCTACAATCAACTGAAAAAATCATCTAAAACAAAAATTGTATCAATTACAGAATCAATTACAAATCAAAATTCTAATCAAATCCTAATCAAATCCTAATCTAATCCTTGAATTCTAATTAAGTCTTCAATCAAATCTAATCTCTAATTTGTAACAGAAATCAAAATAAAAATTTCCTAATATATCTCTAATCTAATGTTATAAATACCCCTAAGAACTAAGAACAAAAGAGGAGGAGAAAAATTGACGAATGAGAGAAGAAGGAGAAGAAGAAGAGTGAGACCGGTCCAGAGCCTTTCTTTGCATAATCGATCTAGGGTTTCTAGAAACCCTAAGATCTTCAAGTGACGTCGTCTCCTTCAAGGTCTTCAAATACGTTGTCGCTTCCATTACCATCCTCGTCCGATACCCGCAAATGAAAGAAGAAGGGATCAAAAGAAGATCCAGAGGAAATCAGAAGAAGAATATCAACGCAAATAAAATCACATAGAGGTAATATCTGAATCTCATTTTTAGGCTTTTTGTTGTTGCGATTTTGGGTTTAAGGGTTAGGTAGGGTCTTCGTCGTTGAAGATCTTCGTCGCTGTCGCTGGACTTGGGTTAGGGTTGGTGTTGTGTTGTTATGCAGGAAGAGAGAGCGAAGGAAAGAGAGAGAGGAAGAATTATGAATATGAGAAGAAATGAAAAAACAAAAAATATAACTCTTTGTGATCCCGTACGGCACCCATGTTATACACCTTGGCTCTTCACCGTATGATCTAGATCAAATGGCCATATTACGCAGCCATACTGTAAACCCATGCACTCGCCCACAAACGATCCAAATGGATCTCTCATAGTTCAAAACTTTTGGACAAGCCCAATTGCTAACCACACCCCCATATTATGTCTCAATCATAAAATCCACCCCCTGTATCATTAAACTCCCAACAAAATCTGGGCTCAAGTCTAATGTTATCTGTGTAACACCCCAGTTTCAATTATTTGAATTATTTAAATTGGGAAATTATTTTATTAGAATTAATAAAATAAAAAGGAATTATCTATTTTGGAATATTTGAAGAAAATAAAAGAAATAAGAAAACATTGGGTTTTTAAGTTATTGGGCTTATGATGTTATTGGTAAAAGAGGGGGTGCAAGTGAAGTAAAATGTTATTTGGGACTTATATGTCACTTTTGCTCACTTTCACGTAAAACTGAGATTTTGGGATTTTGGAACTCAGAGAACGTGTAAAGAAGAGAAAGGAGAAGAATGAGAAGATTGATCGAGGAAGTTGCAGGTGCTGCAGATTATCCAAGGTAAGGGGTTTGGTCATTCTTTTACTATGAATAAGTTGTGATATATTCTATATGAGTTAGGGTTTGTAGGGATGATGGATTCTTGATGCCATGGTTGTGGTGATGATGAAACATGAATGGGTATTAGTTAGGATGAAATAGAACCATGAAATGTGGGTTTTGGTGGAAACCCCATTTGTACCCTATTTTGCAAAACCATAGAAATGAGGAAATGATGGCATGAGATGAATGGAATTGATTGGTGTTTTGATGTGGTATTGATCCTATTGTATGCCTTAGATCATTGCTATATGGTAGGAATTCGATTTAGATGGTTTTAGGATGTTTGTGGATGATTAGGAATGGGTTGGGGTGATTTTGGGAAGCATAAAAACGTGAAATATGGTGTTGCAGAGTCATCAACACGGGCCGTGTTGATTCACACGGGCACCCGTGTTGATCTTCTGTGTTGATGCTCTGGTAGGCTTTTCCCAAAAATCGTTTCGGCCATAACTTTTGAACCGTAACTCCGATTTAGGCGCCGTTTGATGCGTTGGAAAGCTAGTGAAATTTTCTATATGATTATGAGGAATTAAGTAGCTTTAAGAGCTTACTTTAATAAGTGATTATTGGAGAAAGTGTTTATGTTTATAAGTGAATTTGATTGTTATGTATTTTAGTGAAGTGTTTGGAGATATTTGGGATTGGAGCTCTGAAGAACGACGAACAATCGCTCAAGAGTTCGAAGCTGCAATTTGATAAGGTAAGGGGGGCTACTACTCAGTTTATATTTGCTTATGGGTTTAGATGCAATTAGTTGGGTAATCGTAGGATAACCCCATTTTCTCTGATGTTCTTAGTGATTGATAACTTTAGGGTCGAATTTCGTTAGAAAAGATTAGGTTCCCTAAAGGTTGTGAATCGATTAAGAAATTGATCCCTGTTGTTGATTTAGATCGAAATTGTATGATCGTGAGTTTACCTTAGGTGTTCTAGGGATAACCTCAATGTTGTTAGGATTTCCCTAAAGGACGGGTAATATGTAACTTAAGGTCAATTTTAATAAAACTTGTTGTTGATGAAAGAATTGTTGATAAAATAGGATGTTTTAAAATGAAAATTATGAGTTTTGATTGATTTTGGAAAATGAGACCTTAAGTGAAATAATACTGTCCTTAAGATTGGAAATTGACTAACGTAGAAGGGAATTGTGTTTCCAATTGATGTGTTGCTTTGAGTTATGCATAATTGATGTTGTTATGTACCGAAATGCACGTTTTGGCTGGTATTTTTCGTGTTTGGCTGCTGTTCTGAGCTGCTGCAGGTACAGGAAATTTTGGGTACGCGCTCATCAACACGGGCCGTGTTGATTCACACGGGCACCCGTGTTGATCCCCTGTATTGGCAAAATAACGTGTTTCTGGACACATTTCCACACGGGCAGTGTTGATTCACACGGGTACCCGTGTTGAACCTCCTGTGTTGGTTTCTGAATTTTATTTTCTGTGCATGCTGTTATGTACGGGATTGATCCTGTTTTGATGTGCAGTGTTTGATATGTTTTGAATATGTTGTTTATTGATTTCCTAGTGTTGATTGATGCTTGTATCGAATAACGATTGTATGTTATGATACCAACACTATGTGGATTTTATTGTCATGCTTTTAGATAATGTTATCAAGCATGAATTAGGATATAACTTGATATGATTGGTTGATGTTTAATAGTATGCTGAGTGATTACATGCTATTCATATCGTGTTGTATTTGATATTGTCGATGTTACATGATATGGTTTATTGATGTTAATAGTATGCTGAGTGTTACATACTGTACATATCATGTTGCATTTGTTAATTCCCATTGTGTGGAATTAACATGGTGGCCAATATACGTGTCCGCGATTTAATGGAACGTTAAGGTGGTAGTCGTGTCCGCGATATAATGGAACGGTGAGTTATCCGTGACCCGAGATTTAATGGGGCGGTAAAATGGTACCACATGCATGGGTGTGTTGCATTATATGGAATATAACATGAATGGATGATTTTCCAATGTTGTATTTAATTGACTGTATGCATGTATTGCTGCTAAATTGTTAATAATGTTTGATGTCAATTATAAGTATGAAAAGTAATATATATTGAATATATGAATCGTAAAGGTTTTCGTAAACTATGAAACATGCTAACTGTTTGGGTGATGCTTATGGTTTTCTGAATTGATTGTTATGAACGTATAATCAAATGTATAGTTGAGATGCTCACCCTTACTGTTGAATATTTCAGATTGAGGAGCTTCGTTCAGGTGCTTGGCGAAGGCTTGTTGTTTCTAGTTTATTTCCGTTTAAGTATTGTCCGGGTCATGCTCTGATAGTTGTAACTCCGGGAACGTTTGTTTGTCGAGCTGCTTTAGTCAGACTCGTTTATTTCCTTATGTTTGTTATAATATGATGTTGATATTTTCCAGGTGTTAATCCCTGATGATTTTGAAAATATTATAACATTGGTTTTGTTAATTAAATTATTCCGCTGTGTAAACATGTATGAGTTGCTTCTATGTTGTGCATGACAGGAACTTATTTTTATTAAAAGAGAATTGTGACATCCTCGTTAATACATGTACTCTGAAAGTATGATTTTAATTATTTGCGAAATTTTGTTCGGGGTTTTAGAGGGTGTTACAATAGTGGTATCAGAGCATGGTCGGTCTGTCCGGCCAAGTTGTCATGTCAGTGTCATTACCCTTGGTACGCAATAAGTGTTTGAAAACACTGTTGGTACTTCTTTGTTTTGGATCACTTGATTGCAGGGATAAGATTGAGATAAGTGGGGGAGAAGTTGGTACTTCTCCATGGTGCTTCTGGATGCTAAGTAATGGCTCGACGTGAGGAAAATGGTAAGAGTATGAGCATGGTATAGACTGCATTGTTCATAGTCCTGAAGAGGATTCAGAGGTAAGAGCATTACTTAGGTGGAATTTATCTCATGGATTTGTGCATCAGTTGTATGCAGTGCTAATGAAGTCAGTAAAGATGGGTTTTTACATTCATTATGTCTTTGGTTGTCTATTGACAAATTGAGGGACTGATCGACCTTAATCTGTTGTTGATAGCAAATAGGAGCATAGTGGATGTGATAGACATGTCTTGCTAGTTTTGTTAGTATGTGTATGAACTTGGTAGAGCGAAGCCAATTGCTTTAAGATGGATATGAGAAGTTGATACGGATTCTGATATCTGAAAAGAATACCAATTAAAGGTCTCGATGTATTGATCAAATTGAGATGGTTCGATAAGAGAACGATCAAGTGAAGTTGGAAAGTACTTCTCTAGAGAGTGAAGGTGTGGCGACAGATAGTGTTGTATTAGTGGTTTATGAATTCCTAGTGACACTCTGAAGCTAGCAGTAGTTCTGTAAGTGTGAACTAAGGTCCAACAAGAGTAAACGATGATATATTGAGAATGTGGAGTACTTGTGGGATTATGAAGTCTACCTTCGTGTTAAACTGGATTGGTTGGTATTAGTTGGACTTGGTTGTTTTGTGAATCTCGTGGGCTAAGAGGGTGATGGATATGCTTCCCTGTAGCGGAGATTCGAGAAGGAAGATTGGTTTTCCATGATTGGAAGTGAGAACTTGTATGGATTCTGATGATACAAGAGTTCTGTTAGGCAAGTAAATAATTCATAAGAAATGAAGTCTAGACTTGAATGTTGTGGCGTATAAGAATATGTGTGACGTTATTGTAAACCTTCTGGTTTATTCAATTCAGGATAAGGACTGATGGAGTAATTACAAATCTTGTGTTGGGAATTGACAGAGATTAGACTTGGTGCTAAGCTAGCAAAGTGTGACTTCGGTTTAAAGAAGCGAGTTATGAGTATGATGTTCCAGATGGTGGTATGTGTGAATCCATCCCAGTAGATGAGATTCTATATTGAGAATTACCCGACCGATTATAGTGATTAGAAACTTGTTGAGCTTAGTTGAGCACTGCTGTGTTGTTGAAATGGGGTAAAGTGTTTATCTGAGGTAAGGTTCAGTGCGAAAAATTTTGGTAAGTTGTGGTAGTACTGATGGAGGATATTCTGATTTACTTCAAGGATGAAGATGAATAGTTGGAATATCTCGAGAATTGTTTTGAGAATTATTGAAAGAGAAGTGATTTCATATGTATCCTGGTTAAGTAAAGTTAATTCTCGTGGACATGTGATTTCTGTGATGGTATTGTGTTGATCCTAAGTAAGAAAGGGTCCAACGTATATTGGTACTCTAAGTGTGAATAAGGATTTCAAGAGGTGAAGAAGAGGTTAACTAGTGTGCCTATTTTGAGTTGCCAATCCGGCAGAACTTTGTTGTGTATTGTGATGCATCCTTGATGGGATTAGTGCAGAGTGTAATGCAGAATCGAGAAGAAGTGGCTGATGCTCCGAGACAACTGAAAGTGCATGAAAGAAACTATCCTACTCATGACTTAGAATTGGCGGCAGTTGTGTTCGTTTTGAAGTTGTGAAGACATTATCTGTATGGTTCGAGATTAGAGGTGTATAGTAATCATAAGAGTTTGAAATATCTTTTCGATCAGAAAGAGCTTAACATGAGGCAGAGAAGATGGTTAGAATTTCTCAAAGATTATGATTTTTGTTTGGTTTACCATCCTGGTAAGACAAATGTAGTTACAGATGCTTTGAGCAGGAAATCATTGCATGTGTCTATGATGATGGTTCGTGAATTGGATTTAATTGAGCAATTCAGAGATTTAAGCTTAGTATGTGAAAGTACTCTGAAGTGTGTCAGGTTGGGTATGTTGAAGCTGACTAGTGGTATACTAGAAGAGATCAGGATTGGGCAGAAATCTGATGTTAATCTAGTTGATAAATTGACATTGATCAATCAAGGTCAAGGAGGTGAATTCCGAATGGATAAAAACAGTATTATGAGATTTGGTGATCGAGTTTGTGTTCCTGATGTCGTAGAAATCGAGAAGAGTATCTTAGAAGAAGGACATCGCAGTGGGATGAGTATTCATCCGGGTGCCACGAAAATGTGTCATGATTTGAAGAAATTGTTTTGGTGGCCGGGAATGAAAAAGGAGATAGCTGAATTTGTGTATGCTTGTTTAATCTGTCAGAAATCGAAGATTGAGCATCAGAAGCCGTCAGGATTTATGCAAACGATGTTTATTCCGGAATGGAAGTGGGACAGTATTTTTATGGATTTGGTATCCGGGTTGCCGAGGACTCCTAAGAATTGTGAAGCGATATGGGTTGTTGTGGATAGACTGACTAAGTCTGCTCATTTTATACCGGTGCGAATGGATTACTCAATGGAGAGATTGGCACAGTTATATATTGAGAAGATAGTGAGTTTGCATGGAGTTCCTTCTAGTATTGTGTCAGATAGAGATCCGAGGTTCACTTCGAAATTTTGGAAGGATTGCAGAAGGCTTTGGGTACTAAATTGAGGTTGAGTTCAGCTTATCATCCTCAGACTGATGGACAGACGAAGAGGATGATTCAATCGTTAGAAGATTTATTGCGTGCTTGTGCATTAGAGAAGGGTGGATCTTGGGATAGTTATTTACCACTGATTGAATTTACTTATAACAACGGTTACCATTCGAGTATTGGTATGGCTCCGTTTGAGGCATTGTATGGTAGACGGTGTAGAACGCCTTTGTGTTGGTATGAATCTGGAGAAAGTTCAGTAATTGGGCCAGAGATTGTTCAGCAAACTACTGAGAAGATCAAATTGATTCAAGAGAATATGAGAGCTTCTCAGAGTCGTCAGAAAAGTTATCATGATAAGAGGAGGAAGAATTTAGAATTCAGTGCTGGAGGTCATGTGTTTATGAGAGTTACTCCGATGACGGGTATTGGTCGAGCGTTGAAATCTAAGAAGTTGACTCCGCGTTTTATTGGTCCGTTTCAGATTACGGAAAGAATTGGAGAAGTTGCTTATCGTATTGCTTTACCTCCGAGACTTGCGAATTTGCACGATGTTTTTCATGTTTCTCAGTTGAGGAGATACATTCCAGACCCATCTCATGTAATCCAAATAGATGATGTACAGGTGAGAGATAACCTGACAGTAGAAACATTGCCTATGAGGATAGAAGATCGGGAAGTGAAACAGTTAAGGGGTAAAGAGATAGCATTAGTGAAGGTTGCTTGGGGAGGTCCAGCAGATGGAAATGTTACTTGGGAACTGGAGAGCCAGATGAAAGAGGCTTATCTGGATCTGTTCGTCTAAGGTATGTTTTCGAGGACGAAAACTCTTTTAGTGGGGGAGAGTTGTAACA
The DNA here is from genome assembly GCA_948472305.1 of Vicia faba. Lineage (NCBI taxonomy): Eukaryota > Viridiplantae > Streptophyta > Magnoliopsida > Fabales > Fabaceae > Vicia > Vicia faba. The sequence continues at coordinate 85,244,787 of OX451737.1, read as the reverse complement.
CCCCAGTTTCAATTATTTGATTTATTTAAATTGGGAAATTACTTTATTAGAATTAATAAAATAAAAAGGAATTATCTATTTTGGAATATTTGAAGAAAATAAAAGAAATAAGAAAACATTGGGTTTTTAAGTTATTGGGCTTATGATGTTATTGGTAAAAGAGGGGGTGCAAGTGAAGTAAAATGTTATTTGGGACTTATATGTCACTTTTGCTCACTTTCACGTAAAACTGAGATTTTGGGATTTTGGAACTCAGAGAACGTGTAAAGAAGAGAAAGGAGAAGAATGAGAAGATTGATCGAGGAAGTTGCAGGAGCTGCAGATTATCCAAGGTAAGGGGTTTGGTCATTCTTTTACTATGAATAAGTTATGATATATTCTATATGAGTTAGGGTTTGTAGGGATGATGGATTCTTGATGCCATGGTTGTGGTGATGATGAAACATGAATGGGTATTAGTTAGGATGAAATAGAACCATGAAATGTGGGTTTTGGTGGAAACCCCATTTGTACTCTATTTTGCAAAACCATAGAAATGAGGAAATGATGGCATGAGATGAATGGAATTGATTGGTGTTTTGATGTGGTATTGATCCTATTGTATGCCTTAGATCATTGCTATATGGTAGGAATTCGATTTAGATGGTTTTAGGATGTTTGGGGATGATTAGGAATGGGTTGGGGTGATTTTGGGAAGCATAAAAACGTGAAATATGGTGTTGCAGAGTCATCAACACGGGCCGTGTTGATTCACACGGGCACCCGTGTTGATCTTCTGTGTTGATGCTCGGGTAGGCTTTTCCCAAAAATCGTTTCGGCCATAACTTTTGAACCGTAACTCTGATTTAGGCGCCGTTTGATGCGTTGGAAAGCTAGTGAAATTTTCTATATGATTATGAGGAATTAAGTAGCTTTAAGAGCTTACTTTAATAAGTGATTATTGGAGAAAGTGTTTATGTTTATAAGTGAATTTGATTGTTATGTATTTTAGTGAAGTGTTTGGAGATATTTGGGATTGGAGCTCTGAAGAATGACGAACAATCACTCAAGAGTTTGAAGCTGCAATTTGATAAGGTAAGGGGGGCTACTACTCAGTTTATATTTGCTTATGGGTTTAGATGCAATTAGTTGGGTAATCGTAGGATAACCCTATTTTCTCTGATGTTCTTAGTGATCGATAACTTTAGGGTCGAATTTCGTTAGAAAAGATTAGGTTCCCTAAAGGTTGTGAATCGATTAAGAAATTGATCCCTGTTGTTGATTTAGATCGAAATTGTATGATCGTGAGTTTACCTTAGGTGTTCTAGGGATAACCTCAATGTTGTTAGGATTTCCCTAAAGGACGGGTAATATGTAACTTAAGGTCAATTTTAATAAAACTTGTTGTTGATGAAAGAATTGTTGATAAAATAGGATGTTTTAAAATGAAAATTATGAGTTTTGATTGATTTTGGAAAATGAGACCTTAAGTGAAATAATACTGTCCTTAAGATTGGAAATTGACTAACGTAGAAGGGAATTTTGTTTCCAATTGATGTGTTGCTTTGAGTTATGCATAATTGATGTTGTTATGTACCGAAATGCATGTTTTGGCTGGTATTTTTCGTGTTTGGCTGCTGTTCTGAGTTGCTGCAGGTACAGGAAATTTTGGGTACGCGCTCATCAACACGGGCCGTGTTGATTCACACGGGCACCCGTGTTGATCCCCTGTATTGGCAAAATAACGTGTTTCTGGACACATTTCCACACGGGCAGTGTTGATTCACACGGGTACCCGTGTTGAACCTCCTGTGTTGGTTTCTGAATTTTATTTTCTGTGCATGCTGTTATGTACGGGATTGATCCTGTTTTGATGTGCAGTGTTTGATATGTTTTGAATATGCTGTTTATTGATTTCCTAGTGTTGATTGATGCTTGTATCGAATAACGATTGTATGTTATGATACCAACACTATGTGGATTTTATTGTCATGCTTTTAGATAATGTTATCAAGCATGAATTAGGATATAACTTGATATGATTGGTTGATGTTTAATAGTATGCTGAGTGATTACATGCTATTCATATCGTGTTGTATTTGATATTGTCGATGTTACATGATATGGTTTATTGATGTTAATAGTATGCTGAGTGTTACATATTGTACATATCATGTTGCATTTGTTAATTCCCATTGTGTGGAATTAACATGGTGGTCAATATACGTGTCCGCGATTTAATGGAACGTTGAGGTGGTAGCCGTGTCCGCGATATAATGGAACGGTGAGTTATCCGTGACCCGAGATTTAATGGGGCGGTAAAATGGTACCACATGCATGGGTGTGTTGCATTATATGGAATATAACATGAATGGATGATTTTCCAATGTTGTATTTAATTGACTGTATGCATGTATTGCTGCTAAATTGTTAATAATGTTTGATGTCAATTATAAGTATGAAAAGTAATATATATTGAATATATGAATCGTAAAGGTTTTCGTAAACTATGAAACATGTTAACTGTTTGGGTGATGCTTATGGTTTTCTGAATTGATTGTTATGAACGTATAATCAAATGTATAGTTGAGATGCTCACCCTTACTGTTGAATATTTCAGATTGAGGAGCTTCGTTCAGGTGCTTGGCGAAGGCTTGTTGTTTCTAGTTTATTTCCGTTTAAGTATTGTCCGGGTCATGCTCTGATAGTTGTAACTCCGGGAACGTTTGTTTGTCGAGCTGCTTTAGTCAGACTCGTTTATTTCCTTATGTTTGTTATAATATGATGTTGATATTTTCCAAGTGTTAATCCCTGATGATTTTGAAAATATTATAACATTGGTTTTGTTAATTAAATTATTCCGCTGTGTAAACATGTATGAGTTGCTTCTATGTTGTGCATGACAGGAACTTATTTTTATTAAAAGAGAATTGTGACATCCTCGTTAATACATGTACTCTGAAAGTATGATTTTAATTATTTGCGAAATTTTGTTCGGGGTTTTAGAGGGTGTTACAATATGCACCTTGCCATTTTGCTATCTAGACCAAACGAAACCCCGCTGCATTTTGTGCCAAATCCAATATTTGGATTTGGACCCTGATATTCACCCCCCCTGGATTTACTACCATGGCCAAAAATGCACCCCTCTCGCATTTGGGCCAAATTCAATATCTGAACTTGGGCCCCTTATATTTAACACCCCCTGGTTTATGTTTTACACCCACTAGCCTTTTAATTAATTTAATTTAATTTAATTTTAACTAATTCTTTTAAAAAACATTTATTTATTTTTTTGTTTATTTTATTAATTCGCTCGATATTTTATTTATTCATTTGTGAACAAGGTAGATGAATGGTTCCTCACACCTTCCCTTCGTCTAAAGTGAGTCAAGAACTTAGAATCTCTTTATCATCAATTAGAGTTATTTTGTTATTACAAAAATTGTGCTTTAAGTCAAGTAGTTGAGTTTGTGGAACAAGAAACATAATTAAGATTGATTCAAGTCATGTCAAAAGTAAAATATGAAAAACATCTTTGAAACTTAAACTTTTGAGATTTTGGATGAGTCATTCAAATCACACAATCCCTTGAGTCGAATCAAACAAGGCAGAGAAGAACCGGGATTTTGTGTGAGCTTATGAGTCAAATCACAACTTTATCTTTATTCAAATCATGCACTTTGTGAATCGAATCACAGTTTGTACATTAGTTGAATAACATATCTTTCTTCATCCTCTACCAAGTTTGAGTTGAATCATGACCAAACCATGACTCAAACATATCCTTGTATGAGTCCAATAATAATTTACTCTTGATTTGAATCACAAAAAAATGGTTTTCTATCTTAAATGAAGATCTTGTTTCATATCACTTGGCTACTTGAATCAAATCACCAAATGCTCTTGACTCGAATCAAACATGATTTTCTTCACTATTTTTTGTGCTTTATCTCTAGAACCAATATATCATTTGTATTTCTCAAAAGCTCAAAATTTTAGAAAACACATTCTTCCATTGATGATTTAAAAGCTCACAAACCATATGTTCTTTATTTTATCAAAAGAGTTTGAATCTTTAGTGAACACTTGCAAATAATTTTTTTCATATTCTATCTCATTCTTTTCATTGTTACATGAATCTGAATCTCATCTTGGAAGATTCGTGATAATTTAGGAGATTCATTGTGAATTTGACATTTCTTCAAAGATTTGTGTAAGATTCCAGTATCTTGAAAGATTGTGTGGTGTTGTGTTTGGTTTTGAAATTCCAGTGAAAAAGAAGGAGGTTCTTCTCTCCAGGTTGACTTGGGTAGTAATGTGTGAAAGTCTACAAACATAATAAGAGTTCTTTTCAATCTGTACACAACCCAACGCTTAAGATAGCAGCGAAATTGTGTGGAAATTTCCGTAGATAGAGATTTATGTGCTGGTTATTAGAGCTAGAAGGTTCAAAAAGAAAATTTGAGTAAAGATTTCCCATATAGTTCAGTATGTGAAGTTGTGTACAAGTCAAGATCAAGAATGAAGGAATTTCTATTTTCAGCGCTTATTTTTTTGGACTAGTGATTGTATGAACTCTTGTAATATTGTTACGAATCATATTGAAAGACCAAAATAATTCAAAGGGAAACCATTGGAGAGTGGATTAATCATAAAGCAAGGATAAACGTGTCAAACCACTATAAATCTTGGTGTACAATATTCTCTCCCATCTCTCTCTCTCTCTCTCTCTCTCTCTCTCTCTCTCTCTCTCTATCTCTCTCTCTCTCTCTCTCTCTCTCTCTATATATATATATATATATATATATATATATATATATATATATATATATATATATATATATATATATATATATATATATATATATATATATATATATATATATATATATATATATATATATATATATATATATATATATATATATATATATATATATATATATATATATATATATATATATACTACAAAAAACGCATGTAATAGCGGTCGTGAAAGACCTATAATAACGATTGAACAACCGTTGTTGGGTATGGTGTGGTTGTAAGTGGGTTATTTATAATCAAAGTCTATTTCTCGTGGTAGTAAACTGGATAGTGCACTACATACAACCACAATTATATTAAACAACCGTTATTTTATGTCTTTTAATAAAATATAAAAAATAAAGCAGTAGAACACCAACAAGAATAACAAAAACAACAAGAAGAATAAGAATAACAATAGCAACAACAAGAAGTACATTAAGAACAACAACAACAACAATAATAATAAAAAGAAAACAACAACAAAATGACAATAATAACAACAACAATAACAAAAAAAAACAAGGAAAATAACAACTAACATTGTAAACTTGAATCCATACTTTCCTTGTCTCATTCAAGTTGGAGAAGAGATGATGGAGTTTTGAAATTTATTAATGAAAGAAGTGATATTTTCGAGTTTTGTTTATCGTAGAAATGATATTTTCAATCTTGGTTTAGTGGAGAAATAGAGTGTCGTAAATTTAAGGTGATGTTTGAAAGTAGAAGATGAAGTTCGTCCAAGTTTTAGGTGTCACGCGGATCACTAATGGTAGTGTCTTGAGCATTTATAATCACTAAATGGACGATCAAGATTTGTTTAAAGAAGGTGAAGAAATTCAATTAACACACTTATATTTTCCAATGACTCTGAGTGGCTTTTCAACACGGTTGGAAGTTCCAACCGTTATGAAAAGCGGCTTAATATATATATATATATATATATATATATATATATATATATATATATATATATATATATATATATATATATATATATATATATATATATATATATATATATATATATATATATAATATATATATATATATATATATATATATATAATATATATATATATATATATAATATAGGGATTCGAATCCATGACCCTGAGTGATTCTCACCACAGTTGAAACTTTTAACCGTAGTAGTAAAATGGATAGCATGCTACATACAACAACGATTATGTTAAACAACAATTGTTGTATGTCCTATAATAAAATATAAAAATGAAGTAGAACAACAACAACAACGATATTCGAACTCATGACCATGCGCCACTTTTTACCACGGCTGAAACTTCCAACCGTGGTGAAAAGCGTCATAAAAATGAAAATAAAAAAAGCACCCAAAATGTGATATTACCACGGTTAACAAGGAGGCCATTGTAATATTGTTTTACGAAAGGTATTTTCCATAGTATTGTTGATCACATGATTAGGTTCTTTCTACTGCTTTCTAGAATCACATGTTGATAGGATTTATCTTATTGAAAATAGATATTTGTTTTATAAGTAGTAGGATTTGTTAGAATCAATAGTTTAATTTCTATCATGGTGTGGAATAAGCCTGAATACTTTGATAGTATAATCTTAATTATATTAAAGTTATTCAGGAACACTTCTGGGTGAAATTAAATAATTGTGCAATCTCATGGTGCTCGAGAAAGTAATTTGTGGTGGCAATATCATCATGTGAGGTTGAATATATAATAAGATCTTATGTTGTATGTCAAGCAATTTGGATCAGATATGTGCTGGAAGATATGGAGGTTGTTAATTCTCTGAATTATGGTGATCAGCATTATGTTTGGTAAAACTAATATAGCAGCAATATGTTAGATATGATGTATTAACTTGCTAAGAGAAACAGGTTGAGCAAGAAGTCCTATCTTATGTTGAGACATATTGAGTTGATGTATTTCAACATTTGGAGCAACATGTCAGATCGGATGTCCTATGAAGAAGCATATGACATTGCACCTGAGCTGAACTGGACTATTATATTCTGTTAAGTCACAGAGACAAAATATACTTTAAGGATATTATATCATCCTATATGGCGCTGACTTGTAGGTTACGAAGAATCAAGAAGAGTATTGAATAATATTGATTTTCTAAATATGGAGATAATTTAGGAAGATATTATTGAAGACCTATTTTGTAGCAAATTTTTTTGCTGTTTGTAACAACCAAAGAGCTGTCATTTTAAGGCCCAAATCCAATTGGGTATGTAAGTTTAAGAATGCGCCTAAGAGGGGGGGGTGAATTAGGTGGTGGTCGATTTTTGACTTATTTTATACTTTCTGGTTTTGATTTAGTGCTTTGAAAACTATAAAGTGCAGAAAGTAAAGAGACACGGAGATTTATCCTGGTTCCTTCCACACCCCGGAAGTACGTCCAGTCCCCTTGCAAACACGCAAGAGATTTCACTATTTTGTTAGAACTTTTACAAGACTCTTCCTAGTCTTATCAACTAAAGAACCTAACAAATACCAAGAACACCCTCTTGGATTTCCAATAAGTCTCTTGAGAACAATCCTCTCAAAAGATACCTCTTGTTTCCAACAATGGACAACAAGGAACAAAAGTAATCTAATACTTAATTCCAACAATCCTGGAAATAAGTTACACTTTGTATAATTTTATGAAGTATGATTTCTTGAAAGATGTTGATCACATAGAGTGACTTCTTTGAAGTTTCTTCTTTCTTCTCTTGTAAGCAATTCTAACTGTAACACAATGGTTAGATAATGCTCAAAGATTTCTGTTCTTATTTGTGTGAAAGTGCAGAAAATCTTTGTTCTTAAAAGTTAAGAAATATGAAGTTTGAATATTTTACAAAGTTCAGAATTATTGCATAAGAGAAGAGTTGTTTATGATTTGAAATATTTTGTATTTAAAGTAATCAAGATATCTTTCCAAATGGACACTTTTCTGTTTGAAAAACTTGAGAGGATGCAATGTATGACCATGCATCTATTGGAGAAAAGGTGTGAAGGATATCTTGAAACCAGTTCAGATTTTTCAAAATTTACAATGTGTAAATCGATTAACATAAGATGTAAATCGATTGCACGGGTTTGTAACGTTCATGTTTTCAAAAAATTTGAAGTGTAAATCGATTAGCATGTTGTGTAAATCGATTTACAAGAGTTAAAAATTCACATTGTTCCGTGATCAATCGATTTACACTTCATGTAAATCGATTGCTGGCAGAGACAATCAGTTTTTGAAAAAGCATGTGTAAATCGATTTACACAAGATGTTAATCGATTTACAGCAGAGAAAAACTTAGAATTTGTTTTTAAATTTAAGTGAAGTGTTGTGGCAACTGTGTATATCATTTTTGAGCATTTCTAATCAATGTAGTTCAAATGAGAATTGATATACTTGATTGCTTGCCATGATCCTTGAAGCTTTGAGTGAATGATGCTTTAAGCTAATTTCCACTTCTTTTCCTTCTTGCCATAGAGCTTGTTTGTCTTTCATCAAACTAGCTTGTTTGTCTTTCATCAAAATTAAAGTTGAGTTGAGGCTTGAGATTACAGGGTATAGGTTATAAATAAAACCTTTGTAACCTAGGATTGGTACCATCCGAAATTAGAAAAGATGTAATCATTAGGGATTAGTCTGTACTACTCTCTAAGAGAGTTGGTTGTGTAATCCACTCGGGTTATGAGCAGGATTTTTTGTAGAGTTGTAAGTCTCTATTATTGTTCTCCTTGAAGCTTTTAATCAAGAGTGAGTATTTTTCTTGGAGAAAGCTACTAAGCAACTCTAAGTATTATTATTGATCAAAGCTGTGAAGAAAGATCAAGTATGTTGTTTTTAATCAAGGGGTGTCTTGATTAAGGTGTTTGGTTTGTATTTGAAGTGTGATCTTCATGTAGGTGAAAGGCTGTGGATACAAGAAGTGGGTCTGGGACTGTTAGACATCACTGCCGTAATTAGAAGTGAATGGGTATACTCATATCTAGGAGTTCCTAGGTAGAAGTTTCATTGGATATGGATTAAGTGATAAGTTATAAACGGGGGAGTTTAGCTTTGAATTAGTACTACTGATAATGGATTTTTTTCTTGGCTTGGAAGCCCCTAGAGTAGGTGTTGTTGTCACCAAACTGGGTTAACAATTCTTGTGTTGTTTATGCTTTTCAGTACTGTTTTATATTGTTTATGACTTGCCATGTTGTTTTTGTCAGAACAGATGTCTTGACATCCTATAGGACATCTGAGTTCTGACCTACCAGAATTTTAGAGGTCGAAGTGAGGAAACCCCGGGTGCTGCAGATCGACAACAAGTCATCCACAAATCTTACAAAGAATCCAATTCTGCATGGGAGGAGTAAACACATCGAATCTAGATTTAACTTCTTAAGGGGGAGGTAAATAAAGGTGAACTTGAGGTGGGGCATTGCTAAAGCGAACTAGAATTGGTCGACATTCTCACCAAAGGATTGAAGATCGATATATTTCTAAATTTGAGAAAGAAATTAGAAATAGTTTAGATCGGCTATGATTATTTTGTATTCGACAAATTGGATTAAAAGGGAGTATGTTGAGATATAATCTAAGTTAGTTACTTGATTAGAAAGTTAAGTAGCGCAAACCCAAGTTAATTAGGATTTGGGTTTGTTATGTTAGTTACTTAGTATACAAGTCACTTAGTCGTATATAAATATATATTAAAATCTAATTTTTATTATCATTTTTTCAATAATACAATTCTTCCCATCCTCTCCATCTTTATCTCCTCACTAAAAGTGCCTCACACACTAACAGTTTAAGGTTTGTTGTTGATGAATGTCATTGTTAATGTTTGTTTAGAAGATGGTTTGAGTGTTTTTCCAATTTAGATTATTATATCTTATGTGATTTGAGTATTTTTCCAACCCCTTACCGAATATATAACTTTTTAGATTGCATTATAAAATTATAATATGATATATAAATTAAAGGTTACACCATTTAATGGTAAATAAGAATTCTTCAACTCATTGTCTGCATTTTACTCTTTAACCGTTAGAACTTGGTTTAATGCCTCTAGTTCTTCAACCGCTCCTTTCTCCACTTCTAATTTCGTTTCAAAGTACTCTCTCTGGTCTTATTTATAAGCAAAATTTCTCTTTTTAGGTTTATTGAGTAATGAATGTATATGGTCTACATAAAAAACCAGATACATTCATTATTCAATAAATCTAAAAAGAAAATATTTTCGTATAATAATGGCCAGAGGAGTAAATAATATTTTGCATAATGAACTAGAGGTGAAAAAATTGAAGGTTGAAGAACTAGGAGCATTAAATCAAGTTCTAACCATTAAAGAATAAAATGTGGATAAGGACTGGAGCATTTGTCAAGCATTGAACAATACAACGTGTTCTTCTAATATAACTTAATTTATCATATTATAATACTTCACATTAGATTGAAAGGTTATATTAGTGAGCATTAGCAAAATAAGTATTCCACATAATTTGTAAAAACACTACAAAAAAAAAATAGTATGCAACCTTGTGATATTTACGAGACAATCCCAAAAACCTCAACACACAAATAATTAGTGACGTGTTAAAATCACGAGGCATGAGTGCTTATGGAAAATGATTGTCACGTGATATTCACGACACAAATTTGTGACGTAATATTCACGACGCAAAGTCTTTAACAACCTGCATATGAGTCAGCATGTTGCAGAATAATTTTCCACATGAAATTCACGCCACAAATTTAAGGCGTAATATTCACGACACTATATTTAAATATAGATATACTGTTTAAAAAAAAAATTAATATTACTTTTTTGTTTTAAAATATTAAGTGGATACTATTTTAATATATATATATATATATATATATATATATATATATATATATATATATATATATATATATATATATATATATATATATATATATATATATATATATATATATATATATATATATATATATATATATATATATATATATATATATATATATATATATATATATATATATATATATATATATATATATATATATATATATATATATATTGTTTTCAATTTTAAAAATATAAAAAATAATTTATAAAAATAAATTATTCAGTTTTAAAAAATGTATATTCATTCAGTTTTTAACTAAAAAAATAATAAAGAAAATATATTATATACTATTATTTAATATATATTACGTTTTTATAATGAAATACTTAATAAACAAATTTATTAAAAAAACATCATATTGATTTATGTTTTTAAATATAGATATATACAAATATATATTTTCAGATTTTAAACATTTACAAAATAAAATATTATATTTGCAAATTTTAAAATAAAAAAATATTAGATATATTTTTATATTATATTTTTTTGTATTTTCGGATTTTAAAAATATTTATTTTTCTATTCATAAAAATTATATTAACTACTTCCAAGGTATTGTTTTTGGAATTTATTTTTATATTATATTTTTTATATTTTCGTATTTTTAAAATAATTTTTTTCCTATTCTTAAAAATTATATTAACTACTTCTAAGTTATTTTTTTTAGAATTTATTTTTATATTATATTTTTTAATTTTTAAAATAAAATAAAATTATTAACCTATTTATAAATTACAACAATATATATATATATATATATATATATATATATATATATATATATATATATATATATATATATATATATATATATATATATATATATATATATATATATATATATATATATATATATATATAAATAAAAAATAAAACATGATTCTTGAATAAATTCTTTAATCTTGCTTTTGATCTACCTCTTAATAACTTCATCAACAAAAAAATGAAATAAGAAATAAAACAAAACTTGTTAAAATATTATACAAAACAAAAATGAAAATTTTATACCTTTAACTTTTTGATGTTGAAAGTTTAAAGAAATTGATGAGGAATGGTAAAATATTTGAAGAGAAATGGTATGAATTGATGAGAAGAAGAAAAAATGGTGAGAGACGTTAAAAGGAAGAAATGATTATGAAAGGCGATTATATCTGGGTGATATAAAAGAGATTTATCGTTGTGATAATCACGATGCAAAGTAACAGTCAGATATTTGTTTATGTTGTGATAATTTCGACGTAAAGTAACAGTCATATATTTATTTCTGTCGTGATAATTACGACGTAAAGTAACAGTCAGAAAACAACGTTGTGATTATCACGTGATAAACGTTCCCCCAAACAACACATGAGTCCCTTTTACTTTCCCCAGTCTACGTGTCAGTCAAATTTCATTTTTCAATAAGCTTTTATTTTGCCTCGTGATATAAACGACACTAACAATTTTCGAAAAATTCAAATTTTCCACCACATAAAAAGCTAAAATATTTGTTTTTATTATTTTTATTTTTTAAGTTGCGTCCTGATATACACGACACTACAATTTTTTCAAAAATATTCTCTCTTCCCTTCATATGGAAAGTTGAACATCATTTTTTTTATTAATTTAAAATATTTGTGTCGTGATAATCACGATGCAACCTCCCTTTTTTGCGTCGTGGTATTCACATGACAGAAGTAAGGATTTCTTGTAGTATAAATTCGGTGTATATATCACAACTATTGTTTAAAACAACCGGTGTAAAATATTATGCATTAAGAATATCCCAACAGTTGTTTAAAACAACCTTTATGATATGTAGTATACTATGATTTTTTAGTTTATTGAACAAAGGAAAGGGTACTCCCTAGTCTGCTTGAAAATGATGAACCATTCTTATTAGAAAACTTCATACAAACATGTAACGGCTCAACCCATTCATACGATAGATAAAGTGTCGGTAAAAGCATAATTGTCTCTCAAGCGCCAGCTGTCCACGTTTTATGTGGACTCCACGTTCTTTTCCTTCAATAAATTCTCCCTCCCACACCCTCTCAATTCCACAATTTTCCACTCTTTTCATCTTTAAATTTCTCTACAAATTTACATACTTTTGCAATCGCATCATCACCAGCTACTACAATGAAGTTTCTTTCCTTCTTTTTCATCCTCGTCTTGGCCGCTGTAGCCTCTGCTCAAGACCTCAGTCCCTCGTTGGCTCCAGCTCCTGGTCCTGATACAGGAGCTGCTGGATCTGTTGCGAATTCAGTTGCTATGATCGGAGCATCCATCGTCCTCTCAATGCTCGCCATCTTCAAGCACTAAAATCATGATTTCACTTATTTTGTTGCACTTTTAGCGTCTAGTGATGATCTATTCTGTTACTATTACTAGATTTTAAGAGTGTTGTTTTATATTTAATTATTTATTGTAGGTGTTAAGATAAATAAAGAGGGGTTTTATTATCTTTGTCTAGTTATTATTAATGTTTCGTTACTGTTATTCTTTTTGGTTCTAATTATAAAAATAAAAAATATTAGTTAAAAAATTTTTGTCCTTCAACAAGAATCGAACCATAGATATATTATCTGCAGTGAACGCTTCTTACCACTAGACCAATGCATTTTCTTTGTTATATTTTGGTTTGAATAGGTATAAAACTTGAAGAGGTTGGTGACTTATGTAATTGTGAAAATGAGAAACTTCTGCTTTTCTATCCAACATTCTGATTCTGGTAATTACAAAGGGTTTAAAATTAGGTGAGCTAAAGTAATCCTAAACCAAATGTTAGATACATAAATATTAACACTGATATCATAAATAAAATTAGATGTGTAATATAAGACCTTTTATTTCAATGGGAACCCTTCTTCATCTCAAGACTAGTATTCCCAGAAACAGAAACTGAGACAGACACAACTTCTTCTATCGCCTCTGACATTTTCAGTTTATTTAGAGACCTTTTTGCATAAACAGTAAAGCCAACAATGGTAATAACGGCAATGATGAAAGAAATAATGTTGTATATGATTTCCACTGTCGTCAGGCGGTGCTTCCCATACTGTGCATCAGCTAAAGTCTTTATTAATCTACCACTGCACAATATGGACAACCGTTAACAATGAGAAGCTGCAACTTTCTAAATAAACATTCTGTAAAGATTAAATAAAAAAGAATAAACCTGTAGATGTAGAGAAAAGCTTCTGGTACCATTCCTGCTATTGATCCGGATAAGTAGGGCCAAAACTTCATATCTGTCACTACTACAACATAGTTGAATATAGTATACGGAAAAGGCGAAACTCGAAATAGAGCAACTACTTGAAATTGATGGAACCAGCTTCCTTCCCCGGCAAGTCTAATCATTGCTGCGTTCTGGGGCCATTTCTCTAACCATTGCTGAACAACAAGAAGATTAAAAAAAAAAGTTCGTAAAGCGACAGTAAGAACTACTAGAAATATAAAAATTCAACAAATTTAGAGGACTAGACTTGTGGTGTGGAATGAAATGACTTACATGAACGCGGTTACGGAACTTTAGTCCAATCAGGTAAGGGAGGACCATCCCAATGGTTGTCCCAACCATTATTATAACAAAGCCAAGGCCATAACCAAAAATCATCCCAGCCAACCACATGGAAGGACCGGAAGGGATTAATAATGCTGGAAATAAAGCCAGAGAAGCAATAAGCACAAGGGCAAGAACTGGTCGGCCAAAGGCAGTCGCTTCCCACTCCATCACTGGATAAAGAACCTACAATAAAAATGTCAATGTTCACAATTACATAAGTCACCAACCTCTTCAAGTTTTATACCTATTCAAACCAAAATATAACAAAGAAAATGCATTGGTCTAGTGGTAAGAAGTGTTCGTTGCAGACAGTATGTCCACGGTTCGATTCTTGTGGAAGGACAAAATTTTTTTAACTTTGAATTAACACTCAATTAATAAAATATTAATATAAATGCCATGTGGAATTAAAAATTAAAAATAAATTAAAAATGACAACTAATCAAGCCATGTCATTAAAATAATAATAAAAATATAACAAAAATATAAGCCACATCAGCTTTTTAGGTGATGTGGCATCCTCAAGGTAAAAACTGAAACTTTTAAAATTTGTCAAGGTAACAATTGGAACTTTTTTTTTTGCAGGGGGTTTTTCAAATACACCCCATATGTCAGGGGTGAAAATAGGTATTAACCCAAAATATTAAAACTAATTAAATTATTTATTATTATTTTAGAGGTTATAAGTTGGATTAAAGATGTCGGAATCACAACTATTCAAATTGTCGGTCCAATCACAACCATTCAAATAACATAAATTATATGCATATGAGTAACATAAACTATACGTATAACATAATATATATAACACATAATATTAATACAAATAACATAAGTCATAAAAATATGTCATTAACATAAGTCATAACAAAAATCATTGTGAAAGAGAAATATGTAACGCCTCAAATAATTATGTAAATTGTGGATCATCCGCCTCAGCCCCAATTTTTTGGAGGTAACGATGTAACAAGACAGAAACATGAAGGTTAGGATCAGATGGCCTTGTTTCATACTCAGGAACTGACACCTCTCTTGGTGTACTCCGAGGCTGCGGTACTAATCGAGGGTGTGGCACACGATAATACCAATCCAAATAATCAGGACCAATCTCTGATGCAAAGGTGGCCTATAATGTTGAACGAACCACCTCAGTGACACTCTCATCGTAGCTAATCCAGTCAACATCAACATCAAGATCAGTAATAGCAGGAGGTAAGGGTGGAATATACTATCTCATTCCAAACTTCCATAAACATCTATCAGGCAAGTAGAGAACAACAGTACCTCCCAACTATAGGCCCCCTCGGTACAGACTAATATCATCAAACACATGCCACTCTCTATGATCCTCGAATGGACACCATATGACATCAACGGGTGTCAACACATCCAAAATAGACCGCAAAGCATCCACCTTCATGGCTCCTTGCTTGTACGACTATGTCATCACTCTAGGAAATCCATGGTTGTCAGATGGTGTCTAATTTTCTTCCTTTCTTCCAAGCGTCAAAAAATACTCGTGAATCTAGTACTGTTTCAATGTCAACAATTTTAATTTAAAAAAAATACTACATCAGTATAATAAACTATTTAATAAATACATTTAATAAATACTTGAAGAAGAGTGGGATATCCAACAAGTTTTTGCAACCAAACACACATGCATCTCCAAGAGCATCGTATAAGGTAACCAATGCAATTGATCCCCAACTATAACGGTAAAGACCATTCAAGTCCCTGAATAACAACATATATTTTTCCTCGATAAGCATAAATGTCTTGTAAGCAAAAATAGTGCAACCAACCAACAACATCAGATATGATATGGTCGCATATGCCCAAGAAGAAGCAGCTCGATGCTCTTCAAATAAATCATACAACCACTCCAACTTATAGTTGGCACCTCTGCATGCTCGAATCTGACTCATTGCAATCGACCTTGAAACTCCTAAGTAGTCAACATCAAGATCAGCAGTAAAATCTTATATGACGTGCTCAGGACTCTGAAAGATACCCCAGTGAAGAAGACACGCAACATCATCGAGAGTAATCGTCATCTCACCATATGGCATGTGAAATTAAGATGTCTCAGAATTCCATTTCTCTACAAAAGCTGAAACCAGGTTCGGGTCTATCTTCGACAAACTAGTTCTTTGAAGCGAAGTTAGACCAGATAGTTTCACCCAATACTCAATCTCTTTGAGGAGTTGCTGCAGAACCCAATTCTGCAGCTTCAGCCCATGTGCAACACATTTAAGCTCTTTCTTCGCACCTCTCTCCCGAAAACAAAAATAAACATATTAATAAACACGAATAAACATTATAAATTTTTTTAACATAAATTTTTCATTTACTTACCTGCCTATACCATAGACATCGAGCACAATGATGCTCGTATCTAACTAGGAGAGATAAGTCAGACGATCCTTTTGGATATCCTTCAGGATCTTGTGGAGGCTGTGAAGCGGATCCAGATGCACCATCATGCTCTACGTGCTCTACCTCCATCTGAATGATTTTTTCGTGCCTACGAGAAAGCTTACTGTCAGAACCTAATGTGCGCATTCTAAAAAGCAAAAAAAAGAGGTTAAAAAAACAAAAACCAAACCGAAACACATCTTGAAAGTGTTCCGGTATACACATCGTGTAAAATTTCAGAAGACTTCTAAAAAGTGTTTCAGTGTGTTATAATTTAAACCGAAATAGTTTTCAAAAGTGTTATGAAATTATAACTCAAATCGGAACACTTCCAAAAAGTGTTCGGGTGAAGAAATTTTTTCGGAAGAGTTACAAAAAGTGTTCCGGTTTGCTATAATTTTCAGAAGACTTATCTAAAGTGTTTCAGTGTTCTAGTTTGTGAATCGGAAGACTTGATAAAAATGTTTCAGGATGTATTCTGATTTATAGTTTTTCAGAAGAGTTTGTGAACGTGAAAGTGAGAAATTAATTTTTTTAAAGTTATACTATTTATATGAAGGATATTTTTGTCCAAAAAATTCAAATATAAGGATACATGTATAAAAGTAAGTAGGGGTACGAAATAAAATTTTCTTTTTTTCTCACCCTTATACATTCTCACATATTAAAAGAGGCCTTAAAAAAGTGTGTAAGAAATATTATTTGCTCTATTCTAGATCATCTTAAGGCCCATCAACTTAAACTAAATATTCAAATAATTTTTTGTCACCCTTATATCGTCTCATAAATTTTTGCTGAAAATTTAAAAATACAATCAATTTTTAAGAATGCATCTCTGAACGCATTCATTTCTCACAAAATTAAACGCATACGAGTGAGTCATTCTATTATAATTAATTTCGAAGATGCATCTCTAGATAAATCATATATTTTTTTACGAAAAATACATATCCGTAAAGTTTCGTGTTGTTTTTTTAATTTGTATCTGGTTAGACATACCAAGTATTCATGCATCAACAATACAACAAACATACATATATATATATATATATATATATATATATATATATATATATATATATATATATATATATATATATATATATATATATATATATATATATATATATATATATATATATATATATATATATATATATATATATATATATATATATATATATATATATATATATACCAACAATATCCCTATTAAGAAAAACAATCAGAAAAAAGAAAAATAATTAAAATAAAATTATAACAAATCTAAATATACACCTAAAAATCAAATAAAGTGTCTACAAATATTTTTAAATTTTTTTCGAAAATATGAAAACAGAAAATAAATCAAACAAAGAAGAAAAACAAAGAATATATGATTTTTAGGATAGTAACCCATATTTTGTCCCAAAATAGGGAACTTTGATCCTTGATTTGTTTGTGATGAAATGACATAGTGAAATTTCGATTTTCAGTTGATTTTTTAATAAACCAAGTTTTTTATGCTAGATCGCGTAAATTAAAGACTTTGGCAGTTATCAAAGTAGTTTTGTTATCAGTTTGATTAGTGAATTAAGTCCTCGTTGGAGAGAGGAGAAATCACCTTGGCGGGTGGACTAGAGTAGTTTAAGATCAAACGAACCAGGATAAAAATCATTGTGTCATTTGCATTGATTTTTAAAGTTACAATTCAACCCCCCCTTCTTGTGTTTTTCACTTCTTCAGCCCATACAATTGATCCCAACTTTAATCACACCTCACTTTTCTTTTGGGAAGGTTCGACCAACACTTTCCAACTTCCTTGTGGGATGTTGACACTTACCATGTTTGACGTAGTAGCCATCACTGGGCTTTCTCCGTTGGGTATGACTTTTAACCCATCTGTGTTGACAAAACACACATTTTTCTTCGACCAATCAGATTTATCCAACTACATTACTAATCATCGTCTTGTGGGTACCAACGATGTCTCCGACACAGAACATATAGCCTTTCTAACCCTCTAGCTTTCCCATTTCTTGTTTTGCAATAAATCCTTTACCACTACTCAGGATTTCATACCTCTGGCGATTCAACTTCATGAGGGAAAAAACATCTTGCTGGGCAAGCTTTTGCTGGCGACTCTTTACCAAACTCTGGGAAATGCTTCTATGCAGATGAAGGCACTCCATGATCATGAATGTGGCTTCACTCTTTTATGGCCCTTTTGGCTTCTGCAACACTGGTTAAGTGCCACGTTCGAATTTCAACTAGGTTATCCTGTTTCCAAAAAAAATATGCGTCTTAACAAAGTTAGAGTCATCGAAGGTCTGAGGCTATCCTTGACCACTCCCCTCCAGAAACTTGATCAATTTGTGTTCATGAATTATATCAATATTTTCTTCGAAACAAAGACATTTGTCTCAGGCATGGCCCCCTTTTTGGAATTCCGATTTGTTCCAGACTGGTTTCGAGAACCTTTTCCAAATACCTCTCTAAATGCTGCTCGTATAAATGCCATCTGGAGGGCCTTTCTAACACTCATATTTCTTTCTTGTTGAATTAGTCCTGGCTCGACAGGGAATGGTTTCATGGGTTACCAAATTAACTTAGTCTCTCGAGAGTTAGGTCTCAGCCAAATGTTTCCTTCATCCTTGTTCTACCGCTGCGCTGATATCGTCTGGGTGGGTAGACACCTTACTGCTGAGGAACATAGGGCTTACCTTGGATTCCATCGGGCCACTGAAAATTTTGAACTTCCAGCGTTCGACTTTGAACTCTCCTTCTTCAGTTCAAAGTTTTCGACCAGTGGTGGCCCCAATACCAAGAGAAATAATTCTTCATACCCAACTTCCTTCAAAGGATTACCGACATCTTTACTTCCCTAGAGACTCAACAACCTCTCAGACCATCTATTTCTCAAAATCAGGAGCGCCCTTCGCTGGTTGAACTGAACCAGACTTCACCTGCGGAAAAAATGCAGGAAACGACACCCTGCTTCTTTGTAGGCTCAGTCTCACAAATGCACAATGTTGTGTTAACAAACTTAGAGGTATTTCTTTTTCTCTTTTATTTTCATCTTCCAATTTTGTTCTTTATGCTAACTTGGAAATCTTCCCCAGAGGCTATCTTGTGCAAGCCAGGTCAAGCTAAATCCAACTAGACGCACGCCTGTTGGTGACAACATTGAAAGGTTCAGTCATCCAGCTTTTATCAAACCCACCTGCCAAATTTTGAATGATGTTCCATCCCTTGACTCTGTCACCCAAATGAGATCAAAGTGCTGAAGAGAAAAGATCCAATGGCAACATTTAGGAAGATTCACCTTCTTCAAAATGCTCCAACTGCTACACCAAACCTTGGTTCGACGTCTCCACCCATCGTTGAACTGGATGCTGAAGTAATCCACGTGCTTCACGAACTAAGGTCTTATCTATTTGAAAGTGAATTTTTATCTGTCATCGAGGAGGACGCCTTCATGGCAGCAACAATCTACTCTTGAGGGAATAATTTATGGCGAAAAGCCCATCAACTCAGGAACAAAATTCACCACCTAATAGCTAAAAGGGTTCGTCTCGACCAAAATATTGCCTATGAGAGAGTCCACTTGGAAAACCTCAAATCTTGTTTTCCTTTGTAATTTCTCTGTTATCCATGTTTTACATAGGATATTTATTTTCAACCTATGTAATCCCATTGGGAAATTTTAATAACCATTTTGGCACTTGTCCATTTTGTCCAACGATGTTTAGGTACGCTCTATTTTGCAGTAATCCGAATTTCTTGAAGCATAGGTTTATACTTTTTCAAATATTTACTGTTTACTTTTAAGATTCTTTGATCGAATCCTAAATCTTCGATCTCATATGTGTTGTACCCCAAAATTTTCCCACCCATTTTTCATTCATGATATTCTCTTAGGTTTTCTCAAATGCTTAAGGTGGCCTAAGAACTGATCAGACGAATTCTCCTCCTAAGTATTGGGTCCACAACTAGGGTTTGGTATTTCTCAAGCAAAATTGGGTTTCAAAGGTCTCAAATGGTTATCATGGATTTTTTTCTTCATCAATCAACAAGGCTATTCTTCTCCAAATTCATGGATCAGAGATTACCTCTCTGTAGATCAGGGTTTCAATCTTTTGTGTTTGAATATGGAGTGAATTAGGGTTTGTGGGTTTCTCCTTAGCATGAAAAATTTCCCTGCATCAATTTTCCTCCATATTAAGATTATCTGGATTATTGTATTGAAACATGACAATATGACTCAACCAAGGTTCATTGAAAAGGGATTTAATTTCATGAATACATTGATCAACTTTCTCCAGTTTAAGCATTCATCTGAGGACTTCTTTAGGGATTGTGAATCAAGCCACATTCATGTAGAAATGGTCAGGATCTTTCACTCAACATTTCATCAAGATGAGAGGTTTTCTTATTGATTAAAGAACAAGCATTGAGCTTCCATTTAATGGTTTAGTTCAAAAGTTCTTATGGAGGAAGATGACGCATGAGCATAAGTTAAGATTAAATTACATGGCATCAAGTAAATTTCATCATGGTTCAAATAAGGATCTCTTTCATTTCAAGTTGCAAAAGGTCAAGTATCATTCAAGCTTGTTGTTCAAAATACATTTAAGATTCATTGCATGTTTTATTCATTTAGAGAAGTTTTAGTCAATTTTCATTCAAGTTTCATTCATGTCCCATTCAAATATGCAAAATATCATTCATCCAATTTCAAGAAAATTATATGGAGTTCGTTACCAAAAAATCATCACTATACAAAGGATTTTCAGTACTATTACATTTGAACCAAAGATTCTAATCTTCCTAAACGGATCCTAAACCTAAATCTCTATGTCCAAAACATGTCCAAATTAAGACTTGCAAAGTAGTCCGCAAAAATCGATTCCAAATTAACCAATATGTCTTGCATCCGTTCAAAAGATGGGAATGATAAAATCAGAGGAGAATACATCAAAGAATGAAACCAAAATAGCTCATCCAAATATAAACTCTTACTTTACACAAAACCTTACAAAATTGTGGATCTGCTATCCATAATCAAAGTCTTTCCAAACAACCCTACCACTGCTATCCAAACAGGGCAACAAAACCAAAAACCATGTTGTTGTTCATCCTGCAACTAACAGAGGAAAAAACTGTCAACTACAGTCTAAAACATTATACAAATTCAACAAAACATATCTGCACCCTTAAAGTTACAAAGCAGCTAACCAATTTTGTTCAAACTTCACCAACTTTCCCCCCTAAAATCCACTCATTCACACAAGAAAAGCACCCTTAACCTCTTATAATAGGGGTCGGATCCTCCACTTCAACCATACAGAAATCTACAAAAAAAACTTCTATTAAAAATTCTTCAAACTTGGAGAATCACCTAACCTTGAACTCCCATCATCTCTCTCTTCAACATACTTCAAACCCGTCTAATAACCAAACACTTTTCTAATCCAAATCATCTTCATACAACACCTACCTACATTGGCCTTAACCCTCAACAACTAACCTCAGACCTCCCTTTGAACTCTCGTATATTCACCCCCCCATGCACCCTCTCAGTCACATAACTTCATCATTCAACTCCATCAAAACCTTCTTCATATCAGCTATAACAAAATATGTAAACCTTCATTCACACAAAACCTCTACTGCCATTGCCTTCCTTCAACCCACCATTGACCTACAAAACTCAACATTAACATATCTTGCACACACACATACAACAACGCGAGTTAATATCTCGAACTCACAGAAACCTAAAAGAAGAACATAACAGACACATACAAATAACTTAAACGCAAAAGGAAAAGAGTAAAGCGAATCGAATCCAGAGGTACCTTTTAATGTAGGCCTTATTTTTTCTTTCTTGTTTTCGCCTTCTGTTATCACATGTATCTGTCTCCAATTTGTCTTGTCATGTGTTTTCTCTGTGTTTTCCATGGCTACCGAGATATTGAGGTTTCGCGAGAGAGATAAGCACTTGGTAAGTTGGTGTTTAGTTTGCCCTACATTTTAGCTTGTTGTTGTCATGGATGAGAGAAAGATGAAACAAAGATAGAAAATGTGTGAGATTGAGGGAAGAACAGAAAGAGAGTAAGGGTTTTGAGCTTTAGAAAGAGAGAAGGTAGCATGAGAGAGGTTTGAGAATGGAAATACAGAGAGAGCGCGAGGAGAAGAGAAACAAAGGAAGTTATTTTGTGTTAAACAATGACGCCCCTTTCAAATCGATTACGGTTCCCAAAAACCCTTCAATTTCCCTCTCAATTGAGTTGACCCATTGGGTCTGATAACCCTTTTTTTATTGGCCTTTGTTTTGTATTTAGTTTGATAAAAGGATTAAAATAAACGAATGAGAAACATGTTGTAGTGGTTAGAGTGTGTGTGATATGCGTGAGGACCTGGGTTCGAGACCCGTACAAAGCATTTTACCATTATTTTGTTTTCTTACTTTAGCCTAATTTTTTCATTCTGTTTTATTGCTAGTGGGCTTAAGCTGCCAGCCCAATCCAAGATTATTAGTATCCAACCTATTTCGAACTTTGCACCCTCTAGCCCGATTTTGAAACAATTAGTTGGGCCTTCTAGCCCATCCAAAATTCTCCCCATACCCCCATGTTTGCTTAAATTCTGGCCCATTTACTTTTACTCTTGTAATTTTTAAGTTTAGTTTATTTGTTTTGTTAATTATTTAAATTTTCTTTATATAAAAAAACCCAAAAATATATAATTTTATTTCTTTTATTTTAATCAATCACTTTATGTAACACTTTCTTTCAATAAATATTTTCAAAACAAATAGTTTGTATACATTGTCAACGATACAAGAATCATTACAAAATTTACGCACTTAGGCATTTTCAAAATACTTTCAAACATACACAAACACAAAGCATTTCAAAAGTGAGCTAGAAATTAAGAGCCCGTAGAAAACTACAGATGAAAAGGGTGCTAACACCTTCCCTTTTCATAATCTACCCCCCTTACTCAGAAAATTCTCAAAAGGTATTTCCTGTTCTTCTCACCTTTTCCTTTATTGGATAAAAAAAGTCGGTGGTGACTCTTGCTATCCGTAACATTTGCGATAAAATGCATAACCTAAAAGTCAGTTCTCCTACCGTATTACAGAACTGGAGACTCTGCTGGGGAGAATAAAAATTGGGGTTACCTTAGAGATAGATAATATTTAATTCTTTCATTGTTTGTTTTACTTTCTTTGGGTTTATTTCTTGTATAGATCCTATACTCGGATCTGGGGGAATTTTAGGTAAGTAGCAATAGATTGTAAAAACTGTACGGAGTATACTGATATGATTGAAGTGATATGGATACGTTAGTGCGACATATTGATTGGTGTCGGTATCCCTTAAATCATTCAAGGAGAATGCTGGGCTGCAACGTGGTGTCATAAAGCACTAACTGACTGTAGAACCTTAGTTGATATAACTTAGCCATTACAAAGTAGTGAGATAGACGGAGTTGGTGCAGACTGAAGTTGTTTGATACTTGATACTACACTCATTGAGATCAGACTCTCAGGATATTTCAGTTGCAAATCAGATGCTTGTGGTGAAACAATGCATAGGAGAAAGATCAGTGATATTGAGGCTCCTAGAACCCGGTTACTTCTTTTAGGACAGGTTGAGCCAACTAAAACTTCAAGAGGGTACTTACCTACAAAATCCATGCAAGCTTAAACTTAAGGCCTTGTGTGTTTTATTCGTGTATAATTAATTATTCTAACATGGCATCATAACATCATGACATCATACTATATCATTTTCACTAACCATTTCAAGGACCAAGAGATTTATCTTTGTTCTATTTTGTAGGTTATGGCCTCCGCTCACAAAAACACTATCCGGATCAACTTTGTAAGGGTTCTCCCTCAACTCAAAGAGTTAGTCTCAAGGGTTCCCGAAAGTTCTCCATTCATCAAAAGGCATGGTCGACTACTCAGTCTGGTAACCCCAGGTTTTGACGAATACGTGATGAGTGTTCTATTCCAGTTTTTTAACCCTGTACATCATTGCTTCACATTTCCAGATTATCAGTTGGTACCCACAATGGAGGAGTTCTCTCAATTACCGGGGGTACCCGTTCTTGATCAAACACCCATCATCGGTTTAGAGGAAGCCCCGAAACTAGACGATATTGCAGCAGCCTTACATCTGAA
This sequence comes from Vicia faba, assembly GCA_948472305.1. Lineage (NCBI taxonomy): Eukaryota > Viridiplantae > Streptophyta > Magnoliopsida > Fabales > Fabaceae > Vicia > Vicia faba. Next base: position 85,219,979 of record OX451737.1, on the reverse strand, counting down.
GTGGTCCGACATTGTATCTAATTGGGAAACGAGAAGTGGAGTCAAAGGTTTTCTGGCTAAATTTCTGATGGATAAAGCTCAACTATTTCTGGATACTATGAGTTTCCAGACTTTCAAGGAAATCTTGGCACTATTGATCTATGGTTTGGTACTATTCCCTAATCCAGACCAAATCATAGATGTGAATGCCGTTAAAACTTTTCTCACTCGTAACCTTGTGCCAACTTTGCTTGGAGATATTTTGCATTCTCTTCACACTCGTACTATGACGAAACGAGGGACTCTTGTGTGTTGCATACCTCTGTTATCCAGGTGGTTTATTTTGCACCTTCCCCGATCAATAATGAAGAATGAACAAGGTTTTAGGTGGTCGTAAAGAATAATGTCACTTTCTCATACAAACATCTACTAGTATTCCAGATCTCATGAGGATATCACTATCATTGAGCATTGTGGAGAATTCCCTAATATTCCACTACTTAGCATTAAGGGAGGTATTACTTACAACCCTTCTCTGGCTCTGCATCAATTTGGTTATGCTCGAAGAAATGGTCCTTATGACATACTTATCTGAGGTATTATGTTTGATTACAAAAATGATCCTCAAGGTTATCGTCCGAGATTTATAAATGCTTAGGGCATGGTGAGCAAAATTGATAGTAAGGCTTTAGGATAGAAGAACTCCATCCCTCTGGAGCCCTATCTCAAATGGGTACGAGCTCACGCTCAAAACCTCATGATACCATATCCAGTTGTTCTACCAGTGATCATAGAGCCTGTTGGCGAAGGATACGTTTCTCGCACCATCATCCATCCTGACATGGCCACTGACCTCTAAGAATTGCAGAAGTCCTGGATTCAACTCAAGGAATAACGAGACATATTTGAAATTCAATTCTATACAAGTGAAAAGAAAGTGTTAGAGCTCACAAAGCAACTTCACGAGGAGCAAAGCCTTAATGCATACATTAACACGAAGAGGAAGCGTCCATGGGAGACTTGAGTCTTAGGTTTTAGAAGTTCATATTGTTGTCTCTTTGAGACCCTTTTTGCTTTCATTTTAAGCCTCAGAGGCAATTGTAATTTTGAACTTATTCATGAAATCTTTGTTTATGTTTCCTTTTGGCTAGAAAATTTAAATCTCCTAGGGTCCTTGAAAACATTGCATTTACATATCATGCATCATTACATAACAGGTTTTCCATACAAGTTTTCTCATCTACTTACTGTTTATTTCAGTATAAGATGACTCTCGAACAGACCGTTAAGGAACTCCAAGCTCAGCATGCATAGTTTCAAGAGACTCTCCTGAATCTAGCCAAGGGGCAACAGGATATAATGGCGCTTCTCGCCAAGAAGAAGAAGACTAGAAAGTCGGCTGCTATCCTCAATATGGGGAGAATATTGAAAGGTCTTGCTCAACCGATTCAAGTTGATGATGTTTCCTCTGAGGAAGACGACAACCAAGAGGAGGAGGGTAGAAGTGTCATGGGTGAAGGTAGAAATAACCAGGGTTCCGAGAATATTCTTGAAGATGAAGACTACTTCGAAGAACAATACCCTCCTTCAGATAATAGGTTTAAGAATTTGGAAGGCCGTCTTAAAGCTATGGAAACCCATAAAGTTCCTGGATTGGATTTTGGAGAGCTAGGTCTGATCCAGGGGGTGGTCATCCCTCACAAATTCAAGGTCCTTATCTTTGCTAAATATGATGGGATCTCTTGTCCCAAACATCATCTGAGGTCGTATGTTCAAAAAAATCCAACCTCATAATGTAGACAGGAAATTTTGGGTCCATTTCTTTCAAAAAAGTTTGTCAAGCACTCAACTTTAATGGTTCTATCAGCTGGAAGGAACCAACATTCACACGTGGGAATACTTGTCATATGCTTTTTACAAGCAGTATCAATATAATGTTGACCTTGCACCGACTCGTGTACAATTGAAAAACATGTCCATGGACTCGAATCATGGGTTCAAGGAGTATGCACAAAAATGGAGGGATCTAGCTGGAAGGGTGTAACCTCCCTTGTTTGATTGGGAGTTGCTGGATATGTTCATGGGCACTTTAACAGGCCCATTCTTCAATCTGTTAATTGGGAGTTCTTTAGTTGGTTTTACTGAGCTGATACTGACTGGAGAAAGAGTTGAAAGTGGTATTAAGAATAAGAAGATTCCAATGGCTGCAAATTCTAATGCCGTGAAGAAGTTGTTCGGTGGTAAAAAAGAAACCAGTGTTGTCTATGGCCAGAAGAGCCATAGTAAAAATGACCACCATCAGTCTGTAGGAATGGTGTTGATCTTTAATCCAGCGTCTGTTCAACAACAACAACAGGGCAATCAGCGTAGTTCACACGCCCCGAGAAGGAAGTTCACGGGGATTAGTATGCCATTGTCTCAGGAATTACAACATATGTTTAAACCAGAATTGATAACAATACGGGATCCTCCTCCTAATCCCAACACATCCTCTCCTAAGTACAATCCAAACGTGAAGTTTGCATATCATTCTAATAGTCTTGGGCACGACACCAACAATTGCTGGGCCCTGAAAAACAAAATTCAGCACATGATTGATAACAAGGAAATTGAGTTCGATCCTCCGGAAACTCCAAACGTAATTACTGCACCTATGCCGAAGCATGACAAAGGCGTAAGTTCTATTGAATACGTTCTGTTTGTTACCACTGTATGAGATGTGGTTACTCCCCTCTCAAAAATAAAAAAGAAACTGTTACAGGCCGATTTGTTTCTATGGTGTGTTAAAGAATGTTATTGTTGTGCAGTCCATCCCAATGGTTGTGGGTTACTAAAGGAAGGCGTGCAGCGCCTGATGGATGAACACATAATTTTGATTGAGAAAATTTTGTACGCCGAGAATTTGTGCCAAGATTTGTCTATCGTATTCGGTACTCCTGTCAAGATCACATCCAAAGGTCTTGTAAGGATTACCCCAATCCAAAAGTTTCTCCCTTGATCATTACAACACCTGGACCCATCCTATATTCCTCGGAAAATGATATTCCATGGAACTATGGATATGACGTTGTGATACGGTGGGAGAACTGACTTGGGATTTTGCGTTTGTGTTCGCAAATGTTTCGGTTTAGCAAGAGTCGTCACCAACTTTTTATTTTATCCAAAGGAAAGGTCAAAAAGCATAGGAAAGAACTTTGAGATGTTTTCTTGGGTTCGGGGAGTAGATTATGAAAAGGTAAGGTGCAAGCACCCTTTTCATCCATGGTTATCCATGGGCTCTTAGTTACTTGTTTAGATCACTTGCTTTTGCTTTTCAATTGTTTGAAATGGTGTTTTGTGTGTGGTTTTGAAAGATGTTTTGAAAAGAGGCCATCGTTGTGGCAACCTTTGTAATGGTTCTTGTTTGAATGTATAAAAAGGTGTATTTGTCCTTTGAAAAATGTTTTGAAAGTTTGATTTGGGAAATATTTTGAAATTGTGTTTTGAGGTGTGTTTGAAAATAGCAAGGATGTTTTGCAAGTTTTGATCAAGTAACTAAGAGTTATCTACCCTATTTTACTCAAAGGTATTTCCTACACATTTTTAATGCTTTTGACAGTGTTGTTTTACCATTGCATTTGGTAAACAACCTTGTATTAGGATGTTCATGGACCAAATTCTCTTAGTATGCTTAATTAAAATGAAAACTGAGCATATGTACAGCTTCATGGCTATGAATACTACATTTCTTATTCACAAACCTAAGTCTAAATGTTCCTAAATAGAGAGATAGGAAGTTGATAAAAACCTGTTTCAACTGACTTCGTGTATGGAAATGTGGAGCTTTTCAGCAAGGCCTGAGATGTTTGGGAGCTTGCTTGAATTTCCCTTGACCTTCTCCAATGCCTAGCTTGCCTTGAATGTGCTTGAACAAGCCTACAGAACTCAACCTGCACAAGCTGAAATCAAAAATGGCAAACCCTGTAAATGGAGTTACAGTTAGTGTTTAGGGGTTGGGATAGCTTGGATAGGTTGTATGGAAGGTGTTTGAACAGATTTGGGGCAAAATGCACCAACAAATTGTGAGATAGAACTCAAGATGCAGATGCTGCCCTGTTTTGCCAATGGAAGGTGATTTTGTGCTATGGGAGGTTTGAGGGCTCAAAGGGTCGTGTTTCTGGTTCAAGGGGATGTGAGAAACTTGTCTCAAAAGCTTGCACAAGTTTCTTTTAGCTGATGTTCCAGTTCTAGTGTTTTGGACATTTTCTTGTCTTTTAAGCCAAAATGAACAATGATGTAATATAAGTCTGTACAAGCTATCCATCAGCCTTCCCCTTGTCATCTTGGCCCCTCAAGTTGGTGGATATGATTTGCTGCATAAGATCTGGCTCTATGCTCAAGGATTGTGGTTGGACATAAAGCAAACTTTGGCAAAAATGGTAATGTACCTTTTACCATTTAGGGATTAATCTTGTGTGCAATGCTCTAATGACCAAAACAAAACCTTAGACAAATGGATTTGCATTTAATTATTGATTATGGAATGGTTTTGAGGCCTGTAATCTAGTGCAAAGCAAGCTGATTTGAATTTACAACTTGTATCAATATGAACATGCCAAGGATGAAAAGTGAGTTTTTGCCAACTTCAAGCCTTCGATTCTCCCTAACCACAAATGAGTTTGGAGAGTTCTTGGACATTTTGGAAAGCTTGCAACATTCTCTACAATACATATTTGAAATGAAATATGAGATTCCAAGTGGAACTATGTGAAAAAGGCCATGAAGATAGGTCAAAATCCTGCCTAAACTAGGGAAAAATTTCACTAAGTTAAAAGTTTTATGGACCCTTGTTCCAAAAATCATAACTTGAGATCCAAGATTCTTTTGGGAAAACTTTGTGAATAAAGGTTGTAGACTTTGTGGAGGGCTACAACTTTCATGTTGGAAGTTTATTTTGAATCCAATTGTATCATGGTGAAAATGTTAGGCAAAGTTAGGAAAAATTAAGAAAATTTCATAACTTAGAAAAATTCTAAGTTATGAAATTTTTTCAACTTTAAACCCTAATTTGCAAAAATGGGTTTCTTGATGAACAAGTTTCATGTTTTGACACATCTTGATGAAAAATGACCTTTGTCACTTGATTTTGACCAAAAAGTCAAAGTTTGACTTTTCAGTGTACAGTCAAATTTGATCAGTTGATTGAAAAATTCATCTGTCAATCCAATGCAATTGAGATCTTTTGAGCTTTGTGAATATGTCAAGATGATGCCATTGAGTCCTTGAATCCATGCTTGAACCCAATTTTCCATTTTCTAGGTCAAAAATCATAAATTGCCCTTGTGCAGTCAAAACCCTAAAAATGACCATTTTGCCCTTTTGGTGATCTGATCAAATTTCTTGTGGAGTTGTGGTCAAAACTTGATAAAATGGTTCATATGAGTTTATAATGTTGATGTGGGTCAAAATTTATGAGGTTTGACTGTAAATTGGCCATAATTCACTTTTTCCCCAATACAGCTGATTTCTAGGTCAATTGTCAAATTGACTGGGCAAAAATTTGATTCAAGGCTTAAAACTTGGTATGGATAAACTTATGGGTCCACCATGAAGTATGAAAGTCACTTTAAGCATTAGAAGTCCAAAAATCCATGTGCAAACTCAAACCCTAATTTAGGTCATCAGTGCAAGGAGATGTCTTGAGCAGAGTAAAACCCTAATCCTGTCTGGAGTTCAAGGAGCCTTGTGAGGGGAAATCTTGATAAAATGAGAGGGAAAATTTTGGGGTACAACAAATTCCCCTGTTCAATCTTCTTGAACCTGAAGAGTTAGATTGGCGAGTTTGCCTTTCGTGCCTCGAAGGTAAAAGAGGATTGGACACTAGAGTGCCCGTAAATTTGCACTTGTCAAAATGCAGCTGAGAGAATGGGCTTAAAGATGCCATTTGGAGATGGTAGAGTCTTGCTGGAGATGGGCTTAAAGATGCCATCCAAGATTTGTTTGTTGAAAATCAGGAGAATGAATGTCAGCATGGTATCCCTGTTTGGAACGTATCTGAGTTGTATCTGGAGATTGGATCTTAATGAGCAAGGGAATGGCGTCCGTGTCTGAAGTGTATCCAAGATGTAACTGTATTTGATTCTTGAATGAGTATCAGAATGACTGCCGTGTCTGGAGTGTATCTGTATTGTATCTGAAATCTGAAATCTGAATATGCAACAGAAAGACATCCGTGTATGGAGTATCTATGGGCTGGGGAATAGGTTTGAATGAGTGACAAAATGGAAACCGTGTCTAGAGCGTATCAGGAATGTATCTGAAGTTTAGATCTGTATGAGTAGCAGAATGACTTCCGTGTTAGGAGTGTATCCGTAATGTAACTGGGATCTGGACAAGTGACAGAATGACTTCCGTGTCTGGAGTGTATCTAAACCTGAGGTTGATAGTTGAATCTAAATGAGGAATAGAATGGCTTCCGTGTCTGGAGTGCATCTAATCTGTATCTGATAGTTGAAGTCTGAATGAGTGACAGAATGGCATCCGTATCTGGAGCGTATCTGGACTGTATCTTGACTTGAAATTCTGAATGAGTAATAGAATGACCTCCGTGTCTGGGGCGTATCCATACTGTATCTGAAATCTTTGAACATTTGTTAAAGGTGGCTTTTAAATTTATCCTGAAAAGGGTAAAATGTTAGCTGAAACACAAAGTTATGTTGCATGAAATGTATGGTGCAATAAATGTGTTTTATCAATGTTTATGATATATGAATGTAATGTATGCGCATGTAAGCTGAGTAGCCGTCTTGCTGAGGAAAATAAATCCTTGATGGCGAGAGATAATGAAATCTTCGACTACTGCCGGGGAAAATAAACCCTTGACTGCTGTTGGAGATTCAAAACCTTTGATTTGCTGAGACTGAGAATATCCTTTAGAATACTGCTGAGAATTGAAAATCCTTGGTGACTTGTGGGGAATTGAGAATCCTTACTGACTTTCTTGGGGAAATAAGGACAAATCCGACGATCTCTACTGGGGAATTAAAACCTGGGTGGCTTCAACTGGAGAAATGAGAACAAGAATCTTCGTTCTGTTGGGAAATAACTCTGTGGGGAGAATGTTTATCCTGTTTGGAGAGTTTTCAAAAGCTTGGGTTGTATGCCAATCTATTGAGGAAGCAAGAATGAGAATCTCCATTCAGGAGTTTGGGTCAGGAGGTTAGGTGTACGCCAATCCTCTGGAGTTTTATCCTTGGTTGGGGATAAAAGTTAACTGTTATGTGGTTGATTTCCAGGTTTTAAGATAACTCTCTGGGGAATTGGAGGAACCTGGATGGTCTTCCACCGGGGTTTAAGATTTGAAGTTTTAGACCCCATTGAGGAAAAAAGTTTTATCTTTGCTGAGGGTTTGTAGTTTAAAGTTTTCTAGCTCCACTGGGGGTTGGGAGTTTGGAAACATAGCTCTGACAGGGATTTTGAAACTTAACTCCGCTGGGGATATGTATTTCAAGGTTTTAGCTCTGTTGAGGATCTGGATGACCTACTGCAGGGGATTTCCTCCGGAATAGCATAAAGACGTCTTCCTATACTTTCAACCTATCAGTAATTATCCTTTCTCATTCCATTTTATTTGTAAGCAGTGATTATATTCAAATGCATATGCTCATTTAATAAATCATTGGATGTTTTCAAATAAAACACGAGTGTAAAAGAAAAAACAAACAAATTTCTGCACTTTGAAATATCTTTGTATTAACTTTGTGTAAGTATTTTGTACAAAGGAGACAGACATCCTAGTAAGAGAATGTTGTCATAAAAAATGAGAAAAATTTATACAAAGAAAGACGGCTATGTGTAACAATTCCATGGGGTTCCCATTCTGCTATAGCCTTCACAACTCTGAGTATCTTGTCCATTCGTTGCTTCGTCCGCATATGATTGGATTGATCAGAAGCTTGGAGCTTGTCTGTGAAGAGATTATCCTTAAAGTGATCCGACGAGACATAGTCATACACTTTAATTCCCTAACTTTTTCCTGGATCGCCCTTTCAGGTTTTCGATCCACCGGGAAACCCTTTTTTGCCGAAGTCGCCCTTTCGGGTTTTCAACTTGCCGGGTGTACAAATATTTTTATTTATCCCTAATTTTTTCCTGAACCGCCCTTTCGGGTTTTCGATCCACCGGGAAGCCCTTTTTTTCCCAAGTCGCCCTTTCGGGTTTTCAACTTGTCGGGTCGTTTATGCATAGTATCTTTTGACTATGTCTGCGTTCGCAGGGTGCGGCAGGTCATCACCGTCCATGGCAGTCAGAATCATTTCCCCACCAGAAAAGATGTTTTTGATTACAAATGGTCCTTCGTAAGTAGGAGTCCATTTGCCCCTGGGATCAGTTTGCGGCAAGATGATCCGCTTGATTACAAGGTCCCTGACTTTATATACTTTCCTCTTGACTTTCTTGTTGAAGGCCTTGATCATACGCTTCTGATACGCCTGACCATGGCAAACGGTAGTAAGTCGCTTCTCATCAATCAAGTTAAGTTGATCAAGTCGGGTCTGAATCCAATGGTCTTCACTCAAACCAGCATCCTTCATGATCCTTAAGGAAGGGATCTGAACTTCCACAGGTAAAACAACTTCCATGCCATATACCAAATAAAAAGGGGTTGCCCTAGTTGAAGTGCGTGCCGTGGTACGGTACCCGTGCAGAGCAAACAGTAACATCTCATGCCAGTCCTTGTAGGTGACTGTCATCTTTTGAATGATCTTCTTGATATTTTTGTTCGCAGCTTCGACAACACCATTCATCTTAGGCCGATAGGGAGATGAATTGTGATGTTGAATCTTGAACTGCTCGTACAGAGCGGTGATCATAGTATTGTTCAAATTTGTACCGTTGTCCGTAATGATCCTGTTGGGGATACCATACTGGCATATGAGGTTTTGCTTGATGAAGCGGGCAACCACATTCTTTGTAACGGAGGCGAAAGAAGCTGCTTCGACCCACTTGGTAAAGTAATCAATTGCCACCATAATGAAACGGTGTCCATTGGATGTTGTAGGCTTGATCTCTCCAATCATGTCGATTCCCCACATCGCTAACGGCCAAGGAGCTATCAAGACATTGAGAGGAACTGGAGGAATATGTACCTTGTCAGCATAGACTTGGCATTTGTGACAAGTACGAGAATGTTGATGACAATCAGCTTCCATGGTAGACCAATAGTAGCCTGCCAGTAGAATCTTCTTAGCCATCGTATGACCGCTCGAGTGGGTGCCAAAGGTGCCATTATGTAGTTCATCCATGATCTTCTCAGCTTCAATCTTGTCCACACAACAGAGTAGGACACAATCAAGATTGCACTTGTATAGGATACCATTGCTCAAAAAGAACTTGGCCGCGAACCTCCTTAAGAACTTTTTGTCGTTGACTGAAGCTCCTTCAGGGTATTCTTATTCTTCGAGATACCTTTTGACGTCATGAAGCCAAGGTCGGTCCACTACTTCTTCGGTATTAATCTCATGAAAATATGCTGGTTCATCCATTCGTTCAATGGTGATTTGAGGTGCCTCATTATCCCAATTAAGTTTAAACATGGATGACATTGTAGCTAACGCATCCGCCAACTGATTCTCTTCTCGCGGGAAGTGCTCAAAGGTGATCTGCTCGAAATGTGGTAACAATGTCAAGACATGTTCTTTGTAAGGAATGAGGTTGGGGTGCTTAGTATCCCACTCTACTTTGATTTGACTGATAACCAAAGCTGAGTCCCCAAATACAATCAAAGATTTGATTCCTAAGTCAATAGCAGCCTTGAGACCAAAGATACAAGCTTCATACTCGGCCATGTTGTTGGTGCAGCTGAAGCAGAGTCTAGCAGTGAAAGGTGTATGGAAACCTTCTGGAGAGATAATTATCGAGCCGATACCGTTCCCAAGTGCGTTGGAGGCACCATCGAAGTACATAGTCCATCGGGATCCTTGTTCAGGTCTGTCATACGGTACGTTACCTTTAATGTTGTCCAATGTCATAATATCCTCGTCAGGGAAGTCGAACCTCATAGATTGGTAATCTTCGACGGCTTGATGAGCTAGATGGTCAGCTAGTACACTCCCCTTTATAGCTTTTTGGGTTGTGTACTGGATATCATACTCAGTCAGGATCATCTTCCATCTAGCGATTCTTCCAGATAAAGCAGGCTTCTCGAAGATGTACTTGATTGGATCCATTTTAGAAATTAACAAAGTGGTATGTGTCAACATATACTGCCTTAGCCGGAGAGCAGCCCATACCAAAGCGCAACAAGTTTTCTCGAGCAGTGAGTAGCGAGTCTCACAGTCGGTAAACTTTTTGATAAGGTAATAAATGGCATGCTCTTTTCGGCTAGACTCGTCATGTTGGCCCAGTACGCACCCCATTGAGTTATCCAAAACAATCAGATACATGATTAAGGGTCTTCCTTCAACGGTGGCATCAAGATAGGAGGTTCCAGCAAATACTCCTTGATCTTATCGAAAGCAGCTTGACAGTCATCATTCGATTCAACCACCTGATCTTTCTTCAATAGTTTGAAGATTGGCTCACAGGTAGGTGTTAGGTGAGAGATGAACCTTGCAATGTAGTTTAGGCGTCCCAAGAAACCTCTAACCTCCTTCTCAGTGCGAGGGGCAGGCATTTCTTGTATAGCTTTGACTTTGGCAGGATCAACCTCGATGCCTTTGTTACTGACGATGAATCCCAAAAGTTTACCAGACCTGACTCCGAAAGTGCACTTGCTAGGGTTCAGTCTAAGCTTGTATTCCTTTAATCTGACAAACAACTTTTGTAGATGGTCGAGGTGTTCTTATTTTGTTTGTGAACGGGCTATCATGTCGTCTACGTAGACTTCAATCTCATGATGTATCATGTCATGAAACAAGGCTACCATGGCTCGCTGATAGGTTTCCCCGACATTCTTCAGTCTGAATGGCATCACTTTATAGCAGAAGGTACCCCACTGCGTAACAAAAGTAGTCTTCTCCATGTCTTCGGGGGCCATTTTGATCTGGTTGTACCCTTAAAATCCATCCATGAAAGAGAATACCTTGTGTTGAGCTGTGTTGTCAACCAAGATGTCAATATGTGGTAGTGGAAAATCATCTTTAGATCTAGCCCTATTTAAGTCTCTGTAGTCCACACACATTCTGACTTTGCCATCCTTCTTAGGTACGGGCACAATGTTAGCAACCCATTATGGATAGGAAGTAACGGCTAGAAAGCCAGCATTGAACTGTTTCATCACTTTAGCTTTGATCTTCTCAGACATATCGGGCCTCATTCAGCGGACTTTCTGCTTGATTGGTGGACAGTCTTCTCTTGTAGGGAGACGGTGAACCACAATATCTGTATCCAGTCCCGACATGTCTTCAAAGGACCAGGAAAAGATCTCAACATATTCATTTAACAGCTGAACTAAGCGCTCTTTGACACTTGGCTCCAGATTGGCACCCACTTTAACCTCTTTTCTGTCTTCGGTGGTACCCAAATTGATAGTCTCTAGCAACTCTTCATGGGGCAGAATAGCCCATCCTTCTTGTTTCAAAAGTCTAGCCAACTCTCAAGGCACTTCACAGTCTTCATCACCTTCGTATTTGGCATGATTGACCAGATATTCGGAGTCACTAAAGGCCATAGCAGAATTATTACCCATGGAATCCAGAGTGGATGGGTACCTGCATTTTGTGAGTGTGGGTGTGTGTAAGGGATAGCCACCTTTAAACAAAATAAAATGTAAAAAGAAAGAAAATGAACACAAAAGTTTATAGATGAAAACGTCCATGATTCATTAAAAATGGAATATGAAAATGAAGAATAAAAAACCCTTACAAATGGATCTATATGCCCCGGGTAAGGCATAAGGCAAAAAGAGTGTACGAATTATTTAATAATTATTACAGACCAAACAGGAAATGTTCAAAAGATAAATTAATGATTTACGAAAGTAATGGGAACAAAGTCTTTTGCCTCCCAGTTGTTCAGTCCTCCTTCAATTGTTGGAAAGATCCAATCTTCAAAATTGCTCTCATCTTCAGCATCTTCCAAAGCATGAACTCCATGATGAGTGATCTTTAATGGCGGTCCTCTAGCCCGGGAGCGACGCACAACCTTCTGGATAGCAGCAGTGAAACCCAATCCGTACTTATCTGTCTTGTAAGGAAAATATGGCAGTTGACCCCACACTGTACTTCCTCCTTCCTTGATTACAGCCTCCACATCTTTAAGGGATGACATCCGGGACACAGGCTTGGTAATGATGGGCTCATCAATCATTGCCTTGGCTACCGCAACTTCAGGAGAAACCTCTTCAAAGTGTTGGAATGGTGTTTCTATGAATTCACCATCTAACTCCATGTAGCGGAAAGAGTTAAGGTGGCTTATCATATACTCCTCCTCACCATGAACTGTTATGATCTTACCCTGGACTGGGTATTTGAGTATCTGGTGTAGAGAAGAAGTGACTGCCCCAGCATTGTGGATCCATGGCCTTCCCAACAAACATGAATATGAAGGACAAATGTCCATCACATAAAAAGTAGAGTTGAAAATTTCTGTTCCCACCTTAATTGGGATGTCCACGTCTCTGTGAACCATCCACTTAGAACCGTCGAAGGCTCTAACAATGATATTACTGGGCTTTAGGGTCAAACCTTCACAGTCTAATCTATCTAATGCTTTCTTTGGTAGAACATTTAAAGATGAACCAGTATCAATCAGAACATGAGCAAGTGTGGTCCCTCTACATTCTACCGAAACATGCAGCACATCATTATGCTTTCTTCCCTTAGACGTCAGATCGGCATCAGAGAAGCCAAGACCATTATCGCCTGTAAGGCTTGCCACGCACTCTTGAAATTGATCCGTATAAGTTTCTTGAGGCACGTGCGCCGTCTTCAGGAATTTGATCAAGGCTTTGGCATGAGCCTCGGAGCAGAGCAATAGAGCCAACATAGAGATTTTTGAAGGGGTTTGCCCCAGCTGCTCTACGACATTATAGTCGCTCTTCTTAATTATCTTTAAAATTTCTTCCATCTCCTTTTGGGTGGTCTCGGGGATAACCAAAGTCTGAGCCCTCATCCTGACGGGCGCTTCTTGGATCTCCTTACCTTTGTTAGCAGTAATAGTAGAGGGTACATCTTCGGGAGTAACAATTTATTCAATCACTGGACTTTGCACAGGTATCTTGACAGGCACAGGAGCACTCGAGGGTCCGAAGACTTCCCGTGGAGGAGCAATCTCCGGAGAGAAGATTCTTCCTCTACGAGTGATCTTACTTGTCCCCGCAATATTCCCCACATCAGGAGTCTCTTCATCAGAATTTTCTTCAACTGATTCGATCTGTTTCACACAGTGATAGAAGAGCTCTCCTCCATAATTCCAAGGTATCATCTTGTTGGAATTATATGGGATAGGCCCCGACATGGTAATCTTCAGCGGTACAAACTTTGGATCGGGTGTAATCTTAACAGGCCTTTTGCAGGTCTTGGAAAGATTGTCGGAAATGGTGATTATAGCAACATCATTGATTGGAGTAACATGAGTAAAAGGAATAACAAGAGTTTTCTGAAAGAGGATCTCTTGAGTATCCATTAGGCGTTGGATGCCTGACTTCAACAGCGGACAGTCGGATTGCAAGGTCGAACAAAGGTAACAATCTTTTTCACAGCCTGGAAAAATCCTGGCTTTCAACAAATTCATCTTGATCATTGGCAACAGAGTCATTAAGTCGTCAACAGTGGTAACATGAAGATCTTCTACAATAGCATGGACATTATGACCATGTTTTGGCATAGGAGAGGATATCACATTAGGTTTTTCGGGGGCATCAAACTCCACCTCCTTGGCATCTATAAAATCGTGGATTTTGTTTTTAAGGGCCCAACAGTTGTTGGTGTCGTGCCCCACACTGTCTGAATGATATGCACATTTTGCATTGGAATGATAATAGGGAGAAGAGGTATTTGGGTTTTTCGGCGCTTCTTTCAAGTTGGTAAGGTTTAACTTTAACAGGTGAGGGAGGACCTGAGCCGGTGTTATATTGATCCGGGTGAATTGCCGTTGTGGCCTTTCTACCCTTTGTTGGTTAGCTCTGGGTTGACTGCTTCGAGGTTGATCGATTGAGAAGTTCTGGATCATCACAGCCCCCACCGTTGGTCGGTGCTCCACTCTTCCCTGATTTCTCTGGGTATGAACATCAAAAACTTCCTTCTTGGATGGGAAGGACTTATTGATAGCAGTGGAAGCGGAGGCATCCTTCTGAATTTTACCACTCTTAATGCCAGCTTCGACCCTTTCACCGGTCAAAATTAATTTGGTGAACACTGCAGATGAGCTCCCAATCAAGTGATTGAAGAATGGACCTGACAGGGTCCCCAGAAACATGTCAACCAGCTTTCTATCCGACAATGGTGGTTGCACCCTTCCATCCAAATCCCGCCACTTTTGGGCATACTCCTTAAATCCCTCATTAGAGGCCATACCCATACTCTGTAGTTGAGTACGAGTAGGCGCTAAATCTACGTTATATTGGTATTGTCGGTAGAAAGCAGCAGCTAAATCCTCCCAGTTATGTACATCAGATCTCTCAAGTTGATATAACCAGTTCAATTGCGTACCCGACAAACTATCTTGAAAAAAGTGGACCCACAGATCCTTATCAGAAGAGTGAGGTTGGATCTTTCTGACATAGGACCGCAAATGCATCTTTGGACAGGACAAACCGTCGTATTTAGAAAATGTAGGCACTTTGAACTTGGGAGGAATGATGATCCCAACAACCAATCCTAGTTCTTCGAAATCCAGCCCAGGTAACCTTTGTACCTCCATGGCTGCCAACCGATCCTCAAGATTCTTATACTTATCGTCCACCAGAGGGTACTGCTGTTCAGAGTAATCTTCATCCTCTTCCTCTTCTTCCTCTTCAGCTTCATACTCGGAAGGTGCCTCAGCTCCTTTTCCCTTACCAACCCCTTCGCCAGACGTCAAGGGGAAATCCAGAACTCTCCTAGCCTGATTCTCAAATCTTCTTCCCATAGTGGCCACACCAATTCTTTTCTTTTTCTTCTTTTCCTTTTCCTTCTCTTTCTCTAACAGTACTTTAAGATCCTTTTGACCCTTTGCCAAGGTCATGAGGAGTTGTTGGAATTGCGAATTCTGTGCTTGCAGATCTTTAACCGTCTGCTCTATATCCATCTTGCTGAAATAAACAGCAGAAAGATAAGGAAACCTGGTGTGAAGACCTGTTTATGCATATGATGAATGATGTGTATTCATGTAATGCATTCAAGGATTCAGAAGTTCAAATTTGTTGCAAACAAAAAGAACACATGTCATATTAATAAGAAGAAATTTGTTAGTACATAAATGTCCCATGGGCAAAATATTACAAAATTCTTAATGTAAAAAGACGTTGCGCATCCTCTTTGGTGCGATGTAAGTGTTGAGATTCTGCTCTTCATGGAGTTGGCGGGTAAGTTCCAAGACCTTCTTCTCACTGGCGTAGAAGCTGGCTTCAAAAGTATTCCGTTCTTCCTTGAGCTGTATCCAACTCTTTTGCAAATCTTCCAATGATGTTGGCATGTCAGGATGTAGGAGGGTGTATGGAACCTCTCCTTCCGTAACAGGATCTTTGATCATAGGCAGAATGTGGGGGTAAGGCATCATAAGACTCTGGGCGCGGGTACGTACCCACTTGAGATAAGGCTCAAGGGGGATGGAATTCTTGTGTCCCAGTGTCTTACTATCCACTTTGTTGGGCATCCTCCAAGCTCGGATAAACCTTTGTCGAAGTCTTTGAGCGTCATTGTCGAAGTCAAAAACCAAGTCAGGAATCAGCATGTCATGAGGGCCATCCCTTCGGGCATACCCAAATTGTCTTAGAGCCAAACAGGGGTTGTAGGTAATGCCTCCCCTAATGCCAAGTAGTGGGACATTAGGGAATTCCCCACAACGATCAATGATGATGACATTTTCTATGAACTGAGAACACCAATGAACATCAGAATGTGTGAGAGTCATCAATCGTTGTTACCACCTTAAACCCTGCTCATTCTTCAAGACTGATTGGGGAAGGTGAGAAATAAACCACCTTGCTAGAAGAGGAGTACAACACATGAGAACACCTCTTTTCCTCATTGTTCGTGTGTGAAATGAGTGTAGGATGTCCCCAAGCAATGTTGGTATAGGATTCCGAGATATGAAAATCTTGATAGCATTCACATCTATAAGCTGATCAGGGTTTGGGAACAAGACCCACCCATAGATGAGAAGTGCTACAATCTTCTCAAAGGCTTGCAGATCTAGAGAGTTCCAGAAGTCTTGTGCCTTCTCAAATAGAAACTTTGCCAAGAAACCCTTGACACCACTTCTGGTTTCCCAATGACCTTTGATATCAGATGGTTGCAAGTGTAAGGCTTGAGCAACATCTTCAGGCTTTGGTTCTATTCCGTACCGTTGTAGGGTAGTTGATGGAGAATAGGAATCCTCAGGAGTTAAGAAAATTCCTCCAAAGTAGGTACTAGTTGGTAATCAGGAAATGTAAAGCAATGGTGTAGGGGATCAAAGAACTGGAAGAGAACTTTCACCATGTCTTCTTCAATGTTGGAGTTAACCAAGTTGAGGAGTCTACCATGTCTTTCACTGAAGATAGAATTCTATGGAATCTTGGAAGTAAGCTCCTTGAGTTGAGGATGGATTCTCATAAGGTTGACTTGAATTGTTTTCCGACGAAGAGATTCCATAACCTACAAAATAAGAACAAAGATGAAAATCCGAACCCTTGAAATGGTTAGTGGATGCATATGATGCTTTATGATGTTCATGATGTATGCACAAGTATATGTACAAGAAAATCACACAAGATCCTAGTTTCAGGCTTGCATGGGGTTTCATAGGTAAGTACCCTCTTGAAGTTAGTTGGCTCAACCTGTCCTATAAATAGTAACCAGGTCCTAAGGAGTTCAATATCACTGGATTATTTTCTGTGTTCATTGTTTCAGTTTAGCCACTTAACTGGCGACCGAAATATTCCAAGAAAATAACCCTCAATGAGCGTAGTATCGAGTATCTACCAACTTCGGACTGCACCAAAGCCGGTCATCTCATTACCCCTAATAAGGCCAAGATGGTCAAGTAAGGTTCTAAGAGTTCATTAGTGCTTCATGGCATCACTCAGCGGCCCCGTATTCTCTTTGATTGACTCAAAGTCTACCGGTACCCACAAATATGTCGCACTAATATAGCTATTGCTTCAACCATGTCGGTATACCCTGCACAGTTTCCACAATGTATTTCTATTTACCTATGAATGTTTTCCCAAAATCCGGGTAGAGGATTCAAACCCAAACAAGAGAACCAAATGTAAAGCAATCAAAGCAAACAAGGTAAGCATGTAAAGGTGATCTAAACCCTAAGGTTACTCCACTTTTATCTATATCCCCAACAGAGTCGCCAGTTCTATGATACGGTGGGAGAACTGACTTGGGATTTTGCGTTTGTGTTTGCAAATGTTTCAGTTTAGCAAGAGTCGCCATCGACTTTTTATTTTATCCAAAGGAAAGGTCAAAAAGCACAGGAAAGACCTTTGAGATGTTTTCTTGGGTTCGGGGAGTAGATTATGAAAAGGGAAGGTGCAAGCACCCTTTTCATCCATGGTTATCCATGGGCTCTTAGTTACTTGTTTAGATCACTTGCTTTTGCTTTTCAATTGTTTGAAATGGTGCTTTGTGTGTGGTTTTGAAAGATGTTTTGAAAAGAGGCCATCATTATGGCAACCTTTGTAATGATTCTTGTTTGAATGTATACAAAGGTGTATTTGTCCTTTGAAAAGATGTTCAATGTTTTGAAAGTTTGATTTGGGAAATATTTTGAAATTGTGTTGTGAGGTGTGTTTGAAAATAGCAAGGATGTTTTGCAAGTTTTGATCAAGTAACTAAGAGTTATCTACCCTATTTTACTCAAAGGTATTTCCTACACATTTTTAACCCTTTTGACAATGTTGTTTTATCATTGCATTTGGTAAACAACCTTGTATTAGGATGTTCATGGACCAAATTCTCTTAGCATGCTTAATTAAAATGAAAACTGAGCATATGTACAACTTCATGGCTATGAATACTACATTTCTTATTCATAAACCTAAGTCTAAATGTTCCTAAATAGAGAGATAGGAAGTTGATAAAAACCTGTTTCAGTTGACTTCGTGTATGGCAATGTGGAGCTTTTCAATAAGGCCTGAGATGTTTGGGAGCTTGCTTGAACTTCCCTTGACCTTCTCCAATGCCTAGCTTGCCTTGAATGTGCTTGAACAAGCCTACAGAACTCAACCTGCACAAGCTGAAATCAAAAACGGCAAACCCTGTAAATGGAGTTACAGTTAGTGTTTAAGGGTTGGGATAGCTTGGATAGGTTGTATGGAAGGTGTTTGAACAGATTTGGGGCAAATTGGAAGTTTTTTTCAACTTTAAACCCTAATTTGAAAAAATGGGTTTCTTGATGAACAAGTTTCATGTTTTGACACATCTTGATGAAAAATGACCCTTGGCACTTGATTTTGACCAAAAAGTCAAAGTTTGACTTTTCAGTGTATAGTCAAATTTGATCAATTGATTGAAAAATTCATCTGTCAATCTAATGCAATTGAGATCTTTTGAGCTTTGTGAATATGATAAGATGATGCCATTGAGTCCTTGAATCCATGCTTGAACCCAATTTTCCATTTGCTAGGTCAAAAATCAGAAATTGCCCTTGTGCAGTCAAAACCTTGAAAATGACCATTTTGCCCTTTTGGTGATCTGATCAAATTTCTTGTGGAGTTGTGGTCCAAACTTGATCAAATGGTTCATATGAGTTTATAATGTTTATGTGGGTCAAAATTTATGAGGTTTGACTGTAAATTGGCCACAATTGACTTTTTCCCCAATATAGCTGATTTCTAGGTCAACTGTCCAATTGACTGGGCAAAAATTTGATTCAAGGCTTGAAACTTGGTATGGACAAACTTATGGGTCCACCATGAAGTATGAAAGTAACTTTAAGCATTAGAAGTCCAAAAATCCCTATGCAAACTCAAACCCTAATTTAGCTCATCAGTGCAAGGAGATGTCTTGAGCAGAGCAAAACCCTAATCCTGTATGGAGTTCAAGGAGCCTTGTGAGGGGAAATCTTGATAAAATGAGAGGGAAAATTTTGGGGTACAACAGACATCTACTGCCATGGCATCAAACAAGAATTGTTTGATGAAGATACTGAAGATGTTGATCCCAATGTTGACAATATTGCGGGGACCAGCAAAGTTACTAGAAGCGGATGAATTTTCTCCCCAGAAATCTCCCCGAAAAATGTTTCTACACCTGTTCGAGTCACAATTACCAAGTCAACTACCGAGGCTCGGGGTAAAGAGCCAATGGTAGAGCCTGCCCAGACGAAGGCACCTAAAGAAACCACAATCAAGGACACCTCATGAAAATAGTTGGAAGAGGTTTTGAAAATCATCCGCAAGAGTGACTATAACATTGTTTAACAGTTGGGGAAGACCCCGTCCAAAATATCCATGTTATCTTTATTGCTGTATTCTGAAGCCCATGCAAAAGCTTTAGTAAAATTCTTGAAGGCTGCTCACGTATCGTGAAAGATTTTGGCTGATCAATTTGGAAGTTATGTGGCTAGCTTAACAATTGATAATGGATTAGGCTTCTCCGATGCTGACATGACTCCAGAGGGGAGAAATCATAATAGGGCCCTCTATGTCTCCATTGAATGCAGGGGCACTACATTGGCTCATGTGTTAGTTGATACTGGTTCTTCTCTGAATGTTCTGCCAAAGGGCGCTTATGCAAAGGGGTCGTGCTGAAACCCAGTGACATTATAGCTCGAGCCTTCGACGTGTCCAAAAGAATGGTACATGGAGAAGTGGATCTTCCTACCAAAGTGGGTTCACAGATCTTTGGATCCACCTTCTATGTATTGTACATCCGACCAACTTATTCTTGTCTATTAGGATGCCCTTGGATCCATGGGGCAGGCGATGTTACCTCCACTTTGAGCCATAAATTAAAGTATCCTATAAAATGAAAGGTTGTTACTGTCTGTGGAGAAGAGGAGTACATGGTCAGCCATTTGAATTCATTCTGTTACATGGAGATGGACGGGAATATATCAAGACTCCCTGCTAAACTTTTGAAGTAATTTCCCCTGCTGCTATTAAAGATGTTTCTACCATTCCAATGACTACCAGGGTTCCGTACAAGACGACTTCCTTGAAGGATGCCAAAGCTACTATAGAAGAAGATGGTTACACTATTTGGGGTCAACTTCCAGATATCCTCGATAAATCTGATAAGTTTGGTTTGAGATTTACTGCATAACGTCAAAGGGATATTTGTTGTGCTCGGGATGAAAGACCTCCGTTCCGTATCAGCAACAATAAAGTCAATGCTATAGAAGACACTGACAGTGATTGTGACTTCGACAACTGGACCTTTCCTACCTTTGGCAACAGGCTCATCAATTGTAAGGCGGAAGGAATTATCTCTATCTCCTATAGTCATGAGTAATAGTTATTTATGTTTTATTTCTTTTAGAATTTTGGTTATGTAATTTCTTTTAAAATAATGACTTTAAACATTGTCTCTTGCGTGAGGCACAATGGTTCATTTGTTAAGGGTTGTCATTTCATAAGTCATATTTTCATTTAATCAAAACATTAGACGTTTTGCATTCAAATTTTACGCTCTCTGTCTTTCTTTTACTTTATTGCATGTTCAAATAGCTATGTGTTCTTACACACACTCACACACTACATTGCAGATCCACATCCACTTCGGATCTCATTGATAACGATTATGCTATTGCCCCTTATGACTTTGAAAATCCGATCTACCAAGCCGAGGACGAAGGTGAGGAACACTGTGAGATAACTGAAGAACTTGCTCGACTCTTAATACAAGAAGAAAAGTCTATCCAACCGCACGAAGAGACGATCAAAGCCGTAAACTTGGGTTCTGAGATAGACAAAAAGGAAGTCAAGGTTTGCGCCATTTTAGAAAGCGGTGTCAAGAATAGGTTAATTCAGATGTTACATAACTATGTTGAGGTATTTGCTTGGTCGTACAAAGACATACCAAGGCTCGACATTGATATTGTGGTTCATCATCTTCCAATGAAAGAAGGTTGTTCTCTGATTAAATAGAAAGTTCATCGCACGCGTCCTGAGATTTTAGAGAAGATCAAGGCCGGGGTTATGAAGCAATTTAATGAAGGTTTCTTAGCGGTAACATCATATCCTCAATGGGTTGCTAATGTTGTTCTACTACCAAAGAAAGATGGAAAGGTACGTATGTGTGTAGATTACAAGGATCTGAATAGGGCAAGCCCCAAAGATGACTTCCTACTTCCATATATTGATGTTTTGGTCGACAACATCGCTCAATACAAGGTATTCTATTTCAAGGATGGTTTCTCAGGTTATAATCAGATCAAGATGGCACCCGAAGACATGGAGAATACAACTTTGTTCACATAGTAGGGAACATTTTATTATAAAGTTATGCCTTTTGGGTTGAAAAATGTCGGGTCAACTTACCAGCGTGCCATGGTAACTTGATTTCATGACATGATTCATCACGAGATAGAGGTCTACGTCAATGATATGATAGCATGGTCACAGACTGAAGAATAGCATCTTTATCATCTGCATAAATTATTTGAAAAATTGAAGAAGTACAAGCTAAGGTTGAATCCAAACAAATGCACGTTTTGGTGACGTATGGAAAACTCCTAGGTCTCGTCGTTAGTAGTAAAGATATTGAAGTTGATCCTGCAAAAGTTAAAGCCATTCAAGAAATGTAGGCTCTCTGTACTGAGAAGGAAGTTAGAGGTTTCTTAGGACGACTAAATTACATTGCATGATTCATCTCTCATTTGACTGCTACCTTTGAGCCAATCTTTAAGCTGCTGAAGAAAGATCAAGTAGTAAAGTGGAACAACGAATGTCAGATAAATTTTCATAAAATCAAGGAGTACTTACAAGAACCTCTGATTTTGATGCCACCAGTTGAAGGAATACCTCTAATCATGTACCTCTCAGTGCTAGAGAATTCAATGGGGGTGTGTACGGGGGAAACATGACGAGTCTGGTCGAAAAGAGCATGCAATATACTACCTTAATAATAAGTTTACCGATTGTGAAAAAATATATTCAATGCTCGATAAAACTTGTTGAACTTTGGAATAGGCTGCTTGCCGACTAAGACAATATATGTTGACTCATACCACTCTATTGGTCTCTAAAATGGATCCCATCAAATACATATTTAAGAAGCCAGCTCTCTCCGGAAGAATAGCCCGATGGAAAATAGTCTTAACAGAATACGACATTCAGTACACCACTCAAAAGGCAATAAAAGGAAGTGTATTGGCTGATCATCTGGCTCATCAAGCTGCAGACGACTACCAATCTATGAATTTCGAATTCCCGGACGAGAACATTATGCTAGTTATAGATTGTGAAGAACCTGGACCGTATAAAGGATCTGAGCCAGGATCCCGATGGACCATGGTTTTCGACGGAGCTTCTAACGCACTTGGCAACAAGGTCGGTGTTGTAATTATCTCTCCTCAGGGTTGTGAAATGCCCTTTACTGCCATATTTTGCTTTGACTGCACTAATAACATGGCTGAATGCGAAGCATGCATCATGGGTATTAAAGACACTATTGATATGAGAATCAAGTTCTTGAGCGTATAAGGGGATTCAACCTTGGTAATCAGTCAGGTTAAGGGAGATTGGGATACAAAACTCCCAAATCTCATTCCATACCGAGAGCATGTGCTGACCTTATTTCCATACTTTGAGGAGATCACTTTTGAGCACATCCCAAGAGAAGAGAATCAGTTGTCGGACGCATTAGCTACCATGTAATCCATGTTCAAGGTCAGATGGGATAACGAAGCTCCTCGGATTACTATCAAAAGATTAGATGAACTGGTACATTCCTATGAAATCGACACTGACGGAATGGAAGAAAAACCTTAGTTTCATGAAGTGAAAAGATACCTTAAGGCTCAAGAGTAACCTGAAGAAACATCTATCAGTGACAAGAAATTCTTACGGAGGTTCTCAGCTAAGTTCTTCATGAGCAACAAAATTTTATAAAAATGCAATCATGATTCAACTCTGCTTCATTATATGGACAAGAAAGAAGCAGAAAAGATTATGGAAGATATGCACGAAGGTATCTTCGGTACTCATTCCAGTGGACATACTATGACTAAGAAAATCCTGAGAGCGGGTTACTATTGGTCGACCATGGAAACTGATTTCCATCATCACTCCAGAACGTGTCACAAATGCCAAATATACGCTAATAAAGTACATGTGCCTCCAGTACCTCTGAACGTTTTGACTACTCCTTGGCCATTCACAATGTGGGGAGTTGACATGATTGGAGTAACTTTCTACACGTAGTCCCCAACCGTGAACTTTTTTATTTTGGCCTTTTTATTGTAGTTCATTGGAACCCGTTCTTTTTGTTGAATTAGTATATCCAATGCAACTAATCTTTCTTCATCTAGATCTATTGTTTCATCCAGCATCATATTCCAATATTATTCTGATGAAAGTTCGTGTTGGTGCCACACTTGTACTAATTATAAGTGTATCTCGATTGGCAAAACTATGTTGTGTCCAAATGCTAGTCGGAAGGGCGTCGACCCGATCGCTTCCATGGGAGACACTCGACAAGCCCATAAAACTTGATCTAACGTCTTGTGTCAATTATTGGGTTTCTTAGAGACGTGTTTCTTAATTAACCCAATTATTACTTTGTTGGAAGCTTCGACCTGACCATTGGCTTGAGCATAATAAGAAATGGATGTTACCAAGTTGAAGCCTGTTTTAGATGCAAACTCTTGCATCTTACACCCAATAAAAAATTATTCTTGGTCTGTAGTGATTGTCTCAGGAATCTCAAAGCTTTAATGATACGCTTTTGAATAAAGTCAATCACTACTTCTTGGTCGACATTGATCAATGGTACTGCTTATATCCATTTACTGACGTAGTCTATCCCTACTAGGATGAACTTTTGTTATTTCAACGAGGCCGGTCAAATTTCTCCTATGACGTCCAGCGCCCATCCTAGAAATGGCCATGGCTTAATGATTATATGCAATTTGCTTGTAGATACATGTTGAATACCTACACGCTTTTGGCCTTCTTGACAACCCATAGAAAATTCAATAGAGTCCTTCAACATGTTTGGCCAATAAAAACCCTGTTGAAATAGCAGCCATTTCATTTTATGACCAACATGGTGGGCCCACAAGCTCTGTGAGTGCAACTTCACTGTTAGATGTTTTGCGTGATGTCAAAACACAGAAAGCTAGCATTTTAGTATGATGGACGGTATCCTTATGTCTTGTGGAACACCCTTGCATTAGAGGTCTTAGGAATAATTTAAAACAACTTTAAAATTGGTCCCAATCATGAAAAATCAGTTTTTTCACAAAATCATAACTTATGTGTTGACCTAAAATATGGATGTGTCGACACATACATTCAGCATTTTTGCATTTTCTTAAAAGCTTCAATATGTATCGACACAGAACTTTTCAAGTCGACACATGTACTGCAATAGTAAAGCTTTCAGTATTTCTGCTTTAAGACACAGGCACATGTGTCTACACATACGATTTTCAGGTCAACACATATATTGCATTTTTAAAGCCTGTAGCTATTATTTTTCATGTGTCGACACATAAATTTTTCAGGTTGATGCATATTTTTTTGTGGGTTATTTTTTCATTATTTTCTCCTTCTGAAACTACCCTTTTTTAAAAAGAGTCCAACTATAAATATATGATTCATGCATCATTCCAACTCGATGATACCATAATATTAGCCTACATTTCCTCTTCTTCTTCAACCTTTCAATCTATGCATACACACCAACATTACATTATGATGATGTTCCATCGGGGTGCCATCTAGACGAAGAATTATGGATTTCCAATTGGTTTGGGTTGAGATTTATAGGGGTTTTCATCCGGGAAAATACATTGAGTTTCTCCTCCTAGATCATTTGTTGAAATGAGGGTTTTCATGCAAGACCATTTGAAGGATCGTCCATGTGAAAAATCCCTTGGAGTGTTTGAAATATTTTCAAGAAATCTTAGAGTGTTTGAAATCTTTTTAAGGAAGTAGCAATAATTGGATGATAGAATTGTTGATCTTGTATGGATAGTGTGCAATCAGAATTACTCAAGTGAAAAATCTCTTGGAGTGTTTAAAATCTTTGCAAAGAACCTTGGAGTGTTTGAAATCTTTTCAAGGAAGTAACTTAAGCGGAAAATAGGTTGTATCTACCGGTCTTGGTCTTATTGAGTAACAAAAGAAAAGAAGGGGTTGAATCAACATCAAACGATTATTGTTTGTAGTATTGCTCTTGAACATTTCTCTTGTAACCATACTTTTACAAAGTAAAAATTATCCTAATTCCAAATTTGGAATTGGGGGGAGATGTAGTCATAGCGAGGACGATTGGTGAACTTCTTAAAACAAATCCTTGTGTCTCTCTTTTCTTTTATGTCTTTTACTAGCTTTAATATTCTTCAATAAATTTGTCAAATATCATTGCGTTATAAATTGAATTCTAAGTAATTTTATGAACTGTTTTTTGATTTACATCAAGTGTTGATATTGCTTATAATCACTTTTGATTATAAGTGCTTTTGTGCATCAACACAACTTAAAGGAAAATTTTGAAACTTCCCTTGCACACCAAGTATTTGACAAATGTTTTAGCTTGTTCAAATCAAAGGAAAATTGCAATGTTCTATCACTTACTCTCATTTACTCTTTATGTGCAATTTGTTGAATATGTTTTATGATTGATCAGTTCGTATAGAATTTTTCTTTGATTGTTAAAGTTTAAATTTTTTATTGTTTAGCTTATAATCACTTTGATTTTAAGTGTTTTTTCATATCAACTAACCTCAAAGAAAATTCTAAATAATTAATTGCACGCGACATGTTTGATAAAGTGTTGAGTTATGTTTTTAATATGAATTCATTGGAAACATGAAACCATTGTATGGAATATTAAATGGTTAATTGAGATATTATTATGTTGATTGATTTTATCATTATGTTAATTCTATATGGATCGTGCTTATTCGAGTTTTCAATAACTAGGTTTGTTTAGACTACTATCTTGATCAAGACCAAAATCCTTCTGCTCAACATTGTTTTTCAAATAAGTTTTAAATAATATTTTTGAAAGGTAATTTTTATTTGGGGATCTATTCACCCTCCTCTAGATCCAGTTCAGTAGTCTAACAAGTGGTATAAGAGATCTGGTTAATTCTATGCTTCGAAACTCTTAATAGAAAATGGTGTACGAACCTAAAGGGATTTACAAATTAGCCCTAACATTTTTTTCTGAAGAAAACTATAGTTATTGGAAATCTTGTATGTACATTTATGTTAATTCATATGAAAAGGATATGTTTGAAGATATTACTCAAAACAATGTTATTGGCGATGTCACATCTAAGCTAGAAGCACTATGGAATAATGATGATAAGAAAAATTCATCAAATCTCATTAATTGTTTCAACGCACTTGGTATGCCTATTTCCAATGCAATTGCTACTAACAAAGTTTTGAGATGTCTTATTAGGAATTAGCAACCGAAGGTCACCGCAATCAAGGAAGCTAATGATCTGACAACACTTGATCTTATTACATTGATTGGTAAGTTTGAAGAACATCAGCAAGAATTTACTTGCTTGGAAAAGCGTGAGAAAAAACTTGAGAAGAAGAAGAAAAAGGACAAAGACACGAATAAGGAGGAAAGAAAAAATCCTAAAGCTCTTAAGGCATCAAGTTCTAGGTCCTCAAATTGTGAGCACGTATACGATAATGATTTTAGTGATGGTGAAAATTTAAATTTTCACAATGGTTATATGATTCCCCAAATGGAACTAATTATTTCACTAACCCCTAAGGACTCAGTGAAGATTGAGTACCTAGCTTGTCTTGTTGTTTTTTTAGGAACGTTGTTTTGACTCTATAAAGAGAATATGGGTTCTCATTTATGAAGGTTCAAGACATATGAACATATTATAATTCTATTGTATATGTGGTAATATGATGAATTATGTGATCTAGAAAGCAACAAAAAGTTTTTGTTTTATTGGTAAAAGATGCATACGTTACTTTTGATGTTGTATCCAAGAATATTTGGAAAAGGTATTTCATTCATGATGTAGGTTTATCTTCAAGAGACATACTCATTGATGATGAAGAAGGAATTGATCAATCCGAATCGGGAAAATATGAGGAGAAAGATAACTAACATGAAAAGGATAAAGATGAAAGTTCAATCAAAATGAATGTTCAATCAAAATGAATGTTCAATCAAAATGAATGTTCAATCAAAATGAATGTTCAATCAAAATGAATGTTCATTAAATCAATAACCTTGTTCGATTTATCAAAAGCTATACTTTTGGGTACTTTGTCAAAGTGAAAAGTGGTAAGATCATGTTGGTTTAAAAGCTTTGTGGCACACTTTGCATTTGGTGCAACTTTCTTTCAAGAGTTCTGTGTGAAATGCAAGTGCATCCTACGTCATATTGCACGATGAGATAGTATCGATTTAACTCTCACTTTGTTAGTAAGTTCTCTCTTTTACTTGTTTATTTCTCTAAATATATGACATACTTGGTGTATGGTATATATATTCTGGGTACTCATTTGCAACATAATTCTTAATTAATAATGATAGTGACTTATTAGTTTACATACTTGAAATTACCTCATCATATTATATTTACATGTATTTCTTATAAACACTTATGTGTACATAACCATGTTTAGCTTCATTAAACATCAAGCATAACACATTTTACATTATATCATATTTGATTCTACTAACATGTAACTTGTCAAAGAGTTCTCTAAGTTTATGCAAGGAGTGTTTGAAATGAGTCTTACGGAAAGTTGAATTACTTTCTCGAACTCCAAATACAGCAGCTCAAGGAAAGAACATATGCGTGGGGAATTACCTTCGCGATCATGTTGAAATTTAGGGATTATTAATGTCTCTAATGTTGCTTTCTTAATTATGATGCTTGCACTTTTATACTTTTTCTATAACAATTTGTTTGAGTATTTTACATCATGTGAGTGAAACTTCTATTCCATCAAGAGTGAGGTAATATTGTTCCAAATCTCTCCTTGAAAGTAAGAAGTTTATTAATACATGTTTTAGTTGATGAAAAATGCTTGATATGTTCTCAAATGATGAAAATCATAAATGTTAATTTCCAAATTTTTTGATTGATAACCATTGTGTGTTCTCAATGTATATGCTTATAATGACTTCATATTTTAACTCTTTCACATTTGTATAAGTTTGTTCTCGTATGTAAAAGTATGTGTTTTGATTATTATTTCTTGCATTTGTGCATGAGTTAAATGTGAGCATGTTAATTACATGTACGGTTCATGTTGTAGTTGAGTCACATTTTATGGCAACATTTTCATTTTGGATTGGGTAGTGACATGTTCTTGTCACTATGCTAGGCACATGTGTGTGCGACATCGGGAGTTCCATTGTGTTGTGTTACTAAATCGTGACACTATAGAAGCAATTTAACTAGCTTGCTCTTGCATCACATTCATTATTATTCATGCAATTGCATTGCATGTGTGGTAATGTTTTATGATTTTTATCTATTTTTTTTGTATCATTATATATATATATATATATATATATATATATATATATATATATATATATATATATATATATATATATATATATATATGGGGATATGTAATTGTATTCTCTTCTTTGCAAAAATGCCTCTGTGTGATATATTAGTATTCGTATTGGAATATGATACTTCTCACAATTTCCCTTCTTTCTTTTTTATGTAGTCAAAGGGGGAGAAGAATATGTGAGATGAAAATGGGAAGCATAAAGTCAGGGGAGCCTTTGATAACTACATTAAATGCATCATCGTAAGTTTTTCCATAATAAAAAAAGGGGAGTTTGTGAGTGCAACTTCAGTATTAGATGTTTTGCGTGATATCAAAACTCGAAAAGCTAACATTTCAGTATGGTGGGCGATATCTTTATGTCTTCTGGAACTCCCTTGCATAGAGGTCTTAGGAATAATTTAAAACAACTTTAAAATTGGTCCCAATCATGAAAAATCAGTTTTTGCACAAAAATATCACTTACGTGTCGACCTGAAATATGGATGTGTCGACACATAAATTCTGCATTTCTGCATTTTCTTAAAAGCTTTAGTATGTGTCGACACATGACCTTTTCTGATCGACACATGTATTGCAATGTTAAAGCTTTTAGCATTTTTGCATTAAAACAAAGGCATGTGTGTCGACAAATACGATTTTCAGGTAGACACATGTACTGCATTTTTAAAGTTTGTAGCTACTATTTTGCATGTGTCGACATATAACTTTTTCAGGTCGACACTGTGAGAAACCCCTTCATATAATTGGTTTTGAATGATAGCAAATATATGTGAAATAATCAATGAATGTTAAAAACGCTTTACCTACATGTGTGCATTGTAAAAAAATATAGTATAACATGTTTAAAATGAGTTAAGAATGTGTTTTACACATAAAACACTGTTATAAGTCGACATAAACAACTTTGCATCGACGCATACTTAAGCAAAGAATCATAAAAATGATTCTGCTTCAGTATGAGTCGACACATCCATGCTATGCATCGACTCATAACATATTGATTCCCCTGGAATACAACCTTTAACCTTTATGCATTGATAAATAACTTCATGCATCGACACATGATATGTTGATGTCCCTGGAAAACATTTTTGAACTTTTATGCATTGATACATAACATCATGCATCGACTCATAACACATTTTGTCTTCAAAAATCAAAAGTTCAATTTAGTATGTGTCGACAGATACGTGTTATGCATCGACTCATGTAAAATGGTTGGCTCTGTAATATGTTGTAATATCTTCTTGCATCGACTCATAACAACATGTGTCGACTCATTCAGTGTTACATAACTAACATGAGTCGACTCATGCTAACATGCATCGACTCATAATACGAATTTCTGCCTCTATCCGTTTTCTGTTACATATATAAGTAAGTTTTTTTAGCAGTAAAACAGATGACACATTTATTACCATTGTGAGCATCAATTCTGAGCAGCAAGAAGCCTGCAAGATACTTCATCTTCATCATCTTCTCAATCATCTTAATTCAACAACAACAATAACAAAAATCAAACATCTCTGTTCAATTGGATCAACAGATTAAGAGATAACATTCAGTTGTGCATTTAAGGGATCTCAACTGGGTTGGAGATTCTGAAGGGGGCTTCGAGGAAAAACCAAGGGGTTTATCCTTCAAAAATGGACGTGTTCTTGAGGGTTTGTTAGTCACGGTCACACAAGTCGGATTCAACTATAGCAAGGGGTTTGGAAATCAGAGGGATGTTTGCAAACAGGTCGTGGAAGTGGAGGACCGGTTGTGGATCTTGCAGGGAATCTTGATAAGGCTCATATCAAGTGGAGGTTCTTACAAGAATAAGAAGATCTTAGGGATTTCTTTTTGTCTGTGTAGTGTAACCTTGTAATCAAATATTCAGCAAAATTGTTATAAGAAATCTCAATTTCAATTTTTGAATTGAGAGGGATACGTACCTACACGCGAGGACGATAGTGGGGAACTTCCTTACCAAACTTCCTGCGTATTGTTTTTTTCTTTCTCTCCATCTCTTTACATTTTCCGAAATTTTGCGATTCAATTGGCTTGCTGAGTTTTCTGTTTAATGATAAAATAGTGGTTCAAATACTTTCATCAAATCACCATTATTAACCATCAAACAAGCATTTGCCAACCATTTGACAAAATTTCTTACAAGTTTTAATTCATTGGAAACATTGTTCTTGTGATAATTGCATTAAAAATGTAAAGTAATCTGTGTTTAAGATTCATCTATTTCATATTGTTGTACCCAAAAATTATCCCTCTCATTTTTATAGAATTTTCTCACAAGATCTTCCATGGCATCAAGTTTGCAACACTAATACGTCAATTTAGGTTTGGAATTCGCACAAGGGCAAAATGGTCAATTGCATGCTGAAAAGTCAAACTTTGACTTTTGGATCAAAATCAAGTTTCAAGAATCATATTTCATCAAGTCATGTTAGAATATGAAGTTTGTTTCATTAAGAAAATCAAAAGTCAAATTTGCTTTGGAAAAGTAAAAATTCTAAACACTTAGAAATTTTTTAAGTGTTAAGAAATATAACAAGTTCAGAACTTCTGGCCAGATTTTCATCATGATGCAAGCTGATTTTGGAAGAACTCCTGACACAAGAGTTGTAGATTTCAATGAGATCTAAAACATTGTAGAACAGAACTTCTTCTAGAAATGCTGGGATTTCAAGTTATACATCCTTGAAAGCACGTCAATGAAACTAAAACATTCAGCAAATTCTGGGCCTTTCCAAGACAGATTCTGGTTAGAACTTCTGGGCCAGTTTTCACGAAGGTTCAATCAGAATTTGCAAGAGTAATTGAAAGAAGGTATGCAAAGCATGTTACAAGCTTTTGAAAAGTCTGAGAACTCCCTCCAGAACATGCTAGAGCAGGGAGATTCAAAGATCAGAAGTTGGATTTTGTTATAAGTTACGTTGATGCTAAACTTATGATCCAAACTAAGCTATGATACATAATCTCATATTATCGATTTTCTGTTTGATAAATCTCATCATCATTTAATCCTCACACCCACTTTTGAGTCTTTATCCAAAGGATTTCCCCACGTGTGGCATAGAGGTACCATTGCTGTCCTTGAAAAGAAAACTTTTGTACAAGTTAATGCTGGGCCCATGCTCTACTTTTGCTTCTGAGGGTACTTTCCCATAATTCATGCTTACAAATCCAGCTTAGGCACGGCTAAAAGCTTCTAACCACCCTACGTTGTGCCTTGAACCTTACTTGTTTAACTTGCTTCAAGAACAAGCCAGCGCCCTAGCATGATGGTTGTACTTTTGGCATCTCGAAGC
The DNA here is from genome assembly GCA_948472305.1 of Vicia faba. Lineage (NCBI taxonomy): Eukaryota > Viridiplantae > Streptophyta > Magnoliopsida > Fabales > Fabaceae > Vicia > Vicia faba. The sequence goes on along the minus strand of OX451737.1, from coordinate 85,187,891 downwards.
TCCAAAATCCTTGCCTATAAATTGAACTTCATTTGCAACTGTAAAGAGGTCTATGATAGGAGAATTAGCCTTGAAACCTTGCTGAAATTTGAAAGAATTGGAAACTAAAAACATAAACACAAAAACCTGCTAAGCTTTTTTTTTTCTTTTTACGCCCGAACTCTAATTTTCTTGCACACCTCTTGGCCAAATCACCCACTCAGTTTCTAATATACATTTAGAAACAATCCCAACTTCTGCTTACAGACTAGAATTCAATATCCACCAACTTCCATTTCAAAAATCAGAACTTTGCTACTTGGTTGCTCCAGAATATTACAGCCATTCATAGTTCAAGTGGAGGTTTGTTTCAGCTTTACGGGAACGTGAGAAAGCTGACCAGAACATCACAGCAGTCAACACCAGGCTCTAGTTCAGAGAATAATTTTCAGCTGCAAGGTAAGTTTCTTCTGACTTGTACCTCATTAACTTAGGCATTGATATGTTTGCATGTTCAAAAATACAATGTAGACATCCTAACTCTGATTCTGTACATATTCATATATTTCATATATTTTTGCCTAAGTAGAGAGAATTTCAGTTCAGAACTTCTTGAGGAAATTAGGATTTAGAATTAGGGTCAGCAAGATACATGCTTGTTTCTAATTTACAGTCCTGATATTTTTATGTTTCTGAAACCATGATGAAATCCGCCATAACTGTCATGTGTGCATTTTCTGTTTTGTTGAGAAATGGCTAAGTTGTAGATGCTCTGACTGGCGGGGAGAAAGAGATAAAGTTCATCATCTGAACTTACTTTGTGATATATGTTTATGTTTTTGCTTCTAATACCAGATGTATAGCCACCCCAGTGGTAGAGAGCGCATGCATAAGACATTAGTGTTAAGACATTAGTGTTACAAAAGGTATCCTGACTCCTGTAAGGCTTACTCTAAATCCTGAGTTGAATTTTTCTACAAAATTTCTTTTATCTGCTAAAACGCATTTTCAAAACTTCAAAGACAAGCATGAACTTTGCATTATTTGAATATCGCTGTTTGCATATGGCTATTTGTTTGACAGCAGAGAAATTCACACGACGAAGATCTAATGAACGAAAACCCTCTCAATGAACGAAATCACTTCAAGTGGGAAAACACTTCCAATAACAGGTCTCATATAAACAAGGGGCATGATGTGTCATTATCCAACACATCTGGGGCAGCCCATCAAAATTCCAAGAAATCTCTCGAGGGGTGCCGAATATACCGGGGGCAAATCTCCATCTGAATCACTTGGGGCATTGGACATGAGTTCCGACAACGAATCATGTAGACATCTTCTGGCAGTGTGACAACACTTGCTATCAGGGGGAGTGACAAATCTCCCCAAAGTTATTTTCATACGGTAGTCCCCAGTCAGAGTCTCAATCTCTTGACAACCCCCTCCCCAGCTGAGCTGGTCCTAAAAGAAGAAGCCTTGTGGATTTCTTCCTAAAAGAACTCACCTTCTCAGTAGTTAGTCAAATATTCCTCAATAGGGTCTATTTCCCCAACAAACAACAAACATTAAAATTCCCCGGCTTAGTCTATCCTCTCCAGCTTGAGTTTTCCTTTCAGACTATTACAAATCAGAGGATCATAACCCCTGATCCCCAATGAATTTACCAATAATGTCTTTGCTATCTTTGAAAATTTCTATGAAGCCTGGACCCGACCAGGTAATAGTATAACTTTCAGTCACTATGAAGCCTGGACCCGACCAAATAATAGTATAACTTCTCAAGGTAATATAAATCCTGGACCCGACCAGATAATAGTACAACTTTCAGTTACTATGAAGCATGGACCCGACCAGATAATAGTTTAACTCCAAGTTACTATGAAGCCTGGACCCGACTAGATAATAGTACAACTTTCTATCACTATGAAGCCTGGACCCAACCAGATAATAGTGTAACTCCAGATACTATAAAGCCTGGACCCGACCAGATAATAGTACAACTTTCAGTCACTATGAAGCCTGGACCCGACCAGATAATAATGTAACTTCTCAAAGTACAATGAAGCCTGGAACCGACTAGATAATAGTACAACTTTCAATTACTATGAAGCCAGGACCCGACCAAATAATAGTTTAACTCCAAGTACTATGAAGCCTAGACCCGACAATATAATATTACAACTTTCAGTCACTATGAAGCCTAGACCCGACCAGATAATAGTGTAACTTCTCAAAGTACTATGAAGCCTGGACCCGACCAGATAATAGTGTAACTTCTCAAAGTACTATGAAGCCTGGACCCAACCAGATAATAGTACAACTTTCAGTTACTATGAAGCCTGGACCCGACCAGATAATAGCTTAACTACAAGTTGCTATGAAGCCTGGACCCGACTAGATAATAGTTTAACTGCAGTTACTATGAAGCCTGGACTCGACCAGATAATAGTTAACTTCTCAAAAAACACTATGAAGCCTGGACCCGACCAGATAATAGTTTAACTGCAGTTACTATAAAGCCTGGACCCGACCAGATAATGGTTAACTTCTCAAAAACACTATGAAGCCTGGACCTGACCAGATAATAGTTTAAATCTTCGAGATATGGAAAAAACCTAGACTCAACCAGACAAGGGTTTAATTTCTTTTCCCCGATAGAGTTTTCCTCTACCCCAACAAGTTACTGTGAAGCCTAGACCCGACTAGATATTAGTTTAACTTCAAGAAAGTTATTGTGAAGCTTGGGCCCGACCAGATAACGATTAACTTCATCCACCTCAGAAATCTACGAAGCCTAGAATCCGACCAAATAGCAGTTTAATGTCAATAAGTTACTGTGAAGCCTGGAAACCGACCAGATAATAATTTAACTTCACTCTCCCAAGAAATTTTCTGTGAAGCCTGGAATACGACCAAATAACAGTTAATCTTCCCCAAGATAACTCCCTATTATAGCAACAGAGACTCTTGAACTCTTTTCCCCAAACCGAGATCAACATTCTCCACAAAGATTTCTCAAGTCAAAATCAATATTCCCCAGCGGAGTTCTCCTCAAACAATAAAACAAGGATCCCTATCACTTGTCAAGGATTTATTTTCCGAGGCAAAAATACATTTCAACAACACTTCACATTCATACATCATATAACATACATGATATATGCATACAACACAACCTCATTACATAATGCATTTCATACATCATGACATTTCATACAGCCAACCCTTTACCTTTTCAAGAAAGATCAATTGATTGATAATTATCATCAACATTTTTCAAGAGGTCCAAGACTAGTTCTTGGAACTAGACAAAGCAACTGTCTACATTTCCATATGAAGTTTTACACGGACTCATCATGAAGTTACCCTACCCAGGTTCCTTCATATTTCCAGATGAAGTTTTATACGAACTCATCATGAAGTTACCCTACCCAGGTTCCTTCTCATTTCCAGATAAAGTTTTACACGAACTCATCATGAAGCAACCCTACCCAAGTTCCTTCTCATTTCCAGATGAAGTTTTACATGGACTCATTCTGAAGCAGCCCTACACATGCCCATCTTAAATTAAAGAATCAAAGACCTCTTCTGGTAAGATTTAGTTCTTCCAGATTAAAAACAGGAAAAAATAAATCTACTATTTCAGTATAAATCAACTAAAAGATTTATCCTGATACCTTCCACAGTCACCTTTGGATGGAACCTATAAGCCCTCCCCGACAAACTCTCCACCATCCCTCCAAATGGCATTTTTAAGCCCATTCCCTACAAAGTCAACTAACACATCATCGAGTGCAAATTTCTGGGCACTCTAGTGTTCAATCATATTCCACCTTCAAGTCACGAATGGCAGACTCGCCAATCTAACTCTTCAGGTTTTAGAAGATTGAACAGGGGCAGTTGTTGTACCCCTAAATTTTCCCTCTCATTTCTCAAGAATTTTCTCACAAAATCTTCAATGGCATCAAGTTTGCAGCACTAATACATCAATTTAAGTTTGGAATTGGCACAAGGGAAAAAAGGTCAATTGCACGCTGAAAAGTCAAACTTTGACTTTTGGATCAAAATCAAGCTTCAAGAATCATATTTCATCAAGGCATGTTAGAATATGAAGTTTGTTTCATTAAGAAAATCAAAAGTTAAATTTGCTTTGGAAAATTCAAAATTCTAAACACTTAGAAATTTTTCTAAGTGTTAAGAAATATGACAAGTTCAGAACTTCTGGCCAGATTTTCATCATGATGCAAGCTGATTTTGGAAGAACTCCTGACACAAGAGTTGTAGATTTCAATAAGATCTAAAACATTGCAAAACAGAACTTCTTCTAGAAATGCTGGGATTTCAAGTTATACATCCTTGAAAGCACGTCAATGAAACTGAAGCATTCAGCAAATTCTGGGCCTTTCCAAGACAGATTCTGGTTAGAACTTCTGGGCCAGTTTTCACGAAGGTTCAATCAGAATTTGCAAGTGTAATTGAAAGAAGCTCTGTAAAGCATGTTACAAGCTTTTGAAAAGTCTGAGAACTCCCTTCAAAACATGCTGGAGCAGGGAGATTCAAAGATCAGAAGTTGGATTTTGTTATAAGTTACGCTGATGCTGAACTTCTGATCCATACTAAGCTATGATACATAATCTCATATTGCATATTTTCTGTTTGATAAATATCATTATCATTTAACGCTCACACCCACTTTTGAGTCTTTATCCAAAGGATTTCCCTATGTGTGGCGTAGAAGTACCATTGATGTCCTTGAAAAGCAAACTTTTGTACAAGTTTATGATGGGCCCATGCTCTACTTTTGCTTCTAAGGGTACTTTCCCATAATTCATGCTTATAAATCCAGCTTAGGCACAGCTAAAAGATGTTAACCACCCTATGTTGTGCCTTGAACCATACTTGTTTAACTTGCTTCAAGAACAAGCAGCGCCCTAGCATGATGGCTGTACTTTTGGATTCTCCAAGCTCCAAAATCCTTGTCTATAAATTGTACTTCATTTTCAACTGTAAAAAGGTCGAGAATTTGAGAATTAGACTTGAAACCTTTCTGAAATTTCAAAGAATTGGAAAATAAAAACATAAACACAAAAACTTGCTAAGCTTTTGTTTCTTTTTACGCCCAAACTCAAATTTTCTAGCACACCTCTTGGCCTAATCACCCACTTAGTTTCTAATATACATTTAGAAACAATCCCAACTTCTTTTTACAGACTACAACTCAATCTCCACCAACTTCCATTTCAAAAATTAGAACTTTGCTACTTGGCTGCTCCAGAACATTACAACCATTCATTGTTCAAGTGGAGGTTTGTTTCAACTTTATGGGAACGTGAGAAAGCTGACCAGAGCATCACAGCAGTCAACACCAGGATCTAGTTCATAGAACAATTTCCAGCCGCAAGGTAGGTTTATTCTGACTTATACCTCATTTACTTAGGCATTGATAGGTTTGCATGTTCAAAAATATAATGTAGACATCCTGACTCTGATTCTATACATATTGATATATTTCATATATTTTTGCCTAAGTAGAGAGAATTTCAGTTCAGAACTTCTTGAGGAAATTAGGATTTAGAATTAGGTCAGCAAGATACATGCTTGTTTCTAATTTACAGTCCTGATATTTTTATGTTTCTGAAACCATGATGAAACCTGCCATAACTGCTATGTGTGCATTTTTCTGTTTTGTTGAGAAATGACTAAGTTGCAGATGCTCTGACTGGCAGGGAGAAAGAGATAAAGTTCATCATCAGAACTTACTTCGTGATATATGTTTATGTTTTTGCTTCTAATACCGGATGTATAGCCACCCTAGTGGTAGAGAGCGCATGCATAAGACATTAGTGTTAAGGGTCCTGAGTTATAGCCCCAAAAACACCCTTTTTATGTTTATCTCCTAACATTTTTACCCCATTAGTTGGACCAAAACTTCTAGATCAATCCCCTTTATTTTCTTTTCAAAACAGTGATCCTGGACCAGAACTTCTAGATATCCTCACCTAACAGCATTAACACTTCACTTGCCCATTATCAGAACTTCTAGAATTTACCTAATTCCCAGCAACCCCAGAACCTTAGTGTATCCGGACCCAGAACTTCTGACCTTCCCCTTCTCTGCTAACATTTTCTTTCTGACTTGCAGTGCACCGTAGTCAGAACTTCTGTCCTCTTTTATTTCAGCAATGTGCTGATTCTGACCCCTTTTCCTCTTATTATTTTTATCATCACTTTATTTTCATTAATCAAAAACCCCAAAAATACTTTATATTTATGCACTTTGTTTTATTTTCTTTTAAAAAGACTAAAAATATTTTCCTTAGCCAATTTATTTCTTTTTATTAACAAAAAAAAACAAGTCTATTTTACATTTTTTGTAGATTATTTCAATATGGTTGTAATAGATAATTAGGACTTTAATTTCTTGCAATCCCCGTTTGTAAATTTGTACACCCCATTCCCCTAATGATTGTAATAGCATAGAATATTTACTTTCCGCAATTTATCGCTTTCATATAAATGCTAGTAACTAGGATTTGTATGGGAAGATAAAAATCAACAAGTAGACAACCCTTAATCAAAGACTAAATTCCTGCAAATTAAACACACTTTCACATATGCACCCCTAGGGTTAACCCCACTTGTTGCCTAAAAATGGTCATGTTATGCATGTGAGACGTCTTAGCAAAACAATCAAAAATACAAGATCATAGTCCCTCGATGATGCTACGAATGTTTCCTTTCAAATGATCTTAGTCCCTCAAGAGAAATGTTAAGATATCTCACAACATTGCTATCATGACCATACGATGACCCACGCCCGTCCCTTTACATCCAAAGATAAGACATCTTACCAATTAATGGTGAGATAGAAATATCAAAGGAAGGAGGAAAAGAACAAAGACTTTTGAGTAGGTAGAAACGTTCATAGTTGCTTGCTCACTTTCAAAATAAACATCCTTGCAAACACACACCAAACACTTTCAAAACATGAAATATTTTCAAAAGTCCAGCACTTTGTATACGTTCTTATAAAACGAGAACCATTACAAAGTTTGCCTAAACGAAGGCGATTTTCAAAATACTTTCAAAAATCACAAAGCACACTTTCAAAAAAAAGAAAGTGATCTAGCAAGAAACTAAGAGCCCATAGATAACTATGGATGAAAAGGATGCTAATACATCCCCCCTTTTCATAATCTACCCCCCGAACTAAAGAAAATAATCTCAAAGGTCTTTCCTGTTCTTTTCCGCCTTTCCTTTTGGATAAAAGAAAAGTCGGTGGCGACTCTTGCTATCTGCTACAATTGAGATGAAATGCAAAACATCCTAAGTCATTTCTCCCACCGTATTACACATACTAATAAAATCCAACAAGTTTATCGCATGTCCGGTTTTCTAGTAGTTGGTTCAAAATAGACGGAAGTTGATTCTGGACCTTACTTTTCCACTGCTTTTAACAAAATTTGATAAAAGATTTTAAATCCTTAAAAATAAGGAGGTGATCTATTTACCCCCTCTCGATCACTTGCCACACCGTCTAACAAGTGGTATCAGAGCGTTGGTTAGCTGGTACTTTGTGTCTACTAGTAACGCTATGACCTTTGAACCAAAGGGGTGTATAATAAAGATTTTGTTTTCAATGTTGGAAACTATGGCTATTGGAAAGACTGCATGCGAGTACACATAAATTCCATTGACAAGAATGTATGGACTGCCATTTAGAATGGTCCTTTTCAAATTACCCTGAGGAATTATGCAGGTGCAATAGTACCTAAACCTGAGGATCAATGCAATGAAATAGATGAAAAGAAGTGGTCGTGCGATTGGAGAGGCAGAAATATGATATTCTCAACACTTGGTGTTGATGAATATTATAGAGAGTCTCATTGCACGTCCGCTAAACAAATGTGGGATGCTTTATAAATTGCCCATGTGGGCACTACTGAAGTTAAACAGTCCTGCATTAACACACTTAATCAAGAGTTCGAGCTCTTTCGCATGAAACAAGGAGAATCTATCTATGACATGCAAAAGACATTCGTTCATCTTGTGAGTCGTTTAAATACACTTGGAAAACCTGTTTCCAATGAAATTTCTACTAATAAAATTCTGAGATGTCTTAGCAGGGAATGGAAACCTAAAGTAACAGCTATCAAGGAAGCCAATGACCTCATACGCTTACCATTACAACTCTGTTTGGCAAGCTGGAAGAACATCAACAAGAATTGGAAAGTCTTGAAAAATATGAAAACAAGAGTAAGAAGGAGAAGAATAAAGACATGGAGTGTGAGAAGAAGTTAATAGCTATAATGGCTTCTAGCTCCAAGTCCTCAAACAAAGAGCAACATGATAATGACTTAACTAGTGATGAAAATTATGATGATGAAGAAATGGGACTTTTTGTTCGGAGATACAATAGGTTTATTCGAAAGAATAGAATCAAGCACTCCGATAAGAATCTCATAAGCTTTAGAAAACAATCCAAAGAGACAAGGCAAGAAGAGAATAAAAAGAAAAGAAGTAAAGGATCTTGCTACAATTATGGTAAAGTTGGACACTACAAACTGAACTGTCCAAAGATGAAAAAGGACAAAGGAAAAGCTCCACCAAATAAGTTCAATAAACAAAGAAGAGCTTACATTGCATGGGAAAGCGATAGTGATTCATCAAACGATGAAAGTTCGAGTGATAGTGATGAGACTGCAAATTTATGTCCCATGGCACACACCAAAAATCAATCCCACCACAAGAAAAACAACCACGACAAGCAAGTAAGGCCAGCTTATCCTAACAACTTTTCTTCTATGTCTTTTTTCTGAACTGAAAATAGCTTTTGAAAAACTGTAAAACAAAGCTGAAGATGCTTTTAAGAGATTATCTTTCGATAAACAAATATTTTCATTCTTGGAGACTAAAGTCTATAAAGCTGAAAAAGACTTAAAAATGTCTAAAAGCTAGTATTGCAGAAAGTTCAAAGGATAAGGATGTCAGAGGATGTATTACTAGAAGTTAATGTGAAGTTTGTCATATTTGGAAACAAGAGGTTAGAACTCTTAATGCCAAATTGGAAAAAGCTTTACAGCCCAAGGTTACTTTTTCCGTTGATCCTAGACTTTTTAAGAAAAGGTTGAATCCACCATATGCAAAATGTTCTTTCGTTGAAAAGATTACAAAGGATTCAATGAGAAGAAGTAAGAAAATACATCATCATCATGGTTTGTGTCATTATTATTATCGTTTTGGTCATACTATTGAAAAATGTAAGTTTAGGAGATCTCTTGTTCCTAAAGTAATTTAACTATGGAAGCCTAAAGGCAACCATGTTACCACTTACCCACATGGACCCAATAAAAATTGCGTACCTACCTCTCTATTTTGATATTGCAGGAAAAGTGTCTTACATTCGTGGATAAAAGATGGTTTCTAGACAGCGGGTGTTCAAGGCACATGATAGGTGACATATCACTTTTCATTGACTTCAAAGAAAAGAAGAAGGGATATGTTACTTATGGATACAATAACAAAGGAGTGATACTCGGTAAAGGTAGTGTAGGTAATGCCTCTACCACTACTATTTCTGATGTCCATTTAGTAGAGGGGCTTAAACACAATTTGTTAAGTATTAGCCAATTATGTGACAAGGGTTATAAAGTTACTTTCATAAACACTTGCTGTATAATTGAAAATACTGAACATGATATTGTGTTTAAGGGTATTAGAGTAAACAATGTCTATATGCTTGACCTTTTTGATGTATCATTAACAAGCACTAAGTGTCTAGTCACCTTGAATGATGATTCTTGTCTTTGTCATAGACGTCTAGCGCATGTTAACTTTGATTTACTTAATAAGGTTGTATCTAAGAATCTAGTAGTGGGTCTTGCAAATATAAAATTTACAAAAGATCACCTATGTGATGTGTCCTAAATGGGAAAGCAAACAAGGGTCTCTTTCAAATCTAAAAATATGATTTCCACTTCACGACCCCTTGAGATTCTCCATATGGACCTCTTTGGACCTTCTAGAACAAAAAGTCTAGGTTGAAATTATTATGGTTTTGTAATTGTTGAATACTACTCTAGATTTACTTGGACTATATTCCTTCGTAGCAAAGATGAAACTTTTTATGCTTTTAAGAGTTTTGCAAAACTATCTCAAAACAGAATGGAATTAAAAATAATTACAATTCGAAGCGATCATGGAGGTGAATTCAAAACCATCTCTTTAATAATTATTTTGACAAGCATGGTATTGAGTATAATTTTTCAGCCCCTCGAACTCCACAGTAGAATGGAGTTGTGCAGCGAAAAATCGCGTTTTAGAGGACTTGGCAAGAACAATGCTCAATAAGGGTGGATTACCAAAATACTTTTGGGCTGATACAATTAGCACAACTTTTTATGTTTTAAAAAGAATATTAATCCGTCCTATTTTGGATAAAACACCTTATGAACTTTTAAAAGGAAGAAATCCATACTTGTCACATCTTCACGTATTCGGTTGTAAATGTTTTGTTTTGAATAATGGTAAAGAAAATCTGGGGAAATTCGATGCAAAAGTAGATGAAGGTATCTTTCTCGGATACTCACAATCAAGTAAAGCACATAGAGTATATAATAAGAATTTACTTACTGTTGAGGCGTCATTCCATGTTTCTTTTGATGAATCTTATCCGAAAAATGTCGGAAAAGATATTTCTCTTGATGGTGCAGGTGTATCTACAGAAGACATACTCAAGGAAACTGTTGAGGAAATTGATCAGTTCAAAACAGTTGACGATGAGGAGGAAAACGATACAAGCAATACAAAAGATGAGGAAGAAGAGTCAATGGAAGTAAATGATCTTCCACCTGCTTGGAAATCCTAAAAAGACCATCCTATTGACAACATATTGGGAGATATTTCAAAAGGAGTGATGACTCGCTCTAAGATAAGTAATTTCTGTTATCACTTCACTTTTGTTTCACAAGTAGAATCTAAAAATGCCAAAGAGGCCTTGATTGATGAATTTTGGCTAATGGCCATGAAAGAAGAGCTCAATCAATTTAAAAGAAATGATGTTTGGGAACTTGTCCCTCGTTCGCGAGACCATCATATCATAGGCACTAAGTGGGTTTTTAGAAATAAACTTGATGAAAACGGAGTGATAACCCGCAATAAAGCACGTTTAGTGGAACAAGGGTATAACCAAGAGGAGGGCATTAATTATGAGGAAACTTATGCTCTAGTTGCTCACCTTGAGGCTATACATCTCTTGCTCGCTTATGCGTGTGCAAAAAAATTTAAAGCTTTATCAAATGGACGTAAAGAGTGCTTTTCTACACGGAGTCATAAATGAAGAGGTATATGTCTCACAACCTCCTGGTTTTGGGAATAATGAATATCCAGATTATGTTTTCAAATTAAAATGAGTGTTATACGGTCTTAAGCAAGCCCCTCGGGTTTGGTATGAAAGACTTAGTAAATTTCTACTTGATCATGGATATTTAAGAGGTAAAGTGGATACCACTCTTTTCATTAAACGTAAAGGAAAGCACATTCTTTTAGTTCAAATATATGTAGATGATATTATTTTTGGTTCAACAAACCTACATTTGGTCGAAGAATTTTCTAAGGTTATGCAAGGTGAATTTGAGATGAGTCTCATTGGGGAGCTAAACTACTTCCTCAGTCTTCAAATAAAGTAGCTCAATGAAGGCACAATTGTATGTCAAACAAAATATTGGAAAGAGTTTCTTAAACGATTTGGAATGAACAACTCAAAATCAATTGACACCCTTATGCCTACTAACGGGAATTTAGATAAGGATGAACATGGTAAAAGTGTAGATGTCAAGAAACATAGAGGTATGATTGGATCCCTTTTGTATCTTATGACATCTAGGCCTAACATCATGTTTAGTGTTTACATGTGTGCACGATATCAATCGGATCCTAAGGAATCCCAATTGAAATCTGTCAAACATATACTTAGGTATCTCAATAGTACATCTAAGTATGGGCTATGGTATTCCAAGGGAAGCGATTGCAGTTTAGTAGGTTATTCCGATTCAAATTTTGCTGGCTGCAAGTCAGATAGGAAAAGAACTAGTGGAACATGTCATTTGTTTTCAAACTCTCTAGTGAGCTGGCATAGCAAAAGGCAGATTTCTGTTGCTTTGTCAACTGCTGATGCTGAATACGTTGCAGCCAGTTGTTGTTGTGCTCAGATTTTATGGCTGAAGAAACAATTACAAGACTATGATAATCAATTAAAATGTATTCCAATAAAATGTGACAACACAAGTGCTATAAATCTTACTAAGAATACTCTCTTACACTCACTCACTAAACACATAGAGATTAGGCATCCTTTCTTCACAATCATGTTGAAAAGGAGGATGTTATGTTTGAGTATGTTGATACTAAAAATCAACTTGCTGACATTTTTACAAAACCACTAGCAACAAAACCTTTCTTCAACATTCATCGTGATCTAGGGATTTTAGATCTCTCTTACTTGATATCTTAAGCATACATGTACTTAAATTATATTTATATATCACCATGCTATTGAGAGGTGCTTTTAGCTTTCGTACGTGTCTTAAAATCTCATCAACTGAGATAATATATTTCCTCTCTACTTTCTCTCTAAGAATTCTATGATTACTTATTAATTGACCTTAATTGTTCCATTAATATTGTCTATATATATTTCTTTTACATAATATGTTTGAACTTGACATATGAAAATTGCATTACATCATTATGTATGCATAATCATCTTTAGATAGTTCACTTTTTCATAATCATATAATTGCAAATGGGTCTCATATCCAACTGTTCATAGGAACTTGTAGAAAACTGCACTTATGTTAAAATTTACTGTTATGAGTCAGCTCATACAGTTATGAGACGAATCATACTGAAGAAAAATGTAAAAACAAAAATCAAAATTGTTTTCCAGTCGACACATTAAGGTTTGCATTGACACATGTTACTTTTGGTTGACACATACAATTCTTGGGTCGATACGAAACATTAAAAACATATTACGACAATATCAATTCATGACCCAGAACCCTGATATCAACCCACCTCCTCTGCCTCCTCCACCCTACAACTATGATGAATATTGTGATGGAAACAATCCTTAATCATGTCATGTCATACATCTCATAACATTTATCCTTATGTCTTTTGTTCTGAAGTTTGTATTAATGTTCTATTCAAACAATTTTTGTTATAGCTTATGTAAACTGAATATTCTCTGCGCTAAATGCTTTCACCATAATTATTTTCTGTTTACTCACTTATTACTATGCTTATGCCAAAACTCGTTCTGTTTGAATGACATTGGTTCTTTTTGTTACAAGTTTACTGAGATTGCATCTCAATTCATGTGTGCTGAAATTGCTGAAAATCTATCTTATTCTCTTTTTGATGTTGTCAAAGGGGGAGAAGAAGATGGTGTTAGAAAAGGATTCTTAATATGCACAAACTCAGGGTGAGAATCTCATTCATACATAATGTATCATCACACATCATCAAATATTTTCCATCACCAAAAAGGGGGAGTTTGTGACAACCCCTTCATATAATTGGTTTTGAATGATAGCAAATATATGTGAAATAATCAATGAATGTTAAAAAAGATTTACCTACATTTGTGCATTGTAAAATAATATTATAACATGTTTAAAATGATTTAAGAATGTGTTTTACACATAAAACACTTGTAACGCGGTGGGAGAACTAACTTGGTCATTTTGCGTTTGATCGCAAATGTTGCGGTTTAGCAAGAGTTGCCACCGACTTTTCTTTTATCCAAAAGGAAAGGCTGAAAAGAACAGGAAAGACCTTTGAGATGTTTTCTTGAGTTCGGGGGGTAGATTATGAAAAGGGAAGGTATTAGCACCCTTTTAATCCATGGTTTTCCATGGGCTCTTAGATGCTTGCTAGATCACTTGCTTTTTGTTTGAAAATATGCTTTGTGTGGTTTTTGAAAGTATTTTTAAAAGGCGCCATAGTTTAGGAAAACATTGTAATAATTCTCGTTCATAAGAATGTATACAAAGCATTGATCTTTTGAAAATGTTTTCAAGTTTGAAAGATGTTTTTGAAAGTGTTGGTGTTTGTTTTGAAAATAACAAGGATGTTTGATTTTGAAATTGAGCAAGCAATTAGGAACAATCTACCTCCTCAAAAGTCTTTCATGTTTATTTCCTCTTTCCTTTGACATTGTTATCTTACCATTGATTTGGTAAGTAACCCTATCTTTGGATGTTAAAGGGACGGACGTGGGTCATCGTATAACCATTATTAGCAATGTTGTAAGATATATTAGCATTTTCTTTAGGGACTAAGATCATTTTTTAAAGGCAACTTTGATAACATTATCAAGGGACTATGATCTTGTATTTTGTTTTTTTTTTTGCTAAGATACCTCACATGCGTAATATGGCCATTTTATAAGGCAACAAAGTGGATTTACCCTAAGGGTGTATGTGTGCAAATGTATTGGTTTACATGCTTGATTTATCTTTGAATTAGGGTTTTCTAAGCGTTGATTTTATGTCTTACCATACAAACCCTAATTACTAGCATTTGTATAAAGCGATAAATTGCGGAAAGTAAATATTCTACGCTATTACATCATTTAGGGGAGGGGGTGTACAAATTTACAAATGGGGATTTTACAAGAAAATTAAATCTAATTAACTATTACAACCATATTGAATAAATGTACAATAATTGAATAAATAATGTACAAATGCAAATAGAATAAGAAATGATTTTTTGTTTGGTTTTTCATAAAAAGGGTTTTAACCTAATTAAAGAAGATGATTAACTAAAAATTAAACAAAATTAAATTTAAACTAAATAAGAAATAAGTTAAGTTAAAAAAGTATTTTTAGGGTTTTTCTATGAAAGGTTTTATCTTAATGAAAATACAAATGAAAATTAATTAATTAAAATAAACCTAACTTCTAAATTAATTTTCTTCACAAGAAATTAATATAATAGTTAAACCCTAGTCTAAATATTTATTGAATAAAAAAAGAAATTAATTTATTAAACGAAAATGTTTTTGTTCTTTTGTTTTTATGAAGTAAATAAAATATAAATAAGCATTTTCTAAATATGCAAATAAATAAATAAAATATTTTTGGATTTTTTATCATTAATAATAATAATAATAATAATAATAATAATAATAATAATAAAGAAAATATAAAATGAAAATAAAATAAAATAAAAAAAGAAAGAAAATAAAATAACAAAGAAAAGTAATGGGCCAGGGGTGTAAACAATAAGGCAAGGGGTCAGAAATAGCAAACAAGGCAAGGCCCAACCATTTGGAGGCCCAAGCGCCTTTTTTTGGAACAAAAAAAAAAGAAGAAATGTTAGAAAAATAGCAAAAGTGGCAGCGTTGGGGCTTTAATTGAAATGATAAATATATAATACAAAATGAGTCATGAATACACTTCATCTTCAACCTCTAGCCAAAGGACCTGTAACTTCATCATTTCTCAACCATTCATAAAACTTCCAACATCAAACTTGTTAGAAATTCTCTCACGATTAAGAATATGTAAATAACTTAACCCAATTCTCAAAAATGAGCATGAACTTCTAATGGTACCAAATCCTGACCTAAATATTTTCAGAGGTTTAGATTCAAAACTCTAACACCTCAAGCAACAATAATGAAATCTAAGGACATGGTTAGCTTCAGGACAATGATATCTACATTTCTTATTCACAAATAAACCATTAATGATGCTTGTATGAAGAGTTCAAAGTTAGGAAAACTTACCTCAAAACTGGAAATCAGTTTTGAGTTTGAGCTTATTTCAAGTGATGGTGATATTCAGGTTAGCTTCCTTGAGGTCCCAGGAAGCTAATACAATGATTAGCTTGAGTTGAGAGTGGCTGAAATGGCTTGGAGAAGTCAATGTATAATGCTCTGTTTTTGGCTATGGAGGATGATGGAAATGGAGTTACAATCGTGTAACAGGGACACGGATGAGTTATATTTGATGTAAGGAAGCTTTAGAAACTAAAATGCCAAAGAACGCACGAGGGAAATATGAGTTACAAGTCCAAGGTCAAACTGTGCAACAATGGAGTTTTTGGGCAATTTCTGACTTGAGGGAGTTTTGGTGTGTTTCAGGGTGCTTAAGCTCGTGCGTTAGCTTGCATATATTGCCTTTATGTATAAGTAAGAGGTTTGGATGCTTGAGGTGGTCAGAATCACAAGATCACAAGTTATGGGATTTTGACTTGTTTTTGAAGCAAGCTTGACAAGTATGATTTCAAGGCAAGGTACAAAGCTATCTAGAGTGGTTACCAACTTTAAACATGCTTATCTGACTTTGTAGAGGAAGCTTGTGCAGAAGGAACAAGTGCAAAGCTCAATGCAAGTTGACTTTGCATAAAGCTTGCTTTATGTAAATGGCAATGGTGCCTTTGTGCCATTAATGGAAAATTATCTTGGATAAAGCTTGAATCAAATGGATAATAGCTCAAAAGAAAGTGTAATCTTCTGATTAGGGAGAGATTTTGAGGTTTCGAGACCTAAAAAGCAAGATTGTGCAGCATAGGCTTGAGATTTGAGTTCTTGTTCATCACAAAAATGACCTATACTTTCAGTTTGAAATCCTAAATTCCTCTCTTCGATTCTCCTTGATCAACAATGATCTCAAGGAGTTCTTGGAAATTTTGGAAAGCTTGTAATGTTCTCTATAATCCATCTTTGAATCACTTTTTCAAAATCCATGTGGAACTATGTGAAACTTGGCCAAGAAGTTAGGTCAAAATCCTGACCAAAAATGCTCAAAATTTCACTAAGTGTTTTAGTTTCATGACCATGACTTCATGGATTAATAACTTGAGATACAAGCATTTCTAGGAGAACTTGTTTAAAGAAATTTTTTATATCTCATGTAGATCTGCAACTTTCATGTTGAAAGTTTCTTTTGAATCATCTTGCATCATGTTGAAAAATTGGCTCAAAGTTGTGAAAAAATATGAAGTTTTCAACACTTAGAAAAATTTCTAAGTTTGGAAACTTTGACTTTTCAAAATGAAATCTTGACTTTTTGATTTCTTGATGAAAAACTTTCATATTTTGACATGTTTTGATGAATTGTGATCTTTGACACTTGATTTTGACCAAAAAGTCAAAGTTTGACTTTTTAGTGTATAGTTGACTTTTGATCAGTTGACTGAAAATCAACTATCAACCAAATGACTTTGAACAATGTTTTGAGTCATGTCATTAGGTAAAAATGATGCAATTGAACTCTTGAGATCATGCCTCAAACCAATTAACCATTCGCTAGGTCAAAAATCAGAAATTGCCCTTTCTCAGTCAAAACCCTAATTTGGACCATTTTGCCCTTTTGATGATCTGATCAAATTTCTTGAGGAATTGTGGTTCAAACTTGATCAAATGATATATATGATTTTATAATGTTAATATGGATACAAAATTATGAAGTTTGATTGTAAATTGGCTACAGTTGACTTTTTCTCCAATACAACTGATTTTTAGGTCAACTGATCAATTGATTGAGCAAAAATGTGATCCAAGACTTGAAAATTGACATGAGAAATCTTGGGGGTCCATAATGATCTATGAAATTCATATGAAGCATTAAAAGTTCAATTATCCTTGTGCAATCTCAAACCCTAATTTCAGTCATCAGTGCTTAAGGAGGTGTCTTGAGCTGATCAAACCTTGTACAATCTTGAACCAAAGAAGATCGTGTGGAAAAATATTTGATAATTGAGAGGGAAAATTTTGGGGTACAACAGCTGCCCCTGTTCAATCTTCTTAGATCTGAAGAGTTAGATTGGCGAATCCGTCATTCGTGACTTGAAGGTGGAAGATGATTGGACACTAGAGTGCCCAGAAGTTTGCACTCGAAGATGAAATGGGAATGGGCTTATAGATTCCATTTGGAGGAATGATGGAGATATTTCCAGAGATGGGCTTGTAGATTCCATCCAAGGGTGACTGTTGACAGAGTACTGAATAAGTCTGAACTTGATTTCAACTAGAAAAGAATCAGAATAAATCTTTGGAGCGACTTATCTGAACCAGAAAAAGTCTTGTATGTTGTTTGACTGGGAAGAATCAGAATAAATCCTGGAGAGATTTATCTGAACCAGAAGTGTTCCTTTGGAAAGTATTAGGATAAACTGTTGAGGGGTTTAAACTGAACCAAAAGAGATCTTGAATATTCTTTAACTTGAAAGAATCAGAGTAAATCTTTGGAGTGATTTTATCTGAACCAGAGAAAGCGTCTGCGGGAAAGAATCAGAATAAATTGTTGAGAGATTTATCTGAAGCCGAAGTGTTCCTTTCGAAAGTATCAGGATAAACTGTTGAGGGGTTTAAACTGAACCAAAAGAGATCTTAAATATTCTTTAACTGGAAAGAATCAGAGTAAATCTTTGGGCGATTTATCTGAACCAGAGAAAGTGTCTGTGGGAAAAGAATCAGAATAAATCGTTGAGAGATTTAAACTGAACCGGCAGGGATCTTGAGAAGAATCAAAATAAATCGTTGAGATATTTATCTGAACCAAAAAAGACATCTGCAGGAAAAGAATTAGAATAAACCGTTGAGAAATTTAAACTGAACCGTCAGGGATCTGGAGAAGAATTAGAATAAATCGTTGAGAGATTAAACTGAACTGGCAGGGATCTGGAGAAGAATCAGAAAAAATTATTGAGAGATTTTAATCTGAACCAGAGAAGGGGTCTGCGGGACAGAATCAGAATAAATCATTGAGAGATTTAAACTGAACCGGCAGGGATCTGGATAAGAATCAGAACAAATCATTGAGAGATTTTAATCTGAACCAGAGAAGAGGTATGCGGGAAAAAAATCAGAATAAATTGTTGAGAGATTTAAACTAAACCGGCAAGGATCTGGATAAGAATCATAACAAATCATTGAGATATTTTAATCTGAACCAGAGAAGATATCTGCAGGAAAGAATCAGAATAAACCGGTGAGAGATTTAAACTGATTTGGCAGGGGTCTGAAAGAAATATCTGTTATGTAGATGGTTGACCAGCCCTTTCTTGGGAATTAATCTATATTTGCCTTGTTGAAAATTTGACGATGATTTTATGTTGATTGATCTTTCCTGGAAAGATGAAAGGTTAGTTGTATGCAACATCATGGTGTATGATGTTCTCAAAATAAATGAGATTGTGTCATATGTATTTGTGTTGTCAATGTTATGACGTATGGATGCAATGTATGGACACTTTAATCGTTATGTCGCAGTATTGCTAGAGTCGGGGAAAATAAATCCCCGAGCATTGTTGAGAATGAGGAGTGCAAGTTCTTCATATCTTGAAGTGTTGATGGATGAGTTTCCATTTATTAGAGAAATAAACTCTGTTGTGAAAGGGAAATGTCGTTCATTGCTTGTGGACCTCGTGAAATCCTGTTGGGGAATCCTGAGAAACCGGGCGACTTTCACTAGGGAATCTTAGGAGCGGTAACTAGAAGTTTTTTTTCCGTCTGGGATGTGAGAGAGCTTGATATCATTAATCTTCAAACTGGAGATATGTTAGCGATCCTGTAGTGGGATGTCTCATTTTCCGTTCTTACTGGAAAAGTATCTGCGAGGAACTTTATGGAATAGTCTAAAGATATTATCCTATTTATTAAAGCCATTAGTGATTATCTTTCTATTTTTTGTTCCTCTTTTTTTTTGTTCATTTATAAAGAGTAGTTACATTCAAATGCATATGTTCAAAAATAAATCATTGGACATTTTTGTAAACAAAGCACAAAAATAAAGAAAAACAGCTAGTTTTGCACTTTCAAAGGAGTATCTTTGTATTAACTTGAAAAAGTATATTTTTTTTATACAATGAGACGAACATTCTAGTAAAAGAATGTCATCGTAGAAAATGAAAATTGATACAAAGAAAAGATATCTATGTGAAATAATCCCATGGGGTTCCTATTCTGCTATAGCCTTCATGTCTATGAGCGTCTCATCCACTTGCTGCCTTGTCCGAAGCTGATTGGATTGACCTGAACCATGGAGTTTATTAGTCGATGCTAAAGGTTGTCTGTAAGGTGATCCAATGGGACATAGTCGTACACTTTAATTCCCTAACTTTTGCCTGGACTGCCCTATCGGGTTTTCAGTCCACCAGGATACCCTTTTTTGCCCAAGCCGCCTTTTCAGGTTTTCAGCTTGCCAGGTGTACAATTTTTTTTTTGTATTTTATCCCTAATTTTTTCCCGAACCTTTGTGGTTCGCCGGTATGCCCTTATTTTTCCTAGGTGTGTTAACCTAGAGGGTCTCTTATGCGTAGTATCTTTTGACTATGTCTGCGTTTACAGGGTGCGAAAGGGCGTCGCCATCCATAGTGGTTAGGATCATTGCTCCACTAGAGAATATGCTGTTGATCACAAATGGTCCTTCGTATGTAGGAGTCTATTTGCCCCGGGGATCACCTTGTGGTAATATGATACGCTTGATTACCAAGTCACCAACCTGATATACCTGACGTCTGACCTTCTTGTTAAAAGCCTTGATCATGCATTTTTGGTACATCTGGCCGTGACAGACAGCCGCAAGCCTCTTCTCATCAATTAGTTTCAACTGGTCAAGCCGAGTTTGAATCCAATCATCTTCATTCAGCCCTGCATCCTTTATGATTCTCAGAGAAGGTATTTGGACTTCGATTGGTAGAACAACTCCCATGTCGTATACCAAGGAGAAAGGAGTTGCCCCTGTTGATGTGCGCGCTATGGTACGGTAACCGTGGAGAGCAAATGGTAGCATCTCATTCCAGTCTTTGTAAGTTACTATCATTTTTTGTATGATCTTCTTGATGTTCTTATTTGCAACTTCGACAACGCCATTCATCTTTGGCCGGTAAGGGGAAGAATTATTATGCTAGATCTTGAATTATGCGCATAGTGTAGTGATCATAGTATTATTGAGACTCGTACCATTGTTTGTGATGATTCTCTCTGGGATACCGGACCGACAGATGAGATTCTGTTTGATGAATCAGGCCACAACATTCTTGGTAACGGAAGCGAAAAAAGCTGCCTCAACCCACTTTGTGAAGTAGTCAATGGCCATTAAGATGAAGTCGTGTCCATTAGAAGCTGTAGGTTTGATTTCTCTAATCATATCGATTCCCCACATCACGAATGGCCAGGGAGCAGTCAGGACATTTAGAGGAACTGAAGGCACATGCACTTTGTCAGCATAGATTTGACACTTGTGGCAGGTTCGTGAATGCTGATAGCAATCTGCTTCCATAGTAAACCAGTAGTACCCTGCCCGTAGGATCTTTTCAGCCATCATATGCCCAATAGAATGGGTTCCAAAAGTGCCTTCATGTAGATCATCCATGATCTTGTCTGCCTCAACCTTGTCTACACAACGAAGCAAAACAGAGTCATGGTTGCGCTTGTAGAGAATTCCATTACTGAGGAAGAACTTAGAAGAGAATCTCCTCAAGAACTTCTTATCATTGACTGAAGATCCTTCCGGATACTCTTGAGCCTCGAGATACCTCTTAACCTCATGGAACCAAGGCTTGTCCACTATCTCTTCAGTATCGATCTCATGACAGTAAGATGGTTCGTCCATCCGCTCAATGGTGATCTGGGGAGCCTCGTTACCCCATTTGAGTTTAAACATGGATGACATGGTGGCTAGCGCGTCCGCTAGTTGATTTTCCTCTCGTGGAAAATGCTCAAAAGTAATTTCTTCGAAATATGGGATTAATGTCAACACATGTTCTTTGTAGGGGATGAGATTAGGGTGCTTCGTGTCCCATTCTCCTTTGATATGACTGATTACTAAGGTTGAATCTCCAAATACACTTAAGGACTTGATTCCAAAATTTATGGCAGCTTTGAGACCAGAAATACACGCTTCGTATTCTGCCATGTTATTGGTACAGTTGAAGAAAAGTCTTGCAGTGAAGGGAGTATGACATCCTTCAGGGGATATGATTACAGAACCTATGCCATTTCCGAGTGTGTTGGAGGCCCCGTCAAACACCAAGGTCCATCGGGATCCTTGTTCAGGACCGTCATATGGTCTGATTTCTTCAAAATTGTTTACCATCACGATATCTTCATCTGGGAATTCGAACTTCATGGATTGATAGTCATCCACGACTTGATGAGCAAGGTGATCAGCTAACACACTACCCTTTATTTCTTTTTGGGTAGTGTACTGAATGTCGTATTCAGTCAGAATCATCTTCCATCTTGCTATTCTCCCAAAGAGGGCAGGCTTTTCGAATGTGTATTTAATTGGATCCATCTTGGATATCAATAAGGTAGTATGGTTCAACATATATTGTCTTAGCCAGCGACTAGCCCATGCCAGAGCGCAACAAGTTTTCTCGAGCAGTGAATATCTTGTTTCACAGTCGGTAAACTTTTTGCTCAGGTAATAAATAACATTCTCTTTTCGGCCAGACTCGTCATGCTACCCCATCACACATCCCATTGAATTTTCTAAGACAGTTAGATACATGATCAAAGATCTTCCCTCGACTGGCGGCATCAAAACAGAAGGCTCTTGTAGGTACTCTTTGAACTTGTCGAAGGCAGCTTGGCATTCATCATTCCACTTAACTATTTTATCTTTCTTTAGTAATTTGATGATTGGTTCACAAGTAGCAGTTAGGTGAGAAATGATCTGGCGATGTAGTTAAGCCGTCCTAAGAATCCTATGACTTCCTTCTCGGTGCGAGGAGAAGACATTTCTTGTATTTCTTTCACCTTGGCAGGGTCCACTTCGATACCTTTACCGCTGACGACGAAGCCTAGGAGTTTACAGGACCTCACCCCAAATGTGCATTTATTCGGGTTCAACCCTAGCTTGTATTTCTTTAGCCTTTCAAACAGTTTCTTCAAATGGTCAAGATGTCCCTCTTCAGTTTGAGATCTGGCTATCATGTCATCTACATAGACCTCTATTTCGTGATGGATCATATCTTGAAATAGAGCTACCATGGCGCGCTGATAAGTTGCCCCAACGTTCTTCAACCTGAATGGCATAACCTTGTAATAGAAAGTTCCCCACTGTGTGACGAAGGTCGTTTTCTCCATGTCCTCAGGTTCCATTTTGATTTTATTGTAGCCTAAGAAACCATCCATAAATGATAACACTTTATGCTGTGCGGTATTGTCAACCAAAATATTGATATGGGGAAGTGGGAAATCATCCTTAGGGCTTGCCCTATTCAAATCTCGGTAATACACACACATGTGTACTTTTCCGTCCTTTTTAGGCACTAGAACAACATTGGCGACCCATTGTGGATAGGAGGTGACGGCTAAGAATTCGGCATTGAACTATTTCATGACCTCAGTCTTGATCTTCTCTGACATGTCTGGCTGCATGCGACAGACTTTCTGTTTTACCGGAGGGCAGTCTTCTTTTGTCGGTAGACGATGGACCACGATATCAACATCAAGTCCATGCATGTCTTCGTATGACCAAGCAAAGACCTCAACATAGTCATGTAGCAACTGAGTTAAACGCTTCTTGACACTGGATTCCAGATTAGCACCCACCTTGACTTCTTTCTTGTCCTCTTTGGTACCTAAGTTAACTGTGTCCACTGGTTCTTCGTGGGGTTGTATGGTCTTTTCTTCCTGTTGTAGTAATCTGGCTAGTTCCCCTGGCACTTCAAAATCTTCCTCACCTTCTTCTTCGGCTTGGTAGATTAGACTTTCAAAGTCACAATAGGCCATAGCAGAATCGTTACCCATGGGATCCTGAGTGGATGTAGATCTGCATTTTAATATGTGAGTGTGTGTAAGAGTATAGCTATCTTTGAAAGAAATAAAAATGTAGAAAAAGAAAGACAAAGAGCACAAAGTTTGCATGCAAAAACATCCATGATTCATTGATGACATATGAAAATGAAGTAACAACCCTTAAAAATGGACTGTTGTGCCTTGGGTAAGACACAAGGTTTTAAAAGTCTGAATTGTTTAATTTTTACAGGTCCGGAAAAAAATTAAAGACAATTACTGTTGGATAAAAGTAATTGGAATAAAATATTTGGCTTCCCAGTTGCTGAGTCCTCCATTGATAGTTGGGAAAATCCATTCCTCCAGGTCGCAGTTGTCATCACCATCCTCCACTATGTTGACTCCATGGTTGCTGATCCTCAAAGGTGGTCCCCCAGCACGAGCATGACGAACAACTTTTTGGGCTCCTAAAGTGAAACCCAAACCAAAATTTTCAGATTTGTAAGGGATATCCGGGAGTTGGCCCCAAATAGTACACCCACCTTCTTCGACCACTACCTTGGCATCTTTCAGTGAAGACATCTTTAGCGGAGGTCTTGTAATCTTTGGAGCTTGGGAAACAGTCTTGGTAGCTGCCACTGTTTGTGGGACTTCCTCGAAATGTTGAAATGGAGTTTCAATGAATTCACCATCCAATTCCACGTATCTGAAGGACTTCAAGTGACTAACCATATATTCCTCTTCTCCATGGACAATAATGATTTTTCCCACTTTGGGTATTTCAACATCTGATATAATGTAGAGGTGACGGCGCCAGCATCATGAATCCATGGTCGACCCAATAAACATGAATAGGAAGGGAGAATGTCCATCACATAGAAATTTGAATCAAAGGTTTGAGTTCCAACTTTAATGGGGATGTCCACCTCCCCATGCACCATTCTCTTTGACTCGTCGAAGGCCCTTACCACTATGTTGTTGGGTTTTAAGGTCAAACCTTCATAGTTGAGTCTATCCAAAGCTTTCTTAGGCAGCACATTTAAAGACCAACCAATATCAATCAGGACATGGGCCAAAGTTGTGCCCCTGCATTCGACAGAGACATGTAATGCCTCGTTGTGTTTCCTCCCTCTGGGTGTCAGGTCAGCATCAGAAAAGCCTAAACCATTGTCAGCTGTTAAACTGGCCACACAGTCTTGGAACTGATCAGCAGAGGTTTCTTATGGCACATGGGCAATTTTAAGAAATTTCACCAAGGCCTTCGCATGAGCCTCGGAGCACAACAGTAAAGCTAGCATAGAAATCTTTGATGGAGTTTTCCCTAGTTGTTCGACTATGTTGTAGTCACTTCTCTTTATTATTTTCAGAATTTCTTCCATCTCCTTCTTGGAGGCTTCTAGGATAGATACTGATTGCGCCTTCATCCGGACAGGCTCAACCAAAATGCCTTTGCCCTGAGTCTCGGTCGACTCAGTGATAAGGGTATCAGCAGGGGTAACCACGGGAATTGTAGTAGTAGGAAAAAAAAGAAGGGATGATAACAAGACCGGTAATAGTTTTCGGAGGAGCATTCTTTGGGAAGAATACCCTTCCACTTCGGGTTATCTTGCTGGTTCCCGCAATGTTGTCGATGTCGAGGTTAACCTTCTGAAAAATTAAGTCTTCATCAGCCAGCTAATCCTGCTTGACGCCATGATAGTAAACGTCACCCCCATAGTTCCATAGGACAGTTTTATCTAAGGAGTACGAGATCGGTCCTGGCATAGTAATTATCAGTGGAGTCACCTTAGGAACAGATGTAATCCTAACGGGTCTTTTGGTGGAGACCCTGGAATGATTGGCGGAAATGGTTACTATTGAAACATCTTTGTAATAAATGGTTAGAATGGGAGTATTCTCAAACAAAATCTCTTTGTCATCCATTCGGCGTTGGACACTACTTTCAATAAATGACAACCAGTTTGTAGGGATAAACAAAGGTGGAAGCTTTCGTCACAACCCAGAAATAAACCGACCTTCAACAGGTTCCTCTTGACAGTCAGGAGAGGAGTAACAAGTTCATCAACAACAGTAACAAACACATCATCTTCAGCAGCGTTAACATCACGGCCATGCTTGGGCATAAGATCGATGATAACATTTGGGATCTCAGGAGCATAAAATTCAATTTCTTTTTCCTCGAGAAGGTATTTCACCTTGTTTTTCAAAGCCCAGCAGTTGTTGGTATCATGGCCAGGACTTTCTGAATGGTAAGCACAACGAGCATTAAGGTTGTAATGAGGAGAGGCGGTGTTGGGATTCTTCGGGGATTCCTTCAAATTTACCAGATTAGATCTCAACAAATGTGGCAGGACTTGAGACAACATCATATTTATCCGGGTAAATTGTCTTACCGGTCTTTCTGTTCTAGGCCGGTTTCTCCTTTATTGAGTAGGTGCAGGTTTAGGGATCATGATGGCCCCTACCGTTGGACGGTGTTCAGTTTTGTCCTGATTCCTTTGAGGGTACACAACAACAACCTCTTTCTTCCTAATAAATGGTTTCCTCACGGCACTGGAGGATGCGTCCTTTTGTATCTTCCGACTCTTAATCCCAACTTCCATTCTTTCCCCAGTCAAGATTAATTCAGTGAAGCCTGCTGAGGAGCTTCCAATTAGATGATTGAAGAAAGGACCAGATAGGTGTTGTACCCCAATTTTGGCCCCTAAGACCCCTTCATCATACCATGTTGTTTCACTCACAACAAGATCACATTAGGACTTTTGGTTCTTCTCCCTATCATTTATCTTTGCTCTTTTGAGGAGTTACCAAGCACCTTGACTTGTTTTCTTTTGTGATCATGAATATTTTGTTTTGATTTTTCTTTTATTAACAAAATACAATGTTGGTTAGCCTTACTTGTTAATAATGCAGGTAAAGGATATGAGGTTTAGCAAGTTGCTTCATGGGTTCATGAGTTTATTTCCATGCCCTAGTCAACATAGCTTGAGGAATTCAAACTTCACTATTGGAAGTGTTTTTGGTGGCTATGAGTTCTCATCATCATCCTCAACAACTTCTATTCACAAAGAAAGAATATTGGCACAAGAAGTTTGTTCAAACTTGTCAAAGTTCCTCAAAGCATTCTCTTGATCTAGAGGCTAGGGTTTTGAACTTCAAAGGAGCATATCTTTCTCATCTTTTGGTATTTTTGAGTGATTCTAAGGACATCCTTCTCTTCAAAGAGTTACCAACAAATCACTTCAAAATTTCCAAGGAGTTTTCATGTGGAAGGAACTTGGTGAAGAAGAAAGATTACAAGTCATCCAGATGAATCCCCAATTTTCCATATGTGACTTCAAATGGTCATAACTTGTTCAATTTTTATTACCTTGAGTCCATTATTTTTCCATGATGATCTTAAAGATGTGTACTTCATGCCTTCTTTTATGTGAAAAGTGAGAAAATGAATGGAAGTTGCCTTAAGAATGCAAAAGATTATAGGTTATTTCATGATTTTTGGCCAACATCAACAAGTCATAACTTGCTCAATCATTGGTGATTTTGAGTTGTTCAAATTGCAAAATGTCATTCAAGAAGTCTACTTCATTCCGTCATTTTTGGTCAAGAGCAAATTCCAAGTGGAAGGCCATGTTTGGATACAAAAGATTATAGGTCATTTTTGAAGAAGAACTTGAAATATTTCTAAGTATGGAAAGTCAACCCTTTTTCTTCTACTTTGACTCCATGCAACTTTTAGCTCAAGCATCCATTTGATTCCTTTCTTTTTCCATTGCAAATCTTGTAACCTCATCTTTCCAAAGCATCAAGAATTATGCCCAAAGACCCCTTGAGTTGGAAATGCCATGGATTTGAATTTGGTAGTTTGAAACTGAATTTTTCACAAAGTCAGGATTTTGAAATCTTTGTTTTGGCTTCTAATCACAAGTTTTTCACGCATTTTTGTTTCTAATCATGATTAGCAACTTGCCAGAATTGATTAGCATCAGGAAATGCACGATTTGGCTGAGTTTTGATCAAGTTTGAGTCACACTTTCTTCATGATGCATACCCACACGAATTCCCTCCAAAACGCATCATTCACTCTTCCTTTTGATACCATTTTCTTCCCTATAAATAAAGGGTCATACCCCATTCATTTTCCCAAGCTTGGATAGCCAGAATCACCCTGCCAAACTTGTTTCACAATCTAGAATTCAGCAACTTCGAAACCCATTCTCAAGCCTTTTTCAATCCATTTTCCCCTCAATTCACCTTCCTTGATCTTCCCTGAAGCTAACCATATAATTACATTCAAGAATCGTGCCCTATACTGTTCTATAGAAGTCCAGTTTCAGAGCTCTGCAACTCAACTTCAATAGGTAGATTCCTTCATCAATTCTTCAAAACTCTGATATCATTGTGTTTCTCTCGTTGCCCTGGTTCTAGTTGCAACACTTACATTTCACTGGAAATACGTTTTGACCATGAATTTTCAAATCCCTTTTCAAAACTTTCCTCCCCAATTGCTTGAGTTACAATTTATATAAATTTGGCGCGAGGGTGTGGTTGTTTTCATCTTGAAGAGACGAAGCGATTGGCATAGGTCTGAGCTTCTGATTTTACAGTTTGAGAGACCTACAAATCACGTTGGCTGGAGGTTGAAGATGACCTACGCGTCATCTTCCAACCAATGATGGCACGCCACTTGTTATTTTAAAAAATATGATTTATATTCGATTCTGTACATTATTCACTAATGACCATGATATGCACAGCGCGCCAGATCTCTTGGATTTGATTACTAACGCGTTTTGACTTTCATCCAATGGTCCACATATTTTTCTTTTATTTTCTTTTTCTGATTTTTATATTTTAATTGTTTTAAATTTCAAAAAATCATAGAAAATTCATTTTTAGTCCAAAAAATCTGAAAAAATTATGAAAAATATTTTTGATTATTCTCTTTCTGATTTATATTTTTTCACAATTTAATTTTGTGTTTTGGTATTTTTTATAAATTTTACACTTATTTGATTTGTTTAAAATGTTTAAAAATATTTTTATACATTTTTAAATTCTGAAAAAATTATGGAATGATCTAATGATATTGTGACAAATATTGGTGACCTTATTTTATTTTTGTTTCTGAATTTACCATATTTTAATATTTTGTTTATTTTACCCATTTATTTTAATTTTAAAAATAGTTTCTGATTTTCAAAAATTACCAAAATTTTTTATAAAAATATTTGGATCCATTTCTGATTTTTCTATGGCCTTATTTTTCATTTCTTGATTAATTTGAACATAATTGATATTTTCCTCATTGTTTTCCATTTTTTAAAACATTTTTTTAACCTTTTAATATATATATTAAATGTGACTTTTATTTTGTGATTATTTTTTGGCTGTCTTGGGTTGATTTTTTGATCATGGCTTTATTAAAATCATTGGATCCATGGTGTTGATTTCAACTCCACAAAAATGGATGAATGATTTTAATAATAGTTTGATTAAATATTAATTCAAATTTGGTTTCTCTTTTTCCCTAATCCCCCTTCATCTCATCCTCTTCTCATTGCACTAAATGTTGTTGGAGCATGATCTCTATATCATGTCTCAAAACAAATGGTGCATAGATTGCTATTGACAGGACTCAAAATAGGTGCGACTTCTATATAAGTCCACTTACGATTGCTTAACATAGCGCTAAATTTTGTCCCGATTCGAATAAATGATCATTCGTGGCCCAAACTTATGATTGCAAGCCCAAGTATGTTAATTTGATCTCTTTGATCCAATAACCTTGAGATTTATTGTGTGGAGGCTTTAGTTCTACCAATCCTCTAATGGATCTACAACACCTTTGGTCAACGCGAATCACTTAAACATCGTTGATCATTAAATGGTACTTATGAGAATTCCAAATGGATGATATACTTGACAAAAAGCAAATGCAACTTGTTGTGTGGAGGCTTTGGTTCTACCAATCCTCTAATGAGTTCCAAATGCAAGTTTCAAGATGGTCATCCAACTAACCACTAATTATTGACTTGTTTTACCTTATGCTTTTATTTTTTTAATGCTTTATGTACTATTTACTTTTAGCATTTACATTTCATGCCATTTTCATCTTTGCTCATTTGAGCATTTATTTTCTTGCCATTTTTACTTTTCTCACTTGAGCTTTTTCTTTTCCTTTCTTAAGATACTTAATAATCAACATAAACCCTAAAAATTCTTTAATGGCACTTGGATTATGTGGTTACTATCCTTGGCATTGTGGAGCATGGGACTATTTGTTGGACTTAGGATTAAAAACCTTGGCCTATCTTGGAAACCTTGTGATCTTATCTGATTATTTTGTCTGGAGTTCTTGAGATTTACCTCAAGACATTGGGTTGTTTGTTTGTTTTGTGTGAAGGTTATTGTGATTACACCTTCTGTTTATAATCTGGAATTCACCCGCATACAGCCGTTACTCTGCCCAATTTTCATGAAGACTTAATAAACTTGAAGTTTGGTTCTCTCAAGAGGTCTAGTATTTTTACTTGCTTGGTTTCAATCCAAGGAATGGAATTCTATCTTGGCTCATAATGTCAAGTATTGGCTTCTTGTTAGTTATATGGTTCTTATCCCTAGCTTTTACCTTATGCTTTATGATAGTCTCTTCTTCTCCTCCGATCTTCTTTAATTTCAAAATATTCTCCCTCCTTTTGAAAACTCTTCTTGTTTTGAAACTTGAATCATTTTCATAATAAACTTGGACTTATGTCCATTCATTTTCAAAACATTTTCATAAATAAACTCCAATCAACTTAATAATACCTTGACATTTTTTGTGAGAAAACTAAAAGTCAATCAATCTAATTTCAAATCATCTTGCCATTTTGGCTTTTTATCTTTAAAATTTTCTCAAAAGATTAGACTCTTATCGATCCTTGTAGTGATGCAAACAACTATACTTCTACAATGTGTAGTGAAGAGAGATATTTTACACTTGAGTGTTGAGTGATGCATTGTTGATTTTAAAATACAAGCCATATCCTCCACTTTGAGATGACGCAAATTCTCCTTTCTCATGATTGTGGGTAGTAAATATGTTTTCCACACGGACAATGACGATGATGTCTTATCTCTTAAAATCAACCAACACTCTTGTGTTTCAATTTTTTAAAAGAGGAACTACGTGTACCCTGATCCCCTATTGCATGAAAGGTGGTACGTAGGCACTAAAGGTTTGCAACCGCGGAGGGTGCAAAAATCATTAAAAAAAATACTTCTCTTCTCACCTCCACCATCTATTTCTATACAACACATTTTTTATATATAGCCAAAATATACAAATTTTTCAAAGAGGTTCATGCGGAGTACCGTAGATGTTTAGGGTGCTAATACCTTCCCTTTGCATAACCAACCCCCTTACCTTGAATCTTTCTCCCTCTTTTTGGGTTATTCGCACTTTTCCCATTCCTTTGGAAACAATAAAGCGCGGTGGCGGTTTTTATTTTTTATTTTTACAAAGTCTAGTCAATCCAATGGCTTAGTCTTGAAACATTTCTACCGCTACAGAAAAATAGCGACTTCACTGGGGATAGATTGACCTCTTGCTGGTCCATCCCTAAGTGGGTTGAGCCTATCTTTGTTTATATCTGTATATGTGTTATTGTGTTTATGTGTTATATTTTGTATATATGTTTTTTTGGATTTTCCTGGTTTTCAGGGTGCTTGGTGATTACTCATAAGTCCTATACCCGGACTTGGGCAAACTTTAAGATAGGAGGGGCGGTATAGTCATGTTAAATTTAAGGGAGTAATCCCAAAAAATGAGGCATGATATTCCCCACTCAGTGGAGGCCCCTTTGACTCTAGTGTCGTTTACCGAGTAATCGGGAAGACGTACTGCTTTCGACCTGGGAGCCTGCTGAAAATGAGGACCGTAGAATACCAAACCCATCTTGGCCTTTTAGGTGTAGTGAGGAAGCTATGACGGAGTAATCCGGAAATAGTTATCACGCGATACTACGCTCTGACGAGTCTTTCTTGAGAATATTACTAATTACCGAGTTAATTGGGAAGTTGGTAATATCCGAAGGAAGGATGTAGACTCTGGGAACCTCTAGAACCTTGTTCGGCAGGTGATAAATTTTTAGACCAACACCTTATGGGTAGTACCTTCGACTTCATGCTCGTGACATTGAACCCATGAACCCTATATATGTGATCTTGTGTGTGATTGCTGAATCATGCATCCATGCACTCATAAGCATCTTTTGAAGAAAACAATATTTCAAGGGATTTAAAGGTTGACTATTTGTGAATATCTCAGGTACTTTTAACCATGGATTCTGGAAAGAGAAAGACCGAGAAATACAGTTTCAAGGATCCTAAGATAGATGAGTTGGTCAGTCTAATTCCAGAGATCGAGTGTTCTGCAGACTTTCGGAAGAAGTATGGATCCATTATTCCTCTCATGAAGCTGAAGATAAAGGAGGGTATTCTCTCGACCTTGGTCCTGTTCTATGATCTGGTGTATCACTGCTTTACTTTTCCTGATTATCAGTTGATGCCTACACTGGAGGGGTATTCTTATCTATTGGATTTACCCGTTACCGATCGTGTTCCTTTTACTGGTTTGGAGGGTGAGCCAAAACCACATGAGATTGCTGCTTTGATTCATCTGGGGAACTCTGAGGTGGAAGCCCATATGACTACTAAAGGAGGGATTAGAGGATTACCAGCTCAGTTCTTATTGGAGAAAGCTCGTTACTTTTCTAGGATGAAGAGTACGGTTGCTTTTGAGGCCATCTTTGCTTTACTTGGTTATGGATTATTCTTATTTCCTAATGTGGACAAATTTATCGACATTAACGCTATTAGGATTTTCATGATTGGAAACCCGGTTCCTACACTGTTGGGTGATGCTTATTACTCTATTCATCTTCGGAGTTCTTATCATGGGGGAATGATTATTTGTTGCACGCCTTTGTTGTATCGGTGGTTCATCTCTCATATGCCTCAATCTGATGCTTTTTGGGTTGTCAAGAAGGAACCCCGTTGGGCTCCTAAGATCATCACACTTACTCACTCGGATATTGATTGGTATCATCGAACTTATCAGGATGTGGAGATTATTTACAGTTGTGGTAGTTTCCCTAATGTGCCTCTTCTTGGTACAAAGGGAGGAATTAACTATAACCCTATTCTTGCACGGCGACAGGTTGGTTATCCAATGAGGGATAAACCGAACAATATTCATCTGAGTAGTTTCTTTCTGAAGGAAGGAGAAGACCATAGGGAAGCTAGGGAGAAGATTGCGAAGGCCTGGCATCACATTCATAAGAATAGTAGGAAGGATTTGGGACCTAGGGGTGCTATTTCTTTGGAGCCATATCTTCAATGGATCCGATCGAGAGCCATTCAGTTGAAGATGCCGTATACTTGGGAGACACCCATGCCTGACTTATTTGTGAAAACCACTCCTCCTTTATTAGATGATCTAGAAGAGCTGCAACTCGCTTTGGTTAGGTGCAACAAGAAAGGGATGCCTGGAAGAACAAGTTCCAAACTTTAGAGAGTTCCTACAGAGAAGACTTGAAGGAGAAAGAGGATTTGATTGAGATCCTTGAGAGTCAAGCGGTAGATTCTATGGAGAGGCAAGGGGATTTATTTTCCCCTAAGCCTCAAACAGGTGCTGATTACTCACTTCCTGATTCAGATGATTGGAAGGAGGTTGCCATCAGACTTGTAGAGGAAAACCAGAGGTTGAGGGCTCAGAATGCCAGGCTCACAGGGAAGCGCCAGCGTACAGATTGATCTCCATCAGTTCTTCTTCTCAGGATTTTAGATTGTATTTTCATCTTGTACTTGGGATTATTGAAACTTGTAATCCATTTTGAAGTTACTATAATAAATTTTTTTCAGTATTTCAAATGCGTTATTACTTTGATGTTTGCAATATGTCTATAAATCTTAAATCCCTTGAAATATTAAATAATGAAGTAAAAATAATAATGTGCATTTCATATCATGCATCATATTGCACATATTTCTTGCATTTGTTATGCATACCCAGGTGTCTTACCCGACTTCTTTACTTCATTTAGCAAGCTGACTCATCACTACAACACTCGGGCTAATTTCAAAAAGAAGATGGACAACTTAGAACAGGAGAATGGAGAGTTGCGCAAAGAAGTTTCTGCTTTAAAGGATGGCTTGGCCAATTTGAATACTCTGATGGAAGCTCTGGTGGTTTCTCAGAATCAGCCACTGAGTGTTAAACCTCAACCAACTAGGGCTAATACTGAAGTTCTGATTGTTCCTGTGTCTTCTACTCCGACTGTTGTTCAAAACCGTATGCCTCAAGGTTATCCGTGGGGAATGCCAGAGAATTTTGCACCTGAAGGTTTCAATCTTGGCCCTCAAGATGCTCCAGTGGTTCAGACTGTTGTTACTCCGGCACCTCCTGTGGTGCATACTGTTCCTGCTGCACCTCCTTTGGTGAATTTGGTTTCATTTGTTAATGAAGATGTGTGTCATCCTTTCCCTCTTCCGAGTGAAGACTTAGGTCTTTATGACAGAATGGATGATTTTCAAGAGAAGTTTGATAGAATGCAGAGAGAGATGAAGGCTCTTAGGGGAAAAGAGCTATTTGGGAAGAATGTGAATGAGTTGTGTTTGGTCCCGAATGTAAAGGTACCTGCTAAGTTCAAGGTCCCAGAATTTGAGAAGTACAAGGGAAACACTTGCCCTCAAGCTCACTTGGTAATGTACGTGAGGATAATGTCTACCCACATTGATGATCAACGTCTGCTGATTCACTTTTTTCAGGATAGTTTGACCGGCATAGCTCTGAAATGGTATATGAGCTTGGACATCGCCAATATTCATACTTTTAATGGTTTGGGAGAAGCATTCATCAAACAATACAAGTACAATGTGGACATGGCGCCCCGACCGTGACCAACTTAGGGACATGGTTCAGAAAGACTGGGAATCGTTCAAAGATCGTGCACAGAGATGGCACGAAATAGCTGCACAAGTGATTCCTCCCATGGAGGAGAAGGAAATGACTAAAATTTTTCTAAAGACGCTGGGCGCTTTCTACTACGAAAGAATGGTAGCAAGTGCCCCAAGTGATTTTACAGAGATGGTAGGAATGGGTGTCCGCCTAGAAGAGGCAGTAAGAGAAGGACATTTAACGAAGAGTGAAGGATCCGAAGGTGTGAAGAAACCATCTTATGGGTTTACCAAGAAGAGAGAGGGGGATACAAATGTTGTTATACAATAAAGGAGGGTTAATACTCCTAGAAGGAATTATCAGCGTCACCAGAAAGTTGCCTCAGTTACTCCTGTAATGAGTGTCGCTCCAACTACCGTTGCTTATCGAAGACCGTCCCAGCAAGGGAACCAAGGGAATAATCAGAGAAGGGAGAACTATGACCATATTCCCATGAGCTATTCAGAGCTACTACCGGCATTGATTCAGAAGAAGTTGGTCCAGACACGACCACCTCCCGCTGTACCATCACCATTGCCTTGGTATTACAAAGCAGACCAGACGTGTGCCTTTCATCAGGGAGCACCAGGGAATAGTGTTGAGAATTGTTATCCTTTAAATACTGAAGTGCAAAGGTTGGTGAAGTCTAGAATTATATCCTTCAAAGACATGGGACCTAATGTAAAAGATAATCCTCTACCCAAGCACGGGGGAGTGAATGCTGTGAATATGGTGGCAGATTGTCCAGGCGACTTCCGGAGTTTTGACATTAATCTAGTTAGAGGAGATTTGGTGAAGATGCATGCCAACCTCTGTGAGTTCAGCTACTATACTCATGACAATGCCAGTTGTGCTATTTGCAGGATAAATATACAGGGTTGCGAGAAGATAAAGGCTGATTTACAGGAGATGATGGATGAGAGCTTAATCCATATAATCAGGCCTAGGGCAGGGTATGAAGAGGAAGTGAATATGGTTTCTGGATGTCCTGGTGAATTTAGAATTTTTGATGTGGAGTATTTGAATGAGGATCTCGTACAGTTACATGCTACCTTCTGCCATGCTGTTGGTCAGGTGGAACACCAATATGGATCTTGCGTAGTTTGCTGTCGAGACCCCCGAGGATGTTCTATTGTGAGGGAGGGTGTTCAGTTGTTGTTAGACATTGGAACTATCAAGATCACATGTTAGAGGGGTGATTATCATGAGATTGATATTGTTGAAGTTTGTTTAATGGAAGAAGAGTCAGAGGAAGAGTATGCTTCCGCGGATGAGTATTTTTCTTCAGATGAAGGTTTGTTTACCAGAAATGACTTTTTGATGCCTAATTGTGTTGCGGAAGGGGTAAACTTCATTGTGCCTTGTTTTGGTGCACCCGCTCATCTTGAGGTGGAATACCATGGAAAACCAATTGTTACCCCATTGGTAATTAGTCTG
This sequence comes from Vicia faba, assembly GCA_948472305.1. Classification (NCBI taxonomy): domain Eukaryota; kingdom Viridiplantae; phylum Streptophyta; class Magnoliopsida; order Fabales; family Fabaceae; genus Vicia; species Vicia faba. Next base: position 85,151,730 of record OX451737.1, on the reverse strand, counting down.
CCAGGTCCTATTCCCTATAAATCAGATAAGGCTATGCCTTACACATACAACGCTACAATCTTAGAAGATGGAGTGGAAGTTCCCATCTAGCCAATGCCAGATGTTGGAAATATAGCTGAAAATAGCAGGGTGACCCGTAGCAGTCGTGTGTTTGCGCCGGTTGTATGAAGAGATGTTGTTGCTGGAAAGGAAATTGCTGAGAATGATGAGCCTAAGAAGGATACATGAGAGAATAGCAGGGCCACATTAGAGAAAGAAGTGGATGATATTTTGAAGATAATTAAGATGAGCGACTACAAAATTGTAGATCAGCTACTGCAGACTCCTTCAAATATATCTATCCTAGCTTTATTGATGAATTCCTCCGCTCATAGAGAATCATTGATGAGATTACTAGACCAAGCTTTTGTGGAGAGTGACATGCCATTAGATCAATTCAGCAACGTAATTGGAAACATTACGTCATGTAACAACTTGAGTTTCTGCGATGATGAGTTACCAGATGAAGGGAGGAATCACAACCTAGCCCTCCACATATCTATGAACTGCAAGAATGATTCGCTGTCCAATGTGATAATTGATAATTGATCCACGTTGAATGTTATACCGAGGAGTACTCTCATGAAGTTAAAGTATCAGGGAACACCTATGCGCCCGAGTGGCATCATTGTAAAGGCTTTTGATGGGTCGAGGAAATCTGTCATCGGTGAAGTGGACTTACCTGTTGTACCCCAAAATTTTCCCTCCCATATTTCTCAATACATTTCAAATGAGGTCCTCAAATTGTTCAAGGAAGTCCAAGGGTTGACCAGACAGACTCTCTCCTAAGGCAATCTACCTCAAATTAGGGTTTCATTTTTCATCAAGATGCTTGAATCCAAAGGATACCAAACGCTCACCATTGTCCTAATATGTTCTCAAGATCATCCATGTCAAGTTCCAAGCCTTGCAGAGGTAGTTTTCTCAGTCAATTGCTCAAAGGTTTGAAAAATCGATTGTGCTAGATCAAAAGTCAATTGTGGCTCACATACAGTCAAACTTCAAGATTTTTGGTCAAAATCCTCATTTTGAAGTATCTTCATCATTTGATCAATGGTTGATCATGATTCATCAAGGATTGCTCACAATTCATCAAAACCCAAAAGTTGTTAAATTAGGGTTTTGTAGGAAAAGTCAACTCAACTTTGACCAAGCATAACTTTCATACTTTATTAGAAATGAACCATCCAAAGCTCATTTTGAAGAGGATGCAATTACCTACAATTTATCTTCAGCTACCAAGTTCAAAATATACACTCACAAGAAGATATGAATTTTGACATTACAAGTCATTTTGGAAAGTTAACAAAAACACCTTTTGGGCCAAAGCTTCATACATGAACATGGAAGACTCAATTGAGATGAGACCAAAAGGGTTTCTTAGGGGACATCCTAAGCTTTCTAAAAAGTCCAAGAACACCTCTTTAGTGTCAAAATTGAGAGAGATATGAATTGTCCAAGTTGACCTTTTTTTAAACAATTGCCAAAAGTCAAATATGCTCAAATTTGCATTTTTTGCTAAATGGGCCCAACTTTTTATGCTTGCACTTTAATGATAACATAGTCCACGACCTATGGGGCCCACCATGCTTTATTTATTCATTTATTTTGATTTTTATTCATTTAAAATTCAAATAAATCCTAATAAATCATATATTGTGTTTTAGGAATGATTCTTGCATTGAAAGAAGATCCTATTTGCTGTCAATTGAGAATCAACTCGTGCAAGGCCAATTTGGTTGGAAAAGATTAGATTTGAGAAAAATTGGAAAGAAATCATATGCCATGAAAGACCAAATCAAATCTCCTTGATGAGCAAGATTGAGGTCATTTTTGTTGACCTAATAAGTTGTGCTACATATACAGAAGCAAGCCAAGGCATGAGAGAGGTTTGAAGAGTCGTGAAAGAGGAAAACAAAACTCAAAAAATATAGGAAAAAGTGGTGATCCAATTTCCATATTAGAGGCCAATTCGCACCATTCTCACGAGACCAACAGATTCTTGGACATCTCTAGAAGGAATTCCAACCATTTACAAGCTCTCTAATGCTTGGAATCATATGTACAGAAGTCACGGTTTTGTCTCAAAACTTTGATTTTGTTTTCATTAGTTTATGCATCATTAGCGTGTTTGGTTCATATATCCTTGTTTGTCAGTGAATTTGCAAGCTTTTGGTGTTGCTTAATTGTGTTGTTAGTACAGAAATCAAGAGATGCCATGGTTAGGGTTTCGTGCTCTTGATTAGGGCTTTGCAGGATAGGTAAAATTAGACGTTGATTCTGGTACCATGAGACTCGTGAGGATGAGACGAGTTGATTGGTACTAGCCATGGCCATTTATATTGCTTGTGGAGAGTTTTTGAAATACACAGGGATATACCTACAGTAAGTGTCTGTAGGTAAAAGTTTGCTACCTAAAACGACGGTTTGGGACGAAGAGGACGATGCGTGTCATCCCCTGGTTGGGTGATTTGAATTTAGCGCGTTTTGAATTTCAGCATTTTGTTTTCATTATATAATAATTATTTTTTATTGTATATACAAATGAATCAATTAGATCAGTTGGCAAGCGTGCAGGGGAAAAGCGCCAAGGACCTGGGTTCGATCCCCAGGTCCCAACCTTTATTCATGTTATTTTTCAACAGACAATCCAACGCTTTGCAAATTAAGAGGCCCACCATGTACCATCAGGATCTGGCCATTCAACTCATTAGCGCTCCAGATCAACATACCACCATTGGAGGACCAACATGCGCCCCAGTCAAACGTGCACACTGGATCAGGCAAAGTCAAATGGGTCTGGATTCTTTTGGGCTCAGAATTCCACAACACACCCCCCATCATTACTAATACAGGCCCATATTTCTTTCTTTTTCTTTTAGTTTTTTTTTTAAATCTTTCAATATTTATTTTATTCACTTTAATTTATAAATTAATTTATTTTTCATAAAAACCATAAAATCAATAATTCACAAAATTAGGATTATTCCTTTTATTTATCAAAATTAATTTAATTTAGTTTAATTTAGGAAATTGTAATTTGTTTTCAAAAATAAAATCAAATAGAAATTAGGTTAGACATTTCCTTTAATTTTATTTTGTTATTTTTCTCAAATAAATAAAAATACAAAAAATAGGCTTTTAGACAAATTAACTTATTTTTCTTAGTTTAAAATTAATTAGACTTAGGATTTTCCTTTAATTTAGAAATTCCACTATTTTCTCAAAAACAAAAGAAAGACCTTTTTTCAACTAATCACAATTAGGTTTAGGCAATGGTCAAAATCCTAGTTGTCTCGTTTTCGATTCAATGCGCATGTATTTTTTATTTTTTACCAATATTTCTGTAAATGCTCATGGTTTGTAATAGTTTAATCTAGGTTTTTATTTTATTTTATCGCTCTTTCTCGGGTTTTTGGATATGTAATTAATCCGTCTCCCGAAGCCTTGTAATAGCGTAAATTTACTTTCTTGCATTTTAAATCCTCACAAATATTAACTGTTTATATGTATGTTAATAGGATTGTATGACAAGAATGCATGACAAATTAATATAGTTAGAAAACCCCAATGTACAAAGATAAATAACTGAAACTAATCACTCGCACATATCACTCTTAGGGTATACTCTCACTTCGGTTGCCTTCGGTAAATGATCATTAAGTATAGGATGATTTAGTGGTTGCCCTCCTGTCTAACAAAGATCAAATTTCCCGCTCGGATGTTTCCTCGGATATGTTGCCTCGAATATGATCTTAAAGACTTTAAGGTTATTACTAAGTCATCCTAGCATTGCTTTAGTGATTGTACGTCCATTTCGAATTGACCCTTACAAACTACAACGACGGTGCTACCTATTTCTCAATAGTAGGATAAGCGCTGTCTAAAGGAAACGAGAATAGAAACAATCTTTTTTCGAGTAGGTAGATGCTAGTAGGTACTTTCTCAAATCAAAACTTTTCACACTTACACATTTCAAAACAACTTTCGAAACAACTTCGTCACACCTTTGAGGACTGATACAAGGGTTATCACAAAGTCAGACTTTTAAAAAACAAAGCACACACACAAGCAATTTCAAAAGATGAGAAAGTACCTAAGAGCCCATGGAAAACCATGGATAGAAAGGGTGCTAACACATTCCCTTTCTATAATCTACCCCCCGTACTCAGAATATCTCAAAAAAGGATTTTTTTCTGTAGTTTTTTCATTTTTGGTTGGATGAAATAAAATTCGGTGGCGACTCTTGCTTACCGCGATATTTTGCAAACACAAAACACAAAATGCAAACCAACATTATACAATAGTCGGTTCTGCCACCGTATCACAGAACTGGCGACTCTGCTAGGGATTAATAAGTGGGGTATACCTTAGGATCTAGGTCATCATAATTGCTTATTTTGATTTGTTTGATTTCTGTACTTTTAAGGGTTTTGTTTGGGGAGTTACTATAGATCCTAACCCAGATCTGGGGACACCTTTTAGGTGAGTAGCAATAGACTGTGAGGGAACTGTACAGCATAGACCGATACGGTTGAAGCAGTAGCCACAATGATGTGGCACATTGATCGGTACCGGTATCCGTTATGGAGAAACGAGGAGAATACGGGGCCGCTGCGTGGTGTCGTTAAGAATCAACTGACCTTAGAACCTTTAATCGACCAACTTGGCCATTAGAAAGTAGTGAGATAGCTGGCCTCAGTGTAAAGCTAGGAACTGGTTGATACTTGATGCTACACTCATTGATACCATACTCTCGAGATAGTTCCGGCTGCAAGAAAAGATTACGTGAGCTGAAACCATGACCGATGGAGGGAGGCCAGTGATATTGAGATCCTCTAGAACCCGGTTACTTTTTCTAGGATATGTTGAAACAAACTTAACTTCAAGAGGGTACTACCTTTGACCTCATGCAAGCCTTAAACCTAAGGGCTTTGTGTGATTTGACTATGTTTGCAATATCTGTGTTTACAATATCTATGTTTGCTATACCTTTGGTTTACCATGACATCACCCATCATAACATGGCATCCATGCTTCATTACACTAACTATTTCAAAGACCAAGGGAATTTATCTTTGTTCTGTTTTGCAGATTATGGCTTCCGTGCGCAAAAATACCATCTGAGTCAACTTTGTGCAAATACCTGCCCAACTTAAAGAGCTAGCCTCAAGAGTTTCTGAGACTTCTATGTTCATTAAGAGACACGGTTAACTTCTCATCCTGGTCACTTCAAATCTTGATGAGCAGATGATGAGTGTACTTTTCCAATTCTTCGATCCTGTGCATCATTACTTCACCTTTCCGGATTACCAGCTGGTTCCCACCTTGGAAGAGTTCTCTCACCTATTGGGCATATCCATTCTTGAACAGGTACCCTTCACATGTATGGAAGAAGTTCCTAGACTATAAGACATTGCCTCAGCTCTGCATTTGAAACGGGTTGATATAGTGTCCAATTGGGAAACACGAAGCGGGGTCGATGGTTTTCTAGCCAAATTTCTGATAGACCAGGCTCAACTATTCTGGGATAATTTGGATTTTTAGGATTTTGAGGATGTCTTGGCTCTCCTTATCTATGGTTTGGTTCTCTTCCCGAATCCGGATTCCTTTGTAGATGTGAATGCTGTGAAGATTTTCCTTTCTCGCAACCCTGTGCCTACCTTGTTGGGAGATATCTTGCATGCCCTCTATACTCATACCGTGAGGAGAAGAGGGACTCTTATGTGTTGCATGCCGCTGCTGTCGAGGTGTTTTATTTATCACCTCCCTAAGTATGTGCTGAAGAACGAAGAAGGTTTGGGTTGGTCCTACAGAATAATGTCACTTGCCCATACAAATATTCTTTGGTGTTCCCGGGCTATGGAAGACACTGCTGTTATTGACCGCTGTGGGGGATACCCTAATGTCCAATTGCTTGGAATCAGAGGGGATATAACTTACAGTCCTTGTCTAGCTTTGCAGCAATTTGGTCGTGCTCGGAGAGAAGGTCCCCATGAGTTACTTCTTGAGGACATTGTATTTGACTATAAGGAGGATGTTAAGGAGCACCGTTAGAGGTTTATACGAGCTTGGGGAATGGTGAACAGAGCTGACCCCGAAGAGTTGGGACCAAAGACTTCTCTTCCTATGTAGCCTTACCTCCAATGGGTCTGAGCTCGTGCCCAGAAGCTTGGGATGCCCTATGAGGCTGTGTTACCAGTGATTGTGGAGCCCGCTAATGAAGAAGGCATTCCTTACACGATTCTCTATCCTTACATGCCCACCTATCCTGGGGAGTTGCAAAGGTCTTGGATTCAGCTGAGGAATGAGCGGAATACTTACCGGGAAAAGTACCATGAACAAGAAAGGAAGATTTTGAAGCTCGCCAGGCAGCTCGAGGAAGAAAGAGTGATCAATGACTATATCGGCACAAAGAGGAAGCGACCATGGGATTTTTGATGTTGCTTTTTCTAGTTTTGTTTTATTTACTTCTTTGTAACGCCTTAAAGGCATTGTTGAACCTTTTAAAAGTTAATATAATAAAGTTTTTTTATTTTTGGTTTGCAAATTTAAATCTACCAAAGTATTTGAAATCATTACATGCGCATCCCATTATCATGCACATCATTACAGGTACCCTTACAGGTTTCTCATCTTCTTCGCTGTTTATTTCAGCAGAAATGTCTTCCGATCAAGCCATCAAAGATCTTCAGGCACATAACGCCCAATTCCAACAGATGCTCATATGTTTGGCTAAAGGGAAGGAGGATTTGAAGACCCTCATTCTGAAAGAGAAGAAGAAGAAGAAGAAGGTCGGTATTCTGAACATGGGTAGAAGATTCGGAGAAAGGTTAAGACAACCAGCTGATCTGACCTCCTCATCCAAGGATGGAGAGAACCAAGAAAGGGAAAAGGATCCTAGTCCTGCAGTTTCTGAAGATGATACTGATTACGATGATGAGCAATATCCTCCTGCTGAGGATAGATACAAGCAGCTAGAAGACCGTCTAAGTGCTATGGAGATTCAGAGGATCCCTGGTTTGGATTTCGGAGAATTGGGATAGGTATTGGGAGTGGTGATCCCTCATAAGTTCAAATCTCCAGTTTTTGCCAAGTACGATGGAGTATCCTGTACAAAACTCCATCTCCTCTCTTACGTCTGAAAAATCCAACCCCACACTGCTGATAGAAATTTGTGGGTGCACTTCTTTCAAGATAGTCTGTCAGGGACTCAGCTTGAATGGTTTTATCAGTTGGAAGGAGCCAGTGTCCGAAACTGGGAAGATCTTGATGATGCTTTCTACAAGCAGTATCAGTACAACGCCGACCTTGCTCCCACTCGTACTCAGCTCCAGGGTATGTCCATGGGTGCAGGAGAAGGTTTTAAGGATTATGCTCAAAAGTGGAGAGACTTAGCTGGAAGAGTCCAACCCCCTTTGTCTGATAGGGAGTTGGTTGACATGTTTCTAGGGACGCTATCTGGTCCATTTTTTAATCACTTAATTGGCAGTTCGTCATCTGGGTTTATTGAGTTGATTTTGACGAGAGAAAGAGTAGAGGCTGGCATTCGAAGTGGTAAAATACAGAAGGATGCTTCATTAGGTGCATCAAAGAAGCCTTTCACTGGTAAGATGGAAGCTAGTGCAGTCTATGGCCTGAGGGGCCAAAACAAATCTGAACAGCGTCAAACGGTAAATGCTGTAGTGATATCAAGACCAACAGTTGCTCCACAATGCAACAATCAGCAAGGAGCGGAAAGACCACAAAGGCAGTCCACCCGACTCAATATGACCCTGTCTCAAATTCTACCACAATTATTGAAGACCAATCTGGTAACTCTGAAGGAAGCCCCGAAGAACCCCAACACCACATCTCCCCACTATAACCCGAATGCCCGCTGTGCTTATCACTCTGAAAGTCCAGGTCATGATACAAACGATTGTTGGGCCCTGAAAAACAAAGTGCAAGACTTGACCGAAGCCAAAGAGATTGAGTTTGACGCTCCAAAGAAGCTCAATATCATAACTGCTCCCATGCCCAAACATGGTCATGGAGTAAATGTTGTTGATAATGATTTATTTGTGACCTCTGTGGAGGAGATTTGTACTCCTCTCATGACCGTTAAGAAGAATTTGTTGTTGGCTGGTTTATTTCTGGGTTATGGTGAAGGTTGCCACATGTGCTTGATTCTACCTGCTGGTTGCCGCTTATTGAAGTCAGGTGTTTAGCACTTGATGGATAATAAAGAGATCTTGTTCGAGAAGACTATGATTCCGTTGGTTCCAAATGAGGAAGTTGCCATCATAACCATTTCCTCTAATCCTTCCAAGGTTTCCTCGAGAAAACCTGTTAGGATTACACCTGTTCCAAGAATTGCTCCGTTAATAATCACTGTTCCTGGTCCCATCCCATACACTTCAGACAAGGCTGTCCCATGGCACTATGGAGTTGATGTGTATTACCATGGTATTAAACAAGACTTGAAGAATGAAGAAGCTGATACTGATGTCAGTAATATTGTCGGTGCTAGCAAGGTCACCAGAAGTGGAAGACTCTTTTCTCCCGAGATTTCCCCTCCGACTATCCACAAACCTGTTGTCATTCCATCTACCAATACATCAATTACTGTCCCAGTTCCTATTCCAGTTATCACCCCTGTCACCGAGCCATCTGGGACTCGGGGCAAAGAAATCATAGGTGAGCCTGCCCGGACGGAGGCACCTAAGAAGATCATTGTAGAAACCTCTAAACAAGAGATAGAGGAAATATTGAAGATTATCAAGAAGAGCGACTACAATGTGGCCGAGCAACGGGGGAAGACCCCGTCAAAGATCTCCATGTTGTCCCTATTATTGTATTCTGAAGCCCATGCGGAGGCTTTAATTACATTTCTCAAGACTGCGCATGTGCCGTAGGAAACTTCTGCATATCAGTTCAAAGATTGCGTAGCTAGCCTGACTGCCGACAATGGGATGAGTTTCTCAGATGCGAATCTAACTGCTAAAGGGAGGAATCATAATGATGCTCTACACGTCTCGATAGAGTGCATGGGAACCACTATGGCCCATGTGCTGGTAGATACAGGGTCCTCATTAAATGTTCTGCCAAAGAAAGCGTTAGACCATCTGGATTGTGAAGGTTTGATTCTAAAGCCGAGTAACATTGTGGTAAGGGCTTTTGACGAATCAAAAAGAATGGTGCACGGGGAGGTGGACATCCTTGTCAAAGTGGGTTCTCAGACCTTTGGGTCCACCTTCTACGTAATGGATATCAAGCCGTTGTATTCTTGCTTACTGGGTCGTCCTTGTATTCATAAAGCTGGGGCGGTGACTTCCACGCTCCATCAAATGCTAAAATATCCGGTGAAGGGGAAGATTGTCACGGTGCGAGGTGAGGAAGAGTATATGGTGAGCCATCTCAATTCCTTTCGTTACATAGAGATGGATGGGGAATTCATAGAAACGCCTTGTCATAATTTCGAAGAAGTCCTTCAGACTTTGGTGTCAACCGAAGTTGATACCAATAAACCTCCTCTGAAGATGGCTTCTCTCAAAGATGCCAGGGCTGTAACTGAAGAAGATGGGTGTACCAATTGGGGTCATCTCCCTGATTTCACTCACAAAACTGATAAATTTGGTTTGGGCTTTACCACAGGGGCTCAGAGGGTTGTTAGGCGCGCACGAATTGGAAGACCTCCTCTATATATCAACAATCGGGGAGTTAATGCAATTGAGGACAGTGAAGAAGATTCAGACATCGACATATGGATCTACCCAATAACCAATGGTGGACTGAACAACTGTACGACGAAGGACTTCATACCTGTTTCTTTTATTCCGCAGTAATTGACTTTTGTTTTAAGATTCGTAATAAATAGTTTGAAACTTTATGGCCCGGTGCCTTTCCCGAGGCACCTTGGCTTTGCTTGTGAGGGCTTATTACTTATCATTTTCATATGTCATTAATATAACATTGGACGTTTCTTGCATTACGAATTTTTGCGCTCCTTGTTTTTCTTTTCTGTCTCTCACTTTATCAAAACAAATATTCTCTTACACACACTTACGTATCATAATGCAGATCCATATCCACTCTGGATCCCATTGATAACAACTCTGCTACTGCCAGTTATGAATTTGAAAATCCGATCAACCAAGCCGAGGACGAAGGTGAGGATGATTGTGAGGTGCCTGGAGAACTTTCTATACTATTACAGCAAGAAGAAAGGGCCATACAGCCTCATGAAGAGCCAGTGGAGTCCATAAATTTAGGTACGGAGGAAGACAAGAAAGAGGTTAAGATAGGTGTGAATCTGGAGCCTAGTGTCAAGCAACGGTTAATACAGATGCTACACGATTATGTTGAGATCTTCACTTGTTCCTATGAAGACATGTCTGGGTTAGACACTGATATTATGGTTCATCGCCTGCCAACTAAAGAGGATTTACCTCCGGTAAAGCAGAAGGTCCGCTGTATGCACCCTGAAATGTCAGAGAAAATCAAAGTAGAGGTCATGAAACAGTTCGATGTAGGGTTCTTAGCTGTCACTTCCTATCCACAGTGGGTTGCCAATTTTGTTCCAGTACCTAAGAAGGACGGTAAGGTACGGATGTGTGTGGACTATAGAGATCTGAATAGAGCAAGCCCCAAGGATGATTTCCCACTTCCTCACATCGATGTTTTGGTCGACAACACCGCGTAACATAAGATATTCTCCTTCATGGATGGTTTTTCTGGCTATAACCTGATCAAGATGGCTCCTGAAGACATGGAGAAGACAACCTTCGTTACACAGTGGGTAACCTTATGTTACAAAGTAATGCCTTTCGAGTTGAAGAATGCTGGGTAACTTATCAGTGCGCCATGGTCGCTTTTTTCCACGACATGATTCACCATGAGATCGAGGTTTACGTTGATGACATGATATCCAGGTCCCAGACTGAGGAAGAGCACCTTGATCGTCTCCAGAAACTATTTGACAGGTTAAAGATGTACAAGTTGAGGTTAAATCCGAACAAGTGTACCTTCGGGGTAAGGTCTGGTAAACTTCTGGGTTTTGTGGTCAATGACAAAGGTATTTAGGTGGACCCTGCAAAGGTAAAAGCCATACAAGAGATGATGGCTCCCCGCACAGAAAAGGAATTTAGAAGTTTCATGGGACGTCTGAATTACATCTCCAGGTTCATTTCACATCTGACTGCTACTTGTGAGCCAATCTTCAAGCTGCTGAAGAAAGATAAAGTGGTAAAGTGGAAAGATGAATGCCAGATTGCTTTTGAAATAATCAAAGAATACCTTAAAGAACCACAAATTTTGATGCCTCCAGTTGAAGGAAGACCTTTGATATTATACTTCACAGTGCTAGACAATTCAATGGGGTGTGTGCTGGGGCAGCATGACGAGTCTGGCCGAAAAGAGCACGCCATTTACTACCTTAGTAAAAAGTTTACCGACTGTGAGACCCGATACTCATTTCTCGAGAAAACTTGTTGCGCTTTGGCATGGGCTGCTCGCCGGCTGAGACAGTATATGCTGACTTACACTACCTTGTTGATATCAAAGATGGATCTGATCAAGTATATTTTCGAGAAGTCCGCTCTATCCAGAAGAATAGCAAGATGGAAGATGATCTTAACCGAGTACGACATCCAATACACAACCCAAAAAGCAATCAAGGGGAGTGTGTTGGCGGATCATTTGGCGCATCAGGCAGTGGATGACTACCCGTCCATGAATTTTGAGTTCCCGGATGAGAACATCATGTTGGTAACCGACTGCAAATAACCTGGACCGGATGAAGGATCTAAGGAAGGATCCCGATGGTCTATGTATTTTGACGGAGCTTCAAACGCATTGGGTAATGGCATTGGCGCTATAATTATATCTCTTGAGGGCTATCATACTCCTTTCACCGCCGGGATATGTTTTAACTGCACCAATAATATGGCGGAGTATGAAGCGTGTATCTTAGGTCTTCGAGCTGCTATTGAACCAAGGATTAAGTTCTTAAGTGTATTCAGAGATTCCGCTCTGGTGATAAGTCAGATCAAAGGTGAGTGGGATATGAAGCACCCGAATCTTATTCCTTACAAAGAATATGTACTGACATTGCTCCCACACTTTGAGGAGGTAACCTTTGAACATTTCCCAAGAGAGGAAAATCAGTTAGCGGACGCGCTAGCTACCATGTCTTCTATGTTCAAAGTCAGGTGGGATAACAAAGCTCCCCAGATTACCATTGAGAGGTTGGATAAACCCGCACATTGTTGTGACATTGAGACTGAAGATGTAGTAGATAAACCCTAGTTTCACGAGGTAAAGAGGTATCTTAAGGCTCAAGAATACCCCGAGGGGGCATCTGCTAATGATAAGAAGTTTATGAGAAGGTTCGCTGTGAAGTTCTTCATCAGCAATGGGATTCTCTATAAGCGCAACCATGATTCAACCTTGATGCGGTGTGTAGACAAAAGCGAGGTAGAAAGGATCATGGCAGACCTACATGAAGGTACCTTCGGAACTTATTCTAGTGGACATACTATGGCGAAGAAAATCCTACGGGCAGGATACTACTGGTTTACTATTGAAGCCGATTGTTATCAGCATTCTCGAACTTGTCATAAGTGCCAAGTTTTTGCTGATAAGGTGCATGTACCTCCAGTTCCCCTGAATGTTTTGACAGCTCCTTGGCCCTTTGCAATGTGGGGCATCGACATGATCGGCGAGATCATACCTATTGCGTCTAACGGGCATTGCTTCATTCTAGTAGCAATTTATTACTTTATGAAGTGGGTTGAGGCAGCTTCCTTTTCTACAGTAACCAAGAACGTTGTGGCGCGGTTTATCCGACATAATTTGATCTGTCGATATGGTGTACCGGAGAGGATCATTACAGACAATGGTATAAATCTCAACAATACAATGATCACCGAGCTCTGCAAACAATTCAAGATACAACATCATAACTCTTCTCCCTACCGGCAGAAGATGAATGGGGCTGTTGAAGCGGCTAACAAGAACATCAAGAAGATTGTGCAGAAGATGACGGTGACATATAAGGACTGGCACGAGATGTTACCATTCGCTCTTCATGGGTACCGTACCTCAGCACGGACATCGACAGGGGCAACACCCTACTCTTTGGTGTATGGCATGGAGGCAATACTACCCATTGAAGTCCAGATACCCTCTCTCAGGATTATGAAGGATGTAGGTTTGAACGAAGACGACTGTATACAAACCTGGCTTGATCAGCTGAATTTAATCGATGAAAAGAGACTTACTGCTATCTATCATGGTTAGATGTTTCAAAAGCGAATGATCAAGGCTTTTAACAAGAAAGTCAGACGTCAAGAATATCAAGTCGGGGATCTAGTGATCAAACGCATCATACTACCGCAAGGGGATCCCAGGGTCAAATGGACCCCCACATACCAAGGGCCATTTGTGGTTAAGAACATTTTCTCAAGAGGAGCTATGATTCTAACCACCATGGATGGTGATGACCTTTCTCACTCCGTCAATGCAGACATAGTGAAAAAATAATATGCATAATCAAAGACCCGCTAGGTTGATTGCACTAGGCAAAAATAAGGGCTTCCCGGCAAACCAAAAGGGTTCGGGCAAAAGTAAGGGATGAAAATGAAAAAATCTGTACACCCGGCAAGTCGAAAACCTGAAAAGGCGACTTGGGCAAAAAAGGGTATCCCGGTGGACTGAAAACCCGAAAGGGCGATCCAGGAAAAAATTAGGGATCAAAGCATAACACTATGTCTCATTGGATCACCTCGCAGCCAGAATTAGGTATCGACTATCAAGCTCAGATGGCATCAATCAATCTGATCCACCTTCGACCAAGCAGCAAAGTGATGAGACGCTTGAATATATAAAGGCAATAACAGAGTTGGAACCCAATGGGATTGTTTCACATATCTGTTTTTCTTTCTTTTACACAAATTGTATAATTTCTGTCTTTCGGCGACATTCTCTTACTAGGACTTCAGCCTCTTTGTACAAAACGCCTATTACAGGCAAACTTCAAAGTCAATACAATTCATTTTCACAAGAAATTTCAATTTGTTTTTCTATTTCTGTTTTGTTTTGCAAGAACGTCCAATGATTCATTTTTGATATATGCATTTGAAAATAATGACTGCTCAAATATTTACATAAAAAACAAGAGACAATTACTTGTAATTCAAGGAACAGGGAAAACAAGAAGTGCCCAAACCTTACAGTTACTCTGCCCATCAGGTACTGGGATAGGGCCAGTTTGAGAATATGGTTAGTGGTGCATACACTCCCCACAGAGTAAAAAGTATCTAAAGACAGTGGTGTTGGCTTTCCTGAACAGGACACAACTCGCCCCAACTGAGGTTCACAATCGCGAGTGAGTCAGTAAATTTTTCCCCAAGCAGAGTTTATTTCTCTCACAGGCACAAATTCAATCTCCAACAAGATTCGTTATCACCAGAAACGAAAATTCATCCCCAACTGAGTGTTATTTCTCCAAGTCGGCAGATCCATCAACAGAGTATCTCCTCTCCAACAGAGTTATTCCCCGCAGAGTTGTCTTCAGATAGAGTCTCATCCGGCAGAATATTTACCAGACAAGGGGCAAATCTTAAGCATAGTCATCTTTGTTCACCATCCTCGATAGAAGTAGATGAACTATGGTTTTTATAGAAATCAAGGATTTATTTTCCCGGATTCAGATTGTTATGTCAGCATTTCATGCTCATACATCATGACATGTTCATACATTACATATAACATGGTCACAGTTATCTCGAGAACCTCATCACAATGCATCTCATGCATCACACATAACTAACCCTGTATTTCTTTCAGGAAAGACAATTATTATAAACAATTTTCAGCAGGTCCATGATCAACACTCGAAGATAAACAGAGTAATCGTCGGTGCGACAAGAACAACCTTACCCAGGTTCCCTTTGCAGTTTTACCCAAACTCATTCCAAAGCAGCCCTACTATCCAGGTTCCTTATCACAGGCCTACTACCCAGGCTTTCATATCGAAGTAACCCTACTATCCAGGTTCCTTCTCACAGCCCTACTATCAAGGCTTTCATATCGAAGTAACCCTACAATCTAGGTTCCTTCTCACAGCCCTATCCCGACTTTCATATCGAAGTAACCCTACTATCCAGGTTCCTTCTCACAGCCCTACTATCCCGGATTTCATACTGAAGTAACCCTACTATCCAGGTTCCTTCTCACAGCCCTACTACCCAGGATTTCATATTGAAGTAACCCTATTATCCACGTTCCTTCTTACAGCCCTACTATCTCGGCTTTCATACTGAAGTAACCCTACTATCCGGGTTCCTTATCACAGCCCTACTACCCAGGCTTTCATATCAAAGTAACCCTACTATCCAGGTTCCTTCTCACAGCCCTATCCCGGCTTTCATATTGAAGTAACCCTACTATCCAGGTTCCTTCTCACAGCCCTATCCCGACTTTCATATCGAAGTAACCCTACTATCTAGGTTCCTTCTCACAGCTCTACTACCCAGGCTTTCATATCGAAGTAACCCTACTATCCAGGTTCCTTCTCATAACCCTACTACCCAGACCTTCATATCGAAGTAACCCTACTATCCAAGTTCCTTCTCACATCCCTATCCCGACTTTCATATAAAAGTAACCCTACTATCCAGGTTCCTTCTTACAGCCCTACTACCCAGGCTTTCATATCGAAGTAACCCTACTATCCAGGTCCCTTCTCACAACCGTATTATCCAGGATTTCCTATCGAAGTAACCATACTATCCAGATTCCTTCTCATAACCTTACCATCCAGGTTTCTTCCTCTCTTACCCCCAGAACAACAGTCCACAACATTGTAAAACTAGGACCCGATCAAACACAATTGATTTCACATTTCCCTAATAAGTCGCGGTGTAACATATACCCCGACCAAACACACAGTTCACTTCCGCTTCTTAAATCATAATTATTCCCCAATAGAGTAGCAGATAGCTGAAGCTCATAAAACCCTATTTCTCTCAAGACAGAGACCAACATTCCCCAGCGAAGTCCTCCTCAACAACAGGTATACGGGTTCTCGCAAAGGAATATCTTATGCGATCAAAGCTTCCACAAATGGTATCTATAAGCCCATTCCCGATAGCATAAGTCAAGTATCACTTCATGCGAGTACAAATTTCTGGGCACTCTAGTGTTCAATCATCTTCCACCTTCAGATCACGAAAGGCAGACACGCCAATCTACACCCTCAAGTTTAAGAAGATTGAACAGGGGAAACTGTGGTACCCCAAAATTTTCCCTCCCATATTTCTCAATACATGTCAAGTGAGGTCCTCAAATTGCTCTAGGAAGTCCAAGGGTTGACCAGACAGACTCTCTCCTAAGGCAGTCTACCTCAAATTAGGGTTTCATTTTTCATCAAGATGCTTGAATCCAAGGGATACCAAACGCTCACCATTGTCCTAATATGTTCTCATGATCATCCATGTCAAGTTTCAAGCCTTGTAGAGGAAGTTTGCTCAGTCAATTGCTTAAAGGCCTGAAAAACCGACTATGCTAGGTCAAAAGTCAATTGTGGCTCACATACAGTCAAACTTCAAGATTTTTGGTAAACATACTCATTTTGAAGTATCATTCATCATTTGATAAATTTTTGATCATGATTCATCAAGGATTGCTCATAATTCATCAAAACCCAAAAGTTGCTAAATTAGGGTTTTGTAGGAAAAGTCAACTTAACTTTGACCAATCATAACTTTCTCATACTTTATCAAAAATGACCCATTAAAAGCTCCTTTTGAAAAGGATACAATTCCCTATAATTCATCTTCATCTCCAAAGTTAAAAATATGCACTCACAAGAAGATATGAATTTTTACATTACAGGTCATTTTGGAAAGTCAACAAAAACACCTTTTGGGCCAAAGCTTCATACATGAACATGGAAGAATCAATTGAGATGATACAAAAAGGGTTGCTTAGAGGACATCCTAATATTTCTAAAAAGTCCAAGAACACCTATCTAGGGTCAAAATTGAGAGAGTTATGCATTGGCCAAGTTGACCTTTTTTGAAAAAATTGCCAAAAGTCAAATGTGCTCAAATTTGCCTTTTTTGGTAAATGGGCCCAAATTTTTATGCTTGCACTTTAATGATAACATAGTCCACGACCTATGGGACCCTCCATGCTTTATTTATTCATTTATTTTATTTATTTTTATTTTTATTCATTTAAAAATTAAATAAAATTAAATAAATCCTAATAAATCATATATTGTGTTTTAGGAATGATTCTTGCATTGAAAGAAGATCCTATATGCTGTCAATTGAGAATCAATTCGTGCAAGGCCAATTTGGTTGGAAAAAGATTCGATTTGAGCAAAATTGGAAAGAAATGATATGCCATGAAAGACCAAATCAAATCTCCATGATAAGCAAGATTGAGGTCGTTTTTGTTGACCTAATAAGTTGTGCTACATATACAGAAGCAAGACAAGGCATGAGAGAGGTTAGAACAATCATGAAAGAGGCAAACAAAACTCAAAAAGTCTAGGAAAAAGTGGTGATCCAATTTCCATATTAGAGGCAAATTCGCACCATTCTCACGAGACCAACAAATTCTTGGACATCTCTAGAAGGAATTCCAACCATTTGCAAGCTTTCTAACGCCTGGAATCATAGGTACATAAGTCACGGTTTTGTCTTAAAACTTGCATTTCGTTTTCATTAGTTTACACATCATTAGCATGTTTGGTTCATATAGCCTCGTTTGTTAGTGAATTTGCAAGCTTTTGGTGTTGTTTAATTGTGTTTTTAGTACAGAAATCAAGAGATGCCATGGTTAGGGTTTCGTGCTCTTGATTAGGGCTTTGCAGGATAGGTAAAATTGGACGTTGATTTTGGTACCATGAGACTCGTGAGGATGAGACGAGTTTATTGGTACCAGTAATGGCCCTTTATATTTCTTGTGGAGAGTTTTTGAAATACACAGGGATATACCTACAGTAAGTGTTTGTTGTTAAAAGTTTGCTACCTAAAACGACGGTTTGGGAGGAAGACGACGATGCGTGTCATCCCCTGGTTGGGTGATTTGAATTTAGCGCATTTTGAATTTCAGCATTTTGTTTTCATTATATAATAATTATTTTTTATTGTATATACAAATGAATCAATTAGCTCAGTTGGCAAGCGTGCAGGGGAAAAGCGCCAAGGACCTGGGTTTGATCCCCAGGTCCCAACCTTTATTCATGTTATTTTTCAACAGGAAATCCAACGCTTTGCAAATTAAGAGGCCCACCATGTACCATCAGTATCTGGCCATTCAACTCATTAGCGCTCTAGATCAACATACCACCATTGGAGGACCACCATACGCCCCAGTCAAACGTGTACACTGGATCAGGCAAAGTCAAATGGGCCTGGATTCTTTTGGGCTCAGAGTTCCACAATACACCCCCCATCATTACTAATACAGGCCCATATTTCTTTCTTTTTCTTTTAGTTTTTTTTTAAATCTTTCAATATTTATTTTATTCACTTTAATTTACAAATTAATTTATTTTTCATAAAAACCATAAAATCAATAATTCACAAAATTAGGATTATTCCTTTTATTTATCAAAATTAATTTAATTTAGTTTAATTTAGTAAATTTTAATTTGTTTTCAAAAATAAAATCAAATAGAAATTAGGTTAGACGTTTCCTTTAATTTTATTTTGTTATTTTTCTCAAAGAAATAAAAATACAAAAAATAGGCTTTTAGACAAATTAATTTATTTTTCTTAGTTTAAAATTAATTAGACTTAGGATTTTTCCTTTAATTTAGCAATTCCATTATTTTCTCAAAAACAAAACAAAGATCTTTTTTCAACTAATCGCAATTAGGTTTAGGCAAGGGTCAAAACCCTAGTTGTCTCGTTTTCGATTCAACGCGCGTGTATTTTTTATGTTTTACCAATATTTTTGTAAATGCTCATGGTTTGTATTAGTTTAATCTAGGTTTTTATTTTATTTTATCGCTCTTTCTCGGGTTTTTGGCTATGTAATTAGTCCCTCTCCCGAAGCCTTGTAATAGCGTAAATTTACTTTCTCGAATTTTAAATCCCCACACATATTAACTGTTTAGATGTATGTTAATAGGATTGTATGACAAGAATGCATGACAAATTAATACAGTTAGAAAACCCTAATGTACAAAGATAAATAACTGAAACTAATCACTCGCACATGTCACTCTTAGGGTATACTCTCACTTCGGTTGCCTTCGATAAACGATCATTAAGTATAGGATGCTTTAGTGGTTGCCCTCCTGTCTAACAAATATCAAATGTCCCGTTCGGATGTTGCCTCGGAAATGTTGCCTCGAATATGATCTTAAAGACTTTAAGATTATTACTAAGTCATCCGAGCATTGCTTTAGTGATTGTACGTCCCTTTTGAATTGACCCTTATAAACTCCAACGACGGTGCTACCTATTTCTCAATAGTAGGATTAGCAGTGTCTAAAGGAAACGAGAATAGAAACAATCTTTTTTCGAGTAGGTAGATGCTAGTAGGTACTTTCTCAAATCAAAGCTTTTCACACTTACACATTTCAAAACAACTTTCGAAACAACTTCGTTACGCCTTTGAGGACTGATACAAGGGTTATCACAAAGTCAAACTTTTCAAAAACAAAGCACACACACAAGAAATTTCAAAAGATGAGCAAGTACCTAAGAGCCCATGGAAAACCATGGATAGAAAGGATGCTAACACCTTCCCTTTCTATAATCTACCCCCCGTACTCAGAATATCTCGAAAAAGGATTTTTTTTGTACTTTTTTCCTTTCTGGTTGGATGAAATAAAAGTCGGTGGCGACTCTTGATTACCGCGACATTTTGCAAACACAAAACGCAAAACGCAAACCAGCATTAAAAAACAGTCGATTCTTCCACCTTATCACATTACCCATCCATATAGGACCACATTTGTTCCTGATAACCTTCCAGGTCATGGACATTATTCCCGCATATAGTTATATGTTAGGACGACCATGGATACACGAAGCAGGGGCCGTCACTTCAACTCTACATCAGAAGCTAAAGTTTGTGCTTGAAGGGAAGGTAGTGATCATAAATGGGGAGCAGGCGTTGTTGATATCCCATCTATCCTCTTTCAGTATTGTAGAAGCGGATGAGGCTGCTGTTGGAACCCAGTTCCAAGCCCTATCCATTGACAACATAAGGAGAAATGAGAATTATGTGGTTTCGTTGAAGGACACGAAGCAGGTTGTGCGCAATGGTCATAATACAGTTTGGGGACAACTCGTAGATCCACCCGTGAACAAGAACAGAACTGGTTTGGGTTTCTCTTCGAGGAATGGCAAAGGCAATAGTTTTAAGTCAAAATCTTCTGTGAACAGTTATCAGGATGTTTTCCGCAGCGGAGGCTACCTCCATCCAATTGGTTATGGAATTAATGTTGTTGAAGAGGATGAAGTAGAGCAGGGAGTACCAAATTATGTGACACATGGATTCCGAGTTCAGAACTGGGTCACCATTGATGTTCCTTCTTGCATACATGTTTCAAAGTAATTTGTTTTGATAATCTGTTTCTTTCTTTTGAAAAAGCTTTCACTCTCCCCAAGGTGGAAGTATTAATGTTGTAGGGCTTATCTATTTGCTATGACTTTTAAGATCATTAATAAAAGTTTTCATTGCTTCCAAAATTATGTCTTTATTTTTTGCTTTTTCTTGGGAAATGGTAATAAAAAAAATATTTAAAAAAAAACCCTTTCAAAATAAATAATAACTGAAAATTAATTTGCATGATCACTTGTTATGTGTGTCAGTTTCTAAAAGAAATCATAAATCATATGTGCAGATTAATTAAAAAACCCGTTGAATACAATGACCCTGCACCCTCTCCCAACTTTGAATGTATTGTGTTTGGGGCTGAAGAATAAGATTATGATGAGATTCCATAAGAGGTCTCATGGTTTCTTACGCACAAGGAAAATACCATTCAACCATACAAAGAGCCTTTGGAAGTGATCAATTTGGGTTCAGAAGAAGATCTGAAGGAAGTCAAGATTAGAGCATCGTTGCATCCTGATGTAAAGAGCGGGTTGATTGAGTTATTGAAAGAGTATGTGGATATTTTTTCTTGGTCTTATCAAGATATGCCTGGTCTAGATACAGATATTATCGAGCATCGTTTGCCGTTGAAGCCAGAGTGTCCGCCAGTTAAACAAAAGTTAAGAAGAACTCACCCAGATATGGAAGTAAAAATCAAAGAGGAGGTCCTAAAGCAGATTAATGATGGTTTTCTTGTGACATCAGTGTATCCTCAATGGATTGCCAATATTGTCTCAATAACGAAAAAATAAGGAAAGGTCCGCATGTGCGTAGATTACAGAGATCTAAATAAAGCTAGTCCAAAAGATGATTTTCCATTGCCTCACATCGACATGTTAGTGGATAGCACAACAAAATTCAAAGTATTCTTATTCATGGACGGATTTTCCGGGTATAATCAAATAAGAATGGCTCCAGAGGACATGGAAAAAACAACGTTTATCACACCCTGGGGAACATTCTGTTACAGAGTGATGCCCTTCGAGTTGAAGAACGCTGCTGCAACTTACTAGAGGGCTATGACAACCCTATTCCATGATCTGATGCACAAAGAAATCAAAGTATATGTTGATGATATGTTTTCCAAATCCCAAACTAAAGAAGGGCATATAAAAGATTTGTTGAAGTTGTTTAAGCGTTTGAGGAAGTATCGTCTCCGCTTGAATCCAAGTAAATGCACCTTCGGTGTTAGATTGGGGAAATTGTTGAGCTTTATTGTTAGACAAAAAGGAATTGAAGTTGACCCTGATAAATTCAAAGCAATTCAAGAAATTCCAGCACCAAGAACTGAAAAGCAAGTCATGGGTTTCCTCGGGCGTTTGAATTATATTTCCAGATTTATTTCCCACATGACTGCAACATGTGAACCAATCTTTAAGTTATTAAAGAAAGATCAAGGTTGTGTGTGGACGGATGACTGTCAAAAGGAATTTGAGAGTATTAAAGAATATCTGCTTGAACCTCCTATCTTGCTCCCTCCCATAGAAGGAAGACTGTTGATTATGTATATGACAGTGTTAGATAATTCCATGGGTTGTATTCTGGGACAACGGGATGAAATAGGAAAGAAGGAGTTTGCCATTTATTATCTCAGCAAAAAGTTCATTGATTGTGAGTCACGGTATTCCATGTTGAAAAAGACATGTTGTGCTTTGGCCTGGGCGGAAAAGCGTTTGTGGTAGTATATGTTGAATCATACCACTTGGTTGATCTCCAAAGTGGATCCAATCAAGTATATTTTTGAAAAGCCTGCTCTTACTGGGAGAATTGTCCGCTGGCAGATGTTGTTGTCTGAATATGATATCGAGTACCGCACTCAAAAGGATATTAAAAGTACTGTGTTGGCATATTACCTTGCTCACCAACTGGTGGAAGATCATCAGTCTGCAGAATATAAATTCCCCGATGAGGATGTGATGTTCCTGAAAGTGACAGATTGTGATGAACCATTGCCTGAGGAGGGCCCTGACCCTGAATCTCGTTGGAGTATGGTATTTGATGGAGCTATGAATGCTTATGGTAAAGGAATTGGTGTTGTGATTGTCACTTCTCATGGATCGCACATTCCTTTTATTACGAGGTTAACATTTGATTGCACTAATAATATGGCGGAATATGAGGCTTGCATCATGGGTCTTGAAGAAGCTATTCATCTCAGAATCAAAATTCTGGATGTGTATGGTGATTCATCCTTGGTAATAAATCAGATTAATTGAGAATGGGACACTTTTCACCCTGGCTTGATCCCTTACAAAGATTATGCTAGAATATTATTACCCTTCTTCAATAAAGTTGAATTCCATCACACCCTAGAGATGATAATCAAACGGAGGATGCTCTGGCAACTCTGGCATCCATGTACCAAGTGAATACTTGGAATGATATACCCTGAATTACAGTTCGACGGCTGGATAGGCCCGCTCATGTGTTTATGATAGAAGAGGTAGCAGATAAGAAACCTTGGTATTATGATATCAAGCATTTTCTCCAGACTCAGGAATACCCGATTGGTGCATCGAGGAAAGATAGAAAGACACTGAGAAGATTGGTAGGCGGTTTCTTCCTCAATGAAGATGTGTTATACAAGAGAAATTATGACATGGTCTTGCTCAGATGCGTGGATAGACACGAAGCAGACATGTTGATGCAAGAGATTCATGAAGGTTCATTCGGCACTCATGCTAATGGACATTCGATGGCTAAGAAGATACTAAGGGCAGGTTATTATTGGTTGACAATGGAATCTGACTGTTACGAATTTGTAAAGAAGTGCCATAAATGCCAGGTTTATGCGTAAAAAGTCCATGTGCCTATGACGCTTATCAATGTGATTTCCTCCCCATGGCCTTTCTCTATGTGGGGTATAGACATGATCGGGATGATAGAACCCAAAGCTTCAAACGGGAACCATTTTATCTTGGTAGCAATTGATTATTTCACCAAATGGCTAGAGGCTGCTTCATATGCCAATGTCACCAAACAGGTGGTTGTGCGTTTTATCAAGAATAATCTTATATGCCAGTATGGTGTGCCGAGCAGAATCATCACCGACAATGGCTCAAATTTGAACAACAAGATGATGGAAGAACTGTGTGAAGAATTCAAGATTGTCCATCACAATTCATCTCCATACAGACCAAAAATGAATGGGGCTGTTGAAGCTGCTAATAAGAATATCAAGATAATTATCCATAAAATGGTTGTTACTTATAAGGATTGGCAAGAAATGCTCCCTTTTGCTCTACATGGATATCAAACATCTGTTCGCACTTCAACAGGAGCAACCCCATTCTCCCAGGTGTACAGAATGGAAGTCGTACTCCTTGTCGAGGTAGAGATTCTGTCGTTGCATGTGATAATGGAAACCAAGCTGACGGAGGCTGAATGGGTTCAGAACAGGTTTGACAAATTGAATTTGATTGAAGAGAAGAGAACGATAGCTTTATGTCATGGGCAGTTATATCAAAGAAGAATGAAGAAAGCTTTTGATAAAAAGTTCAAACCTCGTGAATTCAAAGAAGGCGACCTCGTGCTCAGGAAGATCATGTCTTTCAACACTGATTCTAGGGGCAAGTGGACTCCCAATTTCGAAGGCTCGTATGTTGTCAAGAAAGCCTTCTTTGTTGGTGCATTAATTCTTGAAACTATGGATGGCGAGGAGTTCCCATGTCCCATGAATGCTGACGCAGTCAAGAAATACTTCACCTAAAGAAATAAAAGAGCAGCTCGCTAAGTTGAAAACCCGAAAGGGCAGCTTAGGCAAAAAGGAGCGTCTCGGTAGGCCAAAAACCCGAAAGGGTGGTCTAGGCAAAAATTAGAGACATAAACAGAATAAATTTCCCGCTAAGTTGAAAACTCGAAAGGGCAGCTTAGGAAAAAGTTATGGATTTTCTTGGCAAGTAACTACGTCATACAAGACTTGATCGTTGAAGCAACAATCTTCTCGGATCCTCACCATACTTCAACAAAAGCGGTAGCTCAGGATTTCAAAATTTGTTAGGGAGGATAATGGTCATTGTATCTCAATGTATCTTTTCCATTATGTATTACCATTTCCCAAACTTTGTAATCATCCGTGGAGTCTCTCCATTTGCAGACTACCATTCTATTAATAAAATTCGAGCTTTTGCCCAATTCTTTGTGTTCTTATTTGATTTATCTTTCAAAGACTCCATTTATTACTGATAATAACTTTTAAAGCAAAAAGATTAAAAAGCAAAATTGATTTTTCAAAAAAAAAAGAGATCTTTACAATTCAATTTACTTTGGGACTTGTGATGAAACAATGACAACAAAAATGGTGGTCCCAAGAATAAACAAACTCTGGTTGTTTTAAGAAGATTTACTTCCTTCATGAAGGTTTTCTCAGGTCATTTTGCTGATATGTGCGTAATCTTTGTGTGTTTCTCAGATAGTTAAAGATGATACCAGTGGGTGAAGGTACAATATTGGGTTTGTGATCCCATTATCCCCAGGCAGGTCTTGGTTCACTTTTGATTTTGGGTTTACGTGGTCAAAAGCCTTCATCCCAAATTCCCCAACAAAGTCTTCCCTCATATGATAAAAGGTTTTATTCCCTTGGTGTCCTGAGATGCCGCTCTTTCTGCAGTATTGGTATTATTGTTGGTATTTAGTTCCCAGGAAACTAGACCAGGGAAATATCTCTTTTGAGAAGTGTTGAAATGATTATCAACCTTTGGGTTTTCACCCACCAAGTGCTGGGTGTAATTTAAAATCCTCGTGGGCTTGACCTCTTTCTATAATGTTTACTTCTTAATTCCCAGGGAGGATATCCCAGGGCATCTTTTGTTGAATTAAGTTTTCATGATGTAAAGTTTCAATCCGCATTTTTTTCTCCAGTGGGGGGGGGGGGGGGGGGGGGGGTAGGCTTGAATCCCCTAGTGAGGCTTGGTTGTTACGGCGTCAGTCTGCTTTATTTGAGGCTGGTCTTGCAATCTCTAGTAGGCATGTTTCTTTTGGAAAACTGGTTTTTCCAATGAAGCCGGAAGAAGGATGTTTTATCCCAGTATCTGTTTGATTTGACTACCTCCGGATTATGTTTCTCCTCAGTGAAGTTAAGGCAGGAAATAGGTTTGGTTTCTGCAGTTGGTTTTTACCTTTCTTGGATTGACCTTTCTTGTTAAAGTTTAGCCCAATGATGTTAGTACCTGAGGCGATTTTGGTTTGTTTGTACTGATTGTGTATCCTTTTTACCAGTATATGCATGATAGCACTCATACATTCATACATACATCATGCATGGATAAAAATCATTGTTCATTGACATTTTGCCCTGGCCTTCCGGCAACACTCCTTGCTTAGATTGATTCGGTTTTCCTTCTTGAGATTATTTCTCAAAGGATGTATCTTCGTTGGTTTTTTTTGCTCCAATTATTTTCTGATTTGGATCTGTGGTTGCATGACAATATTATTTACTTTGGATTTTTGAAAACTTTTAGTTTTGTTTTGTGCATTTATTTTTCACGAGAAGACTTTATCTCCTCAGTAGGAATATCATGGCTTTTCCCTGGGAAGTCATGTTTCTATCCCCAGAAAGTCATATCTCTTTGCAATTCCCTATGACAATGAGTAACATGCCTCTTTATTTGAGACAACTTATGTTTGATCTTTTCCAGGCAGATTTCCTTGGTTAAAGAAGAAGTTGAGACCCGCTCTAGGTGAAACACCAGAATTTTGGGGAAAACTTGATGACATTTTCTTTTTCTACCTTCAGTGAATGTTGGTAGGACATCGGCGGTGAACGTCGATGATTATTATCTTTTTGCTATCTTCAGTGAACGTTGATAGTTCATCGTCTGTGAACGGCGGTGGTATGATATATTTTCTTTTTTCTACCTTCAGTGAACGTTGGTAGGACATCGGTGTGATAGGTGGATTTAGAACTGACTGTTTAACACTGGTTTCGCGAAATGTCGCGGAAGCAAGAGTCGCCACCGTCTTTTATTTTCTCCAACATGGACAGGACAAAAGCACAGCAAAATTCCTTATGAGATAGTTTCTCGGTTCGGGAGGTAGATTTATAGAAAGGGAAGGTGTTAGCACCCTTTCTATCTGTGGTTATCCACGGGCTCTTAGATACTTGCTCACTATGTTTTCAAAATGTTTGCTTTTCAAAATGTGAGTGGGTTTGAAAAAGTTTCGCTTAAAGATTTCTGAATAACTCTTGTATCTGTCCTCAAGAGTGTTTGAAAAATTGTTTTGAAAGCTTTTTGAAAGTGTCAGTGTGAAAAGAGTTTTGATTTGTTTTTTGAATAGAGCAAGTATCTATGAGTCATCTACCTACCCTAAGGAATTAAGCTGTGTAGAAGTCCCTAAAGTAGTGCCATCCCACCATTGAGAGGTAGGTAGCACCACCGTTGGAGGTGTTCGGGTCAATTCGAGTTTAGGGACAGTGTGGTCACCGAAGCAACAGTTAGGACACCTTAGAAGCTACCCTTACGTCCTTGATCCTTTTTTAATTCGAGGCAACCATTTCGAGGCAACTATTCCGAGGCAACCGTTTCGAGGCAACTTGTTTCGAGGCAACTGGATCATGGACATAAGGACTTACTAAAACGTCCTATACTTGACGACCACGTTTCAAAGGCAACAGGTGAGGCGTACCCTAGAAGTGGTGTGTGTATTTGTGTGTTGTTTTCAGTTTAATATTTATCTTTGATCATGGCATTGTGAGCTACGCTTGTTTTTAATTAGCCATACATTCTTTCATGCAATTTAGAATTTTAGAGTGCGGAAAGTAAAATACAGGAAAATAAAGGCTACGCTATTATGAGGCGCGGGTCTATACATCGCCAAAGTACAAAGACCCGTTTGATAAAAGTGTGGAAAGTAAAAAGACCTAATTACTATTACAATCCTTGAGCAGTTACATAATATTTGAAAAGAAAATAAATGCGCGAAAAGAAATTAAAATTAGGACGTCCGAGGGTTTTGACCCTTTTGAAATTAAATTGAATTAAAAGCTAATTAATTATTGAATTAAAGAAAAGAAATTGTTTTTTTATGTTTTTTGTATTTATGAAATAAAGAAAATTAATTCAAGAGAAACTCTAATTCTAAGTTATTTTAATTATTAATGAAAATATTAAAGTTGACCTAATTTACTAATTAATTATTGCACATGTTTATTTTACAAAAATAATAATTAATAATAATAATAATGAGGGAAAATAATTTAATTAAGAACAAGATGAAAATGTCACAAAACCTAATTCTAGATATTTTATTTATTTAAGAAAAGATTAAAGTGTAAAACCTAATTTACTAAATTAATTATTAGAATTTATTTACAAAAACATTTTAATGGTGAAATTAAACATAATTAAATATAAATCATTTTTGGTTTCTGATTTTTATTTATGAAAATTAATTATTTTTATGGTGAATCAATTAAAAACAATTAAAATATTAAAAGAATTAAAAAAGAAAATCAAATAAAATAAAATAAAAAGTGCAAACCAAAGGGGGTGTCAGGCCCCAAAGGGAGGTGTTTTGAAGTATTCTTGCCCATTGAAGCAAAGCCTGTTTGACCTTTCCAGCTTGAGTGTGCGTGGTTGACTGAGGTACATGATAGACCTCCTTTTGTGACTCTTGGATGGAAGCTCATGGCCATGTGGCAAGCTTGGACGTGAGGCTGCATGATGGACCTTGGGGCGTGTACTGCATAGGAATGGATTAGAACAAAAATCATGAATTAAATGGGGGGACTTGGGAATCGAACCCAGGTCCCTATGCCTGCAAGACACCTCATCAACCAACTGGGATATTGCGTTTGTTTGTTAACATAATGGAGAGTGATTATTATATAAAAAAACAAGTGTTAGTGGTATGAACAAAAAAATCACGCACCAAATTTGAATGCTCCTATCATATGATGACACACTAGCTTTCTTCTTCGTTTATCTGCAAATAGAAAACAAGTAGCGGGGGTTTTAAACCCCCACTAAATGAAACCTGTGAAAATAGCGATTAGAAGCTGAGTTAATATAAAAAGGGCGCGAGGTCATCATTCAATTCGTATGGAGCTCCTGACTTCAATGGCATAGGTCTCAAGGTCCAATTTTTCCATACAAGGAAAGCCCTATTTTGGAGCTTCTGAAACCCTAGGTTTCATCAATGGTAGATTTTGATACAAGCAGTGTTAATCCAATTAAACGGTACCAATCGCTTCAGAAGATCATTATTAGTGTAAATCAATGAATAAAATATATGAATGATGCGTGGAAATTAAAATTCGATTATGGACATATTCATGAAAAGGGTGATTCTGTTCTACCGTCTCCTTGAGTATGAGGACTTGTTCTTGATTGTAATCGACTCTTGGAAGGTTCAGCAACGTGTTAGAATGCTTTTTATGCTTTGAAACGTGCTCTAACTATGAAATCAGTTTCACAATTTCTTTGGAATTTTGGCAACTTGGTTCTGAGTTTGTGAGCAGTTTTTCGTGTATGCCTGAATTAGGTTTCCTTGTGCATATGTATGTGAAGCATTCTAGGTCAAAACAAAGCCCAAAAGTCCATTGAATTAATGATTTCAATATTTGATTTTTTCCATATATTTTCCAATCTTTTTTTCATTGAAATCTTGCCAAATGTGGATGATCTTGTCCCCTTGGATGATTGCACGAAATCTTTAGCATATAATGAGTAAATTTGCTGCACAAAAAGATTTGAAAGGCATTATTTGATATTTTTCTCATAATTAAATCTAATTAAATGAATTAATAAGAATAAAAATTCAATTAATTAATTAAAAATAAGAAAATAAATCCCTTTGAGCTTAATGGGTCGTGCATAGGCTTTGGGTAATGGTTCAAGGAAGAATTTGAGGCCCATTAGCAATTTTGAAGTGTTCTAGGCAAAGTTGACTTTTCAAAATTCCCAAAAATTTCCCAACTTCTCCAATGCATATCTTGCTCAATTTTGAAGCTATGATCATGTTCTTGGACATTTTGGAAAGGTCTTAAAGTCCCCTAACCAATGTATTTGGTCCCATGTCATTTTGATTTACCAATCTCAAGTTATGGTCTTTGACTTAAAGTGCCTTTTTGTTGACTTTTGAAAATGACCTATAATGTTGAAATTAATAACTTTTTGTGAGAGCATTTCTTGGACTTGAAGTGTGAATATGAGTTGTAGGAAATGTCATTCTCTTCAAAATGAGCATTGGATGGAATTTTTCTGATAAACCATGAGGAAGTTATGCCTTGGTCAATTTGCAGTTGACTTTTCAACTGTCCAAAAATAGAAACTTTTGCATCTTGAGACTTTTTGAGCCATGCTTTGAGCAATCATGATCAAGAATTGATCAAATGATGTTTGTGGCTTCAAAATAAGATGTTGACCAAAATTTTTGACTTTTGACTGTCAAATGACCATTTTGCCCCTGCAATTGACTGTGAAGCAATTAGGGTTTTTGACTGTGCAACTTGATGCTGTGAGTCTTGAAACTTGACATATGGATGCTTGACAATGTTTGTAGGCATGTGGGACTTGATTGGACCCTTGAAAACCTCAATTTCTTTGCAATAACTAAAACCCTAATTTTGACTGTGTTAGGAGGCAATTGGACTGTGCAACTCTTGAGGGATTTTGAAGCTTGATCTTGACAAATCTTGAAGAATATGGGAGGGCAAATTTTGGGGTACAACAGTTGCCCCTGTTCAATCTTCTTAGACCTGAGGGTGTAGATTGGCTGGCGTGCCTTTCGTAATCCGAAGGTGGAAGATGATTGAACACTAAAGTGCCCAGAAATTTGCACTCACATAGTAGAGCGTTAGCAGTGTGATGATGGGAATGGGCTTACAGATGCCATTTGGAGGAACGATGGATAGGAGGATGGGCTCATAGATGCCATCTGGAAGTGTGACAGACCTTTGTTTGGAATGGGCTTATGGATGCAATTTGGAGACTGCCGGTATGTGGATGGGCTTATAGATGCCATCTAGGTGTCGATCGCGTAAGAGATTCCTTAGCGAGAACTTGCGTACCTGAGAAAGAAAATAATTACCTGGCCTGTTACAGGAGTTGATCTTCAAACTCTTTATGTAGATGTGCCCTGGCTGGATACAAGAATCGAATCTTTAAACTCTTCAGACGTGCCCTGGCAAGATACAGGAATCGAGTCCGGAGAATAGTCGTCCACAGATACACCCTGGCAAGATACAGGAATCGGATCTTCAAACTCTTCAGACGTGCCCTGGCAGGATACAGGAATCGAGTCTAGAATTAGTCGTCAACAGATACACCCTGGCAAGATACAGGAATCGGATCTTCAAACTCTTCAGACGTGCCCTGGCAAGATACAGGAATCGAGTCTGGAATATAGTCGTCAACAGATACACCCTGGAAAGATACAGGAATCGGATCTTCGAACTCTTCAGACGTGCCCTGGCAGGATACAAGAATCGAGTCTGGAATTAGTCGTCAACAGATACACCCTGGCAAGATACAGGAATCGGATCTTCAAACTCTTCAGACGTGCCCTGGCAGGATACAGGAATCGAGTCTGGAATTAGTCGTCAACAGATACACCCTGGCAAGATACAGGAATCAGATCTGGAATCACGACAGTTGATAGTAATTATCTTTGTATTAACCTTTGTCCTGAAAAGACAAAACGTTAGTTGTATGCAATGTCATGATGTATGACATGCGTGATGTTCTTAGAATAAATGAGATTGTATGTTCATGATGCGTATGTGCATGCTATAATGTATGAAGATGTGATGTTTATGAATTTATTTTCGTCTCGGAAAATAAATCCTTGACGAACGCCGGGAAGTTAAATCCTGGGCTAATGTTGAAGAGTAGCGTTCTTTGTTTCCGATGGAGATGATGGTTGCAAGAATATCGGTAGGAGAAGATGACTCCGTTGAGGAATAAACTTGGCGAATAGATTACTCTGCGGGGAGTGAACTCTGTGGGGAAAGAGAGGCACTTTGCTGAGGTTGATGATAACTCCGCTGGGGATACCTTTGTTGAGCTCTGTTGGAAGATTTGATGAACTCCGCTGGGGATAGGAAAACTTCGTCGGGGATGATCTTTCCGTGGCAATTGGTTGAGGATAACCCAGTTATATCCTGGTGGGGAAATAACCTTTGAATAAAGTCGGGGAGATGCGTTCGTGCTATGCAGGGGATAGCTTCCAGAATCTACTGGAGATAAGCTTTAAGACCTGTTGGGGATACAGATTCCACTTTCCTGGGGAAATTTTTTAGATTGGACTGGGGAATGGCTCCGCTGAATGTCCGGTATGCCGCCGGAGAACAATCTTAGATCAAGATTGTCGGGGATGCTTGCTAAGAATGTTTGTATGCTCCACTGGGGAATATTGAGATCTGCTGGGGATACCCAATTTCCATAAGGCTGAATGTAGGCTAACTCTGATTGGGGAGAGTGTTGCTGACTTGCTGGAGATAATGTGCCTTTTAGGGCTGATGGGAGACCAACTGCTTGGGAGAGAATTGTTGAATCTTGGCTCACTCTCTGGGGAATTAAGGTATCTTGATTGCATTCTTCAGCCGAACTTACCTTGGTACCTCGGTGGACAAAGCAATTAGATCGCTTAGACAACTCTTTATTGCCCCTGTTTCTGATGTTACCTGTAATTAATCCTTTGTTTCGTACACAAATATTTATGAGTTAGCAATTAGTGTCAAATGCATATATCACAATTGAACCTTGGACGTTCTTCACAAAACAGAACAAAAAAAGGAAAAACAATTGGCAATTTGTCTGAAAAGTGAATTTGTATTGATTTTGAATTTGCCTGTAAATAGGCGTTTATGTACAAGAGGCTGACGCCGCCGAACAACAGAGTTTATACAATTTTACGAAAAGGGAAAACAAAACAGCTATGTGAAGAAAGATAATCCCACTGGGTTCCAACTCTGCTATCGCCTTTATATCTTCGAGCGTCTCATCACTTGGTTGCTCAGTTGAGGATGAAGTTGATTGATCGATTCCGTCTGAACTTGATGTTGATACCAGATTCTGGATGCAAGGTGATCCAATGAGACATAGTATTACACTTTAATCCCTAACTTTTGCCTGGACCTCCCTTTCGGGTTTTCAGTCCACCGGGATACCCATTTTTGCCCAAGCTGCCTTTTCAGGTTTTCGACTTGTCGGGTGTACAGATTTTTTTATTTCATCCCTCATTTTGCCCGAACCCTTTTGGTTCGCCGGGAAGCCCTAATTTTTGCCTAGGTATGTCAACCTAGCGGGTCCTTTATCATGCGTAGTATCTTTTTACTATGTCTGCATTGGCGGGGTGAGGAAGGTCGTCACCATCCATGGTGGTTAGAATCATGGCTCCTCCTGAGAACACATGTTTAACCACAAATGGCCCTTCGTATGTGGGGGTCCATTTTCCCCTGGGATCACTTTGAGGAAGAATGATGCGTTTGATTACCAGGTCCCCAACTTGATACTCTTGTGGTCTGACTTTCTTGTTAAATGCCCTGATCATCCATTTTTGGTACGTCTGACCGTGACAAATAGCAGTGAGTCTCTTTTCGTCAATTAGGTTTAACTGATCAAGTCGTGTCTAGATCCAGTCATCTTCGCTCAAGCCTGCATCCTTCATTATCCGGAGAGAGGGTATCTAGACTTCAATCGGCAAGACTGCCTCCATGACATAGACCAAGGAAAAGGGAGTTGCCCCTGTTGACGTTCTTGCTGAGGTGCGGTACCCATGAAGAGCAAACGGTAACATCTCGTGCCAATCTTTATAGGTCACTGTCATCTTCTGCACAATCTTCTTGATATTCTTATTCGCTGCTTCTACGGCCCCATTCATCTTCGGCCGATAAGGAGAAGAGTTGTGGTGCTGTATCTTCAATTGCTCACAGAGCTCAGTGATCATCTTGTTATTAAGATTGGTACCATTGTCCATAATGATCCTCTCAGGGATGCCGTATCGACAGATCAAGTTGTGCCGAATGAACCGTGCCACGACATTCTTGGTTACAGTGGCGTAGGAAGCTGCTTCAGCCCACTTCGTGAAGTAATCAATCGCTACTAGGATGAAGCGATGCCCGTTGGATGCCGTAGTGTTAATCTCGCCGATCATATCAATGCCCCACATTGCAAAAGGCCAAGGTGCAGTCAAGACATTCAGAGGAACTGGAGGAACGTGCACCTTATCAGCATATATCTGGCACTTGTGACATGTCCGAGAATGTTGGTAACAGTCGGTTTCCATTGTGGACCAGAAATATCCTGCCCGAAGGATCTTCTTTTCCATGGTGTGCCCACTGGAATGTGTTCCGAAGGTACCTTCATGCAGTTCTGCCATGATCCTTTCAGCTTCAGTCTTATCCATACAACGCAGTAAGGTTGAATCATGGTTTCTCTTGTATAGAATGCCATTATTGAGGAAGAACTTTGCTACGAACCTTCTCAGAAACTTTTTGTCATTGACGGAGGCACCTTCAGGGTATTCTTGAGCTTCAAGATACCTCTTCACCTCATGATACCAGGGTTTTTCAGTTACCTCCGCAACCTCAAGATCACAACAATATGCAGGTTCGTTCAATTTCCAGATGATGATCCGGGGAGCCTCATTGTCCCACTTGACTTTGAACATGGAAGACATCGTAGCTAACGCGTCTGCCAACTGATTCTCCTCTCTTGGGAAGTGTTCAAAAGTTATCTCCGTGAAATGCGGGATCAATGTCAATACACACTCTTTGTAGGGAATAAGATTCGGATGTTTCGAAATCCCACTCGCCTTTGATCTGATTGATCACGAGAGCGGAATCTCCGAAGACACTCAGGAACTTGATCCTTAAGTCAATTGCAGCTTGAAGACCCATGATACACGCCTCATACTCCACCATGTTGTTGGTGCAGTTGAAACATAGTCGGGCAGTGAGTGGAGTATGAGTGCCTTGAGGAGATATAATCACAGCGCCAATACCATTACCCAAAGCGTTCGAGGCTCCGTCAAAGTGCATAGACCATCGGGATCCTTCCTCAGGTCCTTCATCCGGTCCAGGTACTTCACAATCAGTCACTACCATGATGCTCTCGTCAGGAAACTCAAAGTTCATTGATTGGTAGTCGTCTACTGCCTGGTGTGCCAAATGGTCTGCCAATACACTTCCTTTGATAGCTTTCTGAGTCGTGTACTGGATGTCGTATTCCGTCAAGATCATTTGCCATCTTGCTATTCTTCCAGACAGAGCAGACTTTTCAAATATGTACTTTATTGGATCCATTTTAGAAATCAACAGAGTAGTGTGAGTCAGCATATACTGTCTCAGCCGGCGAGCAGCCCATACCAAAGCGCAGCAAGTTTTCTCGAGCAGTGAGTATCGGGTCTCACAGTCGGTAAACTTTTTGCTAAGGTAATAAATGGAATGCTCTTTTCGGCCAGACTAGTCATGCTGCCCCGGCACACACCCCATTGAGCTGTCAAGTACTGTCAAGTATAGTATCAGAGGTCTCCCTTCAACCGGTGGCATCAGGATAGGTGGTTCTTGGAGATACTCTTTGATTCTGTCGAAAGCGCCCTGACATTCATCATTCCAACGTACTACCTGATCTTTCTTCAGCAGCTTAAAGATTGGTTCACAAGTAGCAGTTAGATGCGAGATGAATCGGGCAATGTAGTTCAGTCGTCCTAGAAAACCTCTGACTTCTTTCTCTGTCTTTGGAACTGGCATCTCTTGTATGGATTTAACCTTGGCAGGGTCCACTTGAATACCCTTGTCACTCACGACGAAACCTAGCAACTTTCCAGATCTTACCCCAAAGGTGCACTTGTTCGGGTTCAACCTCAGCTTGTACAACTTCAGATGGTCAAACAGTTTTTGTAGATGGTCAAGGTGTTCCTCCTCAGTTTGGGACCTTGCAATCATATCGTCAACGTATACTTCAATCTCATGGTGGATCATATCATGAAATAAAGCAACCATGGCACGTTGGTAGGTTGCCCCAACATTTTTCAACCCGAATGGCATGACCTTGTAGTAGAAGGTGCCCCACTGAGTAACAAAGGTAGTCTTTTCCATATCTTCAGGAGCCATCTTGATCTGATTATAACCTGAAAAACCATCCATGAAGGAGAACACCTTGTGCTGAGCAGTATTGTCAACCAGAACGTCGATGTGAGGTAGGGGGAAGTCATCCTTGGGGCTGGCCCTGTTCAGATCCCTGTAGTCAACACACATTCTGATCTTACCATCTTTCTTCGGCACCGGAACCATGTTGGCAACCCACTGAGGGTAAGAATTCACTGCTAGAAAACCATCGTCAAATTACTTCATAACCTCCGCTTTGATCTTTTCGGACATCTCTGGACGCATACGGCGAACCTTTTGTTTTACTGGCGGGCAGTCTTCCTTGGTAGGCAGGTGATGAACCACAATGTCGGTATCCAACCCTGGCATGTCTTCGTAGGACCAGGCAAATATTTCCACATAATCATGCAACATCTGAATCAACCGTTGTTTCACGCTGAGCTCCAGATTGGCACCAATCTTAACTTCCTTTTTATCTGTCTCAGTACCCAGATTTACCGTTTCCACTGGCTCTTCATGTGGCTGAATGGTCCTCTCTTCTTGGAGTAACAGTCTTGCAAGCTCACTAGGCACTTCGCAATCATCTTCACCTTCGTCTTCGGCTAAGTTGATCGGATTTTCGAAGTCATAACTGGTAGTAGCAGAGTCGTTACCAGTGAGATCCAGAGTGGATTAGAACCTGTATGAGTGAGTGTGTGTAAATATAGCTGTTTTGCAATATATAAAGAAAGAAAGAAAGGGAGCACAAGATTTGAAATGCGAAAAACGTCCAATGTCTTTATTCATGATATATGGAAATGACAAGTAATAAGCCCTCACAAATGAAGCCACGGTGCCCCGGGTAAGACACCGGGCCATAAAGTTTCAATTTATTGTTTATTACAAATTAAAAACAAAGGAATTCATTACTGCGTAACAAAAGTAACAGGTATGTGGTCTTTTGCAGTCCAATTTTTCAATCCACCGTCAGTCGTCGGGCAGATCCAACTGTTGAACTCAGATTCTTCCACTTCGTCACCTTCCCTGATAGCATTCACCCCATGGTCAGGTAGGGGAGCTTTCACCACATTAGGCTTCTCGGGCTCCTCGAACTGAACCTCCTTAGCATCGATAAGATCCTGAACCTTATTTCTCAGGGCCCAGCAATCATCAGTAGAATACCCCGGGCTATCAGAGTGATAAGCACAGCGGGCGTTGGGATTATACTTCGGGGAGGTCGTGTTCACCACCTTTAGAGCCTCTCTGACGGTTACCAAGTTGGTCGATAGCAGTTGCGGCAAGATCTGTGACAAGGTCATACTAAGCCGAGTATATTCTCTTCTGGGTCTCTCACCCCTTGGTTGGTTAGGTTGCCGAGGAGCGGCAGCAGGCTTTGCAATTACCACCGTGTTAACAGCTTGGCGGCGTTCTGGTTTGTTTTGCCTTCTAGGCCCATACACAGCACTGGCTTCCTTTTTGAAAGGCTTTTTCTCAGAACTTGAGGATGCACCTTTCTGAATTTTCCCTGATTTCATACCAGCCTCTATCCTTTCCCCAGTCAGAATGAGGTCTGTGAACCCTGCAGACGAATTGCCAATGAGATGATTGAAGAACGGCCCGGATAGGGTCCCCAAGAACATGTCTACTAGCTCACGGTCGGTTAACGGTGGCTGCACCCTGCCAGCCAGGTCCCTCCACTTCTGCGCATACTCTTTAAAACCTTCTCTCGATCCTAGCGACATACCCTGGAGTTGGGTATATGTAGGAGCGAGGTCGGCATTATACTGATACTGCTAGTAGAAAGCAGTAGCCAATTCCTCCCAGTTACGAACCTTGGTTCCATCCAGCTGATAGAACCATTCGAGATGAGTCCCTGAAAGACTCTCCTGGAAGAAATGGATCCATAAATTCTTGTCCACAGTATACGGCTGGATCTTCCGCACATAAGATCTGAGATGTAGCTTAGGGCAGGACG
This sequence comes from Vicia faba, assembly GCA_948472305.1. Lineage (NCBI taxonomy): Eukaryota > Viridiplantae > Streptophyta > Magnoliopsida > Fabales > Fabaceae > Vicia > Vicia faba. Next base: position 85,114,078 of record OX451737.1, on the reverse strand, counting down.
CCCCGTCATACTTTGCGAAAGATGGTGCTTTGAACTTGTGTGGGATTACCACACCAGAAGATAAAACCAAGTCTCCAAAATCCAACCCAGGCACTTGTTGAATTTCCATGGCTTTCAGACGATCCTCTAACTGCTTGTACTTGTCTTCAGCTGGAGGATACTGCTCTTCATTGAATCAGTCTTGTTGTTAGAGACCACAGGACTAGGAACCCTTCCCCCCTGGGGACTGCCTTTTCCCACAGAAGAACCAGTTTGATCAACCTCATTCTGCAGCGTGTTACCAAACCTCCGGCCAGTGTTGAATAGTACAGTTCTCTTCTTCTTTTTCTTGACCAGCAGAGCCTTCAACTCCTCTTGACCTTGGGCCAAACTCATGATCAGCTCTTGGAATTGGGAGTTCTGGGCCTGGAGGGCCTTGATGGACTGCTCGGTAGATGATTCAGGATTCATGATGCTGAAATAAACAGCGAAGAACATTAAGCAACCTGAAAAGAAGAGTACCTGCTTTGCACATGATGCATGATATGTGTTTATGCAATGCATTCAAGGGTTCGAAAGTTCAAATTTGTTGTAGACAAAAAGGAACACACGTTATCATTAAGGGAAAAAAATTGTTCAGTACATCAAGGCCTCATGGGCAAACATTACAAAGTAAATCAATCCCAAAAGACACTGCGCATCCTCTTTCGAGCTATGTAAGTGTTGAGAGTCTTTTCCTCGTGCAGTAAGTGGGTGAGCTCCAAGACCTTCTTCTCACTAGCATGTAGACCGGACTCAAGAGAATTCCGTTCTTCCTTAAGCTGGATCCAGCTCTTCTGCATTTCTTCCCAGGATGTAGGCATGTCAGGATGTTGAATGGTGTAGGACACCTCTCCTTCCAAAACTGGCTCTTTGATCACAGGGAGAACATGAGGATATGGCATCACTAAATTCTGGGAGCGGGCTCGTACCCACTTGAGATAAGGCTCCAACGGGATGGAGTTCTTGTGCCCTAGTGTCTTGCTGTCTACCTTGTTGGGCATCCTCCAAGCTCTGATAAATCTCTGGCGAAGTCCTTGTGCATCATTGTCGAAGTCAAAAACTATGTCAGGAACTAACATGTCATGAAGGCCATCCCTCCGAGCATATCCAAACTGTCTCCAAGCCAGACACGGGTTGTAAGTAATACCTCCTCTGATTCCAAGTAAAGGAACATTAGGAAACTCCCCGCAACGATCAATGATAGTGACGTCTTCTCTGGACCGAGAACACCAATGTATATCAACATGTGTAAGAGTCATTAATCGTTGTGACCATCTCAAACCCCACTCATTCTTCAAAACTGATTGTGGAAGGTGCGAAATAAACCACCTTCCCAGGATAGGAGTGCAGCACATAAGAACACCTCTTTTTCTCATGGTTCGAGTGTAACATGAGTGAAGGATGTCCCCAAACAACGTAGGTATAGGATTCCTGGACATGAAGATCTTGACAGCACTGGTATCTATAAGTTGATCGGGATTAGGGAATAGCACCAACCCATAGACAAGGAGGGCCATAACTTCTTCAAAAGCTTGTAGGTCAAGGGAATTCCAACATTCTTGGGCCTTCTCAAACAGGAATATGGCCAAGAACCCTTTGATACCACTTCTAACTTCCCAATGTCCCTTGATGTCAGATGGTTGTAGGCGTAATGCTTTAGCAATCTCTTCAAGTTTGGGTTCCTTTTCCGTACCGTTGTAGGGTAGTTGACTAAGGATAGGGATCTTCAGAAGCCGGGAGAACTCTGCCAATGTAGGCACCAGTTGATAATCCAGGAAAGTAAAGCAGTGATGCAGAGGGTCAAAGAACTGGAAGAGGACCTTTATCATATCTTCCTCAATGTTGGTGTTGACCAAGCTGATGAGTCTTCCATGTCTCTCACTGAAAGAAGAGCTCTCGGGAATCTTGGATATAAGTTCCTTAAGCTGAGGAGGGATCCTTACAAGACTGATCTGAATTGTCTTTCTGCGGATAGTTTCCATGTCCTACAAAACAAGAACAAAGATGAAGATTCGAACCCCTGAAATGGTTAGTCAATGCATATGATGCTGTATGATGTTATGATGCTATGTTTAAACACACCACAAGTATTCACAAGAAGCAAACATGATAAGGCACACAAGTCACACCACAACCCTTAGAGTTTAGGCCATCATGGGGTCTGGGGTATTACCCTCTTGAAGTTGGTGGGCTTAAAACCTGTCCTATCAGAAGTAACCGGGTTCTAAGGGTCCCAATATCATTGGATTGCTTTCATTGTTCATCGTTTCGATTTAGCCACTAAACTGGCGACCGAAATATTCCAAGAAAACAACCCTCAATTGAGTGTAGTATCGAGTATCAACCAACCTCGGACTGCACCAAAGTCAGTTATCTCACTACCCTAAAGAGGCCAAGATGGTTCAATTAAGGTTCCTAAGGTCATTTGATGCTTCACGACACCACGCGGCGGCCCCGTACTCTCCTTGATTGGACTCAAGGGTTACCGGTACTCACCAAAGTGCCACATTAACGTAGCAGACTGCTTCAACCATGTCGGTATACCCCACACAGTTCCCTCACAGCCTTGTTGCTACTTTCTAAGAAGGTATCCCCCATATCCGGGTTAGGATCTATAAAACTCCCAAAATAATACCCACAATAATAAAGCAAACAATTCAGACAATTGAAAACACAAGTGATCTTAATCCTAAGGTACACCTCACTTTATAAGTATTCCCCAGCAGAGTCGCCAGTTCTATGATCGATGGATTTAGAACTGACTGTTTAACGCTGGTTTCGCGAAATGTCGCGGAAGCAAGAGTCGCCACCGTCTTTTATTTTCTCCAACATGGACAGGACAAAAGCACAGCAAAATTCCTTATGAGATAGTTTCTCGGTTCGGGAGGTAGATTTATAGAAAGGGAAGGTGTTAGCACCCTTTCTATCCGTGGTTATCCACGGGCTCTTAGATACTTACTCACTATGTTTTCAAAATGTTTGCTTTTCAAAATGTGAGTGGGTTTGAAAAAGTTTCGTTTAAAGATTTCTGAATAACTCGTGTATCTGTCCTCAAGAGTGTTTGAAAAATTGTTTTGAAAGCTTTTTGAAAGTGTCGGTGTGAAAAGAGTTTTGATTTGTTTTTTGAATAGAGCAAGTATCTATGAGTCATCTACCTACCCTAAGGAATTAAGCTGTGTAGAAGTCCCTAAAGTAGTGCCATCCCACCATTGAGAGGTAGGTAGCACCATCGTTGGAGGTGTTCGGGTCAATTCGAGTTTAGGGACAGTGTGGTCACCGAAGCAACAGTTAGGACACCTTAGAAGCTACCCTTACGTCCTTGATCTTTTTTAATTCGAGGCAACCATTTCGAGGAAACTATTCCGAGGCAACCATTTCGAGGCAACTTGTTTCGAGGCAACTGGATCATGGACATAAGGACTTACTAAAACGTCCTATACTTGACGACCACGTTTCAAAGGCAACAGGTGAGGCGTACCCTAGAAGTGGTGTGTGTATTTGTGTGTTGTTTTCAGTTTAATATTTATCTTTGATCATGGCATTGTGAGCTACGCTTGTTTTTAATTAGCCATACATTCTTTCATGCAATTTAGAATTTAAGAGTGCGGAAAGTAAAATACAGGAAAATAAAGGCTACGCTATTACAAGGCGCAGGTCTATACATCGCCAAAGTACAAAGACCCGTTTGATAAAAGTGCGGAAAGTAAAAAGACCTAATTACTATTACAATCCTTGAGTAGTTACATAATATTCGAAAAGAAAATAAATGCGCGAAAAGAAATTAAAATTAGGACGTCCGAGGGTTTTGACCCTTTTGAAATTAAATTGAATTAAAAGCTAATTAATTATTTAATTAAAGAAAAGAAATTGTTTTTTTATGTTTTTTGCATTTATGAAATAAAGAAAATTAAAATTCAAGAGAAACCCTAATTCTAAGTTATTTTAATTATTAATGAAAATATTAAAGTTGACCTAATTTACTAATTAATTATTGCACATGTTTATTATACAAAAATAATAATTAATAATAATAATAATGATGGAAAATAATTTAATTAAGAACAAGATGAAAATGTCACAAAACCTAATTCTAGATATTTTATTTATTTAAGAAAAGATTAAAGTGTAAAACCTAATTTACTAAATTAATTATTAGAATTTATTTACAAAAACATTTTAATGGTGAAATTAAACATAATTAAATATAAAACATTTTTGGTTTCTGATTTTTATTTATGAAAATTAATTATTTTTATGGTGAATCAATTAAAAACAATTAAAACATTAAATGAATTAAAAAAGAAAATCAAATAAAAAAAAAGTGCAAACCAAAGGGGGTGTCAGGCCCCAAAGGTAGGTGTTTTGAAGTATTCTGGCCCATTGAAGCAAAGCCTGTTTGACCTTTCCAGCTTGAGTGCGCGTGGTTGACTGAGGTACATGAAAGACCTCCTTTTGTGACTCTTGGAAGGAAGCTCATGGCCATGTGGAAAGCTTGGACGTGAGGCTGCATGATGGACCTTGGGGCGTGTACTGCATAGGAATGGATTAGAACAAAAATCATGAATTAAATGGGGGGACTTGGGAATCGAACCCAGGTCCCTATGCCTGCAAGACACCTCATCAACCAACTGGGCTATTGTGTTTGTTTGTTAACATAATGGAGAGTGATTATTATATAAAAAAAAAGTGTTAGTGGTATGAACAAAAAAATCACGCGCCAAATTTGAATGCTCCTATCATATGATGACACGCTAGATTTCTTCTTCGTTTATCTGCAAATAGAAAACAAGTAGCGGGGGTTTTAAACCCCCACTAAATGAAACCTGTGAAAATAGCGGTTAGAAGCTGAGTTATCATAAAAAGGGCGCGAGGTCATCATTCAATTCGTATGGAGCTACTGACTTCAATGGCATAGGTCTCAAGGTCCAATTTTTCCATACAAGGAAAGCCCTATTTTGGAGCTTCTGAAACCCTAGGTTTCATCAATGGTAGATTTTGATACAAGCATTGTTAATCCAATTAAACGGTACCAATCACTTCAGAAGATCATTATTATTGTAAATCAATGAATAAAATATATGAATGATGCGTGGAAATTAAAATTCGATTATGGACATATTCATGAAAAGGGTGATTCTGTTCTACCGTCTCCTTGAGTATGAGGACTTGTTCTTGATTGTAATCGACTCTTGGAAGGTTCAGCAACGTGTTAGAATGCTTTTTATGCTTTGAAACGTGCTCTAACTATGAAATCAGTTTCACAATTTCTTTGGAATTTTGGCAACTTGGTTCTGAGTTTGTGAGCAGTTTTTCGTGTATGCCTGAATTAGGTTTCCTTGTGCATATGTATGTGAAGCATTCTAGGTCAAAACAAAGCCCAAAAGTCCATTGAATTAATGATTTCAATATTTGATTTTTTCCATATATTTTCCAATCTTTTTTTCATTGAAATCTTGCCAAATGTGGATGATCTTGTCCCCTTGGATGATTGCACGAAATCTTTAGCATATAATGAGTAAATTTGCTGCACAAAAAGATTTGAAAGGCATTATTTGATATTTTTCTCATAATTAAATCTAATTAAATGAATTAATAAGAATAAAAATTCAATTAATTAATTAAAAATAAGAAAATAAATCCCTTTGAGCTTAATGGGTCGTGCATAGGCTTTGGGTAATGGTTCAAGGAAGAATTTGAGGCCCATTAGCAATTTTGAAGTGTTTTAGGCAAAGTTGACTTTTCAAAATTCCCAAAAATTTCCCAACTTCTCCAATGCATATCTTGCTAAATTTTGAAGCTATGATCATGTATTGGACATTTTGGAAAGGTCTTGAAGTCCTCTAACCAATGTCTTTGGTCCCATGTCATTTTGATTTACCAATCTCAAGTTATGGTCTTTGACTTAAAGTGCCTTTTTGTTGACTTTTGAAAATGACCTATAATGTTGAAATTGATAACTTTTTGTGAGAGCATTTCTTGGACTTGAAGTGTGAATATGAGTTGTAGGAAATGTCATTCTCTTCAAAATGAGCATTTGATGGAATTTTTCTGATAAACCATGAGGAAGTTATGCCTTGGTCAATTTACAGTTGACTTTTCAGCTGTCCAAAAATAGAAACTTTTGCATCTTGAGACTTTTTGAGCCATGCTTTGAGCAATCATGATCAAGAATTGATCAAATGATGTTTGTGCCTTCAAAATAAGATGTTGACCAAAAATTTTGACTTTTGACTGTCAAATGACCATTTTGCCCCTGCAATTGACTATGAAGCAATTAGGGTTTTTGAATGTGCAACTTGATGCTGTGAGTATTGAAACTTGACATATGGATGCTTGACAATGTTTGTAGGCATGTGGGACTTGATTGGACCCTTGAAAACCTCAATTTCTTTGCAAGAACTAAAACCCTAATTTTGATTGTGTTAGGAGGCAATTGGACTGTGCAACTCTTGAGGGATTTTGAAGCTTGATCTTGACAAATCTTGAAGAATATGGGAGGGAAAATTTTGGGGTACAACAATCGGCAGTGAATGTCGATGCTTATTATCTTTTTGCTATCTTCAGTGAACATTGATAGTTCATCATCAGTGAAAGGCGGTGGTATGATATATTTTCTTTTTTCTACCTTCAGTGAATGTTGGTAGGACTTCAGCAGTGAACATTGATGCTTATTATCTTTTTTCTATCTTCAGTGAACATTGATAGTTCATTGTCAGTGAACAATGGTGGTATGATATATTTTCTTTTTCTATCTTCAGTGAACGTTGGTAGGACATCGACAGTGAACGTTGATGCTTATTATCTTTTTGCTATCTTCAGTGAACGTTGATAGTTCATCATCAGTGAACGGTGGTGGTATAATACATTTTCTTTTTCTACCTTAAGTGAACATTGGTAGGACTTTAGCAGTGAACGTTGATGCTTATTATCTTTTTGCTATCTTCAGTGAACGTTGATAGTTCATCTTCAGTGAACGGCGGTGGTATGATACATTTTCTTTTTCTACCTTCAGTGAACGTTGGTAGGACTTCGGCAGTGAACGTCGATGCTTATTATCTTTTTGCTATCTTCAGTGAACGTTGATAGTTCATCGTTAGTGAACTGCAGTGGTACGATATATTTTCTTTTTCTACCTTCAGTGAATATTGGTAGGACATCGGCAGTGAACGTCGATGCTTGTTATCTTTTTTCTATCATCAGTGAACGTTGATAGTCCATCGGCAGTGAACGTCGATGCTTGTTATATTCCCCTCTGGTTCAGTTCTTTTGGTTCACCAGTGATTTATTTTCGTGGTGGGGTTTCTCCTTTGTTTCTTTACTTTTGTGGCATCCCCAGTGATACTTTGCATCTCTTTGGTACTGTTCATATGCATTCATATACATAAGCATTTGCATGGAATCTTAGGGCCAAAAATAGGGTTTGTTTTATATTTAAGTATCTTCTATCACGTCGACACGAAGGTTTTTAACCTTTGTATCTCCGCATAGAAGAAACTTAAATAAGGGCAGCTGGTGTACCCCAATTGTTCCACCTAAGATCCCTTCATCATACCATGTTGTTTCACTCACAACAAGATCACATTAGGACTTTTGGTTCTTCTCCCTATCATTTAGCTTTGCTCTTTTGAGGAGTTACCAAGCACCTAGACTTGTTTTATTTTGTGATCATGAATATTTTGTTTTGATTTTTCTTTTATTAACAAAATGCAATGTTGGTTTTCCTTACTTGTTAATAATGTAGGTAAAGGCTATGAGGTTTAGCAAGTTGCTTCATGGGTTCATGAGTTTATTTCCATGCCCTAGTCAACATAGCTTGAGGAGTTCAAACTTCACTATTGGAAGTGGTTTGGGTGGCTATGAGTCCTCAACATCATCCTCAACATCTTCTATTCACAAAGAAATAATATTGGCACAATAAGTTTGTTCAAACTTGTCAAAGTTCCTCAAAGCATTCTCTTGATCTAGAGGCTAGGGTTTTGAAATTCAAAGGAGTATATCTTGCTCATATTTTGGTATTTTTGAGTGATTCCAAGGACATCCTTCTCTTCAAAGAGTTACCAACAAATCACTTCAAAATTTCCAAGGAGTTTTCATGTGGAAGGAACTTGGTGAAGAAGAAATATTACAAGTCATCCAGATGAATCCCCAATTTTCCATATGTGACTTCAAATGGTCATAACTTGGTCAATTTTTATTACCTTGAGTCCATTATTTTTCCATGATTATATTATAGATGTTTACTTCATGCCTTCTTTTATGTGCAAAGTGAGAAAATGAATGGAAGTTGCCTTAAGAATGCAAAAGATTATAGGTCATTTCATGATTTTTGGCCAACTTCAACAAGTCATAACTTGATCAATCTTTGGATATTTTGAGTGGTTCAAATTGCAAAATGTCATTCAAGAGGTCTACTTCATTCCATCTTTTTTGGTCAAGAGCAAATTCCAAGTGGAAGGCCATGTTTGGATACAAAAGATTATAGGTCATTTTTGAAGAAGAACTTGAAATATTTCTAAGTATGGAAAGTCAACTCTTTTTCTTCTACTTTGATTCCATGTAACTTTCAGCTCAAGCATCCATTTGATTGCATTCTTTTTCCATTGCAAAGCTTGTAACCTCATCTTTCCAAAGCATCAAGAATTATGCCCTAAGACCCCTTGAGTTGGAAATGCCATGGATTTGAATTTGGTAGTTTGAAACTGAATTTTTCACAAAGTCAAGATTTTGAAATCTTTGTTTTGGATTCTAATCACAAGTTTTTCACGCGTTTTTGTTTCTAAACATGATTAGAAAATTTCCAGAATTGATTAGCATCATGAAACACACGATTTGGCTGAGTTTTAATCAAGTTTGAGTGACACTTTCTTCATGATGCAGACCCACACGAATTACCTCCAAAACGCATCATACACTCTTCCTTTTGATCCCATTTTCTTCCCTATAAATAGAGGGTCATCCCCCATTCATTTTCCCAAGCTTGGATAGCCAGAATCACCCTGCCAAACTTGTTTCACAATCCAGAATTCAGCAACTTCGAAACCTATTCTTAAGCCTTTTTCAATCCATTTTTCCCCCAATTCACCTTCCTCGATCTTCCCTGAAGCTAACCATATAATTACATTCAAGAATCGTGCCCTATATTGTTCTATAGAAGTCCAGTTTCAGAGCTCTGCAACTCAACTTCAATAGGTAGATTCCTTCATCAATTCTTCAAAATTCTGATATCATTGTGTTGCTCTTATTTCCCTGGTTCTAGTCGCAACATTTACATTTCACTGGAAATACGTTTTGACCATGAATTTTCAAATCCCTTTTCAAAACTTTCCTTCAAAATTGCTTGAGTTACAATTTATATAAATTTGGCGCGAGGGTGTGGTTGTTTTCGTCTTGAAGAGACGAAGCGATTGGAATTGGTCTGAGCTTCTGATTTTACAGTTTGAGAGACCTGCAAATCACGTTGGCTGGAGGTTGAAGATGACCTACGTGTCATCTTCCAACCAATGATGGCACGCCACTTGTTATTTTAAAAAATCTGATTTATATTTGATTATGTACATTATTCACTAACGACCATGTTATGCACAGCGCGCCAGATCCCTTGGATTTGATTACTAACCCGTTTTGACTTTCATCCAATGGTCCACATATTTTTCTTTTATTTTCTTTTTCTGATTTTTATATTTTAATTGTTTTATAATTTAAAAAATCATAGAAAATTCATTTTTAGTCCAAAAAATCTGAAAAAATTATGAAAAATATTTTTGATTATTCTCTTTCTGATTTTTATTTTTTCACAATTTAATTTTGTGTTTTGGTAATTTTTATAAATTTTACACTTATTTGATTTGTTTAAAATGTTTAAAAATATTTTTATACATTTTTAAATTCTGAAAAAATTATGGAATCATCCAATGATATTGTGACAAATATTGGTGACCTTATTTTACTTTTGTTTCTAACTTTACTATATTTTAATATTTTTGTTTATTTTACCCATTTATTTTAATTTTAAAAATATTTTCTAATTTTCAAAAATTACCAAAAAAATTTATAAAAATATTTGGATCCATTTCTGATTTTTATATGGCCTTATTTTTTATTTCTTGATTAATTTGAAAATAATTGATATTTTCCTAATTATTTTCCATTTTTTTAAACATTTTTTTAACCTTTTAATATATATATTAAATGTGACTTTTATTTTGTGATTATTTTCTGGCTGTCTTGGGTTGATTTTTTGATCATGACTTTATTAACATCATTGGATCTATGGTGTTGAGTTCAACTCCATAAAAATGGATGAATGATTTTAATAATAGTTTGATTAAATATTAATTCAAATGTGGTTTCTCTTTTTCCCTAATCCCCCTTCATCTCATCCTCTTCTCATTGCACTAAATGTTGTTGGAGCATGATCTCTATATCATGTCTCAAAACAAATGGTGCATAGATTTCTATTGACCGGCCTCAAAATAGGTGCGACTTCTATATAAGTCCACTTACGATTGTTTAACATAGTGCTAAATTTTGTCTCGATTCAAATAAATGATCATTCATGGCCCAAACTTATGATTGTAAGCCCAAGTATGTTAATTTGATCTCTTTGATCCAATAACCTTGAGATTCATTGTGTGGAGGCTTTGGTTCTACCAATCCTCTAATGGATCTACAACACCTTTGGTCAACGCGATCACTTAAACATCGTTGATCATTAAATGGTACTTATGAGAATTCCAAATGGATGATATACTTGTCAAAAAGAAAATGCAACTTGTTGTGTGGAGGCTTTGGTTCTACCAATCCTCTAATGAGTTTCAAATGCAAGTTTCAAGATAGTCATCCAACTAACCACTAATTATTGACTTGTTTTACCTTATGCTTTTATTCTTTTTTATGCTTTATGTACTATTTACTTTTATCATTTACATTTCATGCCATTTTCATCTTTGCTCATTTGAGCATTTATTTTCTTGCCATTTTAACTTTGCTCACTTGAGATTTTTCTTTTCCTTTCTTAAGATACTTAATAATCAACATAAACCCTAAAAAATCTTTAATGGCACTTGGACTATGTGGTTACTATCCTTGGCATTGTGGAGCATGGGACTATTTGTTGGACTTAGGATTAGAAACCTTGGCCTATCTTGGAAACCTTGTGATCTTATCTAATTATTTTGTCTGGAGTTCTTGAGGTTTACCTCAAGACATTGGGTTGTTTGTTTATTTCGTGTGCAGGTTATTGTGATTACACCTTTTTTTTGTAATCTGGAATTCACCCACATACAACCGTTACTCTGCCCAATTTTTATGAAGACTTAATACACTTGAAGTTTGGTTCTCTCAAGAGGTATAGTATTTTTACTTGCTTGGTTTCAATCCAAGGAATGGAATTTTATCTTGGGTCATAATGTCAAGTATTTGCTTCTTGTTAGTTAGATGGTTCTTATCCCTAGCTTTTACCTTATGCTTTATGATAGTCTCTTCTTCTCCTCCCATCTTCTTTAATTTCAAAATCTTCTCCCTCCTTTTGAAAACTCTTCTTGTTTTGAAACTTGAATCATTTTCATAATAAACTTGGACTTATGTCCATGCATTTTCAAAACATTTTCATAAATAAACTCCAATCAACTTAATAATACCTTGACATTTTTTGTGAGAAGACTAAAAGTCAATCAATCTCATTTTAAACTATCTTGCCATTTTGGATTTTTATCTTTAAAATTTTCTCAAAAGATTAGACTCTTGTCAATCCTTGTAGTGATGCAAACAACTATACTTCTATAATGTGTAGTGAAGAAAGATATTTTCCACTTGGGTGTTGAGTGAGGCATTGCTGATTTTAAAATCCAAGCCATATCCTCCACTTTGAGATGATGCAAATTCTCCTTTCTCATGATTGTGAGTAGTAAATATGTTTTCCACACGGACAATGACGATGATGTCTTATCTCTTAAGATCAACCAACACACTTGTGTTTCAATTTTTTAAAAGAGAAACTACGTGTAGCCTGATCCCCTATTGCAAGAAAGGTGGTAGGTAGGCACTAAAGGTTCGCAACCACGGTGGGTGAAAAAATCATTAAAAAAATTACTTCTCTTCTCACCTCCACCATTTATTTCTATACAACACATCTTTTATATATAGCCAAAATATACAGATTTTTCAAAGAGGTTCCTGCGGAGTACCATAGATGTTTGGGTGCTAATACCTTCCCTTTGCATAACAAAAACCCCTACCTTGAATCTTTCCCCCTCTTTTAGGGTTATTTGCTCTTTACCCATTCCTTTGGAAACAATAAAGCGCGGTGGCGATTTTTATTTTTGGTTTGTACAAAGTCTAGTCAATCCAATGGCTTAGTCTTGAAACATTTCTACCGCTACAACAGGGTACCAAAAAACATGTCTACTAGCTCCCAGACAAGGGAGGCTGGACTCTTCCGGCTAAGTCCCTCAATTTCCAAGCGTAGTCTTTGAAACCTTGGCTGGAAACCATAGCCATACTTTGGAGTTGAGTACGGGTTGGAGCAAGGTATGCGTTGTACTGATACTGTTTATAAAAAGCAGCGTCAAGGTCTTCCCAATTATGGATATTGGCCCTTTCTAGTTGATAGAACCAATATAGCTGAGTCCCGGACAGACTATCCTGAAAGAAGTGGACTTACAAATCTTTGTCAGCAGTGTGAGGTTGTATCTTCCTCACATAAGATCGGAGGTGCATCTTGGGACACGAAACCCCGTCGTACTTAGAAAACACTGATGCCTTGAACTTTTGTGGAATTACAATCCCAGACACCAAACCCAGCTCTTCAAAGTCCAGCCCGGGAACTTTCTGAATCTCCATTGTACTTAGACGTTCTTCCAGATGTTTGTATTTTTCATCAGCCGAAGGATATTGTTCTTCAGAGTAATCCTCTTCTTCTTCCTCTTAAGATTCTGGATGGGTAATTACTTCCTTATTTTTCCGTTCTCGATTATCCTTTTCACCAGATGATGTTGCGAAGTCTAAGGTCCGTCGGGCTAGCCCTGGGAACCTTCTTCCTAGATTCAAAACTCTGGTTGATTTCTTTGTTTTCTTCTTCTTTTCTTCGATCAACAAAGTTTTCAAATCCTCTTGTCCATTGGCTAGAGTCAAGAACATTTGTTGAAACTGAGCATTCTGCGCCTGGAGATCTTTTACGGTCTGCTCAAGATCCATCTTACTGAAATAAACAGTAGAAAGATAATGAGGCATGTGGTAAGAAACCTGTTTATGTGATGATGAATGAAGATGCATATGTAATGATTTCAAGGAAATTAGAGATTTAAATTTACTTTAGACCAAAAAGGAACACAGAAATACAAAAAACTCTAAGATAAAAAAGTTGAATGCATCCTCTTTGGTGCAATTTAGGCGTTTAGACTCCACTCCTCATGAAGCTGCTTGGTGAGTTCCAGAACCTTATTATCGCTGGCGTAGAATTGGGCCTCGAAATTTTTTCGCTCCCCTTTAAGTTGTATCCAATCCCTTTACAAGTCTTCGAGAGAGGTGGACATGTCAGGATGCAGGATAGTGTATGGGACATCTCCTTTCACAACAGGCTCTTTGATGACCGGGAGAATGGAGGGGTAAGGCATTATAAGACTTTGAGCACGAGATCGTACCCATTTAAGATAAGGATCAAAAGGGATGGAATTCTTATGCCCCAATGTATTGCTATCTACCTTGTTCAACATCCTCTAAGCTCGGATAAACCTCTGGCGGTGACCTTGATCGTCATTATCGTAGTCAAATACCAACCCTTGAATAAGCATCTCATATGGACCATCCCTTCGGGCGTAACCAAACTGTCTTAAGGCTAAGCAAGTTTTGTAGGTGATACCTCCTCTAATGTCAAGTAACGGGACATTAGGGAATTCTCTATAACGGTCGATGATGGTAACATTCTCTACAGATCGGGAACATCAATGAATGTCTGAATGTCTGAGCATCATCCACCTATGTGACCACCTTGAACCTTTATCGTTCTTTAATACAGATTGGGGAAGATGTGAAATAAATCATCTTTCCAAGAGAGGAGTACAACACATAAGAATACCTATTTTCCTCATAGTGTGAGTGTGAAAAGAATATAGGATGTCTCCTACCAAAGTAGGCACCGGGTTACGAACATAAGGATTTTGAACGGCGTTTACATCTATGAGTTGGTCAGGATTTGGAAACAAAACCATCCCATAGATGAGAAGAGCTACAATTTCCTTAAAAGCTTGCAAGTCCAAGGAGTTCCAACAGTTTTGAGCTTTCTCAAACAAGAACTTGGCTAAGAAACCTTTGACACCACTCCTTGTTTCCTAATTAGTTGTGACATCGGATGGTTGCAAGTGTAGGGCTTGAGCAATCTCTTCTAGATTTGGATCTCTTTCCGTACCGTTGAAAGGTAGTTGATTGAGAATGGGAATCCTCAAGAGTTGGGAGAATTATTCCAAAGTTGGCACAAGTTGATAATCGGGAAATGTGAAGCAATGGTGTAGAGGATCAAAGAACTGGAAGAGCACCTTCATCATGCCTTCATCAGTGTTGGAGGTAACCAAGTTTAGGAGGCGACCATGTCTTTCGGTAAATGGAGAATTCTTAGGAAACCTTGATGCTAACTCTTTAAGTTTAGGAGGGATCCTTACAAGATTGACTTGAATGGTTTTCCTGCGAATAGAATCCATGTCCTACAAAACAGAACAAAGATAAATCCCAAAAATCCTTGAAATGGTTAGTGAGTATGAGTATGATGTCATGATGTTTATGATGTTATGTACAAGTAAATATATACAAACAAAAACAAATAAGTCCTTAGGTTTAGGCTTGTATGGAGTCTCATAGGTAAGTACCCTCTTGAGGTTTAGTTGGCTCAAACATGTCCTAGCAATAGTAACCAGGTTCTAAGGGAGCTCAATATCACTGGTTTGTTTCCTCGGGCATTGTTTTAGCGCAAGCCTCTTTAATGGCGACCGAAATATACCAAAAAACCAAACCTCAATGAGTGTAGTATCGAGTATCTACCAACTTCGCACTGCACCAAATCCGGTCATCTCACTACGTCCTAATGGCCAAGTTGGTCAAGTAAAGGTTCTCGAAGTTAGTTAGTACTTCATGACATCACTCAGTGGCCCTGTATTCTCCTTGACTACTCAAGGGCTACCGGTACCCATAAATATGTCACACTAACGTAGTTATTGCTTAGACCATGTTGGTATACCCTGCACAGTTTCCACAATGTATTGCTACTTACCTATAAGGTGCCCAAAATCTGGGTAGAGGATTTAAACCCAAACAAAGAACCAAAATGTAAAGCATACAAGTCAAACAATGAAAGTAAATAAATGTGATCTAGCCCTAAGGTAACCCCACTTTTAAAATTGTCCTCAGCAGAGTCGCCAGTTCTATAATACGGTGGGAGAACTGACTTGGTCGTTTTTCGTTTGATTGCAAATGTTGCAGTTTAGCAAGAGTCGCCACCGACTTTTCTTTTATCCAAAAGGAAAGGCTGAAAAGAATAAGAAAGATCTTTGAGATGTTTTCTTGAGTTCAGGGGGTAGATTATGAAAAGGGAAGGTATTAGCACCCTTTTCATCCATGGTTTTTCATGGGCTCTTAGATGCTTGCTAGATCACTTGCTTTTTGTTTGAAAATGTATTTTGTGTGGTTTTTGATAATATTTTGAAAAGGCGCTATCGTTTAGGAAAACTTTGTAATGATTCTCGTTCGTAAGAATGTATACAAACCATTGATCTTTTGAAAATGTTTTCAAGTTTGAAAGATGTTTTTAAAAGTGTTGGTGTTTGTTTTGAAAATAGCAAGGATGTTTGGTTTTGAAATTGAGCAAGCAATTAGGAACAATCTACCTACTCAAAAGTCTTTCATGTTTATTTCCTCTTTCTTTTGACATTGTTATCTTACCACTGATTTGGTAAGTAACCCTATCTTTGGATGTTAAAGGGACGGGCGTGGGTCATCGTATAACCATGATTAGCAATATTGTAAGGCATCTTAGAATTTTCTTTAGGGACTAAGATCATTTTTGAAAGGCAACTTTGATAGCGTTATCGAGGGACTATGATCTTATATTTTGTTTGTTTTTGCTAAGATACCCCACATGCGTAATATGATCATTTTACAAGGCAACAAAGTGGATTTACCCTAAGGGTGTATGTGTGCAAGTGTATTGGTTTACATGCTTGATTTATCTTTGAATTAGGGTTTTCTGAGTGTTGATTTTATGTCTTGCCATACAAACCCTAATTACTAGCATTTTTATAAAGCGATAAATTGCGGAAAGTAAATATTCTACGCTATTACATCATTTAGGGGAGCGGGTGTACAAATTTACAAATGGGGATTTTACAAGAAAATTAACTCTAATTAACTATTACAACCATATTGAATAAATGTACAATAATTGAATAAATAATGTACAAATGCAAATGGAAGAAGAAATGATTTTTTGTTTGGTTTTTCATAAAAAGGGTTTTAACCTAATTAAAGAAGATGATTAACTAAAAATTAAACAAAATAAAATTTAAACTAAATAAGAAATAAGTTAAGTTAAAAAAAGTATTTTTAGGGTTTTTCTATGAAAGATTTTATCTTAATGAAAATATAAATGAAAATTAATTAATTAAATAAACCTTAGTTCTAAATTAATTTAATTCACAAGAAAATAATATAATAGTTGAACCCTAGTCTAAATATTTATTGAATAAAAAAAAGAAATTAATTTATTAAATGAAAATATTTTTGTTCTTTTGTTTTTATGAAGAAAATAAAATATAAATGAGCATTTTCTAAATATGCAAATAAAAAAATAAAATATTTTTGGATTTTTTATCATTAATAATAATAATAATAATAATAATAATAATAATAATAATAATAATAAAGAAAATATAAAATGAAAATAAAATATAAAAAATAAAATAAAATAAAATAACAAAGAAAAATAATAAGCCAGGGGTGTAAACAATAAGGCAGGGGGTCAGAAATAGCAAAAAAGGCAAGCCCCAATCATTTGGAGGCCTAGGCGCCTGTTTTTTGGAAAAGAAAAAAAAAGAAGAGGAAATGTTAGAAAAATAGCAAAAGTTAACATAAACGCGCGCTGCCTTTACCACTGGGGTAGTTATACATCCGTTAACTTAACTAAAATGATAAATATATAATACAAAATGAGTCATTAATACACTTCATCTTCAACCTCCAGTCAAAGGACCTGTAACTTCATCATTTCTCAACCATTCATAAAACTTCCAACATCAAACTTGTTAGAAATATTCTCACGATTTTGAATATGTAAATAACTTAAGCTAATTCTCACAAATGAGCATGAATTTATAATGGTACCAAATCCTTACCTAAACATTATCAGAGGTTCAGATTCAAAATTCTAACTACTCAAGCAACAATAATGAAATCTAAGGACATGGTTAGCTTCAGGACAATGATATCTACATTTCTTATTCACAAATAAACCATTAATGATGCTTGTATGAAAAGTTCAAAGTTATGAAAACTTACCTCAAAACTGGAAATAATGTTTTGAGTTTGAGCTTGTTTCAAGTGATGGTGATGATCAGGTTAGCTTCCTTGAGGTCCCAGGAAGCTAATGCAATGATTAGCTTGAGTTGAGAGTGGCTGAAATGCTTGGAGAAGTCAATGTGCAGTGCTCTATTTTTGGCTATGGAGGATGATGGAAATGGATTTACAGTCGTGTAACAGGGACATGGATGAGTTATATTTGATGTAAGGAAGATTTAGGAACTAAAAGGCCAAAGAACGCACGAGGGAAATATGAGTTACAAGTCTAAGGTCAGAAACTGTGCAACAATGGAGTTTTTGGACAATGTTTGACTTGAGGGAGTTTTGGTGTGTTTCAGGGTGCTTAAGCTCGTGTGTTAGCTTGCATATAGTGCCTTTATGTATAAGCAATAGGTTTGGATGCTTGAGGTGGTCAGAATCACAAGATCACAAGTTATGGGATTTTGACTGGTTTTTGAAGCAAGCTTGACAAGTACGATTTCAAGGCAAGGTACAAAGCTATCTAGAGTGGTTACCAACTTTAAACATGCTTATATGACTTTGTAGAGGAAGCTTGAGCAGAAGGAACAAGTGCAAAGCTCAATGCAAGTTGACTTTGCATAAAGCTTGCTTTATGTAAATGGAAATGGTGCCTTTGTGCCATTAATGGAAAATTATCTTGGATAAAGCTTGAATCAAATGGATAATAGCTTAAAAAGCAAGTGTAATCTTCTAATTAGGGAGAGATTTTGAGGTTTAGAGACCTGTAAAGCAAGATTGTGCAGCATAGGCTTGATATTTGAATTCTTGTTCATCATAAAAATGACCAATAATTTCAGTTTGAAATCCTAACTTCCTCTCTTCGATTCTCCTTGATCAAGAATGATCTCAAAGAGTTCTTGGAAATTTTGGAAAGCTTGTAATGTTCTATATAATCCATCTTTTAATAAATTTTTCAAAATCAAAGTGGAACTATGTGAAACTTGGCCAAGAAGTTAGGTCAAAATCCTGACCAAAAATGCTCAAAATTTTACTAAGTGTTTTAGTTTCATGACCATGACTTCATGGATTAATAACTTGAGATCCAAGCATTTCTACGAGAATTTGTGTAAAGCAATGTTTTAGATCTCATGGAGATCTAAAACTTTCATGTTGAATGTTTCTTTTGAATCATCTTGCATCATGGTGAAAATTGGCTCAAAGTTGTGAAAAAATATGAGGTTTTCAACACTTAGAAAAATTTCTATGTTTGGAAACTTTGACTTTTCAAAATGAAATCTTGACATTTTGATTTCTTGATGAATGAGTTTCATATTTTGACATGTTTTGATGAATTGTGATCTTTAACACTTAATTTTGACCAAAAAGTCAAAGTTTGACTTTTTAGTGTACAATTGACTTTTGATCAGTTGACTGAAAATCAACTATCAACCAAATGACTTTGAGCAATGTTTTGATTCATGACATTAGGTCAAAATGATGCAATTGAACTCTTGATATCATGCCTCAAAAAAATTAACCATTTGCTAGGACAAAAATCAGAAATTGCCCTTTCTCAGTTAAAACCCTAATTTTGACCATTTTGCCCTTTTGATGATCTGATCAAATTTATTGAGGAATTGTGGTCCAAACTTGATCAAATGATATATATGAGTTTATAATGTTAACATGGATAAAAAATTATGAAGTTTGACTGTAAATTGGCCACAATTGACTTTTTCTCCAATATAGCTGATTTTTAGGTCAATTGATTAATTGACTGAGCAAAAATGTGATCCAAGACTTGAAACTTGACATGAACAATCTTGGGGTTCCATAATGATCTATGAAGGTCATATGAGGCATTAAAAGTTCAATTATCCTTGTGCAATCTCAAACCCTAATTTTAGTCATCAGTGCTTAAGGAGGTGTCTTGAGCTGATCAAACCTTGTACAGTCTTGAACCAAAGGAGATCTTGTGGAAAAATATTTGATAAATGAGAGGGAAAATTTTGGGGTACAACAACACTATTATGAGTCGTCACAAACAGCTTTGCATTGATGCATACTGAAGCAAAGAATCATAAAAACTATTTTGCTTCAGTATGAGTCGACACATCCATGTTGATGCCCCTGGAATACAACCTTCAACCTTTATGCATTGATACATAACTTCATTCATCGACACATGATATTTTGATTTCCATGGAAAACATTTTTGAACTTTTATGCATTGATACATAGCATCATGCATCGACTCATAACATGTTTTATCTTCAAAAATCAAAAGTTAAATTCAATATGTGTCGACACATACATGTTATGCATCGACTCATGTAAAATGGTTGGCTCTGTAATATGTTGTAATACATGCTTGCATCGATTCATAACAACATGTATCGACTCATTCTGTGTTACATAACTAAAATTAGTCAACTCATGCTAACATGCATCGACTCATAATATGAATTTCTTCCTCTAACCATTTTCTGTTACATATATAAGTAAGTTTTTTTTAGAAATAAAGCATATGGAACATTTATTAAAATTGTGAGCATCAATTCTAAGCAGCAAGAAGCCTGAAAGATACTTCATCTTCAACATCTTCTCAATCATCTTAATTCAACAACAATAGCGAAAATCAAACATCTTTGTTCAATTAGATCAAGAGATCAAGAGATAATGTTAAGCTAAGCATTCAAGGGATCTCAACTGGGTTGAAGATTCTGAAGGGAGCTTCGATGAAAAACCAAGGGGTTTTTCCTTCAAGAACAGACGTGTTCTTGAGGGTTTGTTAGTCACGGTCGCACAAGTCGGATTCAGCCGTAGCGAGGGGTTTGGAAATCAGAGGGATTTTTGCAAATAGGTCGTGGAAGCAGAGGATCGGTTATGGATCTTGCAGGGAATGTTGATAAGGCTCATATCAAGTGAAGGATCTTACAAGAAGAAGAATATCTTAGGGATTTCTTTTTGTCTGTGTAGTGTAACCTTGTATTTAAACATTCAGCAAAATTGTCATAAGAATTCTCAATTTCAATTTTGGAATTGAGAGGGAGACGTACCCACACGCGAGGACGACAGTGGGGAACTTCCTTACCAAACTTCCTGCGTATTGTTTTTTTCTTTCTCTCTATCACTTTACATTTTCCGCAATTTTGTGATTCAATTGGCTTGCTGAGTTTTCTGTTTAATGATAAAATAGTGGTTCAAATACTTTCATCAAATCACCTTTATTAATCATCAAACAAGCATACGCCAACCGTTTGACAAATTTTTTTACAAGTTTTAATTCATTGGAAACATTGTTCTTGTGATAAGTGCATTAAAAACGTTAAGTAATTTGTGTTTAAGATTCATCTATTTCATACTAATAAAATTCAGCAAGTTTATCGCATGTCCGGTTTTCTAGTAGTTGGTTCAAAATAAACAGAAGTTGATTTTGGACCTTACTTTTGCGCTGCTTTTAAAAAACTTTGATAAAAGATTTTAAATCCTTGAAAAATAAGGAGGTGATCTATTCAACCCCCCCCCCCCCCCCCCCCCCCCCCCTCTCGATCACTTGCCACGCCGTCTAGTAGACACATACTATTTTATGGGTCCTTTTTTCATTCTGAAAATACCCTCTTTTACCTAAAAAGAGTCCAATCATAAATATATCATTCATGCATCATTCCAACTCGATGATACCATAATATTAGCTTAATTTCCTCTTCTTCTTCAACCTTCCAATCTATGCATAGACACCAACATTACATTGTGATGATGTTTCGTTGGGGTTTAATCTAGACGGAGAATTATGGATTTACAATTGGTTTGGGTTGTGATTTATAGGGGCCTTCATCAGGGAAAAACCATTGAGTTTCTCCTCCAAGATCATTTATTGAATGGGGACTTTTTGTGTAAGATTGTTTGAAGGATCGTCCATGTGAAAAATCCCGTGGAGTGTTTGAAATATTTTCAAGGAACCTTAGAGTGTTTGAAATCCTTTTAAGGAAGCGGTAAGAATTGGATGATTGAGTCGGTGATCTTATGTTGATAGTGTACAAATCTGATTTATCGAGTGAAAAATCCCTTGGAGTGTTTGAAATCTTTTCAAGGAACCTTGAAGTGTTTGAAATCTTTTCAAGGAAGTAACTTAAGCGGAGAATAGGTTGCATATACCGGTCTTGGTCTTGTTTAAGATCAAAATAAGAGAAGGGGTTGAATTAACATCAAACAGTTATGGTTTATAGTATTGCTCTTGAATACTTCTCTTGTAACCCTACTTTTGCAAAGTAAGAAATTATCCTAATTCCAAATTTGGAATTGGGGGGAGATGTAGCCATAGTGAAGACAATTGGTGAACTTCCTCAGAAAATCCTTGTGTCTATTTTCTTTTATTGATTTTACTTGCTTAAATATTCTTCAATAAATTTGTCAAATAGCATTGCGTTATCAATTGAATTGGAAGTAATTTTCTGAACTGTTTTTTGATTTACATTAAGTGTTGATATTACTTGTAATCACTTCTTATTATAAGTTCTTTTCTGCATAAACACAACTTAAAGTAAAATTATGAAAATTCCCTTGCACGCCAAGTATTTGACAAATTATTTAGCCTGTTCAACTCAAAGGAAAATTGCAATGTTCTATCACTTCGTCTCATTTAATCTTGATGTGCAATTTGTTGAATGTGTTGTTTGATTGATCAATTCATATATAATTTTTCTTTGATTGTTAAATTTTAATTTTCTTTTCTGTTTAACTTATAATCACTTTAATTGTAAGTGTTTTTTCATATCAACTAAGCTCAAAGAAAATTCTGAAAAAATGATTGCGCGTGACATGTTCGATAAAGTGTCGAGTTATATTTTTAATATGACTTCAATGGAAATAGGAAACTATTGTATTAAATATTAAACGATTAATTGAGATATTATAACGTTGATTGATTTTATGATTATGTTAATTCCATATGGCTCGTGCATAAATGAGTTTCCAATAACTAGGTTCGTTTAGACTACTATATTGATCTAGGCTAAAATCCTTCTGCTCAACATTTTTTTTCAAAAAAGTTTTAAATAATCTTTTTGAAAGGTAATTTTTATTCGGGGTTCTATTCACCCCCCTCTAGATCCGATGTCGTATTCTAACAAGTGATATCAGAGATCCGGTTGATTCTGTGCTTCGAAACTCTTATTAGAAAACAGTGTACGAACCTAAAGGGATTTACAAAAAAGCCCCAAATTTATTTCAGAAGAAAACTATAGTTTTTGTAAAGCTTGTATACACATTTATGTTAATTCATATGTCAAGGATATGTGTGACACTTATTCAAAGAAATGTTAATGGCATTGTCACATCTAAGCCGGAAAAATTATGGAATAATGATGATAAAAAAAATTCGTCAAATCTCATTAATTGTTTGAACACACTTGGTATGCCTATTTCCAATGCAATTTCTACTAAAACATTTTTGAGATGTGTGATCGGTGGGAATGAGAACTGACTGTCTTGGAATGCTGGTTCGCATTTTGCGTTTGTTTTCGCAAAATGTTGCGGTAAGCAAGAGTCGCCACCGTCTTTTATTTTATCCAACAAGGAAAGGACAAAAGCACAGACAAATTCCTTTTTTGAGATATTTCTCGGGTTCGGGAGGTAGATTATAGAAAGGGAAGGTGTTAGCACCCTTTCTATCCGTGGTTATCCACGGGCTCTTAGGTACTTGCTCATTATGTTTTCAAAAGTTTGCTTTTCTTTGTGATTGTGGTTTAGAAAAGAGTTTTGTTTTTGAAAGGGGTGTAAGTGCGAAAAGTTTTGTTTTTGTTTTCAACAGAGCAAGTACTTAAGAACATCTACCTACTCAAAAAGGAATTAAACTATACAAGTGTCCTTTAGAAAATGCTATCCCACTATTGAGGAGTAGGTAGCATCGTCGTTGGAGTTTTTGGGTCAATTCGCTGAAGGGACATGTGGTCACTAAAGCAATGTTAGGATGCCTTAGCGGTAACCCTAATGTCTTAGATCATTTTATCTGAGGCAACCGTTTCGAGGCAACTTATGATCTTTGGACAAGAGGGCGACCTCTAAAACTTCCTATACTCAATGACCATGTTCAAGGCAACCAAGTGAGGTGTACCCTAGGAGTGTCATGTGCGAGTGTATTGTTTTTTCAGTTTATTTATCTTTGTACATGTTATGGTGAGCTATTGTTGATTTTAAATTAGAATTGATCTTGTCATGCATTGCCTATTATTCAAACATCTAACAGTTAATGGTTGCGGAATGTAAATTGCGGAAAATAAATCTAAGCTATTACAAGGCGTCGGGTATTTACATCGCCAAAGACAAACCCTTAAAAATTAAATTGCGGAAAGTAAGTAAAGCGATAAATAAAATCCTAATTTAAAACTATTACATTCCCGAAACAGTTACAATATAAATCAAAGAATTATTCGCCCGCGAGAAAATTAAATCGGAGTATCTTTAGGGTTTTGACCCTTTTTGAATAAAACATATTTTTTGTCATTTTTGAATTAAGATGGAATTAAACCTAAACTAAATATTAATTAATTAAATAAAAATATTTTTGGGTTTTTTATTATTTAAGGAAATAAAATAAAATTGATTAAAGTTATTAAAAACCTAATATTCTAAATTGATTTTAATTTATTGCAAAATATAAAAATTAAACCTAATTAGAAACTAAGTTAATTAAATTATTTCTTTACAAAAATAATGAAATAATGAAATTGAATTTAATAAATAAAAATAATGTTTTTTTTATGTTTTCTGATTTTTTTATAAAAAAAAAAAGTTAATTCGTTAATTAGTTAATTAAGATAATAATAATAATAAAATAGGAATAGAAAAATAATGAAAAGAGAATAAAATAAACACAAACCCAGGGGGGGGGGGGGGGGGGGGGGGGGGTGGGCCTGAAGAAGGTGTTTGAATTGCAAATTCCAGGCCCATTTACGCTTCCGCCTTGTTGGAATTTTGTGATTTGCTGGGCGTGCATTGACCTGAGTCCATGGTGGTTCTTCACCTTTGGCCATTGATTTTGCCCTGTGAGCCACGTAGCATTTGAGATCTGGGGGTATACTGTAATCCACTCTTGGCATGCTGCATGTGAACGCCTGAAACAAAATTGCAAATAAAATTTTGGGGGACCTGGGATTCGAACCCAGGTCCCAATGCTCATATGCCTGCACGCTCAACCACTCAACCAAACTGCTTCATTCGTTATTAGAATAGCAAACAAATAATATATGGAAAATAATTAACTATGCCTGGCCAAAAAAAAAATAAAACGCGCAATTGATTCAAATGAACCAATCACGTCCAGCCACGTCTTCGTCTTCTTCAAACGTATCTCTGGTTATTTACCTGCGGATTTTAATCCGCAGGAAGATTCGTGGGACGTCTCCAAAATCCATCCTAGGTCACAAAAATACAAGCTACGACCATCATTGGATTCGTCTCTCTCCCCTGAACACAAATATGGCCATGGTTTGCCTTGATTTTACCTGTGCCAAGAATGCTTAAAAACAAAACAAGAAAACCCTAGACTCGGGTATTGCAATACAAGGCCTGAAAATAAAATTAAACAATGCAGTTTGCTTAGAAATTTAATGGTCAGTATGAATATGCAAGAAATTTGGCAAAAGGATGCAAGAAAACTGAGTTACGATTCCATGTCCAGAGCAATGTTCATGGAGACTTACAGCGAGTTTCAGGCTGTCTTAGGGCTTGGTTTTGATTGATGTAGCTCCACTGGGTGTCAAGGAAGAGAGTAGTGTTGAGGTTTTGGTCTGAATTGGCCTCCAAGGTTGTTTTCGATCTCACACTTTTCAAGCTTTTTTCTCTAAGTTGTGTGGCCGTTTCTGTAGAGCTTTGTGCGTGTTCTAGGTTTGTGAGGCTTGTGTGCATATAATGGAATGATTTTAGGTCAAAATATGGGCCATGATCCTTATGCATTGAAGAGGGAATATTGGATTTGATCACCATTGATAAGCTTTCCAAAAATAGGCCAAATCTGATTTTTTGTGCTTGTTTTGACTTGATACGAATTGATTGAGTGTCACATGGTATTTGCAAGCTGTACAAATCACAAGAATCCCTTTACATAAATTTTTAGATTTTATTTGATTTAATATTGATTAATAATGAATTAAATCAATAAAAATGAAATAAAATAGAAAAATAAATGTTTGGTCATGAAATTAAAGATGGGACACGTGTGTGGCATGACAAGACTATATCAAGTGGAATAAAGTGGGCCCTTTTGTCAAAAATTGGAGTTTTGAGGATAGTTGACTTTTGGCACATTTGGAAAAATGCCCAACTTCAACAATGCATAACTTCTTCAATTTTAAACGTTTGGAGGTGTTCTTTGACTTTTTAGAAACCTTGAGATGTCCTCTAACCAACCCTTTAAGTCTCATCTCATTTTGATGTTCCATGCTCAAGTTATAAGCTTTGGCAAAAAAGGTGTTTTTGTTGACTTTCAAAAATGACCTATAATGTCCAAATTTGTAACTTTTTGTGAGAGCATTTCTTGATCTTGGGGTGTGAAGATGGATTGTAGGAAATTGCATCCTATTCAAAATTATCTTTGTATGGGTAATTTCTCATAAAGTATGAGAAAGTTATGCTTGGCCAAAGTTGAGTTGACTTTTCCTGCAAAACCCTAATTTAGCAACTTTTGAATCTTGATGAATCTTGAGCAATCCTTGATGAATCATGATCAACACTTGATCAAATGATGAATTATACTTCAAAATGAGAATGTTGGAAAAAAATCTTGAGGTTTGACTGTATTTGGGACACAGTTGACTTTTGCCCTAGCACAATCGATTTTTGGGTCTCTTGAACAATTGACTGACCAAACTTCCTCTGCAAGGCTTGAAATTTGACATGGATGAACTTGATGGAATATTAGGACATTGGGGATAACTTGAGGTCATTTTGATGCAAGGACCTTGATGCAACACAAAACCCTAATTTTGAGGTTGACTGCCTTAGGGGGTGATTTGACTGTCCAACCCTTGAGCCAATTTGAGCAACTTGAAGATTATTCTTGACATGTATTAAGAAATATGGGAGGGAAAATTTTTGGGTACAACAGTTGCCCCTGTTCAATTTTCTTAAACCTGAGGATATAGATTGGCTTTTGAGCCTTTCGTGATCCGAAGGTGGAAGATAATTGAACACTAGAGTGCCCAGAAATTTGCACTCGCATGGTGTAGTATCAGCACTGTGATGTCGGGAATGGGCTTACAAATGCCATTTGGAGATTGTTGGTAGGAGGACGGGCTTATAGATGCCATCTGCAGGAGTGTCGATCACATAAGAGATTCCTTAGCGAGAACTTGCATACCTGTTGTTGTAGAATATTCCACTGGGGAAGTCTAACCTTTGTTGAGATTTAGGAACCTGTCCATAATCCAATTGGGGGAAACATCTTCATCAAGATCTAGGAACTGTCTCGTGCTCAATGGAGTATACCGTTGAGGTTATAGAACTTGTCCACACTATGACGGAGGAAAACATCAAGATCTAGGAACTGACTCGTGCTCAATGGGGTATATCGTTGAGGTTATAGTACTCGTCCACACAATGACATAGGGAAACATCTTCATCAAGATCTAGGAACTGTCTCGTGCTCAATGGAGTAAAGCGTTGAGGTTATAGAACTTGTCCACACTATGACGGAGGAAAACATCAAGATCTAGGAACTGACTCGTGCTCAATGGAGTATACCGTTGAAGTTATAGTACTCGTCCACACTATGGCATAGGGAAACATCTTTATCAAGATCTAGGAACTGTCTCGTGCTCAATGGAGTATACCGTTGAGGTTAGAGAACTTGTCCACACTATGACGGAGGAAAACATTAAGATCTAGGAACTGACTCGTGCTCAATGGAGTATACCGTTGAGGTTATAGTACTCGTCCACACTATGACGTAGGAAAACATCAAGATCTAGGAACTGACTCATGCTCAATGGAGTATACCGTTGAGGTTATAGTACTCTTCCATACTATGACGTAGGGAAACATCTTCATCAAGATCTAGGAACTGTCTCGTGCTCAATGGAGTATACCGTTGAGGTTATAGAACTTGTCCACACTATGACGGAGGAAACTATCGAGATTGAGAACCTTATCTGAAATTCAATCGAGGATAATTCAATTGAGATTTAAGAACTGGTCAGGTCTTCGACTAAGCTGAGAACTTTAACTGTATATTTCCTAAAAGGTAAAGGTCAATCATATGCAATGCATGATATAGATCAGGCAATGATGTTCTCAAAATAAATGAGATTGTATGGTATGATGCGTATATGCATGTATCATGATGTATGGGGATATAATGTTTTAGTTGGGGGAAATAAGTCCCGGAGCTGCTGGAGAATAGAGTTGAATTCTTCGTTTCCGCTGGGGATGATGAACGAATATGATAAACCTGTAGGAGAGAAAAACTCTGTTGGGGGAATAAACTGATGAAGAGATTACTCTGAGTGGAGTTACTCTGTGGAGAAGAGACTTTCTGCTGAAGATTTTAACGATAACTCCGCTGGGGATTCTGTTGATAAGCTCTGTTGGGGATTTTAATGATGAACCCTGCTGGGGATAGAAAGAACTTCGTTGGGGATGATCTTTCAGTTGCAACTTGCTGAGGATAACCCAGTTAGACTCTTGTGAGGATAACCTTCTGAATTTGGCTGGGGAGATTTACTTGCGCTCTGCCGGTGATAAGCTTCTAGAATCTACTGGGTGAGATGATTCAACCTTGACGGGGAAGCATTTTTAGACTGCGCTGGGGAAATGACTCCACTGGGGTACCTTGTATTTCACCGGGGAACATTCTTATATTCTGTTGAGGAATATTAAGACTGTCGAGAATGCTTCTTATACTTGTCGAGGAATGTCTTTATACTCCACTGAGGAATATTAAGACTTTCTGGGGATACCCTAGCCTTTTCGGGGCTGATGGTAGATTAACTCTGCTTGGGGAGAGCTTTGCTGATTCGTTCATAGCTGCAAGTCTCAATGGGGAGAGCTACCATTACTGTTTTACTCTGTGGGGAGTGATGGTATCTTGGTCATATTCTTCAGCTGAACCTACCTTGGTACCTTGGTGGACAAAGTAACTACACAGTTTGGACATTTCTTATGCCCCTGTTTCTGATATTACCCGTAATTCGTCCTTTGTTTCGCATGTAAATATCTATGAGCAGCAATTAATGTCGAATGCATATATCAAAAAATGAACATTGGACGTTCTTTGCAAAACAAAACAGATAAAGGAAAAACAATTTGAAATTTGTCTGAAAATGAATTTGTATTGATTTTGAAGTTTGCCTGAAAAAGGGGTTTTTGTACAAGAGGCTGACGTCCTAGTAAGAGGGCGCCGCCGAACAAATAGAATTTATACAATTTGTGAAAAAGAGACAAAACAGCTATGTGAATAATCCCACTGGGTTCCAACTCTGCTATTACCTTTATATCTTCAAGCATCTCATCACTTTGCTGCTTAGTTGAAGATGAATCTGATTGATTGGTTCCGTCCGAGCCTGATAGTTGATACCGAAGTCTGGATGCGAGGTGATCCAATGAGACATAGTGTTACGCTTTAATCCCTAACTTTTTCCTGGACCGCCCTTTCGGGTTTTCAGTCCACCGGGATACCCATTTTTTCCCAAGCCGCCTTTTCAGGTTTTTGACTTGCCAGGTGTACAGATTTTTTTATTTTCATCCCTTATTTTTGCCCGAACCCTTTTGGTTCGCCGGGAAGCCCTTATTTTTTCCTAGGACAGTCAACCTAGTGGGTCTTTGATTTATGTGTAGTATCTTTTTACTATGTCTGCATTGACGGGGTGAGGAAGGTCGTCACCATCCATGGTGGTTAGAATCATAGCTCCTCCTGAGAATATGTTCTTAACCATAAATGGCCCTTCGTAAGTAGGGGTCCATTTGCCCCTGGGATCACCTTGAGGTAAGATAATGCGCTTGATTACCAGGTCCCCAACTTGATACTCTTGTCGTCTAACTTTCTTGTTAAATGCCTTGATCATCCGTTTTTGGTACGTCTGACCATGACAAATAGCAGCAAGTCTTTTTTTGTCCATTAGATTTAACTGATCAAGTCGGGTCTGAATCCAGTCATCTTCACTCAAACTTGCATCATTCATGATCCAGAGAGAGGGTATCTGAACTTCGATGGGCAAGACTGCCTCCATGCCATAAACCAAGGAATAGGGTGTTGCCCATGTTGACGTCCGTGCTGAGGTACGGTACCTGTGAAGAGAAAATGGTAACATCTCGTGCCAGTCTTTATATGTCACTGTCATCTTCTGCACAATCTTCTTAATGTTTTTATTTGCCGCTTCGACAGCCCCATTCATCTTCGGCCAGTAGGGAGAAGAGTTATGATGCTGTATCTTGAATTGCTTGCAGAGCTCAGTGATCATTTTGTTATTAAGATTGGTACCATTGTTCGTAATGATCCTCTCTGGTACACCGTATCGACAGATCAGGTTGTGCCGAATGAACCGTGCCACGACGTTCTTGGTTACGGTAGCAAAGGAAGATGCTTCAACCCACTTCGTAAAATAATCAATTGCTACCAGGATGAAACGATGCCCGTTAGATGTTGTAGGTCTGATCTCGCCGATCATATCAATGCCCCACATTGCAAAAGGCCAAGGTGATGTCAAAACATTCAGAGGAACTGGAGGTATGTGCACCTTATCAGCATAGACCTGGCACTTGTGACATGTCCGAGAATGCTGATAACAGTCAGCTTCCATTGTGGACCAGTAATATCCTGCCCGAAGGATTTTCTTTGCCATGGTATGTCACTGGAATGAGTTCCGAAAGTACCTTCATGTAACTCCGCCATGATCCTTTCTGCTTCATTCTTATCCATACAACGTAGTAAGGTCGAATCATAGTTACGTTTGTAAAGAATGCCATTGCTGATGAAGAACTTTGCCGCGAACCTCCCTAGAAACTTCTTGTCATTAACAGATGCACCCTCGGGGTATTCTTGAGCTTCAAGGTACCACTTCACCTCATGATACCAGGGCTTTTCTATCACCTGTTCAGTCTTAAGATCACAGCAATGTGCAGGTTCGTCCAATTTTTCAATAATGATTTGGGGAGCCTCGTTGTCCCAATTGACTTTGAACATAGAAGACATCGTAGCCAGCGCGTACGCCAACTGATTTTCCTCTCTAGGGAAGTGTTCAAAGGTGATCTCCTCGAAATGGGGAAGCAACGTCAATACATACTCCTTGTAAGGAATAAGATTTGGGTGTTTCGTATCCCACTCGCCTTTGATCTGACTGATCACGAGAGCGGAATCTCCGAAGACACTTAGAAACTTGATCCTTAGGTCAATTGCAGCTCGAAGACCCATGATGCATGCTTCATACTCCGCCATGTTGTTGGTGCAGTTGAAACATAGTCGGGCGGTAAATGGAGTATGAGAGCCTTTAGGAGATATGATCACAATGCCAATGCCATTACCCAAAGCGTTCGAAGCTCCATCAAAGTACATAGACCATCGGGATCCTTCTTCAGGTCCTTCATCCGGTCCAGGTGTCTCACAATCAGTTATCAACATGATATTCTCGTCCGAGAATTAAAAGTTCATAGACTGGTAATCATCCACTGCCTGATGTGCCAAATGGTCTGCCAATACACTTCCCTTGATTGCTTTTTGAGTCGTGTACTGGATGTCATACTCAGTCAAGATCATCTGCCATCTTGCTATTCTTCCGGACAAGGCAGGCTTTTTGAAGATATACTTGATTGGATCCATCTTTGAAATCAACAGAGTAGTGTGAGTCAACATATACTGTCTCAGCCGGCGAGCAGCCCATGCCAAAGCGCAGCAAGTTTTCTCAAGCAGTGAGTATCGGGTCTCACAGTCGGTAAACTTTTTGCTAAGGTAATAAATAGCATGCTCTTTTCGGCCAGACTCGTCATACTTCCCCAGCACACACCCCATTGAGTTGTCAAGTACTGTCAAGTATAAGATCAGAGGTCTCCCTTCAACTGGTGGCATTAGAATAGGTGGCTCCTGGAGATACTCTTTGATCCTTTCGAAAGCAGCCTGGCATTCATCATTCCAACGTACCACTTGATCTTTCTTCAGTAACTTAAAGATTGGCTCACAAGTAGTAGTCAAGTGAGAGATGAATCGGGCAATGTAGTTCAGTCATACTAGAAAGCCTCTGACCTCCTTCTCTGTCTTGGGAGCTGGCATCTCTTGTATGGCTTTCACTTTGGCAGGGTCCACTTGAATACCTTTGTTGCTCACGACGAAACCCAGTAGCTTACCCGACCTCACCCCGAAGGTGCATTTGTTCGGGTTCAACCTCAACTTGTACAACTTCAACCTGTCAAAAAGCTTTTGTAGATGGTCAAGGTACTCCTCCTCAGTCTGGGACCTTGCAATCATATCATCGACGTATACTTCAATCTCATGATGGATCATGTCATGAAACAAAGCAACCATGGCACGCTGATACGTTGCCCTAACATTCTTCAATCCAAAAGGCATGACCTTGTAACAAAAGGTGCCCCACTGAGTAACAAAGGTCGTCTTCTCCATATCTTCGGGAGCCATCTTTATCTGATTATAACCGGAGAAACCGTCCATAAAGGAGAAAACCTTGTGCTGAGCAGTGTTGTTAACCAGAACGTCAATATGAGGTAGAGGGAAGTCATCCTTGGGACTGGCCCTGTTCAAATCCCTGTAGTCAACATACATTCGGACCTTACCATCTTTCTTCGGCACTGGAACCACATTGGCAACCCACTGAGGGTAAGAAGTCACTGCTAGAAAACCGGCGTCAAACTGTTTCATAACTTCGGCCTTGATTTTCTCATACATCTCTGGGCGCATACGACGAACCTTCTATTTTACCGGAGGGCAGTCTTCCTTGGTAGGCAGGCGATGAACCACAATGTCAGTATCCAAACCGGGCATATCTTCGTAAGACCAGGCAAAGATCTCAACGTAGTCATGCAGCATCTGAATCAACCGTTGTTTCACACTAAGTTCCAGATTTGCGCCGATCTTGACTTCCTTTTTGTCTGTCTTTGTACCCAGATTCACCATTTCCACCGGCTCTTCATGTGGATGAATGGCCCTCTCTTCCTGGAGGGCAGTCTTGCAAGGTCACCAGGCAATTCGCCATCATCTTCACCTTCGTCTTCGGCTAAGTTGATCGGATTTTCAAAGTCATAACTGGAAGTAGTAGAGTCGTTACCAGTGAGATCCAGAGTGGATTGAGACCTGTATATGTGAGTGTTTGTAAAATAGTTGTTTTGCAATATATAATAAAGAAAAACAAGGAGCGCAAAATTTGAAATGCAAGAAACGTCCAATGCTTTTATTAATGATATATGAAAATGACACACAAAAGCCCTCACAAATGAAACCACGGTGCCCCGGGTAAGACACCGGGCCATAAAGTTTCAAAATATTGTTTGTTACAAGTTCAAAACAAAAAGTTCATTACTGGTTGATAACATAAACGGGCAAAGAATCTTTCGCTGTCCAGTTGCTTAATCCGCCGTTGGTCGTAGGGTAGATCCAACTGTCGATATCAAACTCTTCATCATCATCATCCCTGATAGCATTTACCCCTGCCTCTTGTTTAGGCTTCTCTGATGCTCCGAACTTAATCTCCTTCGCATCGATTAGGTCTTGCACCCTATTCCTCAAAACCCAACAATCATCTGTATTATGCCCCGGGATATCAGAGTGAAAAGTGCAGCGGGCATTAGGGTTGTACTTTGGTGACGTGGTACTTGGATTCTTCGGAGCTTCTTTTAGAGTCACCAGATTGGTCTTCAGCAACTGTGGCAGAATCTGAGATAAAGTCATGCTGAGATGAGTGAATTGCCTTTGAGGTCTCTCTTCTTTTTGTTGATTGTGATGCTGAGGGGCACCAGCAGGTTTTGAAATAACAACCGCGTTGACAGCTTGGCGGTGTTCCGGTCTATTCTGTCTTCTCAAACTGTAGACCGCACTGGACTCTTTCTTAAACGGCTTCTTCTCGGTGCTCGATGAGGCACCCTTCTGTATCTTCCTAGCCTTGATACCAGCTTCAATCCTCTCACCAGTCAAGATAAGATCTGTAAACCCAGCTGAAGAGCTTCCGATCAGATGGTTAAAGAATGGACCAGACAGGGTCCCCAAAAACATGTCAACAAGTTCACGATCAGCCAAAGGTGGTTGCACCCTTCCGGCAAGGTCTCTCCATTTTTGAGCATACTCTTTAAATCCTTCACCCGTTCCTTTTGACATACCCTGGAGCTGGGTACGCGTAGGAGCGAGGTCGGAGTTATACTGATACTGCCTATAAAACGCAGTAGCCAAATCTTCCCAACTACGGATACTGGCTCCGTCCAGCTGATAGAACCACTCAAGTTGAGTCCCTGAGAGACTGTCTTGAAAGAAATGGATCCACAAGTTCTTATCAGCAGTGTAAGGCTGGATCTTCCTCACATATGACCGGAGGTGCATCTTCGGACAGGAAACTCTGTCATACTTGGCAAAGGCAGGTGCTTTGAATTTATGGGGAATCACCACCCCAGAGGATAGACCTAGATCTCCGAAGTCCAGACCAGGCACCTTCTGTATCTCCATAGCGCTTAAACGGTCTTCCAGCTGTTTGTACTTATCCTCAGCAGGAGGATATTGTTCTTCATCATAGTTCGTCTCGTTGTCGGAGACCATAGGGCTAAGAGCCCTCCTTTCTTGTGGACTATCTTTCCCTCTAGATTAGGTGGTCAGATCAACTTCATTTTGCAGCCCGTTTCCAAACCTGCGTCCAGTATTGAACAGGATGGTCCTCTTCTTCTTCTTCTTTTTCTCCTTCAGAATCAAAGTCTTCGGGTCCTGCTGACCCTTAGCCAGATTCATGAACAGCTCTTGAAACTGGGCATTCTGAGCCTGGAGGGCCTTGATAGCTTGCTCAGTTGAAGGTTCAGCAAACATGATGATTGAGCGCTGAAATAAACAGCGAAGAAGATAAGAGACCTGTAAAGGGTACCTGTTTATGAGATGCATGGGATGAAATGCGTATGATTTATGATTTCAAAGACAATCGAGATTCAATGTAAACAAGAAAGGAAACACACTTTATTAGATTTAAACTTCAAAATTTAAATTGTTCAATAAATTGCCCTTAGGCGTTATAAGAATGGAAATACTAAAAAGTAAATAAAAACTCTAAAAGAAATCATCAAAGGTCCATCAACGCTCCCATGGTCTCTTCTTCTCAGTGCGTACATAATCATTCAGAATCCGCTCATTCTCCAATTTCCTAGTTAGCTTCTGGATTTTATGCTCCTGTTCATTGAATCTTTCTCTGTAAGAATCCCATTCATCCCTCAACTACATCCAAGACCTCTTCAGTGTCCCAACATCAGTGGGCATATAAGGTTGGAGGATAGTTGGAGGAACCCCCTCCTCATTAGCAACTTCAAGAGTAACAGGCCTGACAGCTTCGTATGGCATACCTAACTTCTGGGCACGGATGCAGACCCATCTGAGATATGGCTCCATTGGCAGAGAAGTCTTAGGTCCCAACTCATGTGGGTCAGATCGGTGAACTCTGTCCCAAGCCCTTATGAATTTACGACGCAGCTCGTTGCTATCTCCCTGAAAATCAAAGATGATATGAGGCATTAACATCTCATGAGGCCCTTCTCTTCTGGCTCTTCCAAACTGACGGAGAGCTAAGCATGGGTTGTAAGAAATCCCTCCATGGAGTCCGATCAATGGAACATTAGGTTACTCTCCACAGCGATCAATGATAGTCACCTCATCCATACCTTTGAGAGTCCAGATAATGTCATCATTAGTAAGAGACATCATCATATAAGCCCAACCCATTCCTTCGTTGTTCTACAGCACGGACTTAGGGAGGTGCGAAATAAACCACCTCGACAATAAAGGAACACAACACATCAAAGTTCCCCGCTTTCGGGCAATAAGAGCATAGAGCTGATGAAGCATATCACCTAAGAGAGTGGGTACCGGATTCTGAGAGATTAAAATCTTTATGGCATTAATATCAACAAACGTTTCAGGATTCGGAAACAATACCAAACCATAAATCAAAAGAGACAGAATGTCCTCGTATGCCTTGAAGTCTAAGCTGTCCCAGAAGTAATTAGCCTTGTCAACCAAAAACTTAGCCAGAAAACCCTTAGCTCCACTTCTAGTTTCCCAGTTAGCCATTTCCTCCTCCTTGGTCAAGTGAAGGGCTGCAACAATTTCTTCGAGCTTAGGAGTCTTTTCCCAACCAGTAAACGAAGTCTGTTCCAGGATGGAGATACCAAGCAGCTCAGAGAACTCTTCCAGGGTAGGAACCAGCTGGAAGTCTTGAAAGGTGAAGCAATGGTATAGCGGATCATAAAACTGGGCCAAGACACTCATCATTTGTTCCTCCAACTTTGAAGTGACCAAACTAAGAAGAGAACCATGCCTTCTGATGAAGGAAGTAGTGTCTGGAATCCTGACAACCAAATCTTTAAGCAGGTTAGGTACTTGGACAAAGTTGATCCGGATAGTATTCCTACGCATGGGCATCATGATGACCTACAAAACAGAGCAAAGATGAAACCCTCTTGTCTTTGAAATAGGTTAGTCCTTATGCAAAATGTATGCAATTTTATGATGTCATGATGTCATGGTAAAGGCACACCACAAGTATCCACAAAATGCAAACATGGTAAAGGCACACAAGTCACACAAAAGAGCCCTTAGATTTCAGGCTGGCATGAAGCTTAGGTACTACCCTCTTTCAGTTCAGTTGGTTAAGACCTATCCTAAAAATAGTAACCGGGTTCTAGAGGATCTCAATATCACTGACTACCCTCAATCGATCATAATTCCAGTTTAGCAACCTTTTCTTGCGGCCAGAATCATTGCGAGAGTTTAGTCTCAATGAGTGTAGCATACTACTACTGTTCTATGGCCAAGTTGGTCAATTTAAGGTTCTAAGGTCAGTTGGTGCTTAATGACTCCTTAGAAGACCCATATTCTCCTCATTCCAACACAAGGGATATCGGTACAGACCAAGATGCCACACCAATGTAGCTACTGCTTCATCCGTATCGGTCTACGCCGTACAGATCCCTCACAGTTTATTGCTACTTACATAAAGGGTATCCCCAGATCCGGGTTAGGATCTATAAAACTCCGATACAAACCCACAAAATTAAAGCATACAAAGTATACAATTGAAAACATAGTGATCTAATCTTAAGGTACACCTCACTTATAAGAATGAGTTTCCCAGCAGAGTCGCCAGTTCTGTGATCGATGGGAATGAGAACTGATTGTCTTGGAATGCTGGTTCGCGTTTTGCGTTTGTTTTTGCAAAATGTTGCGGTAAGCAAGAGTCGCCACCGTCTTTTATTTTATCCAACAAGGAAAGGACAAAAGCACAGAAAAATTCCTTTTTTGAGATATTTCTCGGGTTCGGGAGGTAGATTATAGAAAGGGAAGGTGTTAGCACCCTTTCTATCTGTGGTTATCCACGGGCTCTTAGGTACTTGCTCATTATGTTTTCAAAAGTTTGCTTTTCTTTGTGATTGTGGGTTTGAAAAGAGTTTTGTTTTTGAAAGGGGTGTAAGTGCAAAAAGTTTTGTTTTTGTTTTCAACAGAGCAAGTACTTAAGAACATCTAACTACTCAAAAAGGAATTAAACTGTACAAGTGTCCTTTAGACAAAGCTATCCCACTATTGAGGAGTAGGTAGCATCGTCGTTGGAGTTTTCGGGTCAATTCGGTGAAGGGACATGTGGTCACTAAAGCAATGTTAGGATGCCTTAGCGGTAACCCTAATGTCTTAGATCATTTTATCTGAGGCAACCGTTTCGAGGAAACTTATGATCTTTGGACAAGAGGGCGACCTCTAAAACTTCATATACTCAATGACCACGTTCGAGACAACCAAGTGAGGTGTACCCTAGGAGTGGCATGTGCGAGTGTATTATTTTTCAGTTTATTTATCTTTGTACATGTTATGGTGAGCTACTGTTGATTTTAAATTAGAATTGATCTTGTCATGCATTGCCTATTATTCAAACATCTAACAGTTAATGGTTGCGGAATGTAAATAGCGGAAAATAAATCTAAGCTATTACAAGGCGTCGGGTATTTACATCGCCAAAGACAAACCCTTAAAAATTAAATTGCGGAAAGTAAGTAAAGCGATAAATAAAATCCTAATTTAAAGCTATTACATTCCCGAAACAGTCACTATATAGATCAAAAAATTATTCGCGCGCGAGAAAATTAAATTGGAGTATCTTTAGGGTTTTGACCCTTTTTGAATAAAACATATTTTTTGTCATTTTTGAATTAAGATGGAATTAAACCTAAACTAAATATTAATTAATTAAATAAAAATATTTTTGGGTTTTTTATTATTTAAGTAAATAAAATAAAATTGATTAAAGTTATTAAAAACCTAATATTCTAAATTGATTTTAATTTATTGAAAAAATTAAAATTATACCTAATTAGAAACTAAGTTAATTAAATTATTTATTTACAAAAATAATGAAATAATGAAATTGAATTTAATAAATAAAAATAATGTTTTTTTTATGTTTTCTGATTTTTTTATAAAAAAAAAGTTAACTTGTTAATTAGTTAATTAAGATAATAATAATAATAAAATAGGAATAGAAAAATAATGAAAAGAGAATAAAATAAACACAAACCCAGGGGGTGTGGGTCTGAAGAAGGTGTTTGAATTGCAAATTCCAGGCCCATTTACGCTTCAGCCTTGTTGGACTTTTGTGATTTGTTGGGCGTGCATTGACCTGAGTCCATGGTGGCTCTTCACCTTTGGCCATTGATTTTGCCCTGTGAGCCACGTAGCATTTCAGATCTGGGGGTATACTGTAATCCACTCTTGGCATGCTGCATGTGAACGCCTGAAACAAAATTGCAAATAAAATTTTGGGGGACCTGGGATTCGAACCCAGGCCCCAATGCTCATATGCCTGCACGCTCAACCACTCAACCAAACTGCTTCATTCGTTATTAGAATAGAAAACAAATAATATATGGAAAATAATTAACTATGCCTGGCCAAAAAAAATAAAACGCGCAATTGATTCAAATGAACCAATTACGCCCAGCCACGTCTTCGTCTTCTTCAAACGCATCTCTAGTTATTTACCTACGGATTTTTATCCGAAGGAAGATTCGTGGGACGTCTCCAAAATCCATCCTAGGTTACAAAAATACAAGCTACGACCATCATTGGATTCGTCTCTCTCCCCTGAACACAAATATAGCCGTGGTTTGCCTTGATTGTACCTGTTCTAAGAATGCCTAAAAACAAAACAAGAAAACCCTAGACTCGGGTATTGCAATACAGGGTCTGAAAATAAAATTAAACAATGCAGTTTGCTTAGAAATTTAATGGTCAGTATGAATATGCAAGAAATTTGGCAAAAGGATGCAAGAAAACTGAGTTACGATTCCATGTCCAGAGCAATGTTCATGGAGACTTACAGCGAGTTTCAGGCTGTCTTAGGGCTTGGTTTTGATTGGTGTAGCTCCACTGGGTGTCAAGGAAGAGAGTAGTGTTGAGCTTTTGGTCTGAATTAGCCTCCAAGGTTGTTTTCGATCTCACACTTTTCAAGCTTTTTTCTCAAAGTTGTGTGGCCGTTTCTACAGAGCTTTGTGCGTGTTCTAGGTTTGTGAGGCTTGTGTGCATATAATGGAATGACTTTAGGTCAAAATATGGGCCATGATCCTTATGCATTGAAGAGGGAATATTGGATTTGATCACCATTGATAAGCTTTCCAAAAATAGGCCAAATCTGATTTTTTGTGCTGGTTTTGACTTGATACGAATTGATTGAGTGTCACATGGTATTTGCAAGCTGTACAAATCACAAGAATCCCTTTACATAAATTTTTAGATTTTATTTGATTTAATATTGAATAATAATGAATTAAATCAGTAAAAATGAAATAAAATAGAAAAATAAATGTTTGGTCATGAAATTAAAGATGGGACACGTTTGTGGCCTGACAAGACTATATCAAGTGGAAAAAAGTGGGCCCTTTTGTCAAAAATTGGAGTTTTGAGGATAGTTGACTTTTGGCAAATTTGGAAAAATGCCCAACTTCAACAATGCATAACTTCTTCAATTTTGAACTTTTGGAGGTGTTTCCTGCGACTTTTTAGAAACCTTGAGATGTCCTCTAACCAACCCTTTTGGTCTCATCTCATTTTTATGTTCCATGCTCAATTTATAATCTTTGGCAAAAAGGGTGTTTTTGTTGACTTTCAAAAATGACCTATAATATCCAAATTTGTAACTTTTTGTGAGAGCATTTCTTGATCTTGATATATGGATGTGTCGACACATAACTTCTACATTTCTGCATTTTCTTAAAAGCTTCAGTATGTGTTGACACATAACTTTTTCAAAGCAAGCAGCTGTTGCTGAATCTGATTAAATAGCTTCTTCAACTTCCTTGCCTTTGTTTTGAACCGTAACTAGAGGAAAAGGATCAGAGGATGGTTCATCATATTCTGAAGGCTGCTGATCTTCCAAGGGGGCATTGTCCAGTATAAGGAGAGGTTTCTTTTCCCAGTGACGCATTACTTGATCTTTGAAGACTTTCAGATGATCATAGAAGTTTTGTTGTGCAATTTCATAACTCAACTCCTTTAGTTTCTGGGATTCAGAATTGAACCATTTTCTGAACTGGTTCCAGTGTGAATCAGAAGCAGCAGGATTAGGATTCTCTAAGCATGCCAGCTTTAGAGAGTTAACCCATTCAAGTATTTCTGTTTCAAAAATCAGCAAATTTTTAGCAACATCTGGTTCGGTGATTTTTGGTTTTGGTTTTGGTATGGAAATTTTTTTGAGAGCATGAGACAAGATTGTCTAGAGCTTGTAGGTCTATAATGGTGTGAAGGTGATCTTCTGGATGGTTGTTTGGATATGGAGAATCTGATATAATAATGGGTGAATGTGGTGTGTTTGGTGGAGTGGAATGATAAGGAGATGGACTTTCTGGGATGTCGTGGATTGTGATTGGTTATTGGACCATGAGAGGGCATGTTATTCCAGGAAAGCGTGAAGTGGTATCGGAGTAAAGATTTGGATTTTCTGATTGGGGAGCGTGAATGTTTGGATTTTCAGAGTGGGGAGCTTGGAACACCGGATCAAATTGATCAATATCAGAAAGAACTTGAGCAAGTTCTGGCTGATTTTGGTCAAGATGGGTAGAAGGTGGATCGTCCAGAATGTTTTCTAGAGTAAGTGAAGGGTCAAACTTAATATCAAAGTCATTAAAGGTTTATGGTGAAGGGTCTTCTGAGGGTTTTGGAGAGGAGGAGGTTTCAGATGTTGATAAAAGAACTGATTCCATAACAGAAAAAAAGAAGAATTACCTTTCTCCAGTAGCTTTCCTTTTCGTTGATTTCTTGAGGACAATCTCCAGAGCCTATTGTCGCAGATCGAGAATGTTAAATTTTGGAATAGTTCCGTCCATTTTGCAAGCCTCCGGATATCTAACAATAATTTTTGGAGAAGCGTCTGTTTGAGAGAAAAGAGGAAAATCCTTCAGAGGTACTCGTCTTGTTGTGATGACTTTCCTTATTGCTATTGTTGGATCCTTCTTGATGGTGTCAATGATCTTCATTTTATTCAGATTCCTCGCATTCAGAGGTTTATCAGCACATGCTTCCAGAGTGCTGAGCTGTTGAGCCTCAATCAGATATTCTACCAGTTTATTTTCCATCAGAATATCTGATATGAGCCTGCCAAGAGGTATCCAGTCCCTCTTAGTCCTTTCTTATTCTCTAGTCTCTTTGACACTTGTCTTCATATAATTAAACAACGGATGAGGAAGATTGACCTTTGCCTTGGTTGCTATGAAGTATAGAAGAAATTGCTGATCAATGTTGATATAGTCTAGAGAACTTGTGGGTTTTCTGTGGTTGATGTATCCCAAGATAATTTTTGACCAAATTTTGAAGTATTCTTTCAGATATTTAATTTTGTTTGAAGGTTGGCCAGAAGAAAAAATCTCTTTTGAAATTGTTTTTAGGTCAGAGCATTTTTCTTCCATGTCGCTGCAACGAATGCCTCTGCCGTCATGACCTATCAAATGTGCAATAAGATCTTTAGAGATTACTATTTTCTTTCCCATCACAAAAGAAGTAACTTGATGGTTTAAAGTAGTTGCGTGAATTAAGAATTCTTTAACTAATCTTGGAAAAACTTGGCCCAGTAGACGATCAAAATAATTTGTCCACCCTTGAAATTCAACATCAGGAGTAAGGTAGTAACTGTTTTCCTTGATATTGACGAATTCCATAATGAGTTCACAAAGAAATTCTAGCGAATCAATGGGAGTCAGGAGTGTTCTTGAAGGTTCTTCATACCTGTCTGTTGTTGAAGAAGAAGAGCCAGGAACACTTTGAGAGCTTTGAGCAGTTTGAGAAGAAGCCATTGTTCACACAGACTTTTGAAGGTTTTTGAAAGAAAATTGCACACAAATAGTAGAGAGAAGAAGTGAGAGTGAAAAAGTGAAAGTGAAAGTGAGCGGTGTATTTATAGAGAAATAGAAAACTTAATTAATAAGCAAAGAGTGAAAAGAAAGGATTATATAGCATTAATGATGCCTGAAAAAGGGACATGACATAGAGATATAAAACAGTTACCGATACGACACGAGTCTCAATGCATCAAATCAACGCTTTAGTCTCTTCAGAATTTGAATGCATGTTTAGCCTTGGAAGAACCATCGTGAGTTGCATGCTTCTAACTTTGAAATTAACCATTTTGGAACTGTTCAGATCTTCCTAGATAGATCCTGATACAACTGTCCTTCTAATTTCTGAAGAATTATTGATCAGATGTTCACAAAAAAAACATAAAATTCCGAGGGTTGAAGAATACATAAATAAAACTCTTATTCTGGACATAATTTCATGCTGAGATGTTTCAGAATGAGATTAAACCTATCTTTAGAAAGGGGTTTAGTGAAGACATCAGCCCATTGATGGTTTATGTCAATAAATTTTAGTGAAATAATTCCTTTCTGAATAGAGTCCCTAATGAAGTGATGTTTTATTTATATATGCTTAGCCCTAGAATGTAAAATAGGATTTCTAGATAAACAAATGGCAAAAGTATTGTCAGAGTATAGGAATGTTACTCTCAAATATGTTGAAGTCTTCAAGTTGACTTTTCATCCAGAGCATTTGTGCTCTGCATCCAACTGCTGCTATATATTCAACTTCAACGGTTGATAATGCAATTGTGGATTGCCTCTTGCTGGACCATGAGATCATATTTTCTCCCAGAAATTGGCAGCTTCCAGAAGTACTTTTTCTTTCTATTCTGTCTCCAGCGAAGTCAGCATCATAGTACCCTACTAATTTGAATTCTTTGGTTTTCTATAAAATAGACCAAGATTTGTAGTACCTTTCAGATACTTGAAAATTTGCTTAACAGTTGTTAAGTGAGATTCTCTAGGATCTGATTGGTATCTGGTACACAAAGATATACTATACAAAATATCAGGTCTTGAAGCTGTAAGTTACAAGAGAGAACCAATCATACCTCTGTATATCCTCTCTTATACCTTCTTACTTACCTCTTCCTTTTCAAGAATGCATGTAGGATACATTGGAGTTTTGGCTGGCTTATATTCTGATAGGTCAAATTTCTTCAGAAGTTCCTTGACGTACTTGCTTTGATGT
Organism: Vicia faba; assembly: GCA_948472305.1. NCBI lineage: Eukaryota > Viridiplantae > Streptophyta > Magnoliopsida > Fabales > Fabaceae > Vicia > Vicia faba. The sequence continues at coordinate 85,070,772 of OX451737.1, read as the reverse complement.
ATGTATGCTCCTTCTGGAGTTTGATTGATCTGGATGCCTAGAAAGAACTTGAGTTCTCCCATCAAGCTCATTTCAAACTCTTCCTGCATAGACTTAGCAAATTCTCTTACCAGAGAGACTTTAGTAGATCCAAAAATAATATCATCTACATAAAATTTGACAAACTAGAATGTCATTTTTAAATGGCTTACAAAATAAATTTGTATCCACCTTCCCTCCGGTAAAATCATTTTCTAACAGAAAGCTACTTAGTCTTTCATACCAAGCTCTGGGAGCTTTTTTCAGATCATATAGTGATTTCTTTAGTTTAAAGACATATTCTTGATGTTTTGAATTTTAAAAACCATGGGGTTGGTGCACATAAACTTCTTCATCGATGTAACCATTTAAGAATGCACGTTTGACATCCATCTGATAGAGAGTAATCCCATTATTTACAGCAAAAGAAATTAAAAGTATGATAGATTCTAACATGACGACTGGAGCAATGGTTTCTATATAGTCTATCCCCTCTTGCTGACTATAACCTTGTGCCACCAGTTGTGCTTTGTTTTGATGACTTCTCCTTGTTCATTCAGCTTATTTCTTAATACCCATTTGGTTCATATGATATTAAACCCTTTTGGTTTGGGAACCAGATCCCACACATCGTTTCTGGTGAATTGGTTTAATTCTTCCTGCATTGCAAGTATCCAATCATTGTCCAAAAGAGCTTCGCCCATGGATGTTGGCTCAATCAAAGACACTAATCCCATGAGAGATTCTTCAGAGTTTTTGAATGTGCATCTTGTTCTGATTGGGTCTTCTTTATTTCCCATAATTTTGTCTTCCGGATGAGCTAAGCTGCTTCTGGATTGTCTTTTCTGGAGAGGTTCTTCAGATGTTACTGTAATACTTGTGACATCTTCTTCTGGAGTTGACTGTGATTCTTTGTGAGAAACTTCTGATGCAATATCTTCTGTACCTGTAAATTGGACTTCTATATCTACAAAAGATTTATCTTGCTTTGACTTTTGAGAGCCAATCTTATCATCAAACCTGACACTAATTGACTCTTCTGCAATCCATGTTTCTGTGTTGTATACTCTATAGCCTGTTGAGAGTTCAGAGTATCCTAATATAATACAATTTTGTGCTTTAGAGTCAAAGTTGTTCATATGTTCTTTAGTGTTCAGAATAAAACAAGTACATCCATATGGATGGTAATACGAGATGTTAGGCTTTCTATTCTTCCATAGTTCATATGGAGTCTTGTCCGTAATAGGTCTTATATAGATTCTATTCTGAATGTAACACACTGTGTTAATTGCTTCTGCCCATAAGTTCTTAGCAATGTTAGTCTTGTTGATCATGGTTCTGGCCATTTCTTGTAAATTTTTGTTCTTTCATTCTACAACTCCGTTTTGTTGGGGAGTTTTAGGACAAGAGAAATCATGAGAGATTCCATTCTCATTGAAAAATAGTTCAAATTTTTTGTTTTCAAATTCTCCACCATGATCACTTATAACTTTAACAATTCTAAGATCTTTTTTGTTTTGGACTTGGTTATAGAAGTCAAAGAACACAAAGTGTGACTCGTCCTTGTGTCTTAAGAACTTTACCCATGTCCATCTGCTATAGTCATCTACGATGACTAATCCATACTTCTTTCCACTAATGGATGCAATTTTCACTGGTCCAAATAGATCTATATGCAGAAGTTCTAATTATCTAGAGGTAGAGCAACAATTTTTTTTTAAAAGAGAGTTTTGAAAACTTACCTTTATGACATGCTTCACACAGAGCATCTGAACTGAACATCAGGTTAGGAAGTCCTCTTACCAGATTGAGTTTGTTAATCTGAGATATTCTTCTCATACTAACATGCCCCAATCTTTTGTTCCAGACCCATTGCTCATCATTAACATACAATAGGCATTTTACATTCTGACTTTTCAGTTCAGAAAGTTTTATTTTGTAAATGTTGTTCTTTCTCTTTCCATTAAAGAGGATAGATCCATCTTTTTGACTAACTACTTTACATGAATTTTGATTAAAGATTATATCATAACCGTTATCACTTAATTGACTTATGGATAACAAGTTATGCATTAATCCATCTACTAACAGAACATTAGTTATAGAGGGAAGATTACTGTCACCAATAGTTCTAGAGCCAATAATCTCCCCATTCTGATTGCCTCCGAACCCTACGTAGCCTTCAGATTTAAGCTCCAGGCTTTGGAACATATGCTTTCTTCCCGTCATGTGTCGAGAGCATCCAGAGTCTTGGTACCAGGATTGGTGTTTCAGTCTTGATGTTAAATATATCTGCGACATAGACAATTTTATCCTTAGGTACCCATATCTTTTTGGGTCCTTGTTTGTTAGAGTGGCCAAAATTCTGTTTGAATTTTGGTTTAGCAGAAAAAGCATTACTAGTATACTTTAAGTCATGTGTGTGCCCATAGGTAAAGTGAGAGTTCAAAGGAGTGCATTTAATTACCAAATCCTTAACTTTCTTAGGTTGGGATACTTTACCTTTGTATCCTATTCCTTTCCTTCCATTTCTGCTAACTCCATAGATCATTGAAGCCATCTTGCTTCTATCTATGTTTTTAGCAAGAAATTTATGAAAGCTATGATCATATTCCTTTATGATCTTATCAGGGTTACTAGGAACTTCTAAGATAGTTTCCTTCTGAGTATTTTGTAATTCATTTTCAAGTTTTGAAATTTTTTCTTTCAGCTCAGAGTTTTCCGATCTCAGTTTCTTAGTTTCTTAAGAGTCGGAAACTAGATCCTTTTTCAGGTTCTTGTTTATGACTCAAAGTTTCTGATACCTTTCTATAATTTCTGACAGAATCTCTTCTAATTGAGATCTAGAAAAGTTAGAGAATACCTCTTCTGCCTCTGAGTTTGATTCTGATCCAGATAATTCAGTATCATCTGATACATTGGCCATAAGGGCAATGTTGGCTCTTTCATCTTATGATTCTGTGTCTGCTTCATAAGAGTCTGAGTCATCCCATGTTGCAATGAGACTTTTCTTCTTCTACTTAAAGGACTTCTTTTTAGGTTTCTCCTTTTGAAGCTTTGGACAGTCGCTTTTGTAATGCCCTTGTTCATTGCATTCGTCACAGACAATGTCTATGTTACTTGACTTTCTATATCCAGAAGATGGTTCAGACTTTCTGTATCTAGATGACTATTCAGACTGATTCCCTGTTCTTCTGGAATTTCTGAACTTCCTTTGCATGTGCTTCCACAACTGATTTACTCTTCTGGAGAGAAGAGATAGTTCGTCTTCTTCTGATGAGGATTCACCAGAGTTTTCTTCTATTGCCTGCAAAATTTTAGAATCATATTTTTTGTTAGATTTAAGGGCTAAAGACTTACCATGCTTCTAGGGATCATCTTCTTCTAACTCTATCTCATGACTTCTGAGAGAGCTGACAAATTCTTCGAGAGAGATTTTGTTCATATCTTTGGTCAGTTTGAGAGCAGTGACCATGGGTCTCCATTTCTTTGGTAAACTTCTGATGATCTTCTTTACGTGATCAGCAGTTGAGTACCCTTTATCCAAAACTTTTAGGCCAGCAACCAGAATTTGAAATCTTGATAACAGTGCTTCAATGGTTTCATCTTCTTCCATTTTGAAGGCTTCATACTTCTGAATGAGCGCAAGAGCTTTGGTTTCTTTGACTTATGTGTTGCCTTCATGCGTCATTCTCAAGGAATCAAACATGTGCTTTGCTGACTCTCTGTTTGTGATCTTCTCATACTCTGTGTATGAGATAGGACTCAAGATAATAGTTCTGTCCTTATGATGATTTCTGAAGTCTCGCTTTTGATGATCTGACATTCTTTTCCTTTCAATCTTCTGATCGCTTTCATCAACAGGATGTATGTACCCATCAGTCACCATATCCCAGAGATCAACGTCATGAGCCATAAAGAAACTTTCGATTTTGTCTTTCCAGTAATCAAAGTTCTCTCCATCAAAGATTGGAGGTTTGCCGCTGATTCTGTCTTTCTCATCATGGTAGTCATTGTTGATGTTCTGACTTGGTGCCACCATAGTGTTTTTCTTAGCTTGGATCTTTTTATGACACGATTAAGTGCTTGTACTCAGAACCAGACGCTTTGATGCCAATTGAAGAATGGAAAAACACAAGAAAGGGGGGTTTGAATTGGGATTTTTAGAACTTAAAGAAAATAACATGTTGTTATCCTGGTTCGTTTGAACTCAAACTACTCCAGTCCACCTGCCAAGGTGATTTCTCCTCTCTCAACGAGGTCTTAATCCACTAATCAATCTTGATTACAAAACTATTATGACAACCGTTAAAGTCTTCTTCAGTATAAATCACAAGCGGATTTTCTCAAGGAATTTCACGAAACAATATATAAAAAAAGTGTACAAGAATGTTTTATAATAAAACAGTATCACAAGACAAATGATGTTTTACACATTTTGAAGTTGGAATGTTTGAGGATGATAGAGATAGTTGCGTTACTGTGCGTGAAAAATAGTAAACGATTTATCCTTCAAAATTTGTTTAAATAGGCGAAGCTTGTAGGAGCTTTCCAAAAATAAAGATCCTTGTTCCCTTCCAGCCGTTACTTTTGAAATGGTAATAATTGATTTATAACGCTTCAGAACATGCTTGCTTCAGAATATGAAAGTATTCATTGCTTCTTTCTAGAGCTTTATAGATCAGAAACACGGAGTCCTGTTTGCAGTGTTAGAACTTCTTTAAGAGATGTTTATAATCAGAGTTGAAACAACTTCTTAACTCATCTTTTGATCTTCTTCCATCAGAACTTCTCTTCAAAACAAAATATAAATTTAGGGAGCATAATTGTTCTTTGTGTTTGTTATCATCAAAACTCTTACAAGGGTTGTAGAATCAAACTATGTTCTAACAGGTTTGTTATCCGGTTCTTCTTCAATAGCAATGCAATGTGTAGGTTCGTCAAAATGTATAACTGTAATGTGTGGTTCATGGTTTGTCCAGGTTACTTTGAACATGGATGATAAAGTTTCCAAGGCGTCTGCCATTTGATTTTCTTCTCGCGGAATATGACTGAACATAATCTCGGTAAACTCCACAACTAGCTTCAAAACATGATCTCGATGTGGAATCGATTTGGGATGTTTAGTGTCCTATTCATTGATGACTTGGTATATAACTAGAGTTGAGTCTCCAAGCACTTCGAGATGTTTAACTCTTATATTGATAGCGGCTTCTAAACCCAAGATACAAGCTTCATATTCCGCAATATTGTTTGTGCAGTCAAAACATAACATTGTAGTATAAGGTTTGTGAAAATTCTTCGGGAAGTCAAAACAACTCCATTACTGTGCCCTAGTGCATTTAAGGCCCTGTCAATCATGAGTGTCCAGTGTGCCCCTGGTTCAGGTCCTTCGTCGAGTCTTGGTATTTCGTAGTCTCATATAACCATGACATCTTCGTCTGGAAAGTCGAACTTCATTGGTTGATGTTCTGGCAATGGCTGATGAGCTAGATGGTCAGCCAGTACACTACCCTTAATGGTCTTTTGAGTAACATATAGGATGTCGTACTCTGATAGTAACATCTGCCATCAAGAAATTCTTCCTATGAGAGCCGGTGTTTCAAACACATACTTTAAAGGATCCATTTTTTCTATTGACCACATGGTGTGAGTTAACATACACTGCCTCAATCTTTTAGTAGCCCAAATCAACATACAACAAGTCTTCTTGAGAAGTGAATACCTGGTTTAGTAGTTGGTGGATTTCTAACTGAGGTAGTAGATTGTATGCTCTTTCCTACCCGTTTCATCATGTTTTCCTAATACACACCCCATTGACCCTTCAAGCACTGTTAGATACATGATGAGCAGTCTTCTAGGAACGGGTGGAATCAAGATTGGTGGTTCTTGTAAATATTTCTTTATTGTCTCGAAGGCTGTCTGACAATTATCATTCCACACTACTGTCTAATTTTTCTGAAGTAATTTGAATATAGGTTCGCATGTAGCAGTTAGGTGTGATATGAACCTCGAAATGTAATTCAATCCTCCTAAGAAACCACGAACCTCCTTTTTTGTTCTTGGGGCTGGCATTCCTTGTATGGATTTCACCTTTTCGTGATCTACCTCAATACTATGCTGACTCACAATAAAATCCAATAACTTGCCTGACCTGACACCAAATGTACATTTGTTCGAATTCAACCTCAGTTTAAACTTTTGCAAACGTTTGAATAATTTATGCAAATGTATGATGTGACCCTCCTCTGTATGAGATTTGGAAATCATATCATTTATGTATACCTCAACTTATTTTTGAATCATATCATGAAACAGTGTAACCATAGCCCGTTGATAAGTTGCCCCATGTGTTCTTTAGACCAAAAGGCATTACCTTGTAATAGAAATTTCCCTAAGGAGTCATGAAAGTAGTCTTTTCCATATCCTCGGGTGCCATTTTAATTTGATTATAACCTGAGAAACCATCCATGAACGAGAACACTGAAGCATGAGTTGTATTTTCCACCAAAACGTCTATGTGAGGTAACGGAAAATCGTCTTTGGGACTTGCTTTGTTTAGATCCCGATAATCTACACACATATGTATTTTGCCGTCCTTTTTTGGAACTTGTATGATGTTAGCTATCCAAGGTGGATAATCTACCACCGCTAAGAACCCTGTGTCAAATTGTTTAAGAACTTCTTCTCGAATCTTGCTAGACATGTCTCGACTAGTTTTTCTGATGCCTTTTGATTTCTGTTCTTGATTTTCATGCTTAGCAAGTCTTCCAAGTTTCGTCTCGTATTCTTGAAGTTTACCAAATAGAGTTGCGGATGACATATTGGATAGATTCTTCTTTTCTGAAATAGCCATTACTTTCGGTTGCCATTCTCTATTTAAAGATCGAAGAACCTTTAGGTTGAGTTCGTTATTGGTGAGAGTTTTACCAAGGGCTTCTAAATGACTTGTTAAATGAACAAATCTTTTCTGCATATTGAGAATAGATTCTCCGGAGTCCATTATAAACATCTCAAACTCTTGACTTAAGGTATTCAATCTTGATCTTTTAACTTCGACTGTTCCTTCGTGTGTTTCAACCAAAGTATCCCAAATTTTCTTTGTCGTTGTGCATGCCGAAACACGAAAGAATTAATCCATGCAAAGTGCACCTTGAAGAAGGTTAATTGCTTTCTTATCATAAAGGACATTTTTCTTATCATAAACCCATGATGTTTTAGGCTTTGATGTTCCAACATAATTGACAACATATACCGGAGTAAACAGACCATTTTGGATAGCATTCCATATTTCTTCTCCTTGTGCTTCTAGATGAGCCTTCATGCGAATTCTCCAAAATCAAAATATTCACCATAAAACAAAGGAGGCTTGTTGTTACTACCACCATCTTTGAAAGTTGGTTTTGCGGAAGCCATTCTGGATCGAATAGGAACAAGTTACCTTAACTCGCTCTAATGCCAAATGTAAGTTAATAATGCGCCTAAGAGGGGGGTAAATTAGGTGATGGTCAATTTTTTCCTTCTTTTAATGTTCTTATTTTCTGAATGTGGTGATGAAAACAAAAAAAGTGCGGAAAGTAAATGAACACAGGATGTATACTGGTTCCCCTCACACTTCAAGAGTGCGTTCAGTCCTCTTGCCAATACGGAAGAGATTTCACTATAGTTAGAATAATTGTACAAGCCTAATCACACCAAAGGTGATGACTTACTATCTAACCTATAGGGAGATCAAAGGATCTTAAAACCTTTAAGATCTTAAATACTAAGTGCAAGAAGAACAATCCACTTTAATGCACACACTTGCTCCAACAATCCTGGAATGCAAGGATAATCTTATACAAAATCTGAATTTTTCAAAGTATGATCAATTCTTGAATAACACAATGGTTATCAAGATACTAAGACAAGATTTTAATAAGAAGTTGATAATCAGATCTAGTGCTTAATATATGCTGAAACAATGACGAGTATGAAAGTTCTAAACAATATTTCATGCAATATGTAAATTCTTAAAGTTTTAAAAAACTTAAGAATATTTGAAAGTTTGAATGATATCACTTATGTTTGATCTGAGTGCAAACGGAATTTATATATGAAATGCACCCTTTCATTACACCCTAAATGAGTAGAAAGATGCACTGGTTGGACCCCGAGAGGTATCATCCAAGAGTCATGTAAAACATAAATATTTTTGAATTTTTCTATAGCAGTAACCGGTTACCATTGTGCTGTAACCGGTTACACATGTAAGTTAACATGAAAATTTTCAAATATGCATGCATGTAACCGGTTACCCAGAAACTGTAACCGGTTACCACTGAACCAGAATGTTTAATTTAATTTTATGAAGTCCTGTATTCGGTTACTGTAACCTTGTAGCCGGTTACCACTGAGTGGAAGTGATAAAAACATGTTTTCTAAGTGATGGACATGCAATGTTTTACACTTAAATGATCATGATACTTATGTAAAATGTTTAGAGTATATTTTGCGCACTATATCATCTTAAAAACCTCAAATTAAAGCTTGTACCTAACTTGTTGATGAATCTTCATAATTCTTCATCTTGAGAGTTGATTGTACACTTGTAGAAAACTTTAAAAAATGATCTTGAAATATTTGTATGATCTTGAATATCTTCTTTTACACAACCTTGATATTTCTTTGACTTTATGTATGATGGTCTTCATCAAAACACTTTGATTGGAGTGCATGCAATCACATGGCCTACGGATATTCTACTCTCCCCATAAGGTGGTTTCCTTAAGGGTATCATGAATAACACTAGAGGGAAAGGCATAAGGGCCTCCCTTAAGCGAAGTCTCTTTACAGACTAAAACTTTCATCTCTAGGTCATAAAAGGTCTCATCACGATTTTTTGGTTTAAAGGTCGTACAAAGAGTCATAGGTATCATTCCAAAGTCCTACTTTCTAAGAGGATGTCTCTCGAGAGGTATTCCTTTTGAGGAATTCCACCCTCATAGGGCTGATGTAACCCCTTGGCTAATAGACGAACCTTCTTTCTAAGAATTTTTGAAAATATTTTTGCAATAATTTCAATCCCACCACAAATATAATATGATATAATAAGAAAAATAAATTAATAAATAAATAAAGTAAAATAAAGAAAAACCAAAAAGAAGAAAAACCCTAAAACCTAAAGGAAAGGCTTCTAAACCTAGGGTTGAGTCCCCGGCAGAGTCGCCAGCTATTGTAGCTGGTTTTGAAAATGAGATTCGTCATCCTTAATTTTTATCCTAAGGAAGGGAATATAAAGGTTAACCCTAAAAAGTCATAGATTATAGGTTTTTTAACTCGGTTTTAGACAAAGGGAAGGTGTTAGGCACCCCTCACCTACCTTGTTCACAAGGATACTAGGTTTAGAATTACGGCTTAGGAAATAGGGTTTTAATTTTTATTAGGGGAACTCACCACGATTTTAAGTCGCATGCCTACGTATCCTCTTATGAGGAATCAGAGTCCAAATCCATAGTTCGTAGTTGGTTTGTGTTTTTTATGGATTATAAAAATATTTGAATTTCCCGCATACTTAGTCTAGGTGTGTGAATAGTGAAGATATTTAGACAAAGCGCACAGTTAATTAAAATGTGCTTCATAATCCTTTTTGAAAATTAATTGTTGAATTAATTTAGTTATGAAAAATAATTTGTCGTTGGTTGAATATTTTTTATGTTATCGTAGAAAACATCTTTATTTAAATGCATGATTAAAAATATTTTTATGCAATGAAAATAAATAATATTTTAGATGAATTTAGAAAATATATTCATGTGATTTAATAATAATAATAATAATAATAATAATAAATATAATATTGTAATTATAAAAAGAAAATAGAAAATAGAAATATAAAAATAATAAAGAAAATTAAATAAAATGCAAGGGGGGTGCAAATAATACTAGGCTAGTAAAAATGGGGGGGGGGGGGTGTGTGCAAATATTAGGGTCTTGAATTTAGATATTAAATTAAGGCCCAATAAGATAAGGGGGTACATTTTTAGTGCGTTAGTAAAACTGGGGGCATGTAAAGCATCAATTAACCATCAAACTAAGTTAGAGATTACCTTCCGGCGCCTTAAATTTCTTTGTTTCGGTTCCCTTTCTAAGGTCTCTATTTTCGATTCACAGGTGGAAGCCGGTGATGATGATTAAGACGGCGATTTGATGGCGGCGACACAATGATTGTATCTATGGTTTCAGATGTTGAAACCCTAGGAGGCGGTGAACAGGGATTACAACGGCGAGGCTTCTTTGTTATTCTTCTGTTATGAATTTTCCTCCTTCTAATAATTTTCTTCTCTGTAATTCTTTCCTCTTCGATTTTTTTGTTCGTCCTCTGTTCTGTTTTAACAATTAGGTTTTATAGTGTTTTAGGAGTTTAGTACATTAGGAAATAGATTAATATGTTTGTAATTTGTTATACGATTTTAATTACGGTTTGAATATGAATTTGATTTTGTTTGTAAATCTATGATATCCTTTATTAGTTTCTATATTAGTATTAATCTTGTCTGAACAATGCAATATGTTTTTATTATGTGCATTAACCTATTTTCTGTCTTGGTACGATATTGTTTCTGGAAAGTTAATGCACAAATTTTCTTATGTTTTTATGATAATAAAAATAGTAAGATTAATAATAGGTTAATGATAATGTTAATAATAATAATAAAAATGTTATAATTTAAACAAAACATTTTTTTAAAACGAAAATCAAAAACAGAATTGGGTCGTACCGTTCCAATTTATTGGGCTTTAACAAGAAAATGAATTGCTTTATACACCCTTCAGCCTAAATGGGAGCAGGCCCCATCACTCTTAGTGGGCCAGTAAAAATTAATTACTACACCCCTTAAATAATACCCCTTCTATTTATTTAACAAAATGGGATTAACTTTACATGGGCCTTTCTAATTTAGAAAGGCCCAAGAGTTTCTTAAATAGTATGAACCACCTTCAAGGTTTGAAAATGGGCTGAAACCAAAACAAAGATCCTATTTAAAAAAGCGATGGGCTTTGGGCTCTTTTTTTTATTTAGAAAAAGAAACTGTCAAACCCCCTTTCAAGTACTAAACCCCCATGAATTTGAATAATAATTTTAAAAATAAAAATAAAAATATTTGGAGCTAGTAGGAAACATTTTGGGGTATGATAACAACATGCCTTCAAGTTATTATGATGCAAAGAGGTTTGTGTCGAACTTGGATCTAAATATAAAAAAGATTAATTTTTGCGTTAGAGGTTGATGTTGTTTAATGATAATTAGTTTGGTACAATATGGCTATCCAATGTGGTATTAGTGGAGAAGGACAATGGCAAGTGGCACGTGTGTATTGATTATACTGATCTCTGATCTCAACAGAGTCTGGCTCGAAGATTTTTACGTTCTCCCTAGCATTGATAAGTTGGTGGAAAATTCATTCAAATTCAAGCTCTTATCGTTCATGGACACCTGTAAGTGTTTGTTGGCAGCAATTTTGGTAAAATAATATGTTGTTAATATTTTGCTAAAAGTCTTGACATTTGCAGCAAACTATTTTGAATGATGTCAAAGCAGATGTCTTGATATTTGCCTCCTGAACTGATTTCAGCCAACATCAGTATATGTTTTTCTATTTCCTGATTTCCAGCACTCCATAATTCAAGATTTGCAAATCACAGGAAGGGAAAAATATGGAGGAATATTTTTCAAAGTGCATGGATTTTATCTTAACCTATTTTTATGGAAATATTCAAAAGAATTGAATATTGGATTTTAAAGCCCAAGCCCACAGCTGCGCATATATAAGGACTTGCTTCCTTAGTCAAACCACTGTAACTTTTGAAGAAGAATACTTTCTTTCTGCATTAAAAAGTCTAAGTCTTTTAATTGTCAAACACTCTAGTATTGATTGAATACTTGTGTTGTTATTTGGGTTGTTAATTGTGTATCATTCATAAGCTTTTAAGAATTGAATGATTGAAGTTTTTAAACTTATTAATTATGTTGTTTCTTCACTGTAAGTGATTGAAGGGATTTGAGGAGGGCCTCATACCTAGGCGAGTCTTAGGTAGAAGTATAGCACGGGTAGTGATTAAGTGATTAGATCATAAACTGGTTGTTTACTGAGGGTCTATAAATTGATACTATTTAGTGGACTTGTCTCTGGCTTGGTAGCCCTCGGAGTAGGTGTTGTTGTACACTAAACTGGGTGAACAATCTCTTGTGTTTTTACTGCTTTTGATTTTACTGCTCTTTACTTGTAAACAAATATTTGTGTCGTGACATCTCATTTAACATCACATATCTGATACCAGAATTTCAATTGGTATCAGAGCAGGCGTCCTTCTCTTTATCTGGGTGAGATCCAGGGAAGATACTTTTTGGTACTATGGATAAGGAAGGAGGATTTGTGAACAGACCACCCATTCTGGATAGAAGTAATTATGACTACTGGAAACCACGTATGGTTTCCTTTTTAAAGTCTTCAGACAGCAAGGCCTGGAAAGTTGTTTTAAAAGGATGGAAACACCCTGTCAAATTGGGAGAAAATGGAGAACCTACTTCTGAGTTAAAACCAGAAGAAGATGAAATTTCTCTTGGAAATTCTAAAGCCTTGAATGCTATATTCAATGGAATTGACAAGAACATTTTCAGATTAGTGAATACATGTGAAGTAGCTAAGGATGCATGGGGAATTCTTCAATCTACTCATGAAGGCACATCCAAAGTTAAGATGTCAAGACTTCAGTTGCTCACCAAAAAATTTGAGAATTTGAGAATGAAGGATGATGAAAGTATAAATGACTTTCATATGAACATTCTTGAAATTTCTAATGCCTCCAGTGCGTTAGGAGAGAAAATACCTGAAGACAAATTGCTAAGAAAGATTCTCAGATCTCTTCCCAAGAGATTTGATATGAAAGTGACTGCTATAGAAGAAGTTCAAGACATTGACAAAATTAAGGTGGATGAACTTGTTAGATCCCTCCTGACATTTGAATTAAGCATCAATGAAAGATCTAAAAAGAAGAACAAAAGTATAGCCTTTATATCAAACACAGAAGATGAAGAGAAAGACTAATATTTGGATACAGAAGGGGGAATACCAAATTCCTTAGCTATTCTTGGAAGACAGTTTAACAAAGAGATAAAAAGAATGGATACAAACCAAAGATCAAATGTCAAGAACATATCATCTGACATCCATAAGTCAAAGGTGTTTGGAAGAAAAAGGGATGAAGAAAATTCCACTCAAGGGAAGGGAGTACAATGTCATGAATGTGAGGGCTTTGGTCACATTAGAGTTAAATGTCCTACATATCTTAAGAAACAGAAAAATAATCTATATGTTACTTGGTCTAAAGAGGACTCAGAGAGTGATCTTGAAGAATCTATCAAGTATGTTAAAGCATTAACTGGAAAATATATATTTGATGAAGAGTTTAGTGATGGGGAACTAACCTTTGATGAGTTAGCTGCTTCATACAAAGAATTATGTCTCAGAAGTGCAAAAGTATGTCTTGAAGGGGAGAAACAGAAAGCCCTCATAACTCAGCTGAAGGAGGAAAGGAAGAGCATCTCAAAACTATTTCTGATATGGAAAGTGAAGTGTCTTCTCTAAATTCAAATCTTGATAGAATGGTCAAATCTCTCAAGATGCTGAATAATGGGCCTGGCACATTAGCTGAAATTCTCCAAGCAGGAAGAGTGACAGGAGACAAGGGTAGTCTAGGTTTCAATGAGAAAAAGGAACCTAACCCATAAAATCCCTCATCTGTTTCCACTCATGCCAAGCCTAAACCGAAGATGTTGAATCAAATCTCTCAACATGTGGCTAAACATCATGGTAATCAAGAACATCTTGGCAAACCTCATGTGAAGAAAGGACATCATGGAAAACATCATGGGAAGAAAAAACTTAATCACACCAGAGAGAATCCCTAACCTTGGAGATGTCATCACTGTGGAATGCTTGGACATATAAGGCCCTTCTATTTCAAGTTGTATGGGTATCCTAAAAATACTTCTTTTCCCAAACCTGATAAGATTTCCCAAAATAGCAAAAAGAAGAAACAATGGGTTACCAAGTCCAATATTGGTAGTTTCATTGCTCACACCTCTCTCAGAGTATCAACCAAAGATGACTGATACTTGGACAGTGGTTGTTCTAGACACATGACAAGTGTCAAGAATCTATTGGTGGATGTCAAATCTCAATCCACCAGTTATGTGACTTTGGGTGATGGGGCAAAAGGTGAAATCAAAGGTGTTAGCAAGCTTGACTATTCAGGAGTTCCTAAGCTTGATAATATGTTACTTGTTAAAGGGTTGACAACTAACCTGATAAGTATAAGCCAATTATGTAATCAAGGATTCAAAGTTAACTTCACCAAGGAAGAATGTCTTGTGTGCAATGAAAAGAATGAAGTTATTATGAAAGGGATCAGATCTAAAGACAACGGTTATCTATGGTTTCCTCAAGTGTTGAACCTCTCCTAAACAAGTGTTTTAGCCAAATATAATGAAGTTAAACTGTGGCATCAAAAATTGGGGAACTTTCATCTAAAAGGTATGAAAATAATTGTATCTGAAGAAGCAGTGAGAGGGATTCCTAAGCTCAAAATAGAAGAAGGAAGGGTATGTGGTGACTGCCAAATTGGAAAGTAGACTAAGATGTCACATCAAAAGATTCAACATCTTACTACATCAAAAGTTTTGGAACTTCTTCACATGGACTTGATGGGACCTATGCAGGTTGAAAGTATTGGTGGTAAGAAGTATGCCTATGTTATTGTAGATGACTTTCCCAGATACACATGGATAAGCTTTATTAGAGAAAAATCAGAAACTTTTTAAGTGTTAAAAGATCTTTGTCAACAACTTCAAAGGGAAAAGGAAATCCATGTAATAAGAATAAGAAGTGATCATGGAAAGGAATTTGAGAACAATAAATTTGCTGAGTTTTTCTCCTCTGAAGGAATCAGCCATGAATTCTCTTCTCCCCTTACACCTCAATAGAATGGGATTGTAGAATGAAAGAATAGAACTCTCCAAGAATCTTCCAGAGCCATGATTCATACTAAGAAGCTACCCTACCATTTTTGGGCTGAAGCAATGAATACTGCATGCTATATCCATAACAGAGTTACTCTAAGGAAAGGCACTTTAGTTACTTTGTATGAAATATGGAGGGGAAGAAAACCAACTGTTAAATGCTTTCATGTTTTTGGAAGTAAATGTTACATCCTAGTTAATCGTGAACAAAGGAGGAAGATGGATCTCAAGAGTGATGAAGGAATATTCCTAGGTTACTCTACAAGCAATAGAGCTTACACAGTTTTTAACTCCAGAACCAAAGTTATGATGGAATCAATAAATGTTACTATTGATGATAGAGGATGGAATGTTGAAGAAGATGTCTCAGAAGATGTTGGAACATCTTTTCTGATAGTCCAACTAAATCAAATGACACAAATATTGATTCTAATCCTCCTCAAGAAGATCCCTAGCCTAGTCACCTCAATAAAGTACCTTCAATTAGAACTCAGAAAGATCATCTTAAGGAGATTATCATAGGAGATCCAAACAAAGGAGTTACTACCAGATCAAGAGAAGGGATTTAAAACGCTTGCTTTGTATAAAAAATTGAGCCTAAGAATGTCAAAGAGGCCCTAACTGATGAGAGACTCAATGTCAATAAGAGACTCAATCCTGACTAATGCATATTTGGGGTGCAAGTCATCAAGTTCTTAGGCTGTATGCTCACACATAAGGGAATAAAGGCTAACCCCGAAAATTTACAGGCAATCATTGACATGAGGAGACCAACATCGCTCAAAAAAGTCTAACACCTGGCCAGAAGGTTAGCTTCCTTATCCCAATTTCTATCATGCACCGACGATAAATCCATACACTTCTTCACGACTATCAAAAAGTACGCCAAGTTCGACTAGACGGAGGAATGCGAGAGGGTATTTAGAGACGTAACGCTTTTTCTTTCCGCTCTGCCTGTCTTGGTCTTTCCGAAAGAAAATTCCCCTCTCATCTTATACCTGGCTGTTTTCGATATTTATGTAAGTTCTGTATTGGTGCAAGACACCAATGAAGGAGAGTAGTCTGTATATTTTGTCAGTAAAGTCCTAAAGGGGGCAGAGACTCATTATCAAAAGATTGAAAAATTGGTGATGGCTGTGGTGATAATTGCAAGGAAATTGAGGCATTATTTCCAGGGACATCTGATCATAGTAAAATTAATCTATTATGTAAGGTAGATATTGAAAAATCTAGACCTGGAAAGAAGGAGGTGTCTTGTTCCGTAGAGTTGTTGGAATACAACTTAACATTCGTGACTCGAAGCAGTATCAAATCTCAGTTTTTGAAATTCTTTTTGGTCGAGTTGAGTTCACCCTGATCTGAAGAAATATTAGAGAAATGGGTCCTTTCGGTGGACGGGTCATCTAATCTCAAAGGAAGTCGAACAAGGATAACGTTGTAGGGACGAGTGATGTGGTTCTAAAACAATCACTATACTTTAACTTTTAAGCCAACAAAAATCAAGAAAATTATGAGGCAGTCATCACCGGTTTAAAATTATCTAGGGAGGTCAGTCTTATCCATCTATTGGTATGCACCAACTCACAATTGATGGCCATCCAAATCATAGGAAGCTACCAGGAAAAAATATTCTTCCTTATTTAATATTTGCAACAAACGCTCCAACTGGCTAAGATATTCGTGAAGTTCGAAGTATCACATGTCCCTCGAGAAGAAAATGTTAGGAGCAGTTTACTAGATCATCTAACGAGAACTAAAGGTCCATGATTTAATAGACCGATGATTCAAGAGACATTGGGAACATCGAGCATGAAGACCGAAAAAGGTCATGGTTTTAGAGAACGCTTTTTCATTCTTCGTTCTCGATGTTCCCAATGTCTCTTGAACATAGTATAAAAAAAGCCTCAAAAGGGCCCAAAATATTATACGAAGTTGCGATGGGCTAAAAGTGATAGTCAAAACAAGGGGAAGCAAAAGGAAAATTATTCAAATATTACTAAATATGCATCCATATGGATGACTAAATAGTAAAGTAAAACAAACAAAAAACTTAAGCACTGCGTGTTCATCGTCCAGGGTGACACCATTTTGGTCTCTGAGTTCATCTTCTTTAGTGGTCTCGGCCTTAAATGCACCCTTCTCCATTTCCACTAGCCGACCATCCCCCATATTTTTGAAGTAGTCCATATGGAATACATTGATATTTGGTTGGGGGCACGAATCTTGGGCCTTGACCCTTTCAAAATCTTCATTGCCTGCTGCTAGAAGGTCCACCTCGGCATCTCTTAGAGACTTCTTAAGCTACTCATTAGACTTACGGACTGCTCGACGTCATGAATTAAATCAGTTACATTGGCTTCAATATATTCCTTCTCATTGGTCATTTATGCCAGTTGCTTGGTCAGGTCCCCCACCTTGATGTCCTGGTATTCAAGAGTTTCTTTCAGCTGAGTCACCTCCTTAGTCAAGCGGGCTTTATTTTGCTCAGAAGCATCCCCGAGTTCGAACAAAGCATAGGTCATGATGGTACACTGCATCAGATAAGCATTAAGGTTCTGAATAAGTTGCTGAGCAATGATAGACCTCACTTTGTTGACGTCCTCGGTCGCATTCAGGTGGTTATAAAGAAACCTCAAGCCGTCAAAGCTATTGGACTAGAATTTAAACTCAGAGGATGGTTTTGACTATTGATAGCATCCATCAGTCTCTCGCCTCAGAGAGATAATTGCAAGGTCGACTTTACTTGTAGGATCACCCATTAGAGGTTTTACTCTCTTAGGAGAACTCGACAGGGGATTATCGTGGGGAAGTAAGGAAGAACTTTAAGGCTTCAAAACCATTGGGGTTGTTTTCCCACATCCATTTCCTCTTCTTAAGAGCCCAATCTGTATGTCGTCCAAGTTGGAATTCGAAGCAAATTGCTCACCTCGCCTGGCCCTTGCTTCGGCCATCAATTTTATTTTTTCCTTAAGGCTGGCGGTCGACATCTTAATTGAAGGAAAAAAGGAAAAAGTTCACAAAAATAGGCGTAAATGAGACATATGTAATATATCAGAAAGTGTGAACATTACCCAGATATTTAAAGACTTGCTCTTGATCATCATCCATGTTCATTAGGTCTTTAACCTTAATCAATTTTAAAGAATCTAGAATGGATAATGCTTGGACCTCCTCCATATTTAACTTGTTATAATCAAAACCATAAAGTGGTGACAGGTTGTCCGTCAAGTAAATTAGGAAGTGATGGCTTCGTCTATCGCATACATAATTCTTGGGCATCTGTTCCCGCTCTTGACACGATTTTTTTTTCCTTGAGCCCCTTATAGTTGGAGGTATAGGCCTGGAGAAAACTCCTATCGGGTGACCCGTTGAGGGAAACTTAGTTGCCCTTATCCACACCTTTCAACTTGAAAAAGGAAAAGAGTAACCCTAATGTGGGATCTATGTGCATCGCTATGCAAACAATCTCAAAAGCTTTAATAAAACCCCAACCATTGGGGTGCCATTGAGAAAGCGATATGTTTAGGGCAGTTAGAAGGTCAACTTCAAAGTCGGAAAAGGAAATTTAGATTTTGAAGTCCTCAAGCACTCCAATGTAAAAGTATAAATATTCATCGGTCACGCCTCTAGGCAGGTAGATGCCAACTCTTTCGCCATCCTTGCAGGATTTTAACACCACATCTTCCTTGTTCTCGGCAGATGAAAGGTTCATGTTAGACCGAATTTTAGAAACATCACTGGTGTTAATTGTGCTATGACTATAGCTTAAAACCACTGAATCAATGTAAGACTCGTTTGTCTCCATCAAGACTTCTACATAACCTGATGAGAGAGAGAGTCTCAGTCAGTATCACTTAGAGATGAATAAATATCACCATAAACCTTCCTAATGATTTTGTCAAATTCCGCCCTTCCCAAGTGACCCTCGCATTCTTTCATGCATTTTCCCAGAGTTCGCTTCTCTCTTGGGAATTTTGGGGAACAATCACATTTCTCAAATTGTCACGCTCTCGTATAAGCACGATGATTAAAAATAAAAGAGACGAAGTAAAGTGAAGGAAGGAAATACCTGAGTTATGGGAAGCATGAGTGTGCTGATGAAGATGATCAACCCAGGATTTGAAGGAACTTTGGGAAGGAGAACAACGAGGGAATAAAGATTGGAAGGAGAAGTGAAGTCTTGAATAAAAGCTTATGATGGGAAGTTGGAGGGACTAGAGGAAGAAGTCATAATGATCGCGTCTTACCCATAAAGGTCAACATTACAGAGTAAGGGGAAGAGATTTGATGGGACACGCGCCCATCATGACATTTGAAAATCCACTATCACACGTCAGCTGCTAATTGACCGTTGGATTCGTACATGATCGATTACGAAAATCATTTGAAGAATTTTAGGGGTCTTTTTACCGAACACTTTGGCTCGCTGAGTCTCGTGATCGGGGAGCTTATATACATCCGAAAATCCTTAAGACAATTTATAAGCCGGGTACAGGGTATATATTGAACAAAACAAGATTGATAGTAGGTAATCAGTGTGTATGAAGAGTTTGAAGCTGAGATATGAAGTCCGACAACGTGAAGGACACACCTACCCAGAGTCGAGGTGCAAACTAGGCAGAAGCTAGGGGCATACCTAGTTGGGTGGACGAGGTGCTAGATCGGGATAACAATTACGATAGTCTAAAAGATGCATGAACGTTGCACACATCAATAGATGATCGTTATGCCTCATGATTACAGCGGAGTGAGTTAAACCTCGTCATTGATGAAGGGATATGAGATGTCATCTCTTAATGAAGGAAGATCACAAGGGTAAGACTATAAAAAGGAACCTCCCCTATAGAGAAAAGACGACCAATACGAAAAAGCACATAATCGATATGGTCTCGCCTGATTCACTTCAAAAAGATCATTTTTTATAGAAATAATAATAATAAATTATCTAGAACAAATCCATGCGGTAACACTGATATTTGTCTAATAATTTCTTAAAAACCTTTACTTACAGAAAAAAAAAACAATTTCTTGTCTTTCTAATAATTTGCAAAACTTGATTAATCAAACATGTAAACCATCAAGTTTAAGAGATACACCTCCAATAAAATTAGCTTATAGTCAAGGCGATTTTTACAATCCTCCAAACTAGCTTTATATTCCTGCTCATATTTTAATTTCAATATCCTTTTTTTTTTAAAGTAGAGTTAAAAGGTTACATTTAGGTACACCACATGCATTGCTTGGGACTTGTCCACAACACTTTATTTTAGATCTTGTATGTGACATTGGATTGGTCAAATTGGAAACAACTTAACCTTTTGTGGCCAAAGCCACCCTACCACAAGAGTTCTCCACCAAAATATATTTGGTATTCAATCTCAAATTACATGCCACAAAATTATCCTTCACATCACATGTTTGGCATTATGTTTTTTCTAGCGATGAAATGAGATATTTTGGAGCAACTTTAGATACATCTACATCAGATTTTGGTCCAGCATTAGATCATGTAACCCCACCATCATCACATGCAACCTCATCGATCGTTTTCCAAGTTATCTCTCACATGTTTGGCTGAAGCTCTGATTAAGACTACTCATGGTATAATTTAATGAGAAAAATTGAATCTAATCGAAATGAATAATAAAAATAATTCAACTCAATCGAAATGGATCGAACCGTTTTAATTTCTACATAACCAAATTGTTAGTTTAGTATATTGTTTTTGAAAACTGTTTATTATGATAAACTGATCCGTTATACATATAAATTAACAATAAAAACTCAAAGTTGATCTACACTATTTCAATTGATAAAATATTTTCCACTGTCAAGATTAACAGGTTTAAAAAATATTGTCTCTAAAACAAAATAAAAAACTAGCAGATAACTTTATTGGGCCATAAAAGATAGTCTATGACAAAAACGAACAAAGTGCATCAATGTTCAGCAAGCGCTCGAAGTTGGTCTAGTTTTTCTATTCGGCTTGGTCGCCCGAAGTAGGTCTAGTCGCCCGAAGCTAAGTTTGATTTCCCGATAATGGATTCATTTCAATTTCTCTTGTCAAACATGGCCCACGAGGCATTAAAGGATCTTTTCGAGTTGCTTGGTTTAACCTCCGATAATCAATACACATATGTTATCATGTAATTCTTCGAGTTGGAATCAACTCATTCTTTTCTTTTCGAACGAAGGTTATACCTCCCTTCTTTGTGACTATATGCACTAGACTTACCCAAGAACTGTCTCAAATAGGATAAATCATATCTATTTCTAGTAGTTTCTAAACTTCTTTCCTCACCACTTCTTTTATGGTAGGACTCAGTCTTCTTTCAGGTTGAACTATTGGCTTGAACTCTTCTTCTAGCTTTATCTTGTGCATGCAATAAGTTGGGCTAATACCTTTCAAATCAGTCACACTCCATCAAAGTGCCTTTTTCTTATCTCTTAAGAATCTTAACAATTTTTCTTCTTCTAGAGTTGACAAAAAACTACTGATGATGGCTGGTTGTAATACACTAGTGCAGAAATGACTTTTTACATCGGGTGAAACTGACTTTTTACATCGGTTCTGGGTCCGATGTAAAGTCAGGCGATATAGTAAATCAGGTACTTTTTACATCGGTTCTGGGACCGATGTAAAAAGTCCCTTTTTTACATCGGTTATAATATAAGAACCGATGTAAGAAACAGTTATTATGCACATTTTTTAAAAAATTGATCCAGTTTTTTACATCGGTTGGACGTAATACCCGATGTAAAAAGTCCCTTTTTTACATCGGTTATAATATAAGAACCGATGTAAGAAACAATTATTATGCACATTTTTTTAAAAAATTGATCCATTTTTTTACATCGGTTGGAAGTAATACCCGATGTAAAAAGTCCCCAGTGACGCAACTTTTTACATCAGTTATTACTTCCAACCGATGTAAAAAGTCCCTTTTTGAAAGTTTTTACATCAGTTTTGAGTAATAACCAATGTAAAATGTATGAAATTTTTTTGGAATAGATTATTTATTTTCTGGATATTTCCCTGTACAAATATAATTTGTACCCATTTTTTCATATTTTTCCAATATCACACAGACTATATTTATGTCGCTATATAGATTTCATAGCTTTCCAACATCACATATATCACATCTAGGTCGATGTTTTCATATTTTTCACAACAAACTTACAAATTGAACAATTGTATTGCAAGCTTGTATTGTATTACAACAAACAAACTTACAATTACAAATTCTTCACAAAATATACAACAATATTCAACTATTTATAAGTCTTTTTTAAAACTTACAATTACATATTATTCACAAAATATTCAAAAATATTCAACTATTTCTAAGTTTCCAAACTTAAATTACCAATATAAAATCTTCGGTAGACAACACCAAAATCACATTGCCTGACAATAAATAATAACAATTAACATCAGCAAAAAAAATCAAGAAACTCAATAAATGTGCAAAAACCATATGTATTGTGCAAAAACCACAACTTATACAATTCTATAAAACTCACCAAGATAAACTTAATTTTCATGTAACTCAAAGAAATATTTTGCCCAACGAAGTCGCAAATCATATAAATCATCTGGTGTTAATTCTGTTGGGTCATCAAATACCTATAATACATAAATATAACAATATAGAGTTATTTTTAAAAAATTCATATTAAGTCGAAAAACAAAAAGTAAATAACAAAGTAAAGTTATTTTTAGTACCTGCATCCAATTCTCGGTTATATTAGCAGAGACAATATCCAACATATTTTTCATCACATAGTTTCCACAATCATTAGAGTTATGTTGTTGCCTTGTCTACAATTGAATGACATAATTAGTGAATATTTATCATAAATTTAACTATAGAATTACAATTTACATCACACTTACATTGGGATGAAGCCATGTAGCCTTTTTTCTATTTCCATTTGCCATTTGATGAATCCCAAAAGAACTAATACAGAAAGATAAACATCACATAGCTAAATTTACTCGCCAATGAAAAATGACATAACTATTAGTTGTCAATGAAAGTCACATGAAAGATAAACTTAATTTGTAATAATTTTCTTCGTGTGATGGTCAATTTCCCGATGAAGTGAACAAAATACGACAACTAAATTGTCTCTTGGACACATGACTATTAATTGCCAATGTCTCCTGTACGTGTGTGTGGAAACAGAAAAGTCACATAAAATATATATGTTATCAAAATTAAATAATATAAAACACAATTATATAAAAATTCTTACCCATGAATTAATGGTAGTAAGTGGCACACTCTGTTTTCATCACGTAACTTTTCTAGTACGTAATTTTTAACATCTTCTTGAGATTTCGCTACATTATCATTATAAATACACCTAGCAGGGTCCATAAATCCATATAATTCTGAAATGGAATTCTCAAGACAAACACGATGAATATACCTGAATAGTTTTAAAATAAACATTAGAATCAAAGTGATGAGAGATATAACATATTAATATAAATTGACTTTAATAAAACAATAAAATGTAATTACGTGCACCAAATTTGCAGAATAGACACGTCAAGCCAATGACCTAAACCCACCAATAACTCTCTGATACATTTAGCTGAAACATAAAAATTAGAGACACTCGCACAATGACTTAATTGTATTGCCAAATGGTTATCATCCATTTTCAAAACCATGAGTATTAATCTCTGAACATCATCAACTTCCACGTCTTTTGTGCTCTCTTTTGTGCTTCCCTTTGCATCTGAAAAACTTCCTTTTCCGCATCCATCGATAATTTCCAATTTTTCAATGCATTTATTATCACCTGTGCTTTGTGATAAACCCATAGACTTAAGTGTCTCCATTAATGATTGTTGAAACATCTTACGTTCTTCAACCAAATTTTCTTCAAGTTCAGCTCTAAGTTTTGTTTCCAATATTACAAGTTGTTCATTTACGTCGATATGTTGACGTGATCTTCCAAAGTAAGTGCTTTGTTTATGGTGTTTTCCAACACCACGAACACGACCTCCATGCTCAGATGTTCCAATGGCTAATGATAAGATATCGTTACGTCCATCCGGAACAATTTCACCTTTTTCAGCTTCTTGAACTAGAGAATCCTACAAAATGCAAAAACATCAATTAATCAATCACAAATATAATGATACTTAAATAATTTTTCGTTGTTTACTTACAATTTTTTCAGCAACCTCTTGTGTAGATTTTTATGTGTATTC
The DNA here is from genome assembly GCA_948472305.1 of Vicia faba. Taxonomy (NCBI): domain Eukaryota; kingdom Viridiplantae; phylum Streptophyta; class Magnoliopsida; order Fabales; family Fabaceae; genus Vicia; species Vicia faba. The sequence goes on along the minus strand of OX451737.1, from coordinate 85,046,461 downwards.
TCCTCCTTTCTTTTGTCGTGCTATCTTCCATAACTCATGGCGTGATGGTGGAGATGGACTATCATTATCATCTAATGTGGAATTATCTCTCGATGATGACTTTTCTTTCATAATTTTCTCCTTAAGTAAGCGATACCCTCCACGAGACAATACGTGTGGGTATACATTCTTGGCCACATTATCCTTACCCTTCTGACTTTTTTCCTATTATAAACTCAAACAAGTAATTAATCACTAAATATAATAAAAATGTTATGCACACAAAAACATATAACTCCTACTAACCTTAAATTCAGGGGTATCTCGAATCTTGAGAAACTCTTTCCATGCGTCTTCCGTAATAAAGTTATACTTGACATATGGAGGAGGATCATTTTCTATGGGATGATGAATATATCTATCTGTGAGTTGTGTCTTAAAACCTCTCCATCGCTCTCCCTCATATTTAATCCATTTTTTCTTCAACCTATCCTTCTTTGGATCTTTACATTCTGGAATAGTAAAATGAGCCTACAAATATAGTATATGTCATATGTTATTAATTAGTATATGATTATAAAATATAATAAAGTATTGTATTTAAAATACCTGAATATCAGTCCAAATAACATCTTTTACGCCTTCATCTACTTCTTTCAAATCATTTTTCACAATACTACAATACTGTCGAGCAAGAGATGCTATATAACTCTTGAAATGTGTAGCATTTTTACCAACACCAATACATTCATAGGTTCTTGCATTAAACTCGACCTTTATCTTTTCACCTGTTTGATGAACTTTGTCAATTTGTGTCATTAAAGTGGGACCTCTAACTCTTCTTTTATTGGGGTTTGAATTACCCATGTATCTGTTTACACAAAACAAAAATAATTAGAAATAATATTAAGCACAAAATAAAAACAATTAGAAATAAAATTAAGCACAAAATAAAAACAATTAGAAAATAAAGTAATGTGGAATTAACTTATACAAAAAATCTTACTAGTCCTCCCATATCCCTTCTTCATGGTCTATGCGAATAGAATGCACATCATCCCCTTCATTTTCTTCAATGAATGTAGTCACATTTGTTGAGAAAGGATGAGTTTCAGAAATATCAAGATTCTCATCCTGATTTTCATCACTATCATGGACCTTTCCTTGTAAAACCACTGACCACTTTTTATTAGAAGGATCTGTGACATAAAACACTTGTTTTGCTTGAGATGCCATGATGAATGGTTCGTTCGCATAATCTAACTTGCTAAGATCAACCAGTGTAACTCCAAATTCATCGATTCTGACACCACTGTTGATATCAATCCATTTGCATTTAAATACAGGAACTTTAAACACAACATAATTAACTTCCCAAATCTCTTCAATCACCCCAAAGTACGGTGTAAATGCAATTAACCAGGTTTTTATCTTTAGCACTAGAGAAGTGCATGGACTCGGCCACAATCATTACCCCACTATTTTGCGTGGTACTATGGTCATCCTTTGACTTTATATAAAAAGAGGTTTTATTAATATCATATCCACTCCAAGTTATTATGTTACATTTAGGCCCGTAAGACAACCACTTAATTGTATTAGAAACACTATCTTCATTAGCAATTATTTGTTTAAACCACTAACAGAAACTCTTATTATGCTCTTTTAACAACCCTCTTTCATTCATCTTGGGGTATTTTTTCTTTATGATGCTTTTGTGAGCAGATAAGTAAGGTTGAACTTCATCTATGTTATTCAATATATACAAATGCGCTTGAGCAACCACATCAATACTTAATCTCTTGACTTTTAAACCTTGTGTACCCACACCCTCATATCTTCCATCATGACGAGACTTGGGAACCCCTACAACATCCACTCCTGACAAATAGTTAGAACAAAACTCAATTGCTTCTTCTGCAATGTACCTCTCAATAATTGATGCTTCCGGACGGTGTGGGTTTTTTGTATACCCTTTTAGAATCTTCATGTATCGCTCTATTGGATACATCCACCGTAAAAAAACTGGACCACATAATCTAATCTCCCTTACTAGATGAACAATCAAGTGAACCATTATGTCAAAAAATGAAGGAGTAAAATACATCTCTAATTGGCACAAGATAACTGCAGCCTCATTTTCCAAATCGTCTAACTTTAGTGGATCAATGGTTTTACAACAAATTGCATTGAAAAATAAGCACAACCTAGTTATAGTCTTCCTTACGTTGTTAGGAAATATCCCACGAATAGCCAATGGTAGTAGTAGTTGCATTAAGACATGACAATCGTGAGATTTTAAGCCAACTAATTTAAAATCTTTAACTGATACAAGCCTCTTGACATTTGATGAGTAACCATGCGGCACTTTGATACTTTGTAAACACTCACAAAAACTTGTTTTCTCTTTTTTAGACAAAGTGTAGCAGGCAGGAGGCAAATATGTCTTGTTACCTATATATTGTGGAGTTAACTCTTCTCGTATACCCATCAAACCCAAATCCAGACGAGCATTAATAGCATCTTTTGTCTTGCCTTAAATGTTGAGAAGTGTTCCAATTACACTATCGCATACATTTTTCTCCACGTGCATCACATCAATACAATGTCTTACATCAAGACTAGACCAATATGGAAGATCGAAGAAAATCGATCTCTTTTTCCATACATTTTTCATAGTATATCGTTTTTGGTACTTTCCAAAGACAACATCAAGTCCCTGTTGTCGCTGATAAACTTCCTCTCCAGACAAGGGCTTTGGAGCAACACCATGCTCTTGTTCCCCATTGAAAGCTTTCCACAATCTACGATATGGATGATAATGTTTTAGAAATTTTCGATGCCCGAGATAAACGATCTTCTTTCCTTTTTCAAGCTGATGGTAACAAGTGTCTTTTTCACATATAGGACACACATTATGCCCTTTAACTTTATACCCAGACAAATTACCATATGCAGGAAAATCGTTGATGGTGCAAAACAACATGGCACGCATATTGAACTGTTCGCCAGAATACGCATAAAAAACATCCACCCCTTCCTCCCACAGCACTCTTAAATCATCAATCAGTGAACTTAGATAAAAGTCTATGTCATTTCCTGGTTGTTTTGGGCCCGATATCATCATCGACAACATAATATATTTATGCTTCATGCACAACCAAGGAGATAGGTTGTAAATCATCAAGAGAACAGGCCAAGAACTATGGTTAGTACTCAGATTACCAAACAGATTCATTCCATCAGTAGCAAGTCCAAGTCTAAGGTTTCTCGACTCTTTTCCAAAATTTGGAAACAAAGAATCTATTTTCTTCCATTGCAAAGAATCGACTACATGACAAATTTGTCCATCATATTTTCTTTCTTCTGCATGCCATCTAAGATTCTTTGCGTCATCTGCATTGGCGAATAATCTTTTGAACCTTGAAATTATTGGTAGGTACCATACCACTTTCGCAGGAGGACCCTTTTTGACCACCTCATCATCAATTTATTCACCATCTTTCTTTTTGTAGCGTGAAGCCTTGCACTTTGGACAATGATTATACTTTTCATACTCTTTTCTGTATAATATGCAATCATTAGGGAATGCATGTATCTTTTCATACTCCAAACCCATCGGACATAATATTTTCTTCGCCTCGTAATAACGACATGGCATTACATTACCTTCTGGAAGCATTTCGGTCAACAATTCAAGCAACTCGGTAAAACTTTTGTCAGTCCACCCATTCTTTGCATTCAGATTAAATAATTTTAACACGACTGACAGACGTGTAAATTTTTTGCATCCCGTGTACAATGGTTTATCTTTGTCATTGCATATAGTATCATACGCATGTGCCCTCTTAAACGAATCTTGTCCAATATCACGCATCATGTCTTCTAGACGATCATCCATTTCTACACTAACATCATCTCTTTGAGACATGTTTGACTTTGCTACTACTTCACCGTGCCATATCCATTTTGTATAACTTTGACAAATCCCTACACAAATTAGATGATCCATGATTTATTTCTTACTACGTTTTGGTTCTTTATTTGCACAATGAACACATGGACAGAGAAAAAGCGTAGGAAGACTTTTGTCAGCATTACTTTCAGCAAACTGTAGAAATTCCATCACTCCATGTTCGTACTCGTCACTTAATCGATTAGCTCTGATCTAACTACGATCCATAACTATGTTCACACGGAGGAAGGTCTGACGAACGGTGTGCCCGCGGCTGCGCTACTTCATGGAGATTCCGAGATTGCAAGTTGTGCTGCTTCGCGGAGAAAGAAAAATAGAATCAAATTTCAATGGCAAGGTGATAACTCTATTAAGATTTCAAGATTCAGTTGCTAATTTGCTATGGTTGGTTGTTGGTTGGTGTTATTGACACTATATTAATTGTATTTTTAAGAGACATAAAAAAGAACGTGACAATAATGATGGCTAGCTAGTAGCCACAAATTCTTCAAGCCGTTCCTTATCTATCTCTATCTATACAGTATTATATCTACATTATCAACAATTTTATATATATATATATATATATATATATATATATATATATATATATATATATATATATATATATATATATATATATATATATAACCAATTGCGGAAACTTTTTCTGAGATATCTATTCTAACACCTGATGTCAATGAATCATGTATTATATATATTGCTATAGATTATAAATTGTTTTTATAAATAATTTTGAAGAATTTCAAAAAATATTATAAATTGTTTTGATAAAATCAATTTAAATATCACGTGACAAAACTTATCTCGTTAAAAATATTATAAGTTAAAATGAATTCAAACAAAAAATTTGTACATAATGTACTGTAGCATTATCTCCTCTAGCATGTTAATCATCCCTAAGAACAAGATTTCTCTATTCTCTAGGTATGTTTTCCAATATTTTCGATTATGGTTTCACAATGCATAACACCTTATCTTCTCTTAAAGATATTGTTGCTTTTTTAACTCAACAAATAAAGTTTCTCAAAGAAAATTGTTCAAGTTAAAGCGCTTGAAATGAATTTCTACCTAGTGTTAACATTATGGATCAAATAAGTGAAGAATGTGACTTACAGTTGAAACGGCGAGCGAAGAAGGGCGTGAATCGGCCGGTGAAAAGTCGTGAACGGCGTGAACGGCGTGAACGGTGTGAACGACGTGAAACGGCGGCAAGGATATGTGAAACGGCGGCAAGGAGACGTAATCAAATTTCAACAAACCGCATCATTTGTGTTCATCAAACAAATATTCAAATTCACAACAAACATCATCATCAATGGCGGTCGAAAACGATGAAACACGAACAGAAACGAACGGGCGAAGACGCTGAAAAATGAACAGAACCACCACGGTCGAAGACGATGACCAGAAACGGCGGTCGAAGAACCTAATAATCGTGAACGGAAACGACGATGATGGTGGCTGGGAAACAGCGGTCGTAAGGTATGTGAAACGGCGGTCGTAAGGGTACTGAACGGAAATGGCGTATGCGGACAGTGGAAATAGTGAAACCACGGCAAGGAGAGTTTGTACAGTGGAAATATTGAAATATTGTGAATTTGGGAAATAAGGGTTTGGGACATTTTACATCGGTGGAAATGAAAACCCGATGTAAGGGTTTGCATAGTGGAGAAGCTATTACATCGATGGATCCTAATAACCGATGTAAGGGTTTTGAACCTATTACATCGGTGGATACTAATACCCGATGCAAGCTTCTTTTTCTGACTTTTTTACATCGGTTTAAACTTCCCCCGATGTAATTGTTTTAATTTATTCTTTAATTTATTTTTTATATTAATATCTGCTGTGAAGATATTACATCGGTTTTTAGTTAACCGATGTAATATGTTGCTTGTTTTTTATTAATATTTCTACTACCTTGTTTCTTATTTACAAAAATGCCACCGTATTTTTTTCTGAAAACTTTTTACATCGGTGGATGCGTTTGCCCGATGTAATAGGTAGCGAAATATATTTTTTTTTCTTATTTTTTATATCATTGCAAATAAATACCTGATGTAAAAAGTTTGTTAATTGTATTTTTTACATCATATATTTTGATATCCGATGTAAAAACCTTTTCTCAAATGTCTTTTTTTTAGTAGTGATAGTTTCTCACCTAAAAATACATACTACAAATGTTTCGGAAGCTCTTTTAATTCATAATCCTTTTGAACTTGGATTGGATTGGATTTCTCATTACCACCTAATTCTTCAATTTTTCTGGTTGTTTTTTTGACCCGTGTTACTTGAAGTTGAAGTAAACACTCTGCTACCCCCTATCATATTCATCTCCAACTTGTTCAACTGAATTAATAATAACTCAATCCATCAGTGGCAAATGTGTTTATGATTTATTTACCTCTGGAACAACTTTATCTAATATGTCAATTTTATATTACTGAAGATTCCCTTTATGATGTTTCATAGCTTCGAACATGTTGAATACAACTTTTTATTTGTTGAATATCCATATTAACTCACCCAATTTTACATCAATGAGAGCTCTACTTGTTCCTAATAACAATCTTCTGAGAAGTAGTGGTATTTCAGAGTCTTCTAGCACATCAAGAATCACAAAATCTGATGCGAATAACAAATCACTCACTCTAACCAATATATCTTCGAGAAATCCATATGGATAGGTGATAGAACGATAAGCTAATGTTAAGGTCATTTAATTCGGCTTTGGTTCACTGTCTCTACCGCGAAAAAATATAAAACACAATGAAGCCACCATCGAATATTTATTCCCAAGGACGAGAAAAGAAAACATAGAAGAAAACCTATAAAGGAAAATGTCATGGTCACGAGACCAAGAGAAGGACACGAGAGTCAATTAAGCAAGGGAAAAGTATTAGCATCCCTCACGTCCGCTGTACTCAACGGGATTCAGTCTTATTATTCTAATCAAATGGTGTGTTATATCTAAAGCTTACAAGCTAAGGAAATGCATGAGAATGAATTATTAATAAACAAAAAAAAAGAAATTTTTTATTATTGGGCTCGCCTCGGTTTCGAAACCTTGTGCCTACATTTAGGAAATCAGAGCACCATAGTCCTTCTGAAAAAGAATTGTTTTGTTTGTGTTTTTTAAACAAACGACGTTACATTCACATTCTAGAATTTGAAATTTTCTGCTCGACCTTTGGAGACTCACGCATCATATTGCACGGAATGAAAATAACATGTCTTTTTTATGAAAATATTTTCAAAAAGAAAAGTCTGAAGACAAAATAGATTTGATTGGTTGAGTGTTTTTATTAGGAGATCTTTCAAGTGGTCCCTATGGGTACTTGAATCCATCATCTTTAAGTTTTGAAATTGTTTGAGATACGTATTATACTAAAGTCGGTGACATGAAGACCCTTGGATGATCGAGTCAGATGTCTCAGACACGAAGTCCTCTTCATTTGTATAAGGTTCATGGCGTATTATATGTGTCTTTACTCATTAAGTGTTTTTGAATTTTGATAAGAAAAAGAATTTTTAGTTTTAAATATGTAATGCAAAAGGGAAACAAAATCTAATGGAAAATTCAAATCCTAATGTTGTCATGCAATATGGTCCTAGAGTTGGGATATCAAAGGGAAAACTATCTAAGAGTTAGCATGCATTATGGACCTAAGGGAGAGGATTGAGGGAAATTCTACCTAATGTTATCATTCTTGGTTTTAAACCTAAAGTTTATTTAATTCACACATTGAATAAGATGGAATCAAACTCCTAAGGATACATGTGAGCACAAACAATCAACAAAGAAACAAAAAGAAAAATATCGTGATCTCAGCTAGGGTGAAAAATTGAGTGACTCTTTGTTCACAACAAAATATGAAAAAGATAGAAAAACAAAACCCAAATTATTACTTGGAAAAGGGAACACAAGCCAAACACACACCTAAGTGTGAAGTGATCATCCATCAATAACAAGTTGCAAGAAAACAATGTTAAACCTCTAAGCATGCTTCATGTAGTCAACAAATAAGCAAGTATATGTCAAATTAAACACTTAAACACACATGAAAGTCCTATAAGGGTCATGCTCAAATGGTTTTAATCCTAAGGTTTTAGAATTGATTCAGTGTATTCCCAAGTGTACGAATCGCGTCAGAGTAATATAAAAGATTATCGATCCACATAGACCAATCGTCAATCTATCGTTTCCTATTGTTACGGTGTTTAGCTAAGTCAATATTAAACAGGGAATTTAGCATGCAAGAAAGTAAAGTGCAGCGAAATAAACTTCAGATATAAAAGCAGGGTCGAATGTAACTCACATAGTCAGATGATATTCGCAATGCTTCAGAATAGAACTACTTATAGGGAAATATTTTCTACTAAAGAATAAAACTAATTTAACAGGAACTATCACTTTCGTGTAATCAGAACCGATTTTATTATCTAATCATACCTTCTTATTGTCACTTATAAAAAGGAATGCATTGCGTTAAAGTAATAAACCTATTTTTAAGAAATAGAGTACTTGACCAAGTTGAAAAGTATTTTGATCTGGAATTTCTAATAAAAAGGGAACCTAACTTTAACCCTATAAACGCGTCCAAAAATAGTTTCAAAATTGATTTCTTTGATAATAAAAATCCCTAACTAACCGAACAAAGCGCTTTCGCTTCCTTTGATCAGTTAGAACTAACCGAGTTTAACAAAGGGTTGGACGGCTTTTGATCTTACCCAACAATAATAAAGTACAGAAAACTCGTATTAAAAACCAAAATAGCCCATAAGCATTTCTATTGACACATTATTTGGAATATCGATCTAACTAGATTCCTTACATTCTAGCCCAGTAAGGTTCAGCCTGACATGGGAATATAAACAGACATGTTAAAATAAATCATACGAGAAAGTAAATAGTTTAAAGTGCGGTGCGGTAAATAAACAAAGTAAAAGAAGGTGCGGGAAATAAACAAAGTAAAAGAAGGTGCGGGAAATAAACAAAGTAAAAGTAGTGCGGGAAATAAACAAAGTAAAAGCAGGTGCGGGAAATAAACAAAGTAAAAGCAGTGTTAGAAATAAACAAAGTAAAAGCAGTGCGGAATATATAAATAGAAACCTGCTCCAAACAGGGAGGTTTTAAACCTGGTACAAACTGGAAGTAAAATGCGACTGGAAATAAACAACAGTTGAAAATAAATGTGGCAAGATAAACTTCTGCGAAAGTTCTCCAAACTCGATTACAGACTCAATCTACGAACTCGATCACATACTCAATCACCAATGCAATAATTCCCCGATGTGAAGAATTATCGCTTTACAACGGTGAAATTATATGGCTTAAGTTCGCAACTATGGTTGAATCAAGTTTGCAACTAAGCTTGGGTGAACTGAAATGAAATCAGGAACTTCTATTTATAGAGGATGAGGAATGCAGGAAATTACAAGAATGCCCCCCAACTCCTTTTGGGGGGGAAAACATCGTCCAAAGGTGGCGCCCGCCATGGAGGCCATGGCGCCCGCCATGAGTGTAAATGAAAGGAAGTGGGGAACGTGGCAGTTGAGGTCAGCAGAAGGTGGTCCACGTCATGGCCTACCCTATGGCTAGCGCCATGGTGGACGCCATGAGTGCAAATTTGACCTAAACTCCTATTTTTCAGCCTGTTTTCCTTCATTTCTTCAGGGGAGCTCTAGATATTTGAAATACCTGAAAAGGAAAGAAAAGATAGGCATAATACGAGAAAACAATAATAAAAAACCTAAATAACATGTGAAATCAGAGTAAAAAACAAGTGTAAAGTAAGTGTTATCAAATTCTCCCACACTTAAACCTTTGCTTGTCCTAAAGCAAGAACTCTAAATAGATTAAGAAGAAAAATGGTGTTAGTGAACAAGTTGGGCTGCAAGGGGCCTCTGGAATTAAAACAGGGATGTATTGATAGGTACTGACTGATTCAAACCAAGGATATCGTAGTGACACTCTTCCGTAAAACGGACATAAGCTTCAGTCTTTTACGAACCAATCCATATCATGCCACTATGCTTAGGTCTATATTTTTCCTTTTTTTTTCAAATCCTTTTTCATTCAGGCGCAATCACATTCAGCCCGTTATTCGTACATGCTCATAGTAAAGTGACCGGGTAGTGATTCTGATCATAAAACGCAGGGCTCTGGTACAAAAAGTTGGTGTAACCCCTTTTATTGACCCATTTATAGTTGCGGGGGATCGGATCGTAATCCGCCCTACCAAGTTCAGCACCAGATACCTCTGAACCAACTAAAGATGGGTAAAATTTTTTTTTTCTTTTTCTTTTTCTTCTTCTTTTGCTTTTGCTTTTGCTTTATTTTTCAACATACAACTTTTATTGAGTTAAATGACTTTGTGAGGGTCACCTATCCTGGGGTTGTAGTTTATAATAAGAATATAGCATAAAGATCATTCACTTCTCTTCGGTCCCCTACGTAGAGCATGCTTAGACCGGAGCTGACTGCTAGGATAAACTATTCAAGGATTTAAGAATGAAAATTTTAAGGCCGTGACATAGGGGGTATCGGGATCGAATTCCTAAATTTATGAAGCTTAAGGTGTAAAAACGATGCCGACACTTTGAAAGGGCTTTCCTAAGTCATACTATATCCTATCTCAACCAAGTCTTATATCCCAACTAAGTTCAAAACACAATGTTTTTCTTAGGAAATTTTTTTTCCGGTTAGGCTCAAGAAATGGGGGAGTGGACATACACTAGACCATATAGATATAGATGACTCGTCAAACACATGTATTATTTTGAAAAGAAAGCAAACAAGCAAACTAAAGCAAATAAAGAAGTAAAATAACGAGAAGGAAAATGCAGGAAAAGGGAAAAATAAAGCGAGAGAAAAAATAAAGCGAGAAAGCGAGTAAATTACCTCCCACACTTAAATCGAACATTGTCCCCAATGTTAAGAAATAAGAATAGGAAAGAGTCACCTGGTAAAGTACTAAGGCTGTCTGGGTCCCTCGTCATCCTACAGTGAATGTCTAGGATGACGGGATCTGCTGCAACGCTGACTGCTCTGAGAAGCCTCGAACTGGTCGAATCTGGAGGACAAGGCAATCTGTGAACTCTGAATCTCATGAAGGTTTCCAAAAAGGGAACCTTGAGTGGCCTCAATGAGGGTGGAGTGCCTCTGAAACTGGGCTTGTTGCCTATGTTTCTCGTAAGATATCGCCAATTAAGATTCCATAAGACTTTGAAAAGAGCGGTCCGACTGCTGTCGTGACGCCTGCATGAAACTCATGTTATCTGCCAGCTGCCGTTGGATGGAAGAAAGTAAACCATCTCTTCTCTCCTCCTGGGATAGCTGGTCACGCCACATCTCTTCAGAGATGTAGAAGCCAAGAGCTGTACCTGCAAAAGTGTTAGTGTTGTACCCCAATTTTCCCCCCTAAGATCCCTTCATCATACCACATTGTTTGAATCACCACAAAATCACATTAGGGATTTTGGTTCTTCTCCCTATCTTTAGCTTTGCTCTTTGAGAAGTTACCAAGCACTTTGATTTGTTTAATTTTGTGATCATAGATATTGTACTCGGATTTTTCTCTCTAATTAATAAAATTCAATATTGGTTTGTATTACTTATTGATAATATAGGTAAAAGAAATGAGGTTTAGCAAGTTGCTTCATGGGTTCATGAGTTTATTTCCATGCCCTAGTCAAAAGCTTGAGAGATTCAAACCTCACCATTGAAGTTGTTTTGAAGTTGATATGAAATTGGTTTTGGTGGCCATAGGTCCTAATAATCATCCTCAACAACTTCTATTCACAAAGGAAGAATATTGGCACAAAAAGTTTGTTCAAACTTGGCAAAGTTCCACCAAGCATTCTCTTGATTTAGAGGCTAGGGTTTTGGACTGCAAAGAGGCATATCTTTCTCATCTTTTGTTATATTTTAGTGATTCCAAAAAAATTCTTCTCTTCAAAGAGTTACCAACAAATCACTTCAAAAGTTCCAAAGAGATTTCATGTGGAAGGAACTTGGTGAATATGAAAGATTACAAGTCATCTAGTTGAATCCCTAATTTTCCATATGTAACTTCAAATTGTCATAACTTGGTCAATTTTTATCACCTTAAGCCCATTCTTTTTTCATAATGATCTTAAGGATGTGTACTTCATGCCTTCTTTTATGTTCAAAGTAAGAAAATGGATGGAAGTTACCTCAATAAAGCAAAAGATTATAGGTCATTTCATGATTTTTGGCCAAATTCAACAAGTCATAACTTGCTCAATTCTTGGAGATTTTGAGTGGTTCAAATTGCAAAATGTCATTCAAGAGGTCTACTTCATTCCATCTGTTTGGGTCAAGAGCAAATTCTAGGTGCAAGGCCATGTTTGGAAGCAAGAGATTATAGGTCATTTTTTAAAGAAGAATTTGAAATATTTCTAAGTATGGAAAGTCAACTCTTTTTCTCCAACTTTGACTCCATGTAATTTTCAGCTCAAGCCTCCAATTGATTCCATTGCAAAGTTTGTTACCTCATCTTTCCAAAGCATCAAGAATCATGCCTTAAGACTCCCTGAGGTGCAAATGCCATTGTTTCAAAAGTGGTAACTTGGAAATGAAGTTTCCCTGCAAGTCAGAATTTGAAATTCATGTTACAACCTCTAAACCTCAAATTAGCACGCGTTTTGGGTCTAAACATGATTAGCCAACTTTCCCAATTGGATTAGTGCATCAAAACGCAAGAATTGGATGAGTTTTGGTGAAGTTTGGATCACACTTCACTCGTGCATCAGGTTTGCACGAATTCCCTCCAAAACGCCTCACTCCCTCTTCCTTTTGATCCCATTTTCTTCTCCTATAAATACATGTACTATCCCATTCATTTTCTCAAGCTTAGATAGCCAGAATCACCCTACCAAACTTACTCCACAACTCATAATTCAGCTACTTCGAATCCTATTCTTAAGCCTTTTTCAATCCCTTTTTTCCATCAATTCACCTTCCTTGATCTTCCCTGAACCTAACCATACCATTACATTCAAGGATCGTGCCCTACATTTCTCCATAGAAGTCCAGTTTCAGAGCTCTGCAACTCAACTTCAATAGGTAGATTCCTTCATCAATTCTTCAAAACTTTGGTACCATTGTGTTTCTCTCATTGCCCTAGTTCTAGTCGCAACACTTACTTTTATCTGGAAACACGTTTTGACCATGAATTTTCAAATCCCCTTTCAAAACTTTCTTTCCAAATTGCTTGAGTTAGAGTTTATATAAAAATGGCGCGAGGGTATGGTTATCTTTGTCTTGAAGAGGCGAAACGAATGGCATAGGTCTGAGCTTCTGATTTTATAGCTTCAGAGACCAGCAATTCGTGAGGCTGGAGGTTGAAGATGACCAACGTGTCACCTTCTAACCAATGAAAGCGTGCCATTTGTATTTTTTGAATTTCTGATTTTACATTTGATTCAGTGCTTTATTCAGTAAAGACCATGATATGCACAGCGCGCCAGATCCCTTGGATTTAATTACTAACACGTTTTGACTCTCATCCAATGGTCCACATCTTTTTCATTTATTTTCTTTTTCTGATTTTTATATTTTAATTGTTTTAAATTTCAAAAAATCATAGAAAATTCATTTTTAGTCAAAAAAATCTGAAAAAATTATGAAAAATATTTTTGATTATTCTCTTTCTGATTTTTATTTTTTTTCACAATTTGATTTTGTGTTTTGGTATTTTTTATGAAATTTACACTTATTTGATTTGTTTAAAATGTTTAAAAATACTTTTGCACATTTTTTAATTCTAAAAAAATCATGGAATGATCCAATGACATTGTGACAAATATTGCTGACTTTATTTTATTTTTGTTTTTGACTTTACTATTTTTCACCATTTTTGTCTATTTTACCCATTTATTTTAATTTTAAAAAATAGTTTCTGACTTTTAAAAATTCCCAAAATTTTTATAAAAATATTTGGACCCATTTATGATTTTTCTATGATTTTATTTTTTATTTCTTGATTAATTTGAACATAATTAACATTTTTCTCATTATTTTCTATTTTAAACTTTCTTTTTTAATCCTTTAATGTATATATTGTATATATTATTATTTTGTGAATATTTCTGGCTGTCTTGGGTTGATTTTTTGATCATGGCTTTATTAACATCATTGGATCCATGGTGTTGAGTCTAACTCCACAAAAATGGATGAATGATTTTAATAATAGTTTGATTAAATATTAATTCAAATGTGGTTTTCTTTCTTACCCTAATTCCCCTTCATCTCATCCCCTTCTTATTGCACTAAGTGTTGTTGGAGCATGATCCCTATATCATGTCTCAAAACAAATGGTGCATAGATTGCTATTGACCGGCCTCAAAATAGGTGCGACTTCTATATAAGTCCACTTACGATTGCTTAACATAGCGCTAAATTTTGTCCCGATTCGAATAAATGATCATTCGTGGCCCAAACTTATGATTGCAAGCCCAAGTATGTTAATTTGATCTCTTTGATCCAATAACCTTGAGATTCATTGTGTGGAGGCTTTGGTTCTACCAATCCTCTAATGGATCTACAACACCTTTGGTCAATGCGGATCACTTAAACATCATTGATCATTAAATGGTACTTATGAGAATTCCAAAAATGGATGATATACTTGACAAAAAGAAAATGCAACTTGTTGTGTGGAGGATTTGGTTCTACCAATCCTCTAATGAGTTCCAAATGCAAGTTTCAAGATGGTCATCCAACTAACCACTAATTATTGACTTGTTTATTTTATGCTTTATTCTTTTTATGCTTTATGTACTATTTATTTTTTTAGCATTTTTACATATCATGCCATTTTTTTATCTTTGCTCATTTGAGCATTTATTTATTCTTGTCATTTTTACTTTGCTCACTTGAGCTTTTCTTTTCTTTTCTTTTCCTAAGATACTTAATAATCAACATAAACCCTAAAAAACTCTTAATGGTACTTGGACTATCTGGTTACTATCCTTGGCAGTATGGAGCAGTGGACTTTTCTGGACTTAGGATTAGAAACCTTGGCCTATCTTGGAGACCTCGTGATCTTATCTGATTATTTTGTCTGGAGCTCTTGAGGTTTACCTCAAGACATTGGGTTGCTTGTTTGCTTTTGTGTACAGGTTTTTGTGATTGCATCCTTGATTTTTAATATGGATTCACCCGTACACAACCATTACTCTGCCCAATTTTTGTGAAGACTCAATACATTTGAAGAGGTCTAGTATTTTTGCTTGCTTGGTTTCAATCCAAAGAATTGGAATTCTATCTTGACTCATAATGTTAAGTTTTTGGCTTCTTGTTGGTTAGATGGTCCTTATCCTTAGCTTTTACTTTATGCTTTAGGATAGTCTCTTCTTCTCCTCCCATCTTCTTTAATTTTAAAAATCTTCTCCCTCCTTTTGAAAACTCTTCTTGTTTTGAAACTTAAACACTTTCATAATAAACTTGGACTTAGGTCCATGCATTTTTTCAAAACATTTTCATAAATAAACCTCAATCAATTTAATAATACTTTGACATTTCAAACCAATCTCATTTCAAACCATTTTTGCCACTTTGGCTTTCACCCTTAAACTTTTTCTTAAAATATTAGACTCTTGTCAATCCTTATAGTGATGCAAACAACTATACTTCTACAATATGTAGTGAAGAGAGACATTTTCCACTTGGGTGTTGAGTGAAGCATTGTTGATTTTAAAATCCAAGCCATATCCTCCACTTTGAGATGATGCAAATCTCCTTTCTCATGATTGTGGGTAGTAAGTATGTTTTCCACACGGACAATGACGATGATGTTTTATCTCTTAAAATTAACCAACACACTTATGTTTCAAATATTTTAAAAGAGGAACTACGTGTACCCTGATCCCCTATTGCACGAAAGGTGGTACGTAGGCACTAAAGGTTCGCAACTGCGGCAGGTGCAAAAATCATAAAAATATATTTCTTTTCTCATCTCCACCATGCATTTTATATACAACACACTTTTATAGCCAAAATATACATATTTTACAAAGAGGCTCCTGCGGAGTACCGTAGATGTTTAGGGTGCTAATACCTTCCATTTGCATAACCAACCCCCTTACCTTGAATCTTTCCCCCTTTTTTTTGGGGTTATTCGCTCTTTTCCCATTCCTTTGGAAACAATAAAGCGCGGTGGTGATTTTTCTTTTGATTTGTATAAAGTCTAGTCAATCCAATGGCTTAGTCTTGAACATTTCTACCGCTACAGAAAAATGGCGACATCACTAGGGAAAGATTGACCTCTTGCTGGTCTATCCCTAAGTGGGTTAAGCCTATCTTTGTTTATATCTGTATATGTGCTATTATTGTTTATGTGTTATAATTTGTATATATATTTCTCTGGATTTTTCCTGGTTTTCAGGGTGCTTGGTGATTAGTCATAAGTACTATACCTGGACTTGGGAAAACTTTAAGATAGGACGGGCGGTATAGTCATGTTAACTTTGAGGGAGTAATCCCAAAAAAGGAGGCATGAGATCCCCCACTCAGTGGAGGCCCCTTTGACTGTAGTGTCGTTTACCGAGTAATCGAGAAGACGTATTGCTTTTGACCTGGGAGCCTGCTGAAACTGAGGACCGTAGAATACCAAACCTATCTTGGCCTTTTAGGTGTAGTGCGGAAGCTATGACAGAGTAATCCGAAAATAGTTGTCACGCGATACTATGCTTGGACGAGTCTTTCTTGAGAATATTACTAATTACCGAGTTAATTGGGAAGTTGGTAATATCCGAAGGAAGGATGTAGGCTCTGGGAACCTCTAGAACCTTGTTCGGTAGGTGATAACTCTTAGACCAACACCTTATGGGTAGTACCTTTGACCTCATGCTCGTGACGTTGAACCTATGAACCCTATATATGTGATCTTGTGTGTGATTGTTGCATCATGCATCCATGCACTCATAAGCATCTTTTGAAGAAAACAACATTTCAAGGGATTTACAGGTTGACTATTTGTGAATATCTCAGGTACTTTTAACCATGGATTCTAGAAAGAGAAAGACCGGGAAATACAGTTTCAAGGATCCCAAGATAGACGAGCTGATCAGTCTGATTCTAGAGATTGAGTGTCCTGCAGACTTTCGGAAGAAGTATGGATCCCTTATTCCTCTCATGAAGCTGAAGATGAAGGAGGGTATTATCTCGACCTTGGTCCAGTTCTATGATCCGGTGTATCACTGCTTTACTTTTCCCGATTATCAACCGATGCCTACACTGGAGGAGTATTCTTATCTATTGGATTTACCCGTTACCGATTGTGTTCCTTTTACTGATTTGGAGTGTGAGCCAAAACCACATGAGATTGCTGCTTTGATTCATCTGGGGAAGTCTGAGGTGGAAGCCCATATGACTACTAAAGGAGGTATTAGAGGATTACCAGCTCAGTTCTTATTGGAGAAATCTCATTACTTTTCCAGAATGAAGAGTACAATTGCTTTTGAGGCCTTCTTTGCTTTACTTGCTTATGGCTTGTTCTTATTTCCTAATGCGGACAAGTTTGTCGACATTAACGCTATCAGGATTTTCATGATTGGAAACCCGATTCCTACACTGTTTGGTGTTGCTTATTACTTTGTTCATCTTCGGAGTTCTTATCATGGAGGAATGATTATCTGTTGCACGCCTTTGTTGTACCGATGGTTCATCTCTCATATGCCTTAGTCTGATGCCTTTTGGGATGTCAAGAAGGAACCCCGTTGGGCTCCTAAGATCATGGCACTTACTCACTCAGATATTGATTGGTATCATAGAGCTTATCATGATATATATATTGTTGACAGTTGTGGTAGTTTCCCCAATGTACCTCTTCTTGGTACAAAGGGAGGAATTAACTATAACCCTGTACTTGCACGGCGACAACTTCGATATCCGATGAGAGATAAACCGAACAATATTCATTTGAGTAGTTTCTTTCTGAAGGAGGGAGAAGACCACAAGGAAGCTAGGGAGCAGATTGCGAAGGCCTGGCGTCACATTCATAAGAAGATTAGGAAGGATTTGGGGCGTCGAGGTGCTATTTCTTTAGAGCCATATCTTCAGTGGGTCCGATCAAGAGCCATTCAGTTGAAAATGCTGTATACTCGGGAGACACCCATGCCTGATTTATTTTTGAATACCGCTCCTCCTTTATTAGATGATCTAGAAGAACTGCAGCTCACTTTGGTTAGGATGCAGCAAGAAAGGGATGCTTGGAAGAACAAGTTCCATACTTTAGAGAGTTCCTATAGAGCAGACTTGAAGGAGAAAGATGATTTGATCGAGATCCTTGAGAGTCGAGCGGTGGAGTCTATGGAGAGGCAAGGAGATTTATTTTCTCTTAAACCTCAAATAGGTGTTGATTACTCACTTCCTGCTTCAGATGATTGGAAGGAGGTTACCATCAGACATGTGGAAGAAAACCAGAGGTTGAGGGCTCAGATTGCCAGACTCATAGGGAAGCGCCAGCGTACATATTGATCTCTATCAATTTCTTTCTCTCAGTATTTTTAGATTGTATTTTCATCTTGTACTTGGGATCATTGAAACTTGTAATCTATTTTGAAATTATTATAATAAAGAATTTCCAGTATTTCAAATGCGTTTTTGTGTTTGCAATATGTCTATAGATCTTAAATCCCTTGAAATATTAAAATGATGGAATAAAAATAATCACGTGGATTGCATGACATGCATCATATTGCACATATTTCTTGCATTTATTATGCATATCCAGGTGCCTTACCCAGATTCTTTGCTTCGTTCAGCAAACTGACTCATCACTACAACACCCGGGCTAACTTCAAAAAGAAGATGGACAATTTGGAACAGGAGAATCGCGAGCTGCGGGAAGAAGTTTCTACTCTGAAGGCTGGCTTGGCCAATTTGACTACTCTGATGGAAGCTTTGTTGGCTGCTCATAATCAGCCACTGAGTGTTCAACCTCAACCAACAAGGGAAAATGCGGAAGTTCTTGCTGTTCCCGTATCTACTACTCTGATTGTTGTTCAGAACCGTATGCCTCAGAGTTATCCATGGGGAATGCCAGAGAATTTTTCACCTGAAGGTTTCAATTTGGGCCCCCAGGATGCTCCAGTGGTTCCAAATGTTGTTACTCCAGCACCTCCTGTGGTGCATATTATTCCTGCTGCACCTCCTTCGATGAATTTGGTTCCATTTGAAGATGTGTTTCATCCTTTCCCTCCGCCGAGTGAAGATGTCGGTCTTTATGACAAAATGGATGATTTCCAAGAGCAGTTTTATAGAAATCAAAGAGAGATGAAGGCTCTTAGGGGAAAAGAGTTATTTCGGCAGAACGTGAATGAGTTGTGTTTGGTCCCAAATGTTAAAGTGCCTTCTAAGTTCAAGGTCCCTGAGTTTGAGAAGTACAAGGGCAACACTTTCCCTCGTGCTCATTTGGTTATGTATATAAGGAGAATGTCAACCCACAACGATGATCAATGTCTGCTGATTCACTTTTTCCAGGATAGTCTGACCGGCGCAACGTTGAAATGGTACATGAGTTTAGATAGCGTCAACATCCATACCTTTAATGATTTGGGAGAAGCATTCATAAAACAATACAAGTACAATGTGGACATGGCACCTGATCGTGACCAGCTTAGGGACATGGTTCAGAAATACAGAAAATCGTTCAAAGAGTATGCGCAAAGATGGCGCGAAGTGGCAGCACAAGTCATTCCTTCCATGGAGGAAAAAGAAATGACTAAAATTTTTCTGAAGACGCTGAGTGCCTTCTACTACGAAAGAATGGTAGCAAGTGCCCCGAGTGATTTCATAGAAATGGTGGGAATGGGTGTCTGCCTAGAAGAGGCAGTAAGAGAAGGCCGTTTGACAAAGGGTGAGGGATATGGAGGTATGAAGAAGCCAGCTTATGGGTTTACAAAGAAGAAAGAGGGGGATATCAATGCTGTCATACAAGAGAGGAGAGTGAATGCTCCTAGAAGGAATTATCAGTGTCACCAGCAAGTTGCTTCGGTTACTCCTGTTATGAATGCCGCTCCAACTACCGTTGCTTATCAAAGACAATCCTAGCAGGGGAACCAAGGGAATAATCAGAGAAGGGAGAACTATGACCCTATTCCCATGAGTTATGCAGAGCTACTACCAGCATTGATCTAGAAGAAGTTGGTCCAGACACGACCACCTCCAACAATACCATCTCCATTGCCTTGGTATTACAAAGTAGACCAGACATGTGCTTTTCATCAGGGAGCACCAGGGCATAGTGTTGAGAACTGTTATCCTTTGAAGACTGAAGTACAAAGGTTGGTGAATTCCAGAATTTTATCTTTCAAGGACACGGGACCTAATGTGAAAGAAAATTCTTTACCCAAACACGGGGGAGTGAATGCTATAAATATGGTGGCCGGTTGTCCAGGTGATTTCCGGATTTTTGACATTAATCTGGTTAGAGGAGATTTGGTGAAAATGCACGCAGACCTCTATGAATTTAGTTATTATACGCATAACCACACCGGTTGTGCTGTTTGTAGTATAAACATCCAAGGTTGCGAGAAGATAAAGGCTGATTTGCAGGAGATGATGGATGAAGGTTTAATCCATATAATCAGGCCTAGGGCAGAGTATGAAGAGGAAGTGAATATGGTTTCTGGATGTCCTGGTGAATTCAAAATTTTCAATATGGAGTATTTGAATGAAGATCTGGTACAGTTGCATGCTACCTTTTGCCGTACTACTGGTCAGGTGGAACACCAATATGGATCTTGCCTAGTTTGTTGTCAAAACCCCCGAGAATGTTTTATTGTGAGAGAGGGTGTTCAGCTGGTGTTAGACAATGGGACTATCAAGATCACAGGACAGAGAGATGATTATCATGAGATTGATATGGTTGAAGTTTGTTTGACGGAAGGAGAGTCAGAGGAAGAATATGCCTCCGCAGATGAGTATTTTTCTTCAAACGAAGATTTGTTTTCCGGAAATGACCTTTTGAGGGCTGATTATGTTGAGGAAGGTGTAAACGTCATCATACCTTGTTTTGGTGCACCCGTTCACCTTGAGGTGGAGTACCATAGCAAACCAGCTGTTACCCCATTGGTAATTAGTCTGCCAGGTCATGTTCCCTATAAATCGGATAAGGCGGTTCCTTACAAATACAACGCTATAATCTTGGAAGATGGGGTGGAAGTTCCTATCCAGCCAATGCCATACGTTGGAAATATAGATGATAGTAGCAGGGTGACCCGTAGTGGTCGTGTGTTTATGCCGGTTATTTGAAAAGACGTTGTGCTGGAAAGAAAATTGTTGAGAACGATGAGCCTAAGAAGGCTGCAGGAGAGACTAGTGGAGCCACATTAGAGAAAGAAGTGGATGATATCCTGAAGGTAATTAAGATGAGCGACTACAAAATTGTAGATCAGCTATTGCAGACTCCTTCAAAGATATCCATCTTGGCAGTACTGATGAATTCCTCCGCTCATAGGGAATCATTGATGAGAGTACTAGACCAAGCTTTTGTAGAGAATGACATGTCGTTGGATCAATTCAGCAGCATAATTGGAAACATTACGTCATGTAACAACTTGAGTTTCTGCGATGATGAGTTACCAGATGAAGGGAGGAATCACAACCTGGCCCTCCACATATCCATGAACTACAAGAATGACTCGCTATCTAATGTGCTAGTTGATAACGGATCTGCGTTGAATGTTATACCAACAAGTACCCTCATGAAGTTAAAGTATCAGGGAACACCTATGCGCCCGAGTGGCATCATTGTGAAAGCTTTTGATGGGTCAAGGAAATCTGTCATCGGTGAGGTGGACTTGCCCATCCATATAGGACCACATTTGTTATTTATAACTTTCCAGGTAATGGATATTATTCCCGCGTATAGTTGTTTGCTAGGACAGCCATGGATACATGAAGCAGGGGCTGTCACTTCAACTCTGCATCAGAAGCTAAAATTTGTGCGTGAAGGGAAGGTAGTGATCATAAATGGGGAGCAGGCGTTGTTGATATCCCATCTATCCTCTTTCAGTATTGTAGAAGTGGATGAGGATGCTGTTGGAACCCAGTTCCAAGCCCTGTCCATTGATAACATAAGGAAGAATAAGAATTTTGTGCTCTCACTGAAGGATGCGCAGCAGGTTGTGCGCAATGGTCATAATGCAGTTTGGGGACGACTAGTGGATCCATCCGTGAACAAGAACAAAGCTGGTTTGGGTTTCTCTTCAAGGAGTGGCAAAGGCGAAAGTTTGAAGTCAAAGTCTTATGTGAACAATTATCATGATGTTTTCCGCAGCGGAGGCTACCTCCATCCAATTGGTTCTGGAGTTAATGCTGTTGAAGAGGATGAAACGGAGCAGGAAGTACCGAATTATGTGACGCATGGAGTCCGAGTTCAGAACTGGGTCACCATAGATATTCCTTTTTGCATACATGTTTCAAAGTAATTTGTTTTGTTAATCTGTTTCTTTCTTTTGAAAAGCTTTCACTCTGCCCAAGGTGGAAGTATTAATGTTGCATGTCTTATCTGTTTGCTATAATTGATAAGGTCATTAATAAAAGTTGTCTTTGCTTCCGAAATTATGTCTTTTATTTTCTGCCTTTTTCTCAGGAAATGGTAAAAAAAACCTTTCAAAATAAATAATAATTGACAATTAATCTGCATGATCACTTGTTATATGTGTTAGTTTCTAAAAGCAATCATAAATCACATGTGCAGATTAATTAAAAAACCCGTTGAATACAATGACCCTGCACCCTCTCCCAACTTTGATTGTCCTGTGTTTGGGGCCAAAGAAGAAGATTATGATGAGATTCCAGAAGAGGTCTCACGGTTGCTTGAGCACGAGGAGAATACCATTCAACGATATAAGGAGCCTTTGGAAGTGGTTAATTTGGGTTCAGAAGAAGATCCAAAGGAGGTTAAGATTGGAGCATCGTTGCACCCTAATGTGAAGAGCGGGTTGATTGAGTTGTTGAAAGAGTACATCGATATTTTTGCTTGGTCTTATCAAGATATTCCTGGACTAGATACAGACATTGTCGAGCATCGCTTGCCGTTGAAGCCAGAGTGTCCGCCAGTTAAACAAAAGATGAGAAGAACCCACCTGGATATGGAAGTAAAGATCAAGGAGGAGGTTCTAAAGCAGATTAATGCTGGTTTTCTTGCGACATCAGTGTATCCTCAATGGATTTCCAATATTGTCCCTGTACCGAAAAAAGATGGAAAAGTCCGCATGTGCGTAGATTATAGAGATCTAAATAAAGCTAGTCCAAAAGATGATTTTCCATTGCCTCACATTGACATGTTAGTGGATAGCACAACAAAATTCAAGGTATTGTCGTTCATGGACAAATTTTCCGGGTATAATCAAATAAGAATGGCTCCAGAGGACATGGAAAAAACAACGTTTATCACACCCTGGGGAACATTATGTTACAGAGTGATGCCCTTCGGGTTGAAGAACACTGGTGCAACGTACCATAGGGCTATGACAACCCTATTCCATGATCTAATGCACAAGGAAATCGAAGTATATATTAATGATATGATTGCCAAATCCCAAACTGAAGAAGGGTATATAGAAGATTTATTGAAGTTGTTTCAACGTTTGAGGAAGTATCGTCTCCGCCTGAATCCAAATAAATGCACCTTTGGAGTTATATCAGGGAAATTTTTGGGTTTTATTGTTAGCCATAAAGGAATTAAAGTTGACCCTGACAAAGTCAAAGCAATTCAAGAAATGCCAGCGCCAAGAACTGAAAAGCAAGTCAGGGGTTTCCTCGGGCGTTTGAATTATATCTCCAGATTTATTTCCCACATGACTGCAACGTGTGAACCGATCTTTAAGTTGTTAAAGAAAGATAAAGGTTGTGTGTGGAAAGATGACTGCCAAATGGAATTTGAAAGTATTAAAGAGTATCTGCTTGAACCTCCTATCTTGCTCCCTCTTGTAGAAGGAAGACAGTTGATTATGTATCTGATAGTATTAGATAAATCCATGGGTTGTATTCTGGGACAATAGGATGAAATAGGAAAGAAAGAGTTCTCCATTTATTATCTCAGCAAAAAGTTCACTGATTGTGAGTCGCGGTATTCTATGCTAGAAAAAACATGTTGTGCTTTGGCCTGGGCGGCAAAGCGTTTGCGGCAGTATATGTTAAATCATACTACTTGGTTGATCTCCAAAATGGATCCAATCAAGTATATTTTTGAAAATCCTGCTCTTACTGGGAGAATTTCCCGCTGGCAGATGTTGTTATCTAAATATGATATTGAATACCGCACTCAAAAAGCTATAAAAAGTAGTGTGTTGGCAGATTATCTTGCTCACCAGCTGGCGGAGGATCACCAGTATGCAGAATATGAATTCCCCGATGAGGATGTGATGTTCTTGAAAGTGAAGGATTGTGATGAACCATTTCTTGAGGAGGGCCCCGACCCTGAATCTCATTGGAGTATGGTATTTTATGGAACTGTGAATGATTATGGTAAAGGGATTGGTGCTGTGATTGTCACTCCTCATGGATCGCATATTCCTTTTACCGCGAGGTTAACAATTGATTGCACTAATAATATGGCGGAATATGAGGCTTGCATCATGGGTCTTGAGGAAGCTATTGACCTCAGAATCAAAATTTTAGATGTGTATGGTGATTCAGCTCTGGTAATAAATCAGATTAAAGGAGAATGGGACACTCATCACCCTGGCTTGATCCCTTACAAAGATTATGCTAGAAGATTACTACCCTTCTTCAATAAAGTTGAATTCCATCACATTCCTAGAGATGAAAACCAAATGGCAAATACTCTGGCAACTCTGGCTTCCATGTACCAAGTAAATGCTTGGAATGATATACCCCGAATTACAGCTCAACGGCTAGATAGGCCCGCTCATGTGTTTGCAACAGAGGAGGTAGCAGATGAAAAACCTTGGTATTATGATATCAAATAGTTTCTTCAGACTCAGGAATACCCGTTTGGTGCGTTAAAGAAAGATAGAAAGACACTGAGAAGATTGGCAGGCAGTTTCTTCCTCAGTGAAAATGTGCTATACAAGAGGAATTTTGACATGGTCTTGCTCAGATGCATGGATATACACGAAGCTGACATGTTGATGCATGAGATCCATGAAGGTTCATTCGGCACTCATGCTAATGGACATTCAATGGCTAAAAGGATGCTAAGGGAAGGATATTATTGGTTGACAATGGAATCTGATTGTTACAAATTTGCAAAGAAGTGCCATAAATGCCAGATTTACGCAGATAAGATCCATGTGCCTCCGACACTTCTCAATGTGATTTCCTCCCCATGGCCTTTCTCGATTTGGGGTATTGACATGATCGGGATAATAGAACCCAAAGCTTCGAATGGACACGATTTCATCTTGGTAGCAATTGACTACTTTACCAAATGGGTAGAGGTTGCTTCATATGCCAATGTTACCAAACAGGTGGTTGTGCGTTTCATCAAAAACAATCTTATATGCCGGTATGGTGTGCCGAGCAGAATCATCACTGACAATGGCTCAAATTTGAACAACAAGATGATGTCGGAATTGTGTGAAGAATTCAAGATTATCCATCATAATTCATCTCCATACAGGCCAAAGATGAATGGGGTTGTTGAAGCTGCTTATAAGAATATCAAGAGAATTATCCAGAAAATGGTTGTCACTTATAAATATTGGCATGAAATGCTCCCTTTTGCTCTGCATGGATATCGAACATCTGTTCTCACTTCAACAGGAGCGACCCCGTTTTCCCTAGTGTATGGAATGGAAGCTGTGCTCCCTGTCGAGGTAGAGATTCCCTCGCTGCGTGTGATAATGGAAGCCAAATTGACAGAGGCTGAATGGGTTCAGAACAGGTTTTACCAATTGAATTTGATTGAAGAGAAGAGAATGATAGCTTTGTGTCATGGGCAGTTATATCATAAAATAATGAAGAAAGCATTTGATAAAAAGGTCAAACCTCGTGAATTCAGAGAAGGCGATCTCGTGCTCATAAATATCATGTCTTTCAACGCTGATTCTAGGGGCAAGTGGACTCCCAATTTTGAAGGCCCGTATGTTGTCAAGAAATCCTTCTCTGGTGATGCATTAATTCCTGAAACTATGGATGGCGAGGAGTTCCCACGTCCCATGAATGCTGACGCAGTCAAGAAATACTTCGCCTAAAGAAATAAAAGAACAACTCGCTAAGTTGAAAACCCGAAAGGGCGGTGGGATCGGTGGGAATGAGAACTGACTGTTTTTTGGAATGCTGGTTCACGTTTGCGTTTGTTTTTGCAAAGTGTCGCGGTAAGCAAGAGTCGCCACCGTCTTTTATTTTATCCAACAAAGGAAAGGACAAAAGCACAGAAAAATTCCTTTTCGAGATTGTTCTCGGGTTCGGGAGGTAGATTATAGAAAGGGAAGGTATTAGCACCCTTTCTATCCGTAGTTATCCACGGGCTCTTAGGTTCTTACTCACTATGTTTTCAAAAGTTTGCTTTTCTTTGTGTTTGTGGGTTTTGAAAAGAGTTTTTGTTTGAAACTTCGATTTGACTCTTGTTTCTGTCCTCAAGAGTGTAATGAAGTGTTTTGAAAACTTTGTTCGAAAAGTGTAAGTGTGAAAAGTTTTGTTTTGTTTTTAAAAATGAGCAAGTACTTAAGAACCTCTACCTACTCAAAAAGGAATTAAACTGTGCTAATGTCCTTTAGACAGTGCTATCCCACTATTGAGGAGTAGGTAGCATCATCGTTTGGAGTTTTTCGGGTCAATTCGATTTAAGGGACGTATGGTCACTAAAGCAACGTTAGGACGTCTTAGTGGTAATCCTAATGTCTTAGATCATTTTTATCGAGGCAACCATTTCAAGGCAACTTTGATCTTTGGACAGAAGGACGACTTCTAAAACATCCTATACTTAATGACCACATTTGAGGCAACCAAGTGAGGTGTACCCTAAGAGTGGTATGTGAAAGTGTGTCAATTTTCAGTTTATGTTATCTTTGTACATGTTATGGTGAGCTACTGTTGATTTTAAGTTAAGAGTTAATCTTGTCATGCATAGCCTAGTTAGCATGCATCTAAACAGTTAATATATGTACAGGAATTTAAAGTGCAGGAATTATAAATCCTACGCTATTACAAAGCTTCGGGGAGGGGGATTATTTACATGTCCAAAAATTGGGGGAATAAAAGCAGTAAAATGTAAAAATCTTAGCTAAGTTAATACAAACCAGTAGACAGTTATAGTAAAATAAACGCGCGAGAATCTGAAAATAAACTCTAAAAATTCTAAGAATAAAATCTTTTTGTTGTTTTATTTTATTTTTGGGAAAATGCTCTAAATCTATTTAATTTTAGTTTTTGAGAAAATATTAAGATAATTAAGAGATTAATTAACAAAGTTAATTTTAATAGAAAAAGACTAGCCTGATGTTTTTTGTGTTTTTGATTTTAATGTTAATTAAAAGATAAAAAGAAGTCTATGAAAAAAAAACAAAAAAAAATAAAAATAAAGTACAAGGGGGATCTTTCGATCCAGGCAAAAAAGGGAGTTTCGACCCAGTGAGGGAATGGGAGCTTCGATCCAGAGAGGGTCCTGGTCCTTTCGATTGGACCAGACAGTAAGGCGTGAGTGGCCGTCGATCCAGGGATAGGGATTGTCTTTTAATCATGGAGGTCATGGCTTTTGATCCAGGAATGAGATGCCTCCTTCGATCCAACATGCTGATGGGTTCAATCCAGAGAAGGTGTCTCCTTCGATCTGAGATGTTATACCTGCAAAAGTATGTTAGCGAAATAAAATGCAGGGCTAGGGTATTGAACCCCAGGCCCTTCGATCCTGCAGTTGCTGGGTCTCTTCAGGCTATGTCTGCAGCAAATGTTAGCAAACGAAAAACATGACCTGGGTGCCAAACCCAGGCCTTTCGATCCTGTCTAGGATGGCAAATCAAGATAACAACAAGTAATAATGTGTTATGCAAAATGAAAAGTTTTTTGACAATTTACCCTCTCTTACAGTAGTTGGGACCTTCGATTTGGCACTGGCTGGATTGGAGCACTTTCAATCTGGTGGCTTCTGGGCGTGGGCACCTTCGATCTGAAGGATTGCTTTGGCTTGGAAAATTCTGACAACCTTTGATGGATTGTATGGGCAACGTCTCTCCAATGCTTCTCCATGTATATTTTTCGTCCTCTTCTTGCAGAGTTTTTGTGTGTGTTGTTTTTTTGCAGAGTTTTTGTGTATTTTCGTTATGATTTTCGTGTCCTGGATATGTATGCTGGCCTTTGTATTTATAGGGGTGTGAGGGTGCAGTAATGGCAAGAGACAACCATTAAACAGGCCATTAAATGCCATGAGACAAGAAACTGACACATTAAATAATTTCCTTTTTTGAAACATTTGTGTCTCTTGAATGAACCTGGACGCTTTTGACTTGAGTTCCCTCTTGATGACCTCCTTCGAATGGCCCTTGCCCAAAGATCAATCGAAGGGTGTTGTTTCATGCTAATCGAAGGACATGGCTAACATGCCTGTCGAAGCTGCCTTGACACAATGCTAAATCGAAGGATCCCTTGGCATGCCAATCGAAGGCCTGGCCCAGGGTGCCAATCGAAAGGCTCATTCAGAATCCCAATCGAAGGGCCTTTCAGAATGCAAATCAAAGGCCTTGACATAATGCCAATCGAAGTGCTTGTCCATTCCAATCGAAATGCTCCTTCAGAATGCCAATCGAAATGCTCCTTCAGAATGCCAATCGAAATGCTCCTTCAGAATGCCAATCGAAGGGTCTTTCAGAATGCCAATTGAAAGATACTTAAAGCACCACTCAAAAATTTCCGTTTTCCTTAGGCAAGGGTTTGTGACCAACCATGCAGGGGGAATACTTTGGAAAACATGAGAGGTAAAATTTTGGGGTGCAACAGTTGCCCTTGTTCAATTTTCTTAAACCTGAGGATATATATTGTCTTTCTAGCCTTTCGTGATCCGAAGGTGGAAGATAATTGAACACTAGAGTGCCTAGAAATTTGCACTCGCATGGTGTGGTATCAACATTGTGATGTCGGGAATGGGCTTACAAATGCCATTTGGAGATTGTTGGTAGGAGGATGGGCTTATAGATGCCATCTGGATATTGTTGGTTGGAGGATGGGCTTATAGATGCCATCTGCAGGAGTGTCGATCGCATAAGAGATTCCTTAGCGAGAACTTGCATACCTATTGTTGTAGGAGATTCCACTGGGGAAGTCTAACTTTGTTGAGATTTAGGAACCTGCCTGTACTTCAACTGAGAGAATGCTTCAACTGAGTTTTAAGAACCTGTTAATAATTCAATTGGGGGGAAGCATCTTCATCAAGATCTAGGAACTGTCTCGTGCCCACCAGGAGTATACCGCTGAGGTTATAGAACTTGTCCACACTATGACGGAGGAGAACATCAAGATCTAGGAACTGACTCGTGCTCAATGGAGTATAATGTTGAGGTTATAGTACTCGTCCACACTATGACTTAGGAGAGTGTGATGTTTTAGCTGGGAAAATAAATCTCGGAGATGCTGGGGAATAGAGTTGAGTCTGGATGATTGTCAGAATTGCGTTTGCATCTGGAGCGTATCTGAAATGTATTTGAATGAGTGACAGAATGACATCTGAATCTGGATCGTATCTGGACTGTAATTTGAATGAGTGACAGAATAACATCCGAATCTGGATCGTATCTGGACTGTAATTTGAATGAGTGACAGAATGACATCCGAATCTGGATCGTATCTGGACTGTAATTTGAATGAGTGACAGAATGACATCCGAATCTGGATCGTATCTGGACTGTATTTGAATGAGTGACAGAATGACATCCCAATCTGGATCATATCTGGACTGTATTTTGAATGGATCTGGAATAAGTATCAGAATGTCAGCCATATCTGGATCGCATCTGAACTGTCTCTAGAAGGAATCTGGATCAAGTATCAGAATGTCAGCCATATCTGGGTCGCATCTGAACTATCTCTAGAAGGAATATGGAATAAGTATCAGAATGTCAGCCATATCTGGGTCGCATCTGAACTATCTCTAGAAGGAATCTGGAATAAGTATCCGAATGTCAGCCATATCTGGGTCGCATCTGAACTATCTCTAGAAGGAATCTGGAATAAGTATCAGAATATCATCCATTTCTGGGTCGCATCTAAACTGTCTCTAGAAGGAATCTGGAATAAGTATCAGAATGTCAGCCATTTCTGGGTCGCATCTGAACTGTCTCTAGAAGGAATCTGGAATAAGTATCAGAATGTCAGCCATATCTGGGTCGCATCTGAACTATCTCTAAAAGGAATCTGGAATAAGTATCAGAATGTCAGCCATTTCTGGGTCGCATCTGAACTGTCTCTAGAAGGAATCTGGAATAAGTATCAGAATGTCAGCCATATCTGGGTCGCATCTGAACTGTCTCTAGAAGGAATCTGGAATAAGTATCAGAATGTCAGCCATATCTGGGTCGCATCTGAACTGTCTCTAGAAGGAATCTCAGAAGATGAATTTCTTTGCCAATTGATTTATCTTTCCTGAAAAGGTAAAGAGTTAGTTGTATGCAATGTCATGATGTATACATTGTCATGATGTATGCATTGTGTAATGATGTTCTTAAAATAAAATGAGATTTGTGTCATATGTATTTTGTATGCATATGTTATGAATGTTGTTGAAGTGTAATTTTGTCTTGGACTTTGCTCAAGATGTTTCCACCGGGGATCCCTGCTTTGTTGTTTGAGGAGAACTCCGCTGGGGGATATTGAAAACTCTGTGGGGAGTATGCTTATTTCTGCTTGGGAAAAGAGTTTAGGAGTCTTAGTCGTCCGTTGCTCTACTGGGGAGTCAAAGTTGAACTGATATCTGGTCGGGTCCAGGTTTTGCAGTAACTTGCTGGGGATTATAGAGTAGTCTACTGGGTAAGAGGAGTTGTGGTCCTTTGATTTGTAGTAGTCGGAGAGGTAAACTCAAGCTGGGGAATCCTGGTGTTATTGGGGAAATAAACCTTGTCGTCAGTACGTGAGAAAGGTGACATCTTCGTTGGGGGAGGCCCTCGAGGATTCTTGAGGTTGATTCAGCTGGGGAAAGGTTTTCAGAGATCAAACCCTTGCTGGGAGTCATCCTATGAGAAGGATTTTGGGGAGATCTGTCATTGCCCCTAGTAGCAAGTGTACGTAACCCTTCACTGAGATTGATGTTCAATGCCCCAAGTGACGGAGATGGAGACTTGCCCCTAGTTACTTTGCACTTTTTCAGAGATTTCTTGAAATCTAGACTGGACTGTCCCAGGTGTGCTGGATAGTGACATGTCAAGTCCCCCTGTTGATAGGAGATTCGTCAATGGAAGTGTCATCCTTCTTGAAGTGATTTTGTTCACTGAGAGGGCTTTCGTTCATCGGATATTCGTTGTGTGAATTTCTCCGCTGTCAAACAAATAGCCAAATGCAAACAGTGATATTCAAATAATGCAAAGTTTATGCTTGTCTTGAAGTTTTGAAAAATGCATTTTTTAGCAGAAAACTCTTTTTTAATTTTTATTTATTTATTTTTTAGACAAATTCAACACAACATTTAGGGCAAAGCCTTACAGGAGTCAGGATACCTTTTTGTAACAGTATGCTTTCGAACTAACCCATGCTTCAGTTAGGACTTTTGAAGGGTTATAACGTGGCTTGGCTCACGGTTTAAGAAACAAAGGATAAAGGCTCAAAGTATATTTGTATCCACCCGCTCTTCGTGATGTTCTTCAATCCTAAACTCAGTTAATTGTGCATTTGAACTCAATTCGAATTTGGAACGACGTTTTTGGTAATGGTTCACACAAGTTGGATTTTGGAAGGCAGTCATCATTTCATTTTTTTTGCAACATTTTTCATGTTGTTGAGGATTTGTAGCGACCTCGTTCTTTTGATTTATTATCCCTAACTTTTGTGTGACTGTTTCTGTTTTCGAGATTACAGTCAGCGGGATGCCCCAGCTTTCTTAAGCCTCCTTTATAGGTTTTGGCTCAGTGGGCTTTTCTCTTTTGAGAGATTGACTGCCTATGAGATAAGGAACCACCACTGTCTTTTGATTTCAGAGGAATGCTTTTGATGTTGTTCGTTGTATTATGAATTGAGAGTTTTGCGACTTCAATGCGCATCTTTTGAATTAATTGAGAGAGTACCCTGCCCAAGGTTTAAATTAAAGGTTTTAATTTGTGAAAATAAAAAACTCCAACTTCTTTGCCTCAAAGGGGTTGACGAGGGATTATCTTCCTTATAACTCCAGTGTTTAGGATTTGAAAGAAATGCTTGTACATCGTCAGCAAGGTCTGTCCAAAAGCATACTGTATGAGATTATGGCATTGTTTCGTCATCCTCCCTCTAAAGGCTTGTAACTTTTAGCAAGAGTTGATTGTCATAAAGCAAGTAAAAAGCACAGTTTAAATGTAATGAAAGGATGAATTCAAGACAAACATATGCAATGCATTAATGAAACAGAGTTTGACATTAATAGATATTTGTTTGAATAACAAAGAGATTACAACTTGAAAATTCAAATGAAACTAAGACATTCTCAATGATTTGGCATAGGAGCAGTGATTATGTTTGGAGTCTCCGGAGGGTCAAACTTGATCTCCTTGGCATCAATCATGTCTTGGATCTTGTTCTTCAGAGCCCAACAGTTGTTTGTGTCATGTCCCGGACTGTCAGAGTGGTATGCACACCTTTCATTGGGATGATAGGTAGGAGCGGAAGTATTTGGGTTCCGGAGAGGAGCCTTCAATGTAATCAGCTCTGCCTCCAACAGGCGTTGTAGCGCTTGACCCAATGACATGTTGATCTTAGTGAATTGTCTTTTAGGCGCGACCTCCTTACGCTGATGCCCCTGTCTTTGTTGAGCAGGCGTAGGATTAGAGATCAAGATTTCTCCTACGTGTTGGTCATGACGACTCTTTTGACCATACACAACATTGGACTCTTTCTTCCTATTGTAGGGATTTTTCTGAGCATCAAAAGGTGTAGCTTCTTGAATCTTCCCATTTTTGATGCCAACTTCGACCCTTTCGCCGATCAGTATTAGCTCGGTGAACCCGACTGAAGAGCTTCCGATCAAGTGGTTAAAGAATGGACCAGACAGGGTCCCCAAAAACATATCAACAAGTTCACGATCAACTAAAGGTGGTTTAAACCCTTCCAGCAAGGTCTCTCCATTTTTGAGCATACTCTTTAAATCCTTCACCCGTCCCTTTTGACATACCCTGGAGTTGGGTACGCATAGGAGCGAGGTCGGAATTATACTGATACTGCTTAAAGAACGCAGCAGCCAAATCCTCCCAGTTGCGGATACTGGCTCCGTCCAGTTGATAGAACCACTCAAGCTGAGTTCCTGAAAGACTGTCTTGAAAGAAATGGATCCACAAGTTCTTATCAGCAGTGTAAGGCTGGATCTTCCTTACATATGACCAGAGGTGCAGCTTTGGACAGGAAGCTCCATCATACTTGGCAAAGGCAGGTGCCTTGAATTTATGGGGAATCACCACCCCAGAGGATAGACCTAGATCTCCGAAGTCCAGACCGGGCACCTTCTGTATTTCCATAGCGTTTAAACGGTCTTCCAGCTGTTTGTACTTATCCTCAGCAGGAGGATACTGTTCTTCATCATAGTCCGTCTCGTTGTCGGAGACTTCAGGGCTAGGAGCCCTCCTCTCTTGTGGACTGTCTTTCCCTCCAGGTGAGGTGGTCAGATCAATTTCATTCTGCAGCCCATTTCCAAACCTGCGTCCGGTGTTGAACAAGATGGTCCTCTTCTTCTTCTTCTTCCTCTCTTTCAGAATCAGGGTCTTCAAGTCCTGCTGACCCTTAGCTAGGCTCATGACCAACTCTTGAAATTGGGCATTCTGGGCCTGGAGGGCCTAGATAGCTTGCTCGGTGGAAGGTTCAGTAGACATGATGATTGCTGAAATAAACAGCGGAGAAGATAAGAGACCTGTACTGGGAGACCTGTTATGCAATGATATGTATGATATATGTATGCAATGTATTCAAGGATCTCACGGGATAAACAAGAAACCATTAAAATCTGAATCTGGTAGCTTGATTGAAGGAACTTCATGTTGCTGAGAGTCCTTCTTCAAGATCAAGCTCACCATATCGAGTGGGTCATAGCCCCTGACTCAAGTTACCGTGTTTGGATTTCTAGACAACCTTTGCTAGAGGAAAATAAATCCCCTTTGCCCCTTGCTAGACTTTTGATTTACCATAACCTGCATCACAGACCCTTGAGATCCTTGAAATGGTTAAAGAAATGCTAAGGCATGATGCTATGATGTGTATGCTATGCGTTTAAGCACAAGTGTGTAAGTAAGCCCTGCAATAAGTCCAAATTATTGGATAAGGACTGTAAACAAAACCTGCAAGGAACTCATGTTGTCAGATAACAAGGATGTGCAAGTAGTTTAAGTTTGAAGGCACACAAGTCACACATATAGCCTTAAGTTTAGGCTGGCATGGAGTTTCATAGGTAAGTACCCTCTTGAGTTTAGTTGGCTCAAAACCTGTCCTATAAATAGTAACCGGGTTCTAAGGAGCTCAATATCATTGGATTGTTTTCTATGTTCATTGTTTTGGTTTAGCCACTGAACTAGCGACCAAAATATTCCAAGAAAACAATCCTCAATGAGTGTAGTATCGAGTATCTACCAACTTCGGACTGCACCAAAGTCGGCCATCTCACTACCCCTAAAAAAGGCCAAGATGGTCAAGTAAGGTTCTAAGGTCAATTGATGCTTCACGACACCACGCGGCGGCCCCGTACTCTCCTTGACTTAACTCAAGGGTTACCGGTACCAACCAAAGTGCCACATCAATGTAGCTACTGTTTCACCCATGTCGGTATACCCCGCACAGTTCCCTCACAGTTTGTTGCTACTTACCTAAAGGGTATCCCCAGATCCGAGTTAGGATCTATAGAACTCCGATACAAACCCACAAAATTTAAAGCATACAAAGCATACAATTGAAAACACAAGTGATCTAGTCCTAAGGTACACCTCACTTATAATTTCCCCAACAGAGTCGCCAGTTCTGTGATCGGTGGGAATGAGAACTGACTGTTTTTTGGAATGCTGGTTCGCGTTTGCGTTTGTTTTTGCAAAGTGTCGCGGTAAGCAAGAGTCACCACCGTCTTTTATTTTATCCAACAAAGGAAAGGACAAAAGCACAGAAAAATTCCTTTTCGAGATTGTTCTCGGGTTAGGGAGGTAGATTATAGAAAGGGAAGGTATTAGCACCCTTTCTATCCGTGGTTATCCACGGGCTCTTAGGTACTTGCTCACTATGTTTTCAAAAGTTTGCTTTTCTTTGTGTTTGTGGGTTTTGAAAAGAGTTTTTGTTTGAAACTTCGATTTGACTCTTGTTTCTGTCCTCAAGAGTGTAATGAAGTGTTTTGAAAACTTTGTTCGAAAAGTGTAAGTGTGAAAAGTTTCATTTTGTTTTTAAAAATGAGCAAGTACTTAAGAACCTCTACCTACTCAAAAAGGAATTAAACTGTGCTAATGTCCTTTAGACAGTGCTATCCCACTATTGAGGAGTAGGTAGCATCGTCGTTTGGAGTTTTCGGGTCAATTCGATTTAAGGGACGTATGGTCACTAAAGCAACGTTAGGACGTCTTAGTGGTAATCCTAATGTCTTAGATCATTTTTATCGAGGCAACCATTTCGAGGCAACTTTGATCTTTGGACAGAAGGACGACTTCTAAAACATCCTATACTTAATGACCACATTTGAGGCAACCAAGTGAGGTGTACCCTAAGAATGGTATGTGCAAGTGTGTCAATTTTCAGTTTATGTTATCTTTGTACATGTTATGGTGAGCTACTGTTGATTTTAAGTTAAGAGTTAATCTTGTCATGCATAGCCTAGTTAGCATGCATCTAAACAGTTAATATATGTACAGGAATTTAAAGTGCGGGAATTGTAAATCCTACGCTATTACAAAGCTTCGGGGAGGGGGATTATTTACATGTCCAAAAATTGGGGGAATAAAAGCAGTAAAATCTAAAAATCTTAGCTAAGTTATTACAAACCAGTAGACAGTTATAATAAAATAAACGCGCGAGAATCTGAAAATAAACTCTAAAAATTCTAAGAATAAAATCTTTTTGTTGTTTTATTTTATTTTTGGGAAAATGCTCTAAATATATTTAATTTTAGTTTTTGAGAAAATATTAAGATAATTAAGAGATTAAATAACAAAGTTAATTTTAATAGAAAAAGACTAGCCTGATGTTTTTTGTGTTTTTGATTTTAATGTTAATTAAAAGATAAAAAGAAGTCTATGAAAAAAAACAAAAAAATAAAAATAAAG
Source organism: Vicia faba (assembly GCA_948472305.1). Lineage (NCBI taxonomy): Eukaryota > Viridiplantae > Streptophyta > Magnoliopsida > Fabales > Fabaceae > Vicia > Vicia faba. The sequence continues at coordinate 85,010,112 of OX451737.1, read as the reverse complement.
TACAAGGGGGATCTTTCGATCTAGGCAAAAAAGGGAGTTTCGACCCAGGGAGGGAATGGGAGCTTCGATCCAGAGAGGGTCCTGGTCCTTTTGATTGGGCCAGACAGTAAGGCGTGAGTGGCCTTCGATCCAGGGAAGGGGATTGTCTTTTGATCATGGAGGCCATGGCTTTTGATCCAGGAATGAGATGCCTCCTTCGATCCAGCATACTGATGGGTTCGATCTAGAGAAGGTGTCTCCTTCGATCTGGGATGTTATACCTGCAAAAGTATGTTAGCAAAATAAAATGCAGGGCCTGGGTATTGAACCCCAGGCCCTTCGATCCTGCACTTGCTGGGTCTCTTCAGGCCATGTCTGCAGCAAATGTTAGCAAACGAAAAACATGACCTGGGTGCCAAACCCAGGCCTTTCGATCCTGTCTAGGATGGCAAATCAAGGTAACAACAAGTAATAATGTGTTATGCAAAATGAAAAGTTTTTTGACAATTTACCCTCTCTTACAGTAGTTGGGCCCTTCGATTTGGCACTGGCTGGATGGGAGCACTTTCAATCTGGGGGCTTCTGGGGGTGGGCACCTTCGATCTGAAGGACTGCTTTAGCTTGGAAAATTCTGACAACCTTTTATGGATTGTATGGGCAACGTCTCTCCAATGCTTCTCCATGTATATTTTTCGTCCTCTTCTTGCAGAGTTTTTATGTGTGTTGTTTTTTTGCAGAGTTTTTGTGTATTTTCGTTATGATTTTCGTGTCCTGGATATGTATGATGGCCTTTGTATTTATAGGGGTGTGAGGGTGCAGTAATGGCAAGAGACAGCCATTAAACAGGCCATTAAATGCCATGAGACAAGAAACTGACACATTAAATAATTTCCTTTTTTGAAACATTTGTGTCTCTTGAATGAACCTGGACGCTTTTGACTTGAGTTCCCGCTTGATGACCTCCTTCGAATGGCCCTTGCCCAAAGATCAATCGAAGGGTGTTGTTTCATGCTAATCGAAGGACATGGCTAACATGCCTGTCGAAGCTGCCTTGACACAATGCTAAATCGAAGGATCCCTTGGCATGCCAATCGAAGGCCTGGCCCAGGGTGCCAATCGAAAGGCTCATTCAGAATCCCAATCGAAGGGCCTTTCAGAATGCAAATCGAAGGCCTTGACATAATGCCAATCGAAGTGCTTGTCCATTCCAATCGAAATGCTCCTTCAGAATGCCAATCGAAATGCTCCTTCAGAATACCAATCGAAATGCTCCTTCAGAATGCCAATCGAAGGGTCTTTCAGAATGCCAATTGAAAGATACTTAAAGCACCACTCAAAAATTTCCGTTTTCCTTAGGCAAGGGTTTGTGACCAACCATGCAGGGGGAATACTTTGGAAAACATGAGAGGGAAAATTTTGGGGTGCAACAGTTGCCCTTGTTCAATTTTCTTAAACCTGAGGATATATATTGTCTTTCTAGCCTTTCGTGATCCGAAGGTGGAAGATAATTGAACACTAGAGTGCCTAGAAATTTGCACTCGCATGGTGTGATATCAACATTGTGATGTCGGGAATGGGCTTACAAATGCCATTTGGAGATTGTTGGTAGGAGGATGGGCTTATAGATGCCATCTGGAGATTGTTGGTTGGAGGATGGGCTTATAGATGCCATCTGCAGGAGTGTCGATCGCATAAGAGATTCCTTAGCGAGAACTTGCATACCTATTGTTGTAGGAGATTCCACTGGGGAAGTCTAACTTTGTTGAGATTTAGGAACCTGCCTGTACTTCAACTGAGAGAATGCTTCAACTGAGTTTTAAGAACCTGTTCATAATTCAATTGGGGGGAAGCATCTTCATCAAGATCTAGGAACTGTCTCGTGCCCACCGGGAGTATACCGCTGAGGTTATAGAACTTGTCCACACTATGACGGAGGAGAACATCAAGATCTAGGATCTGACTCGTGCTCAATGGAGTATAATGTTGAGGTTAGAGTACTCGTCCACACTATGACTTAGGAGAGTGTGATGTTTTAGCTGGGAAAATAAATCTCGGAGATGCTGGGGAATAGAGTTGAGTCTGGATGATTGTCAGAATTGCGTTTGCATCTGGAGCGTATCTGAAATGTATTTGAATGAGTGACAGAATGACATCTGAATCTGGATCGTATCTGGACTGTAATTTGAATGAGTGACAGAATGACATCCGAATCTGGATCGTATCTGGACTGTAATTTGAATGAGTGACAGAATGACATCCGAATCTGGATCGTATCTGGACTGTAATTTGAATGAGTGACAGAATGACATCCGAATCTGGATCGTATCTGGACTGTATTTGAATGAGTGACAGAATGACATCCGAATCTAGATCATATCTGGACTGTATTTTGAATGGATCTGGAATAAGTATCAGAATGTCAGCCATATCTGGATCGCATCTGAACTGTCTCTAGAAGGAATCTGGATCAAGTATCAGAATGTCAGCCATATCTGGGTCGCATCTGAACTATCTCTAGAAGGAATATGGAATAAGTATCAGAATGTCAGCCATATCTGGGTCGCATCTGAACTATCTCTAGAAGGAATCTGGAATAAGTATCCGAATGTCAGCCATATCTGGGTCGCATCTGAACTATCTCTAGAAGGAATCTGGAATAAGTATCAGAATATCATCCATTTCTGGGTCGCATCTAAACTGTCTCTAGAAGGAATCTGGAATAAGTATCAGAATGTCAGCCATTTCTGGGTCGCATCTGAACTGTCTCTAGAAGGAATCTGGAATAAATATCAGAATGTCAACCATATCTGGGTCGCATCTGAACTATCTCTAAAAGGAATCTGGAATAGGTATCAGAATGTCAGCCATTTCTGGGTCGCATCTGAACTGTCTCTAGAAGGAATCTGGAATAAGTATCAGAATGTCAGCCATATCTGGGTCGCATCTGAACTGTCTCTAGAAGGAATCTGGAATAAGTATCAGAATGTCAGCCATATCTGGGTCGCATCTGAACTGTCTCTAGAAGGAATCTCAGAAGATGAATATCTTTGCCAATTGATTTATCTTTCCTGAAAAGGTAAAGAGTTAGTTGTATGCAATGTCATGATGTATACATTGTCATGATGTATGCATTGTGTAATGATGTTCTTAAAATAAAATGAGATTTGTGTCATATGTATTTTGTATGCATATGTTATGAATGTTGTTGAAGTGTAATTTTGTCTTGGACTTTGCTCAAGATGTTTCCACCGGGGATCCCTGCTTTGTTGTTTGAGGAGAACTCCGCTGGGGGATATTGAAAACTCTGTGGGGAGTATGCTTATTTCTGCTTGGGAAAAGAGTTTAGGAGTCTTAGTCGTCCGTTGCTCTACTGGGGAGTCAAAGTTGAACTGATATCTGGTCGGGTCCAGGTTTTGCAGTAACTTGCTGGGGATTATAGAGTAGTCTACTGGGTAAGAGGAGTTGTGGTCCTTTGATTTGTAGTAGTCGGAGAGGTAAACTCAAGCTGGGGAATCCTGGTGTTATTGGGGAAATAAACCTTGTCGTCAGTCCGTGAGAGAGGTGACATCTTCGTTGGGGGAGGCCCTCGAGGATTCTTGAGGTTGATTCAGCTGGGGAAAGGTTTTCAGAGATCAAACCCTTGCTGGGAGTCATCCTATGAGAAGGATTTTGGGGAGATCTGTCATTGCCCCTAGTAGCAAGTGTACGTAACCCTTCACTGAGATTGATGTTCAATGCCCCAAGTGACGGAGATGGAGACTTGCCCCTAGTTACTTTGCACTTTTTCAGAGATTTCTTGAAATCTAGACTGGACTGCCCCAGGTGTGCTGGATAGTGACATGTCAAGTCCCCCTGTTGATAGGAGATTCGTCAATGGAAGTGTCATCCTTCTTGAAGTGATTTTGTTCACTGAGAGGACTTTCGTTCATCGGATATTCGTTGTGTGAATTTCTCCGCTGTCAAACAAATAGCCAAATGCAAACAGTGATATTCAAATAATGCAAAGTTTATGCTTGTCTTGAAGTTTTGAAAAATGCATTTTTTAGCAGAAAACTCTTTTTTAATTTTTATTTATTTATTTTTTAGACAAATTCAACACAACATTTAGGGCAAAGCCTTACAGGAGTCAGGATACCTTTTTGTAACAGTATGCTTTTGAACTAACCCATGCTTCAGTTAGGACTTTTGAAGGGTTATAACGTGGCTTGGCTCACGGTTTAAGAAACAAAGGATAAAGGCTCAAAGTACATTTGTACCCACCCGCTCTTCGTGATGTTCTTCAATCCTAAACTCAGTTAATTGTGCATTTGAACTCAATTCGAATTTGGAACGACGTTTTTGGTAATGGTTCACACAAGTTGGATTTTGGAAGGCAGTCATCATTTCATTTTTTTTGCAACATTTTTCATGTTGTTGAGGATTTGTAGCGACCTCGTTCTTTTGATTTATTATCCCTAACTTTTGTGTGACTGTTTCTGTTTTCGAGATTACAGTCAGCGGGATGCCCCAGCTTTCTTAAGCCTCCTTTATAGGTTTTGGCTCAGTGGGCTTTTCTCTTTTGAGAGATTGACTGCCTATGAGATAAGGAACCACCACTGTCTTTTGATTCCAGAGGAATGCTTTTGATGTTGTTCGTTGTATTATGAACTGAGAGTTTTGCGACTTCAATGCACATCTTTTGAATTAACTGAGAGAGTACCCTGCCCCAGGTTTAAATTAAAGGTTTTAATTTGTGAAAATAAAAAACTCCAACTTCTTTGCCTCAAAGGGGTTGACGAGGGATTATCTTCCTTATAACTCCAGTGTTTAGGATTTGAAAGAAATGCCTGTACATCGTCAGCAAGGTCTGTCCAAAAGCATATTGTATGAGATTATGGCATTGTTTCGTCATCCTCCCTCTAAAGGCTTGTAACTTTTAGCAAGAGTTGATTGTCATAAAGCAAGTAAAAAGCACAGTTTAAATGTAATGAAAGGATGAATTCAAGACAAACATATGCAATGCATTAATGAAACAGAGTTTGACATTAATAGATATTTGTTTGAATAACAAAGAGATTACGACTTGAAAATTCAAATGAAACTAAGACATTCTCAATGATTTGGCATAGGAGCAGTGATTATGTTTGGAGTCTCCGGAGGGTCAAACTTGATCTCCTTGGCATCAATCATGTCTTGGATCTTGTTCTTCAGAGCCCAACAATTGTTTGTGTCATGTCCCGGACTGTCAGAGTGGTATGCACACCTTTCATTGGGATGATAGGTAGGAGCGGAAGTATTTGGGTTCCAGAGAGGAGCCTTCAATGTAATCAGCTCTGCCTCCAACAAGCGTTGTAGCGCTTGACCCAATGACATGTTGATCTTAGTGAATTGTCTTTTAGGCGCGACCTCCTTACGCTGATGCCCCTGTCTTTGTTGAGCAGGCGTAGGATTAGAGATCAAGATTTCTCCTACGTGTTGGTCATGACGACTCTTTTGACCATACACAACATTGGACTCTTTCTTCCTATTGTAGGGATTTTTCTGAGCATCAAAAGGTGTAGCTTCTTGAATCTTCCCATTTTTGATGCCAACTTCGACCCTTTCGCCGATCAGTATTAGCTCGGTGAACCCGACTGAAGAGCTTCCGATCAAGTGGTTAAAGAATGGACCAGACAGGGTCCCCAAAAACATATCAACAAGTTCACGATCAGCTAAAGGTGGTTTAAACCCTTCCAGCAAGGTCTCTCCATTTTTGAGCATACTCTTTAAATCCTTCACCCGTCCCGATTGACATACCCTGGAGTTGGGTACGCGTAGGAGCGAGGTCGGAATTATACTGATACTGCTTAAAGAACGCAGCAGCCAAATCCTCCCAGTTGCGGATACTGGCTCCGTCCAGTTGATAGAACCACTCAAGCTGAGTTCCTGAAAGACTGTCTTGAAAGAAATGGATCCACAAGTTCTTATCAGCAGTGTAAGGCTGGATCTTCCTTACATATGACCAGAGGTGCAGCTTTGGACAGGAAGCTCCGTCATACTTGGCAAAGGCAGGTGCCTTGAATTTATGGGGAATCACCACCCCAAAGGATAGACCTAGATCTCCGAAGTCCAGACCAGGAACCTTCTGTATTTCCATAGCGTTTAAACGGTCTTCCAGCTGTTTGTACTTATCCTCAGCAGGAGGATACTGTTCTTCATCATAGTCCGTCTCGTTGTCGGAGACTTCAGGGCTAGGAGCCCTCCTCTCTTGTGGACTGTCTTTCCCTCCAGGTGAGGTGGTCAGATCAATTTCATTCTGCAGCCCATTTCCAAACCTGCGTCCGGTGTTGAACAAGATGGTCCTCTTCTTCTTCTTCTTCCTCTCTTTCAGAATCAGGGTCTTCAAGTCCTGCTGACCCTTAGCTAGGCTCATGACCAACTCTTGAAATTGGGCATTCTGGGCCTGGATAGCTTGCTCGGTGGAAGGTTCAGTAGACATGATGATTGCTGAAATAAACAGCGGAGAAGATAAGAGACCTGTACTGGGAGACCTGTTATGCAATGATATGTATGATATATGTATGCAATGTATTCAAGGATCTCACGGGGTAAACAAGAAACCATTAAAATCTGAATCTGGTAGCTTGATTGAAGGAACTTCATGTTGCTGAGAGTCCTTCTTCAAGATCAAGCTCACCATATCGAGTGGGTCATAGCCCCTGACTCAAGTTACCGTGTTTGGATTTCTAGACAACCTTTGCTAGAGGAAAATAAATCCCCTTTGCCCCTTGCTAGACTTTTGATTTACCATAACCTGCATCACAGACCCTTGAGATCCTTGAAATGGTTAAAGAAATGCTAAGGCATGATGCTATGATGTGTATGCTATGCGTTTAAGCACAAGTGTGTAAGTAAGCCCTGCAATAAGTCCAAATTATTGGATAAGGACTGTAAACAAAACCTGCAAGGAACTCATGTTGTCAGATAACAAGGATGTGCAAGTAGTTTAAGTTTGAAGGCACACAAGTCACACATATAGCCTTAAGTTTAGGTTGGCATGGAGTTTCATAGGTAAGTACCCTCTTGAGTTTAGTTGGCTCAAAACCTGTCCTATAAATAGTAACCGGGTTCTAAGGAGCTCAATATCATTGGATTATTTTCTATATTCATTATTTTGGTTTAGCCACTGAACTAGCGACCAAAATATTCCAAGAAAACAATCCTCAATGAGTGTAGTATCGAGTATCTACCAACTTCGGACTGCACCAAAGTCGGCCATCTCACTACCCCTAAAAAAGGCCAAGATGGTCAAGTAAGGTTCTAAGGTCAATTGATGCTTCACGACACCACGCGGCGGCCCCGTACTCTCCTTGACTTAACTCAAGGGTTACCGGTACCAACCAAAGTGCCACATCAATGTAGCTACTGTTTCAACCATGTCGGTATACCCCGCACAGTTCCCTCACAGTTTGTTGCTACTTACCTAAAGGGTATCCCCAGATCCGAGTTAGGATCTATAGAACTCCGATACAAACCCACAAAATTTAAAGCATACAAAGCATACAATTGAAAACACAAGTGATCTAGTCCTAAGGTACACCTCACTTATAATTTCCCCAACAGAGTCGCCAGTTCTGTGATCGGTGGGAATGAGAACTGACTGTTTTTTGGAATGCTGGTTCGCGTTTGCGTTTGTTTTTGCAAAGTGTCGCGGTAAGCAAGAGTCGCCACCGTCTTTTATTTTATCCAACAAAGGAAAGGACAAAAGCACAGAAAAATTCCTTTTCGAGATTGTTCTCGGGTTAGGGAGGTAGATTATAGAAAGGGAAGGTATTAGCACCCTTTCTATCCGTGGTTATCCACGGGCTCTTAGGTACTTGCTCACTATGTTTTCAAAAGTTTGCTTTTCTTTGTGTTTGTGGGTTTTGAAAAGAGTTTTTGTTTGAAACTTCGATTTGACTCTTGTTTCTGTCCTCAAGAGTGTAATGAAGTGTTTTGAAAACTTTGTTCGAAAAGTGTAAGTGTGAAAAGTTTTGTTTTGTTTTTAAAAATGAGCAAGTACTTAAGAACCTCTACCTACTCAAAAAGGAATTAAACTGTGCTAATGTCCTTTAGACAGTGCTATCCCACTATTGAGGAGTAGGTAGCATCATCGTTTGGAGTTTTCGGGTAAATTTGATTTAAGGGACGTATGGTCACTAAAGCAACGTTAGGACGTCTTAGTGGTAATCCTAATGTCTTAGATCATTTTTATCGAGGCAACCATTTCGAGGCAACTTTGATCTTTGGACAGAAGGACGACTTCTAAAACATCCTATACTTAATGACCACATTTGAGGCAACCAAGTGAGGTGTACCCTAAGAGTGGTATGTGCAAGTGTGTCAATTTTCAGTTTATGTTATCTTTGTACATGTTATGGTGAGCTACTGTTGATTTTAAGTTAAGAGTTAATCTTGTCATGCATAGCCTAGTTAGCATGCATCTAAACAGTTAATATATGTACAGGAATTTAAAGTGCGGGAATTGTAAATCCTACGCTATTACAAAGCTTCGGGGAGGGGGATTATTTACATGTCCAAAAATTGGGGGAATAAAAGCAGTAAAATCTAAAAATCTTAGCTAAGTTATTACAAACCAGTAGACAGTTATAATAAAATAAACGCGCGAGAATCTGAAAATAAACTCTAAAAATTCTAAGAATAAAATCTTTTTGTTGTTTTATTTTATTTTTGGGAAAATGCTCTAAATATATTTAATTTTAGTTTTTGAGAAAATATTAAGATAATTAAGAGATTAAATAACAAAGTTAATTTTAATAGAAAAAGACTAGCCTGATGTTTTTTGTGTTTTTGATTTTAATGTTAATTAAAAGATAAAAAGAAGTCTATGAAAAAAAACAAAAAAATAAAAATAAAGTACAAGGGGGATCTTTCGATCTAGGCAAAAAAGGGAGTTTCGACCCAGGGAGGGAATGGGAGCTTCGATCCAGAGAGGGTCCTGGTCCTTTTGATTGGGCCAGACAGTAAGGCGTGAGTGGCCTTCGATCCAGGGAAGGGGATTGTCTTTTGATCATGGAGGCCATGGCTTTTGATCCAGGAATGAGATGCCTCCTTCGATCCAGCATACTGATGGGTTCGATCTAGAGAAGGTGTCTCCTTCGATCTGGGATGTTATACCTGCAAAAGTATGTTAGCAAAATAAAATGCAGGGCCTGGGTATTGAACCCCAGGCCCTTCGATCCTGCACTTGCTGGGTCTCTTCAGGCCATGTCTGCAGTAAATGTTAGCAAACGAAAAACATGACCTGGGTGCCAAACCCAGGCCTTTCGATCCTGTCTAGGATGGCAAATCAAGGTAACAACAAGTAATAATGTGTTATGCAAAATGAAAAGTTTTTTGACAATTTACCCTCTCTTACAGTAGTTGGGCCCTTCGATTTGGCACTGGCTGGATGGGAGCACTTTCAATCTGGGGGCTTCTGGGTGTGGGCACCTTCGATCTGAAGGACTGCTTTAGCTTGGAAAATTCTGACAACCTTTTATGGATTGTATGGGCAGCGTCTCTCCAATGCTTCTCCCTGTATATTTTTCGTCCTCTTCTTGCAGAGTTTTTGTGTGTGTTTCGTGTGTGTTGTTTTTTTGCATAGTTTTTGTGTATTTTCATTATGATTTTTGTGTCCTGGATATGTATGCTGGCCTCTGTATTTATAGGGGTGTGAGGGTGCAGTAATGGCAAGAGACAGCCATTAAACATGCCATTAAATGCCATGAGACAAGAAACTGACACATTAAATAATTTCCTTTTTTGAAACATTTGTGTCTCTTGAATGAACCTGGACGCTTTTGACTTGAGTGCCCTCTTGATGACCTCCTTCGAATGGCCCTTGCCCAAAGATCAATCGAAGGGTGCTGTTTCATGATAATCGAAGGACATGGCTAACATGCCTGTCGAAGCTGCCTTGACACAATGCTAAATCGAAGGATCCCTTGGCATGCCAATCGAAGGCCTGGCCCAGGGTGCCAATCGAAAGGCTCATTCAGAATCCCAATCAAAGGGCCTTTCAGAATGCAAATCGAAGGCCTTGACATAATGCCAATCGAAGTGCTTGTCCATGCCAATCGAAATTCTCCTTCAGAATGCCAATCGAAATGATCCTTCAGAATGCCAATCGAAATGCTCCTTCAGAATGCCAATCGAAGGGTCTTTCAGAATGCCAATCGAAAGATACTTAAAGCACCACTCAAAAATTTCCGTTTTCCTTAGGCAAGGGTTTGTGACCAACCATGCAGGGGGAAGACTTTGGAAAACATGAGAGGGAAAATTTTGGGGTGCAACAGGCGGCTTAGGCAAAAAGGAGCGTCTCGGTAGGCCGAAAACCCGAAAGGGCGGTCTAGGCAAAAATTAGAGACATAAACAGAATAAATTTCCAGCTAAGTTGAAAACCCGCAAGGGCAGCTTAGGAAATATTTAGGGATTTTCTTGGAAAGTAACTACGTCAGACGAAACTTGATCACCAAAGCAACAATCTTCTCAGATCCTCACCATACTTCAACGGAGACTGCTGCTCAGGATTCCAAAAGTTGTTAGGGGGGATAGTGGTCATTGTATCTCAATGTATCTTTTCCATTATGTATTACCATTTCCTAAATTTTGTAATCATCCATGGAAGTCTCGCCATTCGCAGACTACCATTCTATTAATGAAATTCAAGCTTTTGCCCAATTCTTTGTATTCTTAATTTTATTTAGCTTGCAAAGACTTCATTTATTATTGATAATAACTTTTAAAGCAAAGAAATTAACAAAAAAATTGACTTTTAAAAAAAAAAGATCTTTACAATTCAATTTACTTTGGGATTTATGATGAAACAATGACAACAAAAATGGTGATCCCAGGGATGAACAAATTCTGGTTGCTTTAAGAAGATTTACTTCCTTCATAAAGGTTTTCTTAGGTCTTTTTGCTGGTATGTGCACAATCTTTGTGTGTTTCCCAGATAGTTGAAGAAAATATCAGTGGGTACAAAGTATAGTATTTAGGTTGGTGATCCCATTATCCCCAGTCAAGTCTTGATTCACTTTTGATTTTGGGTTTGCATGGTCAGAAGTCTTCGTCCCAGCTTCCCCAGCAAATTCTTCCCTCTTATGATGAATAGTTTTATTCCCTTGGTGTGTTGAGGTGTCGCTCTTTTTTAAAGTATCGGCGCTAGTGTTGACTTCTTGATCTCCCAGGAGGGTTATCCCAGGGCGTTTCTTTTCTCTTGGGAGGTAGGCTTGAATTCCCCAATGAGGTTTGGTTGTTTCGATGCCATTATGATTTTTTTAAGGTTGATCTTGCAATCTCCAATAGGCATGTTGCTTTTGGAAAAATATTTCTTCGATGAAACCGAAAGCAGGGTGCTCTATCCCAGTGTCTGTTTAAAATTGTGTTTCTGGGCATCATACATTGCTAAAATCATCATTCATGGGCATTGTGTTTCTGACCTTTACTGCAGAGCTCTTTGTTTGGTTGAATTTGGTCTTCCCTCTTGAGTTTATTTCTCAAAGGATGAATCTGCTTTGGCCGTCTTGCTCCGATATCTTTCTGAATTGAATTTGTGGTTGCATGACGATGTCGTGTATTATGGATTTCTGAAAACTTTGAATTTTTGCTTGTGCATTTATTTTTCACAAAGAGACTTTATCCCTTCAGCGGGAATATTATAGCATTTCTCCGGGGAAGTCATATTTCTATCTTTAGAAAGTCATTTCTTTTGGCATTTCCCCTATGACAATAAGTGGAAGTCTCTTTATTTGAGTCAGGTTACATATTACCCATTCCAGGAAGATCTCCTTGGTTAAAGAAGAAGTTGAGACCCGTTCTGGGCAGAACACCAAAATTCTGGGAAAACTTGAGATTTTCTCTTTCTACCTTCAGTGAACGTTGGTAGTACATCGACAGTGAACGTCAGTGTTTATTATCTTTTGCTATCTTTAGTGAACGTTGATAGTTCATCATCAGTGAACGGTGGTGGTATGATATTTTCTCTTTTTACCTTCAGTGAACGTTGGTTGTACATTAGCAGTGAACGTCGGTGTTTCTTTTCTTTGTGCTATCTTCAGTGAATGTTGATAGTTCATCGTCTGTGAACGACGGTGGTATGATATTTTCTTTTGCTATCTTCAGTGAACGTTGATAGTTCATCGTCAGTGAACGACGGTGGTATGATATTTTCTCTTTCTACCTTCAGTGAACGTTGGTAGTACATCGGTAGTGAACGTTGGTCTTTCTTATCTTTTTTCTATCTTGAGTGAACATTGAGAGTTCATCGTCAGTGCACGGTAGTGGTATGATATATTCAGAGAACGTCGATGCCTGTTATCCTCCTCTCTGATTCTATTCTCGTGGTTTACCAGTGATTTATTTTCCTGGTGGGATCGCTCTTTTGCTTCTGCATTTTGTGTTGCCTCCCCAATGCTACTTTGTGTCTCTTCTGTTCATATGCATTCATCTGCATAAACATTTGCATGGCATCTTAAGGCGAAAAACAGGGTTTGTTTTATATTTAAGTGTCTTCGATCACGTCGACACAAAGATTTTTAACCTTCGTATCTCCGGATAGAAGAAACTTAAATAAGGGCAGCTGTTGTACCCTAATTTTTGCCCCTAAGATCCCTTCATCATACCACATTGTTTCAATCACAACAAAATCACATTAGGGATTTTGGTTCTTCTCCCTATCTTTAGCTTTGCTCTTTGAGAAGTTACCAAGCACTTTGAATTGTTTGCTTTTGTGATCATAGATATTGTACTCTGCTTTTTATCTCTAATTAATAAAATACAATATTGGTTTGTCTTACTTATTGATAATGTAGGTAAAAGTAATGAGGTTTAGCAAGTTGCTTCATGGGTTCATGAGTTTATTTCCATGGCCTAGTCAAAAGCTTGAGATATTCAAACCTCACCATTAAAGTTGTTTTGAAGTTGATATGAAATTGGTTTTGGTGGCCATAGGTCCTCATCATCATCCTCAACAATTTCTATTCACAAAGGAATAATATTGGCATAAAAAGTTTGTTCAAACTTGGCAAAGTTCCACCAAGCATTCTCTTGATTTAGAGGCTAAGGTTTTGGACTGCAAAGAGGCATATCATGCTCATCTTTTGTTATTTTTGAGTGATTCCAAAAAAATTATTCTCTTCAAAGAGTTTTTATGTGGAAGGAACTTGGTGAAGAAGAAAGATTACAAGTCATCCAGTTGAATCCCTAATTTTCCATATGTAAATTCAAATTGTCATAATTTGGTAAATTTTTATCACCTGGAGCCCATTCTTTTTTCATGATGATCTTAAGGATGTGTACTTCATTCCTTCTTTTATGTGCAAAGTAAGAAAATTGATGGAAGTTTCCTCAAGAAAGCAAATGATTATAGGTCATTACATGATTTTTGGCCAACTTCAACAAGTCATAACTTGCTAAATTATTGGAGATTTTGAGTGGTTCAAATTGCAAAATGTCATTCAAGAGGTCTACTTCATTCCATATTTTTTGGTCAAGAGAAAATTCTAGGTGCAAGGCCATGTTTGGAAGCAAGAGATTATAAGTCATTTTTTAAAGAAGAATTTGAAATATTTCTAAGTATGGAAAGTCAACTCTTTTTCTCCAACTTTGACTCCATGTAATTTTCAGCTCAAGCCTCCAATTGATTCCATTATTTTTCCATTGCAAAGTTTGTTACCTCATCTTTCCAAAGCGTCAATAATCATGCCTTAAGACTCCCTGAGGTGGAAATGCCATTGTTTCAAAAGTGGTAACTTGGAATTGAAGTTTCCCTGCAAGTCAGAATTTGAAATTCATGTTACAACCTCTAAACCTCAAATTAGCACGCATTTTGGGTCTAAACATGATTAGCCAACTTTCCCAAGTGGATTAGTGCATCAAAACACAAGAATTGGATGAGTTTTGGTGAAGTTTGGATCACACTTCACTCGTGCATCAGGTTTGCACGAATTCCCTCCAAAACGCCTCACTCACTCTTCCTTTTGATCCCATTTGCTTCTCCTATAAATACATGTACTATCCCATTCATTTTCTCAAGCTTAGATAGCCAGAATCACCCTGCCAAACTTACTCCACAACTCATAATTCAGCTACTTAGAATCCTATTCTTAAGCCTTTTTCAATCCATTTTTTCCATCAATTCACCTTCCTTGATCTTCCCTGAACCTAACCATACCATTACATTCAAGAATCGTGCCCTACATTGCTCCATAGAAGTCCAGTTTCAGAGCTCTGCAACTCAACTTCAATAGGTAGATTCCTTCATCAATTCTTTAAAACTTTGGTACCATTGTGTTGCTCTCATTGCCCTGGTTCTAGTTGCAACACTTACTTTTATCTGGAAACACGTTTTGACAATGAATTTTCAAATCCCCTTTCAAAACTTTCTTTCCAAATTGCTCGAGTTACAATTTATATAAAAATGGCCCGAGGGTATGGTTATCTTCGTCTTGAAGAGACGAAACGAATGACATAGGTCTGAGCATCTAATTTTACAGTTTGAGAGACCTGCAATTCATGAGGCTGGAGGTTGAAGATGACCAACGTGTCACCTTCTAACCAATGAAAGCGTGCCATTTGTATTTTTTGAATTTCTGATTTTACATTTGATTCAGTGCTTTATTCAGAAAAGACCATCATATGCACAGTGCGCCAGATCCCTTGGATTTGATTACTAACGTGTTTTGACTCTAATCCAATGGTCCACATATTTTTCTTTTATTTTCTTTTTCTGATTTTTATATTTTAATTGTTTAAAATTTCAAAAAATCATAGAAAATTCATTTTTAGTCAAAAAAATCTGAAAAAAATTATGAAAAATATTTTTGATTATTCTCTTTATGATTTTTATTTTTTCACAATTTAATTTTGTGTTTTGGTATTTTTTTATGAAATTTACACTTATTTGATTTGTTTAAAATGTTTAAAAATACTTTTGCACATTTTTTAATTCTGAAAATATTATGGAATGATCCAATGACATTGTGACAAATGTTGGTGACTTTATTTTATTTTTGTTTCTGACTTTACTATTTTTCACCATTTTTGTCTATTTTACCCATTTATTTTAATTTTAAAAAATAGTTTCTGACTTTTAAAAATTCCCAAAATTTTTATAAAAATATTTGGACCCATTTCTGATTTTTCTATGGTTTTATTTTTAGTTCTTGATTAATTTGAACATAAATAACATTTTTCTCATTATTTTCTATTTTAAACTTCCTTTTTTAATCCTTTAATATATATATATATATATTGTATATATTATTATTTTGTGAATATTTTCTGGCTGTCTTGGGTTGATTTTTTGATCATGGCTTTATTAATATCATTGAATCCATGGTGTTGAGTCTAACTCCACAAAAATGGATGAATGATTTTAATAATAGTTTGATTAAATATTAATTCAAATGTGGTTTTCTTTCTTACCCTAATTCCCCTTCATCTCATCCCCTTCTTATTGCACTAAGTGTTGTTAGAGCATGATCCCTATATCATGTCTCAAAACAAATGGTGCATAGATTGCTATTGACCGGCCTCAAAATAGGTGCGACTTCTATATACGTCCACTTACGATTGCTTAACATAGCGCTAAATTTTGTCCCGATTCGAATAAATGATCATTCGTGGCCCAAACTTATGATTGCAAGCCCAAGTATGTTAATTTGATCTCTTTGATCCAATAACCTTAAGATTCATTGTGTGGAGGCTTTGGTTCTACCAATCCTCTAATGGATCTACAACACCTTTGGTCAACGCAGATCACTTAAACATGGTTGATCATTAAATGGTACTTATGAGAATTCCAAAAATGGATGATATACTTAACAAAAAGCAAATGCAACTTGTTGTGTGGAGGCTTTGTTTCTACCAAACCTCTAATGAGTTCCAAATGCAAGTTTCAAGATGGTCATCCAACTAACCACTAATTATAGACTTGTTTATTTTATGCTTTATTCTTTTTATGCTTTATGTACTATTTATTTTTTAGCATTTTTACATTTCATGCCATTTTTTACGTTGCTCACTTGAGCTTTTCTTTTCTTTTCTTTTCCTAAGATACTTATAAAATCAACATAAACCCTAAAAAATTCTTAATGGTACTTGGACTATTTGGTGACTATCCTTGGTAGTATGAAGCAGTGGACTTTTCTGGCCTTAGGATTAGAAACCTTGGCCTATCTTGGAGACCTTGTGATCTTATCTGATTATTTTGTCTAGAGCTCTTGAGGTTTACCTCAAGACATTGGGTTGCTTGTTTGTTTTTGTGTGCAGGTTTTTGTGATTGGATCCTTGATTTGTAATCTGGAATTCACCCGTATACAGCCGTTACTCTGCCCAATTTTTGTGAAGACTCAATACATTTGAAGAGGTCTAGTATTTTTGCTTGCTTGGTTTCAATCCAAAGAATGGGAATTGTATCTTGACTCATAATGTCAAGTTTTTGGCTTCTTGTTGGTTAGATGGTCCTTATCCTTAGCTTTTACCTTGTGCTTTAGGATAGTCTCTTCTTCTCCTCCCATCTTCTTTAACTTCAAAAATCTTCTCCCTCCTTTTGAAAACTCTTCTTGTTTTGAAACTTAAACACTTTCATAATAAACTTGGACTTAGGTTCATGCATTTTCAAAACATTTTCATAAATAAACCTCAATCAATTTAATAATACTTTGACATTTTTTTGATGAGAAGACTAAAAGTCAACCAATCTCATTTCAAACCATTTTTGCCACTTTGGCTTTCACCCTTAAACTTTTTCTTAAAAGATTAGACTCTTGTCAAACCTTGTAGTGATTCAAACAACTATACTTCTACAATATGTAGTGAAGAGAGACATTTTCCACTTGGGTGTTGAGTGAGGCATTGTTGATTTTAAAATCCAAGCCATATCTTCCACTTTGAGATGATTCAAATTCTCCTTTCTCATGATTGTGGGTAGTAAGTTTGTTTTCCACACAGACAATGACGATGATGTTTTATCTCTTAAAATTAACCAACACACTTATGTTTCTAATCTTTTAAAAGAGGAACTACGTGTACCCTGATCCCCTATTGCACGAAAGATGTTACGTAGGCACTAAAGGTTCGCAACCGCGGCGGGTGCAAAAATCATAAAAATATATTTCTTTTCTCACCTCCACCATCTATTTTATATACAACACACTTTTATAGCCAAAATATACAGATTTTACAAAGAGGCTCCTGCGGAGTACTGTAGATGTTTAGGGTGCTAATACCTTCCCTTTGCATAACCAACCCCCTTACCTTGAATCTTTCCCCCTTTTTTTTGGGTTATTCGCTCTTTTCCCATTCCTTTGGAAATAATAAAGCGCGGTGGCGATTTTTATTTTGATTTGTATAAAGTCTAGTCAATCCAATGGCTTAGTCTTGAACATTTCTACTGCTACAGTTAGAAGTAGAAGGTGCAGTGTGTGCGGGTGAAGCATGGTGGGGTGACACAGGTGGAGCATGAGGTTCATCCATCTGCTTGTATTCTTCATCAGTCTTGTGTCCGCCCCCAAGTGGAACATTAGGAGGTAATGGACCCGTAAAAGGTGGAGCATCTAGATCGTAGGTCCAGTTCCTCGCAATTTGTACATCAGTACGTCTAGTGTAAGGTAGAACGACTGATGGGATAGCGACACCCCGAACCATAAGTTCAAAACCACCCGCTCTCCTCACCTTGCATAATTTCATATCTTTTAGAAATTTCAAATTAATTGTGCGGGGAGGCAGGGGTGCAAGGGTAGTTATCTCAGTGTCAAGGTGCAGAGCTCTAGCAATAGATGAAACTAGTCCTCCAAAAGATATGGTCCCTGTGTGTCTCAGGACAACAATCATGTGATAAATCATAAACGAGACTGAATTAATTCTTCTATTAGTGAGACTACCCTGCAAAAATATAAGTTCTCTAGAATTTACCTTGTTTGGATTCTCCCGGCCAAAAATAGTACAGGCGAGCATATATCGAAAAATTCGAATAGCCGGGTTATGGATCAATGATGCTAAAACTCATTCAAAAGAATTTATATAAGAGTTTGACAATTGACGCCAGAAGGAAAATGCATCAGTTGACCATTCAGAATCCAAAGGGGTCTCACAAATAGCGTCATCACCATGAGGAATACCCAACAGAGCTGCTAGTTCGTTGGTGCTATATTCATATTCAACATTAAACATACAGGATTTAACCGTACCGACGGCACTAGCAGTGTCTGGGTGAACCAAATAAATTAGGGAACTTAAGAATTCCCGAGTTAGCCTCCCAAAGGTGGGCTCTTTTCTAGTAAAAGTGTCATGTAATCCTAGGATGTCAACTAAATGAAAAAAACTATGATAAAGTCCTAAAGTATACAGACAGTCTTCATCGACATACCTGGTTGAGACAATTTCTCGTCCTTGCAATTTTTCAAGGATTTTCCATTGTCGGTCTCCGGGTTTGCCTTCACGAAGAACGTATCCCTTGAACTCCATTGTTGCTCCTTTGGAAGAAAATTGAAAAAATGGGTTTCAAAAATGGGTGTTGGAGTGGTTAATGGGGTAGTAGGTGGTTGAGAAAATGAGAGTTGTTGGGTGGTTAATAGGGTAGTAGGTGGTTGAGAAAATGAGAGGTTTTGGGGTTGAAAATGGAGAAAGTGGGAGGTTTTTGAAAATCTGAACGTTATAATCCCAGACCCCATGGCGGGCACCATGGTCTTGGTTGCGGGCGCCATGTTCGAAAATTGGGCTAGGCTCAAATTTTTTTTTTTGTTGGTTTGGGCTTCTTATTCCAATTTCTTCTCGTAGGTGCAAACAACAATTCTTCATTTGGTGCTTGGAAAGACCTGGCCGAACCGTCATCTTCTGATGAAACATCAATGAAGTCGCCACTGAACGTCTTTTATCCCGCTAAGAGGGAAAGGTAAACATCGAGAAAACCTAAAAAGGGAGAAATCACGGTCTTTCGACCGAGAGATCGGGTAAGGGAGTCTGTTACGCGAGGGGAAGGTATTAGCACCCCACACGCCCGTAGTACTCTACGGTATCCACTCTTGTTGTCTAATCTAATGGGTGTGGTCAAAACCTATGTCTATGGCTTAAAGCTAAAAAGGGAATGCATGCGAAACAAAAAAAGGAAAACAATGTAGGGAAAATAAAAGTTGTGCTCGATTGGGCCCTACCCCAATGCCTACGTATCCCTTTTAAGGAATCAGAGCAGCCGTAGTTCGGCTCATATATTCTGGTTGGTTTGCGTTTTTTAGTTAAGACAATGAAAACAGTCAAGATGGCAAAACATCAAATAAAACAACAAACAAACGAGATGGTAAAACATCGGCTAAATAATAACAAAGTAACATGTCAAAGATAGCGAAACACCAAATGATAAAACATTACACCTAAAAATGAAATTGAGATTCAAAGTAGGATAACCAACATGTGAGATGGCGAAACATCGGCTTTA
Source organism: Vicia faba (assembly GCA_948472305.1). Classification (NCBI taxonomy): domain Eukaryota; kingdom Viridiplantae; phylum Streptophyta; class Magnoliopsida; order Fabales; family Fabaceae; genus Vicia; species Vicia faba. The sequence continues at coordinate 84,990,698 of OX451737.1, read as the reverse complement.
AACAAGTATGCGATGGTGAAACATCGGCTAAAAGATAACAAGGTATCATGGCAAAGATGGCGAAACATCAATAAACCGGATGACAAAATATCACACCTAACAATGATATTGAGAATCAAAGTAGGATAACAAACATATGCGATGATGAAACATCGGCTTCAAACAAATGTGCGATGGCGAAACATCGGCTATAAGATAACAAGGTATCATGGCAAAGATGGCGAAACATCGGCTATAAGATAACAAGGTATCATGGAAAAGATGGCGAAACATCAATAAACCGGATTTAAAAGCAAAGCCAAGAGGTGCACAAACAAATAAGATTGATTTATATCTTTTACCTTGAAGAAGGGTTTGAGTTTATTAGAAGTGTTTTATGATTTGCCAAGAAAACAATTTTTGTTTTAAGATGCAAAATACAAAGGAAGGAAAAACAACTAAGGGAAACTAGCCTAGCAATATCCCCATCGTTATCATACAATGATTGACCCTAAGGTTGAGGATAAAGGAAATTCCTAACCTATGCTAGGATACATGGATTCCTACCTTAATCAACATGTCCAAGGAAGCTTAACAAAACTATCCTATAGGGGACAAGAAATGAGAGCGAAGTCGTGATCTCAATTTCTAAATTGAGTGACTCATCGATCAACAAAAAAAAATCCTATAGGGAGCATGCACTAAGAGCGAAGTCGTGATCTCAATTTCTTAATTGAGTGACTCATCGATCAACAATTAAAGAAAAATATCCTATTAGGAACATGCACTAAGAGCGAAGTCGTGATCTCAATTTCTAAATTGAGTGACTCATCGATCAATAGTTAAAGAAACAAACACAAACACAACACATGTATAAAAAAAAACAGACGGCCTCCTGACATATATCAGCAACATAGGTCCCATCATGCAACATAGAACTATACAAAATGAAAATAGAAGAAAGGAAATAGTGCAATACCAAACGGATAACTATCCGTAGCAACTGAGCAAGAATAAAAGAAACCCAGAGAACTTCAAGCAATCTAGCATCAGCAGACAAATCAAGTCAGAAATTACGCCATCGGGATGTAAGTATTGAGATTTTCAGATATGAACAGATCCCATGGGCAATGTATAACATTCATAATCATATATATATATATATATATATATATATATATATATATATATATATATATATATATATATATATATATATATATATATATATATATATATATATATATATATATATATATATATATATATATATATATATATATATATATATATATATATATATATATATATATATATATATATATATATATATATATATATATATATATATATATATATATATCCTGCATAGACTATTAAATATTCCAAGCACAAGAGTGGTACCAATATAATAAATTGTGTTCCACAAATAAAGTGAAACACAGTAGCCTCAAGTCAAAAATGGAAAACTTTTCTCAGAGTACCTCGCGCATTCAACAACCAAGTTAGTATTCCCATAAATAGAATGATGACTCACATAAGGGATGGATGATGACACCATAATTAAGTGAGAAAACATGATAGCAACTATCAAAACATTAGGTATGATAAACCAAAAGGAACGGGCATATGCACAATTTGGTCAAAAGTTAGAGGAATGTTGCTCCTTTCTATCACCATTTTGAATTGACAATTGAATATCAATCAAGGATCATAGGAGCTTGAGAAGAATACAATCAAAGACCATGAAGGTCAGCAGAAACCATAATTCAATCATACTCAATTACTTCATCACAACTCACAAGCATAATAGAAGAGGAATCCCACAGAATGCATCAAAGACTTAGATTTCAAGCTAACCATGGAAGAAAATCAAACAAGGACAAAATTGGAGAGTTTGTAACAACCAAAGATTAGAAGTAAAGCTTCCAAAACATGATTAGGTCATGATCAAAAGGTTAAAGTGTTGATTCTATAACATGCTACACAAGTGCATTTAAAATGCCTCAAAAATTCAACAAGGATAAAAGAAAGAAGCCAAACTACATTCATGAATAAAACTAACTTATGTAATAGGGATCCATTACTCTCAAGTCCTCATGAGACTATTATTGAAGTATCATTTCCCTTCATGTTATCATAGGCTATTTAATGACCTCAAACTCAAATTGAAAGTTCAAGTTTTAAAGTGAAAATCAACAAGAAAGCAAAAAGTCATAAAACATGCATCAAAAGGTTCAATCATTCAAACATGGGGCATTAAGTGAAATGACTTGAGTTTATGTGGATAAATAGAACCAACATGATTATTAGGTGTCCAATTATAGGCCTCACTCAAGGTCATTGGCCATCAAACAAATTTCAACAAGATATGCAAAATTAATTGGGTATCTTCACTTCAAAAATACATCAAAAAGGGAAAAGGGTTTCCATAATTCAAACAAAAATTTTCTTAGCATCCTTGAGATGTACAAGAGTCAGTAAACATGTTTTAAGTTCATGGATGGATGAGGAAAGGATCAATCAAACTTCAAATATCAAAACTAGTTGGCAAAAACCACCAAACTAGACAAGTTTTCAAAATATTTTGTGGAAAATGTCAAACCTTATCAATTAATTCAAGAACAATATTTTTAAGGACCTCAATCCATCTATGAACCTTAAACATGAACCAAATTGAATTGAAACTCAAGGCCAGTTTCTTTTTGGAATCAAAACAAGCAAAGGAATTAGCAAAACCCTAATTATTTAGAAAATGAACTCAATTATTGATTAATCAAGTTCCAATTCTAAACAAATCAAACTAAAATCATACAAAAATAAAGAAAACTCCAAAGATCAGAGAACTTATTTTTTAAAATTTTAGAATTAAAGAAAAGTCAAAAATAAAATCAAAATTCAAACCTTAAAACAATTTAAACAAAAATTCACATCTCAAAATAAAATTCCAATCAGAAGTCAGAAAAATATCCAACCAAAATTAATTCAAATATTAGAATTAAAAAACAGCATCCATGATTTTTTGTGGAATTTTTGAATTAAATGAAATATTGAAATAAAATCAAACAAACAATTAAACAATTAAACAATTATTTAATGACAAAAATGAAAACCCTAGCCAAAATTCATAAAAAGGTCAAAACAAAGTCATATTCAGACACTATGATTAAAAACAACTTATATGATTTTTTTGAGGATTTTTGAATTAAAGGAAATATTAAAACAAAAATTAAGAAGCAAACATTTCAAATAAACTTATCAAATTAAATTTCTAATCAAAAATAGAAAAAAATGCTAAACTAAAATCAGAATCAAATTCAAAATTATTTTATGAGTCAAAGATAATTTTTGTGGAATTTTTAAATCAAAAGAACTATTAAAATAAAAATAAACATTGAACAAACAATTAATTAAACTTAATGAAATTTTGAGCCAAGCAAAACATTTTTAAAAATTCCAAAAAAAAAATGACAAATACTAGAAATTATTATTAGCCTATGGTAATTTTTTCATGATTTTTGAAGATGTTTTTATCACAAAATAAAATCAGAAGAAAATCAAATAAAATCAAATAATATGAAATGCATTAAAACTTCAAATAAACCAATCTGAGCGCGCCACCTCACTTCTTCTTCAACCTCCAGCATATCAAAATATGTACATCAAAATAGGTCATGAGCCTATATTCAGATCCATCAATCGTGCTCGTTTCTCAATCAAAATCCATGAAATCAAGTGCAAATCAAAGCTAACATGGCAAGGAATTAAACACAATTCAAATCACATCAAATGGATAGCCATGGATCTAGAAATCTCAGCACAAAATCACCAAAAACTAACTGGAAATTAGAGTTGCAGAGATCTTAAACAAGCATAATACGCCAAGCCACAACCTCAAACAGTTTCAGAATCCTTCACATAACATCAACAAACAAGTATCCATGCTCAAATTTATTAATAAACAACTATATATCATGAATCAAAGTTGAGGGAGCTTACCTCAAATAAAAATTTGAATGCACAATTCCCTCAATCCAGAAGCAAATCAATGGTTCCAACTTGATCCTCTTGCTCCACTGAATGTGTCTCTGCGAAGAAATTGAAGAAACGACCAAGGAATTAAGGGATTCAAAGAAAAAATGAAGAGAAAGGAAGTTGAACTCAGATTTAGATTTCTTGCAATGGAGGCCTCTCTTTCATCAAATGAGCCTCGCTACTCAATATACAGAGTGAATAGAGGAGGGTAGGAGTGGAAATGCAAGCTTAATACCGTTGGAGGGCAAGATTGGATGTTTGTGCAAAAAATGAGGTGTGCCTAGGATCAGGTGATTTTATCGTGCATTCTTTAGCCTTTTATGCATTTTGTGGGCCAAATTACTTCAAAAAATCATCCTTAAAATCTTGGCCCTTGATTTCACATGATCTGAAAGTATTGGAGTTTTTGCAATTTTGGGCAAGTTTTGAAATTTTGGCCTCAAGAAAGTACAACAATCACATGGGCACGAAATGGATGGCATAAAGGGCTTCCATAGGTCACAAATGTGTCATGGGACTAATTATAAGTGAAGAGAATGGCTGAAAATGAAGTTCTCAAGTTTTGGCATTTTGCTTGCATGGCTAAAGTTCAATAAAATGGCATGAAATTCAAAAGACCATAAATTTCCCATACTTTTGAATTTGGACACAAATGAGTACAATTTGGGAAGGCATTGAAAAGATCTACAATCCCTTGGTTTTGAGTTTTTGCAATTTAATCCACTAAGGTCCTAAAAATTTGACATGAATTTCATTAATTTTGGAAAATGACCTATAATTTTAACTTGAGGCATGAACTTCCAAAGACCATAACACTTAACTCTTTTCCAATTTGTACATGAGACCAAAAGGATATGAAATATCACCCTCTTATCTTTCCAAGCATATTTCATTTGCATTTTTTTGATCACATGTGAATAAAATATGAAATTTTGAAGTTAAGTCCTCATTTTCCAAAATTAGAAACTTTTAGGGTTTCTTCATGAACAAGTTTCAACCCAAACCTCAATATTTTTTATCCAATGATAAAAATGGAATTGAAATATGAAAAGTACACCCTTGAATTGATGGTTGACCAAAAGTTCACTTGGTCAACCTTGACTTTGACTGATTTTGACCAAAATGACCATTTTGCCCCTTTAAATTAATTGGTCCACTTCTCTTCAAAATTGATGGTCAAAACTTCAAACATACTATCTCCCAAATATATAGAGGCCATGTACAAAATTTCACTTCAAAATTCTCAAGAAATCTTGATAAAATCCCAAACCCTAGTTTTGGTTAACACCTTAGGAGACTGATGAATCATCTCCAAAATTTCAAATCCTCTGGATATTTTGGACAATTTCTTGCACAAAGATATCTCCAATGTCAATGAGGTGTTGTGGCTTCAAAATCAAGACTTGTACATTGATCAATAGCCTTGATCAAGAAAAACCCTAATTTTGACTAGTGAATCAAAAGATTGATTCCTCTTATAATCAATCACAAACTTCAATCCTCCGATGATCCAAAGTGATGGATAAAGTATCTTGATATATGCAACAACTTTTAAGCTTGAAGGATCCATAGGTTTAGATGATAAGGTTCTACTTGAGCAACTTGTCAATGCAATCAATCTTCAAAGCCTGAGGAAGACTTGATAACCAAAGTATTTTGATCCCATCACAATGTATGAATGCAATGCAATATGATATTCATGATGAAACATAAGCCTAAATCAAGCGGGTAAATTTTTGGGTGCAACAGCTGCCCCTATTCAAATATCTTCAACATGATAAGTGAGAAAAGTGACAACTTTCGAGCGTTCAGAGTTGAAGATGATTGAATACAAAAGAACCCGAAAATTTACACTCTTGAAGAAAGAAAAAGAAGCAGAAAAAACCCCAAGACATGCGTCAGAATGAAGCTGTAATGCAGGTTGAAACTGAACGAAAAAAAAGAAGAGTAGACACAACTGAACTTTCGGACAAATGTGCCAGGGCAAAACTGGGCTTCAAAAATAGGGGGTGAGATAAAACTCAACCACAGAGTATAGGAGAAACTAAGCTCTGGAAAAGAAAATGTACGCGGGTGAGGAGACGAAACTCTGAGCTCGACCCAAAGCAAAGTGGCTAGAGTGCGTGATTCTAGGTGCACTTGATAATCTCAAACTAAGATAGACAGTATGAAGGAACTGAAAGAATCCCAGAAATGAGGAACAAAAGCGAGACGAAACTCGACTCAATAACCAGTTAGATGAAACTAAACTAGCTGAGTACTAGGACGAAACTGGATTTCACGCACGGGTAACGAGTCAAAACTCGACCCATGGCAAAGTGATGAGAGTGCATGTTTCTCAGAGCACCTATTGGTCTCAGATCAATGGATAAACAGTGATGAAAACTGATAGAAGAATCCAAGGAACAAAAGAGACAGATTTGAATCCAGGGACGCAGTACAAACACTGCACTCGGTAAATGAACACCGTCAAAGGGTTCAAGGTATGAAAGCAAAAGAGAGACAAAACTCGACTCAATAACTAGTTAGGTGAAACTAAACTAGATGAGTACAAGGACGAAACTAGGTTTCATGCACAGGCAACGGGGTGAAACTCGACCCAAAGAGAGAGTGATGAGAGCACATGTTTCTCAGAGCACCTGTTGGTCTTAGATTAATGGATAAACAGTGACGAAAACTGATAAATGAATCCAAGGAACAAAAGAGACTGATTTCAATCCAGGGACGCAGTACGAACACTGCACTCGGTAAACGAACACCATCAAAGGGTCCAAGGTATGAAAGCAAAAATGAGACGAAACTCGACTCAATAACTAGGTAGGCGAAACTAAACTAGATGAGTATCGGGACGAAACTGTATTTCATGCGCAAGGTGAGGAGACGAAACTCTGAGCTCAACCCAAAGCAAGGAGATTAAGGCGTACACCTAAAAAACTGCTTAAAGCGAATATCAGGATGGAACTGGTATTCGAAAGGTGCATAAATAGACATTGGAAAGAACCGGAGAGGGTAGTGAAGACTAAACCCGAGAAGACCACGCCAGGGCGAAACTGAACTACAGTCAAGAGTAGACACTCAAACAAACAAATGATTGACGTCAAAAAGATATTGGTATGGGGAGGAAACTGAGATAATGAGGACGAAGACCTCGCTGGGGATTTAATCCGAAGTATTAGCAGATTCACTGGGGACAACAAAAACAAAAATGGCTTATGTTCCGATGCATGTTTGAATTCTTTCTATATAGCACAATGCTCCATGTAATGGAAATGCTACGCGTTTTGGTAAATGTAATGTAATGATGCATGTTTAGAAGTTTCACTGGGGAATGGCCAATTGAGAAGCCCAAACACCAAGAAGTCAGAATCTTTTGTGACTTGCAAAAATAAATTGCAAAATCCAAAGAAGAGGAGAAAATATGGGGAACCGCTGGACAGGGAACCTCGAAGAGATAAAGCTTTGCGGGGAATAACAACCGAGAAACCAGTAGAAGCGGGCCATAAACATTGAGAGGAGCTGCAAAAATAAATTGCGAACTCCTAGAGAAGATCAAATCGACACTGTAGCTTCTGGAGAGGGCCGCCTTCTGAAGATTAGACAATGAGGGAGAAGATCAGGGCAAGACTGTAATCTCTGGAAAAGACAGTGTGCGGCCGTGTTGAGGATGACACCAAGACAACAAACCCGACGCGAGGGGTGAAAACCTTTGGTGGGGGAACAAAGCTTTGCTGAGGAAACGGGACTTCACCGGAGAGACAAAACTCTGTTGAAGATTTTTTTTGTTGGAGAGATTTTTCTTGGAATGCAACCATTGGATGGATCATGCAGATAGTCACATAGTATCGACCTTACTGGGGATAAATAAAGATCTTAACATAAGGATGCCCCAATCAACAGACCGACTGGAAAATGAGAGCTCATGGCGAGGGATCTCTGTTGGCACTCTGTTGGGGATATGCGATATCCTCAAATCCGAAGTCTTAGAATGAAGCTCTTAAAAGAAGATTCTTGGGGAAACAAAACTTCGCTGCGGAAACGAAACTTCACTAGGGATAGGTAAAGCCTATTCATACATGGGATTTTTCTAACAAAAGAAAACCAGATATTCCCTTCCTGACAACATTAAGCTCTTTACAAGTGTTCAACGTGTAAACTCTTTTTTTTGATGTTAAACAAATGTTTTGCATGCAAAAAGATGTCTATTTTGGGAATGACCGATCTGATGCGACGATTATTTAAGCCTTGAAGTTGAAAACCTTAACAAAGTGACGCATCTCTGTCGTGAATGAATCACTGGCTAGAGTGCAAAAAATTTTAAAACTTTTCTTCCCCCTTTTAAAAAAAAAAAAGAGTCAAGATGCGGGTGATAAGATGCCAACATGAATATGCAACACACATTCGGGAGTTTAGGAAACATTATCCTGTTGTAGTATGCTTTCAAGTTAAACCCTTGTTTCAGTTAGGACTTTTAGAGGTTGTAACGTGGCCTGGTTCGAGGTTTTTTTAGAAAAAAGTTTTTCAAGGCTCAAGTTATTTGGTGCCCACCCCCTTCGTGATATTCTCCTGTCCTAGGTTCAGTTGACTTATCACAAGCCATTATCTTTCAAAAGGATTTATAATGGTTGAGTGATCACGACAAATTCTCCAACATGATTGTCACTTAACTTTTGCTGCTTTTGTTTTTGATATTATTGTTCCACTTCTTTTGATGAAAATTTTATTGGATAATCTTTTTCGGCCTTTTAGGCTCTGCTTTTCCCTAACTTTTTCCTGGACAAAATCTCTTGAATTTTAATTTTCGGAGTCCAGCGGGACGCCCTAACTTTTGCCTATGCGACTTGTTTTCAAGTTTCAACTTAGTGGGGCTTTTTGTTTCTTTCTTATTCATACTTTCCACTTTGAACAAGTCAATGTGACTTTAGGTCTTTGACCTTTTTCTTTCTTTCTCTCTTTTTTTTTTTGAAGAAAACAAATGCTTCATTCCTTGGTCGGCGAGGGATAACCATTATTGTATCGATTCGATCTCGACCTTAGGACTTTGTGAGGAAATGAACATCATGGTTTAGACATTTTTCATGATCACATGATGCGAAATATAAAATGTGGTGATCCTCAGATGGGACATTCCTTCTGAAATTTGAATGCTTGGTCAAATTAACTGAACATCTACTCTGCCCCTGGTTAAAAAAATAAGGTTTTTTTTAACGGAAAAGAAACTCCTACTTCGAAGGCTCAGAGGGGTAAACGAGGGTCTAACTCCCTTATATCTCCGGTGTTTAGGGATTGAAACAATGCCTGTACATCGTCAACGGGGTTCTATTCAAAAGTATACCATTACAATCATCGTTTTCAGCTAAACTCCTTCCTCCAAACTCTTGGCTAAGCAAAAGAATTGGCACAATTGGTATCAAAATACCTGAAAAAATCGATTAAAGAGTGATTCTGGATGGATTAAGTAAAATGAAACAATTTCATTAAGGCAAAAATATTCAACGCATCAAGACTGACATTCGACCATAAACAAAATCCTATATGTAGACAATGCTAAAACAATCAATCAAGATAACACATGAAAGTGCGGAAAAGAACGTAATAAAAGCCATTATAGGGAAGAAATATCTCCAACTAGGTTTGCCGATCTCGCCGACCTTCTGTAATCTTGATATTACCCTGACCTATGACCTTTACCAACAACACGGAGCTGTGAAACAAATGGCAAGGCATCCACCAGTAAAGTGAATGAAAATCCTATCAATCAGAGAACTAAACACGCCCCTTGCACAACAATATTGTGTTTGTTATCCGTATTTCAAGCGATCAACTAACCATGACTTAGATCACCATTTCCGTGTAAGGCCCACGAAGTTTATATGCACATGCTTATCAAAATATTGGACGTTTTTGCAAACAAAATAGTAAAAAGGGAGAAAAGAAACGTATACGTATACTTGAAAGAAGACATTCTATTGATTTTGAGAAATCAGCCTGTGAAAAAGGCATTTACATTTGGAAGCAAGAAATTATTTAAATCAAAGCAAACAAGTGTTTACAAATGGCAATGTGAATGTGAATATCCATCAAGTCCCGACTCTGCTATGACTCTTATGAATCTCACGCTTTCATCTTCCTGCTTTCAGACAGATCATTCTTGGATTAACTTCGAGCTTATGCCAGGTGACGGTACGAAGGAAAGAAACAAAGGATCTCATGCCGAGCGTAGTCATTTGCTTTAAGTCCCAAACTTTTTCCTGAATCTCCCTTTTGGGTTTTCGATTCACCAGGACACCCTCTTTTTGCCTAAACCGCCCTTTCGGGTTTTCAGTTTAGCGGGTTTTTTTTATTATTATTTTTTTATGCAAAGTATTTTTTAACTACGTCAACATTCACAGGGAGAGGGAAGTACTCTCCATCCATAGTCGTGAGCATCATCGCACCTCTAGAGAAAATTTTTCTGACCACGAAAGGACCTTCATAAGTCGGAACCCACTTGCCCCTGGGATCTCCCTGGGGGAGAATTATCCTTTTTAGCACAAGGTCACCTGGCTTGTAACACTAAGGCCGTACCCTCTTATCAAAAGATTTCCTCATCCTTTGCTGATATACCTGACCATGACATACAACCGTCAACCTCTTCTCGTCAATAAGTTCCAACTGATCTAGCCGATTCTGTACCCATTCACTTTCATCCAGCTCAACATCCCTCATGATCCTAAGAGAAGGAATCTCGACTTCTACCAACAATATTGCTTCCATGCCGTAAACCAATGAAAATGGGGTTTCCTTAGTCGAAGTACACACAGTGGTGCGATAACCATGCAAAGTGAAAGGAAACATCTCATGCTAATCTTTATAGCTTACCACCATCTTTTGTATGATCTTCTTAATATTCTTATTGGACGCTTCGACAACACCGTTCATCTTTGGTCGGTATGGGGAAGAGTTATGATGCTTGATTTTGAAGGACTCACAAAGCTCCTTCATCATTTTGTTGTTTAAATTAGACCCATTATCAGTAATGATCTTTTCAGGCACTCCGTAGCGGAAAATAATATTATGCTTAATGAACCGAGTTACCACCTGCTTGGTGACATTGGCATAGAATGCAACTTCAACCCATTTTGTAAAATAATCGATGGAAACCAGAATGAAACGGTGCCCGTTGGATGCAGTCAGTTCAATTTTGCCAATCATATCAATTCCCCACATCGCAAACGACCAACGGGAAGTCAAGACATTCAAAGGTACTGGCGGCACATGTACCTTGTCAGCATAGACTTAACATTTGTAGCAAACCCTTGCATGATTGTAACATTCAGTCTCCATGATGGACCAATAATAACCTGCTCGCAAAATATTTTTGGCCATGGTATGCCCACTGGAGTGAGTCCCGAAGTCACCCTCATGTATCTCTTCAATGATTCTAGCTTCTTCTTTCTTGTCAACACATCTAAGCAGTAAACCGTCATGATGCCTTATATACAACACACCACCACTGAGAAAGAACTTGGCTGAAAATCTTCTCAAGAACTTCTTATCTGTGAAGGATGCGTCTTTAGGGTACTCTTGTGTTTCAAGATATCGTTTAACATCATAAAACCAAGGATTACCATCTGATTCCAAACTAGCCTCAAAACAGAAAGCTGGCTCACTCAAACTTCTGATGGTAATGGAAGGTGCCTCATTAGCCCACTAAACCTTGAACATGGAGGACAAAGTTACCAGTGCATCAGCTAGATTGTTTTCTTCTCTGGGAATGTGCTTAAACGTGATCTCTTCGAAGTACGGAATCCACTTCATAACATGCTCACGATAGGGAATTAGGTTCTGATGGTGAGTCTCCCAATCTCCATTAATCTGGCTGGTAACAAGATTGGGTTCCCCGTAAACTTTCAAAAATTTGATGCGCAGGTCGATTGCCGCTTCAATGCCATAAATGCAAGCCTCATATTCGACCATGTTGTTAGTGCAATCGAAGCAAATACGAGCCGTGAAAGGAATGTGGTACCCCTCAGGGGAAGTGATAATAGCTCCGACGCCATTGCCCATGGCATTGGAGGCACCATAAAAAACAAGCGTCCAACGTGATCTCGGATCAGGTCCTTCGTCTGGGTCTGGCATATTACAATCCCGAATATACACAATTTCCTCATCTGGAAAATCAAACTTCATTGGTTCATAATCGTTCATGGGCTGATGAGCAAGATGGTCGGCCAATACACTACCCTTAATTGCTTTTTGAGTAGTGTATTAGATATCATATTCGGTGAGTATCATCTACCAACGGGCTACCCTGCCTGTAAGAGCTGGCTTCTCGAAAATGTACTTGATTGGATCCATTTTGGATATCAAGTAGGTGGTGTGACTTAACATGTACTGCCTCAAACGTTTGGCGGCCCATGCAAGCGCACAACAAGTCTTTTCCATCAATGAGTAACTCGACTCGTATTCCATAAACTTATTACTCAAGTAGTAAATAGCCTACTCTTTCTTCCCTGTCTCGTCGTGCTGACCAAGGACACAATCCATTGAGCTCTCCAACACAGTTAGATACATGATTAGTGGCCTTCCTTCCACTGGCGGAATGAGTATCAGAGGTTCATGCAAATACTCCTTTATTTTGTCAAAGGCCTTCTGACAATCCTCATTCCATTTTACTGTCTGACTTTTCTTCAACAATTTGAACAAAGGTTCACAGGTGGCTGTGAGATGAGAAATAAATCTAGAAATGTAGTTTAATCTTCCCAAGAAACCACGTACTTCCTTCTATGTCCTTGGTTCAGGCGTTTCCTAGATCGCTTTTACCTTGGCCGGGTCCACCTCGATACCTTTTTCACTTACAATAAAACCCAACAGCTTGCCGGATCTCACCCCAAAGGTGCACTTATTCGGATTCAACCTCAGCAAGAACTGCCTTAGTCTCTCGAACAATTTTTCCAGATGAACAAGATGTTCCTCTTCCGTGTCAGACTTAGCAATCATATCATCCACATATACCATAATCTCTTTGTGAATCAAATCATGAAAGAGAGTGACCATGGCGCGCTGATATGTTGCCTCGGCATTTTTCAAACCAAACGACATCACTTTATAACAGAAAGTTCCCCAAGGCGTGATAAATGTTGTCTTCTCCATATCCTCTGGAGCCATCTTAATCTGATTGTAACCCGAAAAACCATCCATGAACGAAAACACTTTTGAATGAGCAGTATTATCGACCAACACATCAATATGCGGAATAGGGAAGTCATCGTTAGGGCTGGCCCTGTTCAAATCCATATAATCCATGCACATCCAGACCTTACCATCCTTCTTGGGTACAGGCACAATATTTGAAATCCATGGAAGATAATTGATGACCTTTAAGAAATTCGCGTCCAACTGCTTCTGGACCTCCTCCTTGATCTTCTTGGACATCTCAGGATGAGTTCTTCGGAGCTTTTGCTTGATAGGGGAACAACCTTCTTTGAGCAGTAATCGATGCACCACTATGTTTGTATACAACCCAGGCATATCCTCATAAGACCAAGCAAAGATATCAGAATACTCACGGAGTAGCTCAATCAATCTGACCTTTATACTTTCTTCAAGATCTTCCCCTATCTTGACTTCTCTTCTTACCTCTTCTGTGCCAATATTCACCACCTCAATTGAATTTTGATTTGGCTGGATAACCTTCTCCTATTGTTTTAACAATCTTAATAATTCCTCAGGAAGACCATAATCCTCATATGCTTCTTCTTCAGCTTGATAAATAGGAGTATCAAAGTCATAATGAGCCATAGCATAGTCGTTATCAATATAATAGGTGGTGGAAGTGCATCTGCATGAACGACATTTTGGCGTTTTTTAGTGACAGTGTGTGAAAAGAGAAACATTGCCATTCAAATAAAAAAGAAATGGAGAAAAATTTTGATTGCAAAAACATCCTTTATTTCATGATAAACTTTTGAAAATAAACATGGTGGCCCTACACAAATGATCCACCACGCCTTGGGCATAGCGTATGAATTATTATATGATAAAAAAAGAATACAAGAAAATTACTCCTCAGCGCTTGAAACTTGGATAACATCTACAAAAGTCCAATTGTTGAGTGTCTGGCCTTGAATACTCGGACGAATCCAATCTTCGATATTGTAGCCATCAACCCTATCGTTGCCAAGTGCATTGACATGTCCTTCTTGAACAGCACAAGGACGGGAAAACTTCACAGGAGTAGATAAACTAGATGCTCTAGGAGTTGTATTCTACTGATCTGGGCTAAAACCAAGACCAAATTTATTAAATTTTGGGGTAACGTCCAGCACCTGACCCCAACCTTCAGGGTTACCATTTTCCACCATAGCTCTCGCATCCTTGAGAGAAGACATAACAGTTTCAGGTTTCCTTTTCTGCTCTGGAGGAGGAAAATTGACAGCATGAACTGTCTCAAATGCCTGAAATGGAGTCTCATGTATCTCGCCTTCAACTTCAACATAGCGGAATGATGTCAAATGACTCATGATGTAATATTCCTCGCCGCACACAGTTATCACCTTTCCCTCTGCCGAATACTTGAGTTTCTGATGAAGAGTAAAAGTGACTTCCCCTGCTTTATGAATCCACGGCCGCCCCAACAAACAACAATACACTGGTTGTATATCCATCACAAAAAATGTAGCTGTGAAGGTGCAAGGACCAACCTTGATTGGTAACTCCACCTCCCCAAACATTGACCTTCGATACCCATCAAACGCCTTCACCATCAAATCACTAGGGCGTAGCTCCAGTCCAGAATAATCAATTTTCATCAATGCTGACTTAGGAAATACATTTAAAGACGACCCTGTGTCCACCAAAACCCGGGATAAAGTAGTGCCCCTGCACTCCATTGAAATATGCAACGCTTTGTTATGGTCTCGCCCCTCCGGAGGAAGATCAAAATCTGTGAAGCCCAAACCGTTCCCGGTAGATATGTTAGCACAAACATTCTCAAACTGATTGACTGTTATCTCATGTGGCACGAACGCATTCTTTAACAACTTCATCAAAGCATTTCTGTAAGGTTCTGAATAAATCAACAGAGACAAGATAGACATCTTAGAAGGAGTATGGCTCAGATGATCAATTATGCTATAATCACTCTTTCTGATAATTCACATTAACTCTTCAACCTCATCGGGAACTGAAGAAGCTTCTGGTATCGGAATTGGTTGAGTCACATTGGCTGGCGTAACCCTTGGATTACCAATCATCGCCTGCTGTTTTCCTTTTTCTCTCGCAGAAGCATCTTCCGTGTATTTCACATTGGAAGGACCAAATACTCTCCCGCTTCTAGTCATTCGAACCACGCCAGAAAAATTATGGACTTCCCCTTCATTATCTTCAGCATGTTCTTCCTCAGACAAACGAGTACTTACCTCCTGCTTCACCCCATGGTAATAAACATCAGCACCATAATGCCATGGGATGGCCTTCTCGCTGGTATATGGTATGGGACCAGGTACCGTAATCATCAAAGGAGGTGCCCTAGATGGGGTAGGAATACGCACAGGGGTGTAAGGAATAGATACCACAACAACATCTTCTTCGGTAACCTTATGGTAGCTCGGTTTTCTATCAACTGCAGGGAACCCTCCTTTATCATCAACTGGATACCGACTTTTAAATCATCACAGCCCTTCGATTTCTCTCTACATTTGGCACACTCTGAAGTTTAACCCAGGAAAATAGAATTGTCAAGCAAATACCTCTTAACATACCACAACTAAGTAGTTACTTATTCCACATTCATGATTAAATTCAACACTTTACCATTATCATCAATCACATTAACAGCACCCCCTCGATGCCTAGGCATTGGGTTCTGAGTAACATTCAGACCAGTCACTGGAGTAAACTCAATTTCCTTAGCATCCAACAAGTCTTGTATTTTTCACTTCAATGCAAAGCAATTGTCAGTAGAATGACCAAATCCGCCTGAATGGAATTCACATCTTGCGTTAGCATCATAGTTAGGAGTAAGTCTTGCGGGTGGTGGTGGCATATTTCTCAAACTAATCAACTTCAAATCGAGCAAATGGTGGAGTGCTTCAGTAAGACATACCGGCAAGGGATCAAATTTTCTCAACTGTCTATGCTGTTGATTATTATACTGACGGGGAGCATCTTGCTGTCTTTGTTGTTGAGGCACTGTATTTGGTCTCTGCTGTAGAGGAGCATTAACAGGAATAGAAACAACATTGATTTGTTGGTGCTGACGATCCTCTCCTCTTCCTCTATGAGAGTAAACTTCACTTGCGCCGCCTTCCTTTTTATTAGGGTAAGTGTTGAATAGTTTCTTACTGCCCCCTGATGAGCCACTAGAACTTCCAATCTGAATTTCCCCCAATTTCAACCCTACTTCAATTCTTTCACCAGCCATAACCAAGTCTACAAATCCCGTCGAAGTACTTCCTATCATGTGCTCATAGAATGGCCCTTGCAGGATACTCATAAACATATCAATGAGTTATCTCTCCATGAGTGGAGGTTGAAACCTCGCAGCCAACTCACACCACCTATGAGCGTATTCCTTGAAAGACTCTCTTGGTCCCTTTGACAGATTCTGTAACAGAGTGCGATTAGGCACCATATCCATATTGTACCGATAATGTTTGACAAAAGCCCGAGCAAGATTATTCCAGCAACGAGTATGGGTTTTCTCCAACTTTATGTACCACTGCAGGGATACCCCAGATAGGCTATCCTGGAAAAAAGTGAATCAAAAGCCCCTGATCCTCAGTATGCACCGACATCTTTCGGAAATAAGCAGTTGCATGAGTAACAGGACATGACGTTCTGTTGTACCTTTCAAATACAGGAGGCTTGAACTTTGGAGGAACTTTCACCCCAGACACCAACCCGAGATCATTAGAATCCATACCAAGGGCTCCTTGCCCTTCCACAACCTTCAAATGTTCTTCCAACAACCGATACTTCCTATCCTCAACCTGAACTTCCGGCTCTGAACTCCGAACAGAAAACTGATCTTTATCCTGGTCAAAGTTAAAATCCTGCTCCTGATAGCCCGTTACACCGCCCTGATTATCTCTTATGTTCCCCACAAGACGAGGTCCCGGAGACGGGGGAAACTGCCCCACGTTGCGCACAAAAAGGTTTCCGGGCATCCCGTGAAAATTTCCAACAGGCTGATCTTGCACATCCCCCAATCTTACAGAAATGTCCTAATAGAGCCCTTGATTTCCACCATCCCCTGGATAGCGGCGCTGGTTGTTGACAATGGCAGCTAGTTCATCTTGTCGGCGATTCACATTGGTGATGACCTCCATGAACTGGGTCATCTGAGTAGCCATATGGGTCATTATTTCAGCGAGTTCAGCTTGAACTTGTTCCATCTCTCTTGGAAAATTGTTTTTGGTTAAATACCGATGAGTAGTCGTCTTGAATTCTGAATTAGAAAAGCATAAGAATAAGAATATCGTCTTGAGATAACCTGTAATGTTATGAAATGCATGATGTGCATGATATGTTTGTCATTTCCCGGTATTCAAGAGTTCTCTTATTCATCAATCACGACACGCAACCAAAAATAATCAAGCATACAATCAAAGGGAAAAAAGACAATAAGACAAACACTTAAATTACTTACAAACAAAAGAAACGATGTTCAAGTGACTTCAAACATTTAAGATTGTAGTAATAAACAACAAAATACATGTTTCAAAGTAAACTTATCAAAAACCTGAATAATAGAAACAAACAATGGTCCCTTCCAACAATCCTTGGGGTGACCAAATACACCAAAGGTAAGTAACAAAACTAAATTTCCGGAACAAGACACGCTTCAAGGTGTTGACAATACTCTTCAATCCTGACTTTCTCCTTCAAAAGTTGTGATGCGACTACCTTACTTTCTTGAAACCGATCCTCTGCGACACGCCTCTGGGCTACTTCCTTCTTAAGCTGAGCATCTTTGTCTTTGAGCTGTTTCTCCAAGTTTTTAATCTTCTTCTCGTAGCTATTCTCAGATGCCTGAAGCTTCTGGCACTCTTGCTGTGTCTTACTCAACTCTTCTTCCATTTCAGCATGAGACCTCTTCCTAAAACTGGTTGCATCTGAAGTTTCCCCTTGAGCTTCTTTGAGTTTGCGAGCTAAGTCGGCCCTTTCTTGATCTACCCAATAAAGTTTCATCCCTGCCTCGTGGTCTTTTTCACAAAGTTGAATGTTCTCAACATGAACCTGGGTGAACACCTCGATAGGCATCGTGTTACTCAGAATAGTAGGAGGTTGCTCACATATAGGAGCCGACCTTGCAAATGGTAACCGTAAAATCTTAACCCTGTCTCTAATCCATTCCAAGTAAGGCACCCTAGCAATAGGAACCTTTTTGCCCAAAGTAGTTCTATCCTTCCTGTGAATTCCCTTCCAAGCAATTGTCACTCTTTTCAACATCACAGGATCACTTCCTCTGACAAAATACACTGATTCAGACACCTCCTCAACCTTTTGCGGTCCATCCATTGCATATCCCAATTGACGATAAGCAAGCACAGGGTTATAGTTGATACACCCCTTAGTTCCTATGAGGGTAACATTAGTGAAATCTCCACAGCTAGTGATAATACTTCGTACTTCCCCCATGTCATAATTCCATCGGATATCAAATGAAGTAAGGTTGACAAGTCTTTATGACCATCAGAGAGAATGTCTGGTATCCACGAAAGGGCTACTTACCGATAGGTGAAACTTAAACCATTGATACAACATCGAATGACATAAACTTACATTACCTCCTTTTCCATGCCTGAAATTAATGGTGCAAAGAGTATCTTCCAAGAGTGTCGGTACCGGGTTCTTATTTCTAAAAACACAAATAGCCGTCAAATCCATAAAATTTCTCTTGCGAGGGAAGAGGATGATCCCGTATATCATGAGAGAAAACAGAGAGCTGAAGTCACTCCAATTCCCTTTCTTTGCCCAGTCTTCCGCTTTCTTCACTAAAAAATCCAAATCAAACCCTGTAGTACCCTCACTTGATTTCCAATTGTCTTTCACCTCTTTCCAACTCAAATGAAGAATTTCAGCAATAACTTCGAACTTCAGCTTCTCTGGCACTTGTGCAAAAGGAATTTCATCGGACAACTTGATATTAAGTAGGTACGCGTACTCTTCTAGTGTGGGAACCAGTTTATAATCTTGAAAAGTAAAACACCGTAATTCCTTGTCATAGAACTGGAAGAGGGTGATCAAAGCCATTGGGTCAACTGAAGTGTTAAGGATTAGTAACAAATTGCCATAATTTTTGTTGAAATTATTCAGAACGTCACTCTTCAGATAAGAACTCAACCTCTTCAATTCGGACACATCAATAGTAGGATTCTAATAAGCGAATGTATGCCTGTTGGGCTCTTTAACACGAACTGAATCATACTCATCTGGTGGGAGGCCAGTCATTTCTGATGGAAAGAAGACTCTCGAATGTCCCTGGAAGATGACATGTGCATGCTAGTTATTTTTTATACATCATTTTTTTTTAGAAATAAATATGCTATGATGCAACATGACAGGATCAAAGTTTCACACTGGATAATGGCTGGACCATTACAGAACAACACCACTCAAGATCAAAAGAAAATCCCAAAGCTTCAAAACTATCATGGGAACCTGAGTCACCTTCGCAACACAAAGTCACCAACAGTACCTGTACCTGTAAGAAAAGTTTTCCTGCCCCTCTCACGGGTGTAGTCTAGGTCAAGGTAAGGTTAAAAGCCAAATCAGAGTACAAGAGTTCTATTGTCGGTATCATCAAACGATAACACCCATCTGAACTACCTATGAAGTCATGGGTCTCATGGTCAGGACTACAAAGCATCCGCCTCATAGCTGCCATGGCCACTCTATTCCTAGTTCCTATGGAATTCACTCATAGCCTGGGTATGAGGCCTTTTACCTCATGGAACAACCCACCCACCAAGAAATCCAGAATCCAAACAGTCCAGCCAAATCCAGTATGCAGAAAGTAAAGCGCACATAGGATGCAATGAAAACAGATAAATATGCAAAGTGGTAAAATAAACACCCAAAAAGAAAACAAACAAGAGCTAGGATCGACTCCGGGATGGACCAGCAAGAGGTCAATCTGTCCCCAGTGAAGTCTCCAGCTTGAATGACCTGTCCTAACCGTCATCTTCTGATGAAACATCAATGAAGTCGCCACCGAACGTCTTTTATCCCGCCAAGAGGGAAAGGTAAACATCGAGAAAACCTGAAAAGGGAGAAATCACGGTCTTTCGACTGAGAGATTGGGTAAGGGAGTCTGTTACGCGAGGGGAAGGTATTAGCATCCCACACGCCCGTAGTACTCTACGATATCAACTCTTGATGTCTAATCTAATGGGTGTGGTCAAAACCTATGTCTATGGCTTAAAGCTAAAAAGAGAATGCATGCGAAAGAAAAAAAGGAAAACAATGTAGGGAAAATAAAAGTTGTGCTCGATTGGGCCCTACCCCAATGCCTACGTATCCCTTTTAAGGAATCAGAGCAGCCGTAGTTCGACACATATATTCTGGTTGGTTTGTGTTTTATAGTTAAGACAACAAAAACAGTCAAGATGGCAAAACATCAAATAAAACAATAAACAAATGAGATGGTAAAACATCGGCTAAATAATAACAAAGTAACATGTCAAAGATAGCGAAACACCAAATGATAAAACATCACACCTAACAATGACATTGAGAGTCAAAGTAGGATAACCAACATGTGCAATGGTGAAACATCGGCTTTAAACAAGTATGTAATGGCGAAACATCGGCTAAAAGATAACAAGGTATCATGGAAAAGATGGTGAAACATCAATAAACCGGATGACAAAATATCACACCTAACAATGATATTGAGAATAAAAGTAGGATAACAAACATGTGCGATGGCGAAACGTCGGCTTCAAACAAATGTGCGATGGCGAAACATAGGCTATAAGATAACAAGGTATCATGGCAAAGATGGGGAAACATCCATAAACCGGATTTAAAAACAAAGCCAAGAGGCGCACAAACAAATAAGATTGATTTTATATCTTTTACCTTGAAGAAGGGTTTGAGTTTATTAGAAGTGTTTTATGATTGGCCAAGAAATCAATTTTTGTTTTAAGATGAAAAATGCAAAGGAAGGAAAAACAACTAAGGGAAACTAGCCTAGCACTATCCCTAGTGTTATCATACAATGATTGACCCTAAGGTTGAGGATAAAGGAAATTCCTAACCAATGCTAGCATACATGGATTCTTACCTTAATCAACATGTCAAAGGGAGCTTAACAAAACTATCCTATAGGGGACAGGAAATGAGAGCGAAGTCGTGATCTCAATTCCTAAACTGAGTGACTCATCGATCAACAAAAAAAATAATATAAATATCCTATAGGGAGCATGCACTGAGAGCGAAGTCGTGATATCAATTTCTAAATTAAGTGACTCATCGATCAACAATTAAAGAAAAATATCCTATGGGGAACATGCACTGAGAGCGAAGTCGTGATCTCAATTTCTAAATTGAGTGACTCACCGATCAATAGTTAAAGAAAAAAATACAAACACAACACATGTATCAAACAAAACATAGGGCCTCCTGACATATATCAGCAATAGAGGTCCCATCATGCAACATAGAACTATACAAAATGAAAATAGAAGAAAGGAAATAGTGAAATACCAAACGGATAACTATCCGTAGCAACTGAGCAAGAATAAATGAAACCCAGAGAACTTCAAGCAAGCTAGCATCAGTAGACAAATCAAGTAAGAAATTACGCCATCAGGATGTAAGTATTGAGATTTTTAGATATGAACAGATCCCATGGGCAATGTATAGCATTCATAATCACATATATATATATATATATATATATATATATATATATATATATATATATATATATATATATATATATATATATATATATATATATCCTGCATAGACTATCAAACATGCCAAGCACAAGAGTGGTACCAATATAATAAATTGTGTTCCACAAATAAAGTGAAACACAGTAGCCTCAATTCAAAAATGGAAAACTTTTCTCAGAGTACCTTGCGCATTCAACAGCAAAGTTAGTATTCCCATAAATAGAATGATGACTCAAATAAGGGATGGATGATGACACCATAATGAAGTGAGAAAACATGATAGAAACTATCAAAACGTTAGATATGATAAACTAGAAGGAACAAGCATATGCACAATTTGGTCAAAAGTTAGAGGAATGTTGCTCCTTTCTATCACCATATTAAATTGACAATTGAATATCAATCAAGGATCAAAAGAGCTTGAGAAGAATACAATAAAACACCATGAAGGTCAGTAGCAACCACAATTCAATCATAATCAATTACTTCATCACAACTCACAAGCATAATAGAAGAGGAATCCCACACAATGCATCAAAGACTTAGATTTCAAGCTAACCATGGAAGAAAATCAAACAAGGACAAAATTAGAGAGTTTGTAACAACCAAAGATTTGAAGTAAAGCTTCCAAAAAATTATTAGGACATGATCAAAAGGTTAAAGTGTTGATTCTATAACATGCTGCACAAGTGCATTCAAAATGCCTAAAAAATTCAATAAGGATAAAAGAAAGAAGCCAAACTCCATTCATGAATAGAACTAACTTAAGTAATAGGGATCCATTACTCTCAAGTCCTCATGAGACTATCATTGAAGTATAATTTCCCTTCATGTTATCATAGGCCATTTAATGACCTCAAACTCAAATTGAAAGCTCAAGTTTTAAAGTGAAAATCAACAAGAAAGCAAAAAGTCATAAAACATGCATCAAAAGGTTCAATCATTCAAACATGGGGAATTAAGTGAAATGACATGAGTTTATGTGGATAAACAGAACCAACATGATCATTAGGTGTCCAATTATAGGCCTTGCTCAAGTTCATTGGCCATCAAACAAATTGCAACAAGATATGCAAAATTAATTGAGTATCTTCACTTCAAAAATACCTCACAAAGGGAAAAGGGTTTCCATAATTCAAAAAAAAATTTTCTTAGAATACTTGAGATGTACAAGAGTCAGCAAACATGTTTTAAGTTCATGGATGGATGAGGAAAGGATCAATCAAACTTCAAATATCAAAACTACTTGGCAAAAACCACCAAACTAGACAAGTTTTCAAAATATTTTGTGGAAAATGTCAAACCTTATCAATTAATTCAAGAAAAATCTTTTTAAGGACCTAAATCCATCTATGAACCTTAAACAAGAACCAAATTGAATTGAAACTCAAGGCCAATTGCTTTTTGGAATCAAAACAAACAAAGGAATTAGCAAAACCCTAATTATTTAGAAAATGAACTCAATTATTGATTAATCAAGTTCCAATTCTAAACAAATCAAACTAAAATCAAACTAAAATCATACAAAAACAAAGAAAACTCCAAAGATCAGAGAACTTATTTTTATAAATTTTAGAATTAAAGAAAAGTCCAAAATAAAATCAAAATTCAAACCTTAAAACAATTTAAACAAAAATTCACATCTCAAAATAAAATTCCAATCAAAAGTCAGAAAAATATCCAACCAAAATTATATTCAAATATTAGAATTAAAAACCAGCATCCATGATTTTTTGTGGAATTTTTTAATTAAATGAAATATTGAAATAAAATCAAACAAACAATTAAAAAATTAAACTATTATTTAATGACAAAAATGCAAACCCTAGCCAAAAGTCATAAAAAGGTCAAAACAAAATTATATTCAGATAATATGATTAAAAACAAACTTATATGATTTTTTTGAGGATTTTTGAATTAAAGGAAATATTAAAACAAAAATTATGAATCAAACATTTCAAATAAACTTCTCAAATTAAATTTCTAATCAAAAACAGAAAAAATGATAAACCAAAATCAGAATCAATTTCTAAATTATTTTATGAGTCAAAGATAATTTTTGTGGAATTTTTAAATCAAAAGAACTATTAAAATAAAAATAAACATTGAACAAACAATTAATTAAACTTAATGAAATTTTGAACCAATCAAAACATTTTTAAAAATTCCAAAAAAAAAAATGACAAATACTAGAAATTATTATTAGCCTATGGTAATTTTTCATGATTTTTGAAGATATTTTGATAACAAAATAAAATCAGAAGAAAATCAAATAAAATCAAATAATATGAAATGCATTAAAACTTCAAATAAACCAATCAGAGCGCGCCACATAACTTCGTCTTCAACCTCCAGCATATCAAAATGTGTACAACAAAATAGGTCATGAGCCTATATTCAGATCCATCAATCGTGCTCGTTTCTCAATCAAAATCCATGAAATCAAGTGCAAATCAAAGCTAACATAGCAAGGAATTAAACACAATTCAAATCACATCAAATGGATAGCCATGGATCTAGAAATCTCAGCACGAAATCACCAAAAACTCACTGAAAATTAGAGTTGCAGAGATCTTAAACAAGCATAATACGCCAAGCCAAAACCTCAAACAGTTTCAGAATCGTTCACATAACATCAACAAACAAGTATCCATGATCAAATTCAACAATAAACAACTATATATCGTGAATCAAAGTTGAGTGAGCTTACCTCAAATCAAAATATGAATGCACGATTCCCTCACTTCAGAAGCAAATCAATGGTTCCAACTTGATCCTCTTGCTCCACTGAATGTGTCTCTACAAAGAAATTGAAGAAACGACCAAGGAATTAAGGGATTAGAAGAAAAAATGCAGAGAAAGGAAGTTGAACTTAGATTTGGATTTCTTGTAATCGAGGCCTCTCTCTCATCCAATGAGCCTCTCTACTCAATATACAGAGTGAGTAGAGGAGGGTAGGAGTGGAAATGCAAGCTTAATACCGTTGGAGGGCAGGATTGGAAGTTTGTGCAGAAAATGAGGTGTGCATAGGATCAGGTGATTTGCTCGTGCATTCTTTAGCCTTTTATTCATTTTGTGGGCCAAATTAATTCAGAAAATCATCCTTAAAATCTTGGCCCTTGATTTCACATGATCAGAAAGTATTGGAGTGTTTGCAATTTTGGGCAAGTTTTGAAATTTTGGCCTCAAGCAAGTACAACAATCACATGGGCACGAAATGGCTGGCATAAAGGGCTTCCATAGGTCACAAATGTGTCATGGGCCTGATTATAAGTGAAGAGAATGGCTGAAAATTAAGTTCTCAAGTTTTGGCATTTTGCTTGCATGGCTAAAGTTCAATAAAATGGCATGAAATTCAAAACGCCATAACTTTCCCATACTTTTGAATTTGGACACAAATGAGTATAATTTGGAAATGTATTTAATGGATATACAATCCCTTGGTTTTGAGTTTTTGCAATTGAATTACTAAGGTCCTAAAAATTTGACATGAAATTCATTAATTTTGGAAAATGACCTATAATTTTAACTTGAGGCATGAACTTCCAAAGACCATAACTCTTGACTCTTTGCCAATTTGGACATGAAACCAAAAAGAGATGAAATATCACCCTCTTATCTTTCCAAGCATATTTCATTTGCATTTTGTTGATCAAATTTGAATAAAATATGAATTTTTGAAGTTAAGTCCTCATTTTCAAAAATTAGAAACTTTTAGGGTTTCTTCATGAACAAGTTTCAACCCAAACCTCAATCTTTTTGATCCAATGATCAAAATGGAATTGAAATATGAAAAGTACACCCTTGAATTGATGTTTGACCAAAATTTTACTTGGTCAACCTTGACTTTGACTGATTTTGACCAAAATGACCATTTTTCCCCTTTGAATTAATTGGTCCACTTCTCTTCAAAATTGATGGTTAAAACTCCAAACGTACTATCTCCGAAATATATAGAGGCCATGTACAAAATTTCACTTCAAAATTCTCAAGAAATCTTGATAAAATCCCAAACCCTAGTTTTGGTTAACACCTTAGGAGATTGATGAATCATTTCCAAAATTTCAAATCCTCTGGATATTTTGGCCAATTTCTTGCACAAAGATATCTCCAATGTCAATGAGGTGTCGTGGATTCAAAATCAAGACTTGTACATTGATCAATAGCCTTGATCAAGAAAAACCCTAATTTTGACTAGTGAATCAAAAGAGTGATTCCTCTTATAATCAATCACAAACTTCAATCCTCTGATGATCCAAAGAGATGGATAGAATATCTTGAGATATGCAACAACTTTTGAGCTTGAAGGATACATAGGTTTAGATGATAAGGTTCTACTTGAGCAACTTGTCAATGCAATCAACCTTCAAAGCCTGAGGAAGACTTGATAACCAAAGTATTTTGATCCCATCATAATGTATGAATGCAATGCAATATGATATTCATGATGAAATATAAGCCTAAATCAAGAGGGTAAATTTTAGGGTGCAATAGTGCTTCCAAGGATTGGTGTATTGAATTTTTCTCTTATGTTTATAACTTGAAAATAATAAATGCGAAGATCATCAATTTCCTACTGTAGGAGGTTTGCCTCAGTAGAGTGAGTAGCATCGGAAACCATAACCTGAATAGAGAGGTCTTCAACTGTCTGACGAAGTTGGGCTACCTCTCTATGCAGCTCAGCAACCTATGCATAGATGTCAGGTTGCTGCAAAGAGAAATTATTAGAGAATATAGTGGTCCTTTCTGGCGATGGACATGGATGATACTCAGGTACCGGAGGTGATTTTCGCTCGTCCACGGTCTCTCCAAGACCTTCTAAGGCATATGTCCAATTAGCAGGGTTATGGACATTGGTCATCATGGGATCAGGCAAGGTAAAATAGTGAACGGTTTCATTATCAATCAGGAGTCTATACTGGTTGGGATTAAAGTAGACTCTTCTCATCAGCCCATGATCCAAACAAAAATCAATGTCCATTGTAGTATATCCACAGTAGGAGGTAAGGTGAGATAACTTTCTTGTATGACCCAAAGCAGAAGAAATCTGAGTCATTGTCCCTCCCACATGGAGGATACCTTCAGCAGACTTAGAAGTCATCATGAGATTCCACAGCAGAAAATTTCCACAGGCTACAGGGCGAGACTGGGTCGCACAATAGAGGAAAAATATCTCCTCCTCGCTAACATGGGTATCAGTGTCGGCTTTCCCTAGGAAAGTGTGAGCAATAACCATCTAAAAATACCTAAAAGCGGGGTTGTGAATAACAGGGGATAGCCGAGTGGAAGGATCAAGGCTCCCTCCAGCAGTAATATCTCTCAAGAATTTCTCTATGTCCCTAGTCATGAAATAGACAACTGGTAGCCCAGGTATAGCATCGGGTGTAGTCTGAAAGCCTAGCAAGTTGCCAAACTCCCTATGGGTAAAACAGTATTTTATCCCGAATAGTCTGAAAAGTGAGATATCCATCCTGGCCATTATAGGGCTCAAACTCGAATGAACTGAGGAATTCTAAGGTGAGGTTCTTGTAGGTCACATTTAGTTCATCTGCATACTCGTCCCACTTTAGCTTGTTGCATAGATACTTGATACTGGCTTCAAAGCCAAGAGCTTCCATGCAAATCCGGTCTGGATATCTGGTCGGTGCCATGGGTCATTGTGAAAGGACCGCATAGCGTTGTCTCTGAGTGTCATCTCGGAAGGAAACATGCATGTCATCGAAATGCTCCATCCTGAAAAATGTAGTTAGCAAAGACGGCTAGCAGGTGATGCCTGAAATCATAAATTTTGCAACTGTTAGTATAAAAATAAAAATAAAATTTGATAAAGTAAAAATTAAATAAATGCAAAAAATAAAAATAAACTCATGGGTTGCCTCCCATGCAGTGCTTGTTTAACGTTGTTAGCTTGACGAGTAAGCTTCATATATCGGAAACTGGTACTGGTGGATCAATCAGAGTGTGGCTGGAGTAGTTGGTGTGAATGTCACCTCCTTCGTAGTGCTACAACCTCTGCCCATTGATGATGAATGGGCTACAATAATTCTTCTTGATCTCGACTGCTCCAGATCTTAGGATTCTAGAGACCTCAAAAGGACCAGTCCATCTTGAACATAGCTTGCCAGGAAAAAGTCGCAACCTGGAATTGAAAAGGAGAACAAGGTCGCCTATATTGAAATCTTTCTTTACAATTCTTCTGTCATGCCAAGTTTTGGTTCTTTCTTTATATATTATAGCATTCTCATAGGCAGACTGGTGGAATTCCTCCAATTTATGAATGTCAAGGATGCGCTTTTCACCAGCAGTCAAATGTTCCAAATTAAGGGTCTTAATGGCCCAATAGGCTTTATGCTCTAACTCGAAGGGTAAATGAAAAGATTTTCCATAGACTAATTTGTAAGGGGTTGTTCCAATAGGGGTTTTAAAAGTTGTTCTGTAGGCTCATAGTGCATCATGCAACTTCTGAGACCAATCTTTTCTGGAAATTGAAACGGTTTTTTCTAAGATTTGTTTAATCTCCCTGTTAGACACTTCTACTTGGCCGTTAGTCTGTGGGTGATAAGGTGTTACTACTTTATGCTTTACTCCATACTTACTCAAGAGCTTATCAAATATTCTGGATATGAAATGTGATCCTCCATCACTTATAACGAGACGGGGTGTTCCAAACCTCAAAAAAATGATATTCTTAAATAACTTGACTACCACTCTTGTGTCGTTTGTGGGTGATGCAATAGCTTCAATCCATTTAGACATGTAGTCCACAGCTACCAAAATGTACCTATTTCTCATTGAAGGTGGAAATGGTCCCATAAAGTCTATACCCCAAACATCAAAGAGTTCAACTTCCTGGATATTCCTCATTGGCATCTCGTCACGTCTCGATATGTTCCCGGTGCATTGTCATCGGTCGCACTTGACAATGTAGACATGAACATCGCACCATAAAGTTGGCCAATAGAGGACTGCTTGAAGAATCTTGGCGTGCATTTTAGATATACCTGCATGTCCACCATAAGGTGCAGAATGACAGTGTCTGATGATGTCTTCTATTTCCTCTTCTGGGATGCAACACCTGAAAATATTATCTATTCCTCTCTTGAATAGGAGCGGTTCATCCCAGTAGAAATGTTTAACATCTTTGAAGAACTTTTTTTCTGTTGGTAATTTAGATCAGGGGGTATGATATATGCAGCTAACTAGGTAATTTAGAAGGTGAAACATCTCAGTGGAGGGTCGTAGAACTGAACAAGGGCAGAAACAGCATCTATTTGGACTTTTACTCTGGTCAAGTCAAGGGTATCCCCATAGCAGAAAGCGTACATCTTCAGAGCTCTTTCAGATAATTTCCCTTTTATGGCTTTGATTTCAGATTTGTCTGGCTTGAGGGCATTAACACAGATAAGTTGTTTCCCTTTGGTATCCATTTTTAAAGATAATCACCAAAATGTTGATTTTATTACTTTTTGTTTTTTACCCTGTGAATAAGACAAATAAAAGAAATAGATGATGAACAAATGAAATGTATGAATGCATTGATGTAGGGTTTAGTGATGGGGTCTTATGAAAGGTACCCTTATAAGGTAGGCTCTTAATTTTGACCTACGGTTAGTCTACCCTCCCAAAAGGTGGTTTCCTTATGGGTATCATGAATAACACCAGAGGGAAAAGGCACAATGGCCTCCCTTAGGTGGAGCCTCTTTACGGATTGAGACTTTCGTCTCAAAGTCGTGAAAGATCTCGTCATGATATTTTGGTTAGGGTTGATACAAAGAGTCATGGGTGGCATTCCAAAGTCCTACTCGTCAAGATGATATCTCTCGATAAGTATTCCTTTTGCGGAATTCTACGGACTGTAGGCGAAGTAGTCACATAAACTCGCAGGGATGATGTATCCCCTAAGCTAATAGACGAACCTTCTTTCTAAGGGTTAATTGAAAATATTTTTTTTGAAACTAAAAACACGCCACACAATAAATATATAATGATAAAAGAATAAATAAATGTAGTAGATAAATAAAGAAAATAAAAACCCAACAAAATAAAAACCTAAAACCTAAGGGGAGGCTTCTTAACTTAGGGTTGAAGTCCCCAGCAGAGTCGCCAGCTGTTGCAACTGGATTTAAAATTAGAGTCGCCACTACTAGTTTTTATCCTAAGGAAGGGCATCTAATAGGAAACCCTAATTTACAAAACGGAGATTCTAATTTACGGACTTCTTTAGACGAAATGAAGTTGTTAGGAATCTTCCATCTACCTTATTCTTAAGGATACTAGGTTTGGATTTAAGTTTTAGGTAAAAACGGTTTTAAGTTTTTAATAGGGGAACTCGCCATGATTTTTGACCGTATGCCTACGTATTCTCTTATGAGGAATCAGAGTCCCGATTCGTCGTTCGTATGAGTTTGTGTTTTTTAGGGGTTGCAAAAGTATTTTGAATTGCCTCGCATTTTGACCGGGTGTAAAGATAACGGATGTTTGGACTAAATGTGCGATTAGTCAAAATATATTTGGAACCCTTTAGCAAAAATTGTTTGTTTAGATTAGTTTATTGCGAAAAAGAGATTTAAAATTTGTTAGATATTTTTTAATCATATTAAGTATGAACATTCTTAACTAATGCATGATTTAAAATTTTAATGTAATAATAATAACAATATATGCATGAGTTCTTGAATAAAATAATTATTTACATGACAATAATAATATTTGAGAATAAAGTATTAAAAATAATTATTATTATAAAAGGAAAAAAAAGTAATAATAAGAAAATATAATAATTATAAAAAAAATTAGAAAAATTAAATTAGTTTTCCAGGGGGTGTATTTTAAGTTTATAAGTAAAAAGGTGGGGTGTGAATAGTGAGGGCCTGAATTCAGATATTGAATTCAGGCCTAGTTATCCTGGGGGTGCATTTCTGTAACTAAGAAGCAAAAATGGGGTGCACCGAAGGAACTGGGCCCAAGTTCAGATATTGAACTGGTCCCAGAGGTAGGGGTAAGATGGCATGCATTGGTTGAGTAATTGGGAAAAAGGGTGGTGTAAACACAACTGTGCTTGGCCCATTACGCGTTTTTGAGAGGTCAGGTGTTCGTATGTATGAGGGTGTACGGGTTTTACGGTAGACTTGGCCTTACGGTCTTCCAATACAGATCAAATGGACAAAAATTAAGGATGCACCACTATTACTGTATACGCGCACTTATAGGATCATTAAAGAACATAAAAATTGTTTTGCATTTTTGTATTTCATTTCTTCCGCTTACAACCTTCTATCTTCCTCTCTTCTTCCCTACCCTTTTCTTCTTCCCCAAAACCCAAAAATCCAACCTCTTTGCAGCGGCGTGATATCTCAGCTGAATCCCTTCCCTTCTATTATAATCCAACCCGTAACCCCCAAACAATAACAGAACAAAAAGAGAAAAACTGAGTTATTACCCCTTTGTGTATCTGTATTCTGACTTTGAGCTAGGTATCACTTGACACCGGTCTTCCTCCCTCTCTCTTATTTGCAGGTCTCAACGAATGCTCCGAAAATGGAATAATGGCGGCTGGGCATTGAGGCTGTCAGTGGAGATTAGGGTTTTAGATGTTGAAACCGTAATCGCTTCCCTCCTTCGTCTTTAATAAATTGGATCGGTATTTGTTCTTCTCCTTCGTGTCGTGTACAAAAATTCTTCCAATCTTTCAATCATTCCCCCCTTTCTATGTTTTTTATTTTAGTATTTATAGATCTTAGGTTTGTAGCAATTTAGGGATGTTGTTACGAATTGTTAGGGCTTAGATTTAGGGATTGAATTTGTAATTGATTTTGTTTGATTCAGTTTTGTACTTTTTCTTAGATTTGATTCTGTAATAGAGATTTTGTATATTTTAGATATGTTCCGTAATAAGATTTCTGGGCTTTGAATTGGATAATATTGCTTTGATTTTGAACTTTAATTTACAAGATTTGATTTAGTTAATCCTTCAGATTCGAATAGTATCTATTATTCAATTGAAACATGCGTATGTTCTAGCTTGATTGAAACAGTGATTGTAAATAAATTAGGCTTGCGTTATCCTTTCAGTCTAGCTTGTGCCTTAGCGAACTTGGGCCTTAGATTGACCACTTACGGAGCATTTTTTTCTTTTATTGCAAACAAAATTTATTAGATGGTACTGGGACTAACAGTTTTGATATAAACAAACTTTTAATAAACATTAAATTTATATTTACAAAAATATTTTAATAACTAATTATATAAAACATTTAATAAAATAATAAAATATTTTAATAATTAAATATCTTAATATCTTGTAAAAGATTTTTCTTGTAAACCCATTATAATAATAGAAAATGCTTTATAATAAATCTTTTTTTTTTTCTAAAATAAAACAGCAATAATAAAAAATGACAAATGAGCTAGTTTTGAAAACCTTCATGGGCCTGCTACTTAAAATCTTACCCCACCTTTTTCTATTCAATGACAAAATCGAAAATGGGCCAATTGAATTCTAATGGGCTTTTAATTGAAATTTCACCCCCTTTCTTTACTAAAACTGACAAAGCGACTTAATTGGGCCTTATATAATTAAGAATTTAATTTCCCTTTTGCACCAGTTTCCAATATTTGAATCTCATGGGCCATTGGCCAACATGCTTTGCAAATGGGCCTATGGTTATACGAGTCTTTCTGATTTAGAAAGGCCCTCTCCCTTGAATTAAGATACACCCCCTTATTGACTTGGATTCTTGAAAAAAATGGGCCATCAGATATTGCTGGTCCATCTTTAATCAAAACATTTTTCTTTTATTTTTATCCTAAAAAATATGATCATAAAGGTAGGGCAAATTTGGGGTACGATAGTTATCAGTAGATTACTCAATTTTCTGAGCTGGTTAACAAGAGTAGGAGCTATGATAAGGATAGTCGAGATAGTGTTGTTTACTATAAGGATTTTCATGATAAAAAGGGAAATGGGAAATTTAAAGGAAAATCGTATATATGACTCTTGTTGGTAAAGGGAAACAAAGAGCTAATGATGATAAGAAGCCGGGTGGGGGAGAAGCTTCTACTCCAGTTAGGTGCTACAAGTGTGGTGTTGAAGGACATTGTGCTCCTGAGTGCACAAGTCTTGATGTGAAGTATTTCAAGTGTCGCAAGCTAGGTCACAAGTCTCATGATTGTAGAGGAGTTTCGAGTGTGACTTGCTACAACTTTGGTGAGGAAGGGCACATTTGTTCCAAGTGTGACAAGCCCAAGAAGGAACAAGCTAGAGGGAAAGTGTTTGTTCTATCTGGTTCTGAGACTGCTGCTAAGGATAGACTAATTCGAGGTACATACTTTATTAATGGTACACCTTTGATTGCTATTATTGATACTGGCGCGACACAATTTTTCATTTCTTTGGATTGTGTTAAGAGACTGAATCTTGAGTTATCTGATATGAATAGAAGTATGGTTATTGACACTCCTGTTATGGGTTCAATGACTACTTCATATGTGTGTTTGAATTTTCCATTGTGTATTTTTGGTAAAGACTTTGGAGTTGATTTAGTGCTTCTTCTGTTAGATCAACTTGATGTTATTCTTGGGATGAACTGGTTGAAATTCAATCATGTTTATATCATCTATTTTGAATGACGGTTATCTTTATTGATTCTAGTTTTGAGAGAAATTTGTTTATGTCTGCCAAGTAAGTGAATGAGTCTCTGCAGAATAGTGTTGTGTTGTTGGCTTTGATGACAACATTGGAAATTGGTGGGAAACGAACGATTGGTGAATTATCTATAGTTCATGATTTTCTTGAGGTATTTTTTTGAAGATGTAAGAGATTTTCCGCCAGAGCATGAGGTGGAGTTTACGATCGATTTAATTCATGGAACTAGTCCGGTATTGATGGCTCCATATCATATGTCGGCATGTGAATTGAAAGAGTTGAAGAGTAAACTTGAGGATTTTCTTGAGAAGAGATTCATTCGTCCTATTGAGCCACCGTGGGGTGCACTAGTTTTGTTGGTGAAGAAGAAGGGAGGTACTATGAGATTATGTGTGGATTATAGACAACTGAACAAGGTGACTATCAAAAATAAGTATCCATTTCCGAGGATTGATGATTTGATGGATCAGTTGGTTGCTGCAAGTGTGTTTAGTAAGATAGATTTTAGGTCTGGGTATCATCAGATTCGTGTGAAGGCTGAAGATATTCAGAAGACTTCTTTTAGAACAAGGTATGATCATTATGAGTATTTTGTGATGTCATTCGGTGTAACCAATGCATCTGGTGTATTTATGGAATATATGAATAGGATTTTCTATCAGTATTTGATAAGTTTATTGTTGTTTTCATTGACGATATTTTGATCTATTCAAAGAGTGAAGAAGATCATGATGAACATCTGAGGATTGTGTTATCTGTGTTGAAAGAGAAGAAGTTGTATGCCAAGTTTTCTAAGTGTGAGTTTTGGTTGAAGAAAGTGAGTTTCCTTGGGCATGTGATATAGAAAGGTGGTATTTCTATTGATTCGTCGAAGATTGAGATTGTGTCTCAATGGGAAGCCCCAAAATATGTTTTTGAGATTAAAAGTTTTCTTGGTTTAGCAGGTTATCATCAGAAGTTTATTGAAGTGTTTTCCAAGTTAGCTTTTTTGTTAACATAATTGACTAGGAATGGCCAAGCTTTTATTTGGACTACACAGTGTGAAGCTGGTTTTCAAGAGCTTAAGAGAAGGTTGACAACCGCTCATATTTTATTTTTCCTGATCCGCATAACTATTTGTTATGTATTGTGATGCTTCATTGATGTGTTTAGGCGGTGTGTTAATGCATAATCAATAAGTTGCAGCTTATGTATCAAGGCAACTTAAAGTGCATGAGAGGAATTATTCGACTCATGATTTGGAGTTAACTGATGTTGTGTTAGTATTGAAACTTTGGAGGCATTATTTTTTTGGATCAAGATTTGATGTGTTTAGTGATCACAAGAGTTTGAAATATCTGTTTGATCAAGAAATATATGAATATGAGGCAGAAAAGATGGTTGGCATTCTTGAAGGATTATGATTTTGGTTTGAATTACCATTTGGTAAAGAGAATGTTATGGTTAATGCATTAAGTAGGAAGTCTTTTCATATGTTGATGTTAATGGTGCGAGAGTTGGAATTACTTGAACAATTTTGAGATATGAATTTGGTTTGTGAAGAGACTTCTACTAGTGTTAAGCTTGGTATGTTAAAGCTTATTAGTGGCATTCTCGATGAGATTCGAGAAGGGAAAAAATTTGATTTGAGTTTGGTGGATCGATTGATGCTGATCAATCAAGGTCGAGGTGGAGATTTTAGATTGATGAGAAAGGTATCTTGAGATGCGCGATAGAGTTTTGGTTCTGAATTTAGCCGATTTGAGGAAGAGGATTCTTGAGGAAGGGCATCGTAGTGGATTGATTATTCACCCTAGAACTACTGAGATGTATAAGGATTTGAGGAAATTATTTTGGTGGCCAAGTATGAAAAAATAGATTGTTGAATTTGTGTATTCTAGTTTGATTTATCAGAAGTCAAAGATTGAACATCAGAAATCGTATGGTCTACTGCAACCGTTATCTATTCCTGAGTGGAAATAGGATAGTATCTCTATGGATTTTGTTTATTGTTTACCTAGAACACCGAGTGATTCTGAATCTATTTGGGTTACTGTGGACAGATTAACAAAATCTGCTCACTTTATTCCAATGAGAATGGATTATCCAATAGAGAAGCTTGCAAAGTTGTACATTGAGAAGATTATCATTTTTTATGGTATTCCATCTAGCATGGTATCATATCGAGATATGAGGCTTACTTTGAGATTTTGGGAAGGTTTGTAGAAGGCTTTGGGTACGAAGTTGCATTTGAGTTCTACTTATCATCCGCAAAATGATGGTCAGACTAAGAGGACGATTCAGTCACTTGAGGATCTTTTGAGAGCTTGTGCATTAGAACAAGAAGGTACTTAGGATAGTTACTTTCCTTTGATTGAGTTTACTTATAACAACCGTTTCCATTCGAGTATTGGAATGGCACTGTTTGAGGCTTTATATGGTAGAAGGTGTAGGACACCTTTGTGTTGGTATGAATCGAGAGAGAGTGTTATGGTTGGAGCTGAGATAGATCAACAGACTATGGATAAGATTAAGATGATTCAGGAGAAGATGAAGGCTTCTCAGAGTCCTTAGAAGAGTTATCATGATAAAATGAGGAAAGCACTCGAGTTTGATAAAGGAGATCATGTGTTTCTAAGAGTTACTTCGGTAACGAGTGTTGGTTGAGCATTGAAGTCGCATAAGTTGACACCGCATTTTATTGGCCCTTATCAGATTCTACAGAAAGTGGGTGAAGTGGTTTATTAGATTGCTTTTCCATTGTCTCTTGCTATTCTCCATGATGTGTTTCATGTGTCTCAATTGAGGAGATACATTGCCGATCAGTGTCATATGGTCCAATTACATGATGTACTAACCTTACTGTAGAGACATCACCTATGCGGATATAGGATCAGGAGTTGAAGAAACTTCACGGTAAAGAAATTTTCTTAGTGAAGGTATCTTTGGGAGGACCGACGGGTGCAAACGTTACTTGGGAACTCGAGAGTCAGATGAGGGAGTCTTATCCTGAGTTGTTTGTTTGAGGTAATTTTCGAGGATGGAAATCTTTTAAGTGGGGGAGAGTTGTGACACCCTGATTTTCTTTATTAATTATTTTATTATTTAATTTCCATGTTAGTTATTATTTGGTTGATAATTATTTAATTATTTGATTTTAGTGAATATGTGATTTGTTGATTAAATTGGGTGATTGTGTGAATAATTGATTTAATTGGAATATATGTCTATTATATGTTATTGGGTTATTAAATGTGAGAATAGAAAAATATACATTTGGGCCTTATTTTACATTAGTGTAGGTGACTGAAGTTAAGCCCATTTAGAGTTAGTAAGAATTGAACAAAAATAAGGAAAATATAGAATTAGAAAGA
The DNA here is from genome assembly GCA_948472305.1 of Vicia faba. Taxonomy (NCBI): domain Eukaryota; kingdom Viridiplantae; phylum Streptophyta; class Magnoliopsida; order Fabales; family Fabaceae; genus Vicia; species Vicia faba. The sequence goes on along the minus strand of OX451737.1, from coordinate 84,953,799 downwards.
GAAAGCGAAGAAAACAAGAGAAGAAAAGAAAGAGGAAAAGAGGAGAAAATGGAGAAAAGGAGAAGATAAGAGGATAGAACCATAGAGTATCTACATCCAAGGTAAGGATGAATATTTATTGATTTATGGGTGTATGTAATAGTATATGATATGTAGTAACATGAAATTATGAATTTGTTCTTCAAAATGCTAGTTTTGACATGTTAGGTTTGGATTTGAGATTCATAAAATTTATGTTAGAAATCATTTTTTTTAATGTTTCTAATTGGTGATACATGTTAGATATAGGTTAATTTATATTAAATTCAAGAAACTTGGCTGATTTGGTGGGTTTTAGTGGCACTTTTCGTGGAAACCCGAGAGCTGTGATCGCATGGATTTTTCTGCATAATTCGGAGGGAGCTTAGCGCGTCATAGGACAAATTTTTTTATATTTTTTGTTAATTGTATGGGTCTTGTATACTTATGACTTATGAAGGATTTCCGTGAATTTTAATAATTTATTCGATGTATTTTGGATTGGTTTTAGAGGACTTTTGATGAGAAACATAGTACTTGAATTTAGGTATATGTATGTTGTAATTCAAGGTTGATTGAGGATATCTTGGTTTAACTATTATTGGTTACATGCCATGTGATGTGTTGGGTTGATAAATTCTATGAGTACGCATTGTATAATAATGTTGAATGGTGTATGTATGTTGTGCAATTTGGTGATGATAATTCAAATGTGTTGAATTATGTGAAATATGTTTGTATAATTAAGATATGGAGTTGGTCTTAATTGCATATATATGTTGAGATTGCACATGCATCATGAGTTGTCAAGAAGTAATGTTTGGTAATTCCTTAGGAATTATTGAATTATCTCAAACCTAGAGGACTAGTTTGAAGCTTAGAGGACGAGCTTTTTTTGTGGTTATATTTCTGGGAAATGGACCTGGAAGGACCGATAAGGATAACAATTAGTACCACATGCATATTTCATTGAGTTGCATTGGAGTCACATGTGTTGATGTGAATGTTGAATTAGTGTGCAATATGTGATATTGGTGTGAATGTTACATCTATGGTATTTGTGATTGATTATATTTGAATTTTGAACAATTGAGAAATGTTATATATGAAATTATGTGAATTGTGATGAAGTATGTTGAATACATGATTATGTGAAGTGTGAAGAATTCAATTGATGTATGTTTATTATGTATTATTTATTATTATATATTTCTATAATAATATGAATTCTCACCCTTCTGCTAAAATGATATTTTATACGAGATCGCTCAGGTACCAAGGATAGCAGTGGTGCTCCTAGCGAGGATTAGTCGGAGGAGCTAGTTCTTTGTTTACCCTTACTTAGGTAGTGAGTCATGTTCTGGTCATGTAACACGGGGAACGTATGGGTTCATGTTATATTTTGTAATATTCATGTTTATTTGAGAGATGTTGTTATCCTCTCTGGATATTTATGTACTATTGAGATTATGTGATGTTGGCCTTTAGTGCCTAATATTTAATTATATGATTTTCAGTATGGGATTTTAATCATTAGTATTATTTTTAAATTAGAATTATTCCGCCGCGAGATGCATATGTGTTAGTGTAGGGAATATGATTTTAAATATATGTTATAAGCATGACTAGTGTATTGTGTTGTTATCGTAAAGTAAATGTGACGCCCTCTTTTTATATGCAGGCTAATTTACTCTGATTATGTTATATTATTGTGTGGGGTTTAAAGGGTGTTACACTCACATAGCATTCAACATTGATCCAAAACCAACTTTAGTTATCTCTGAATAAGCGGAAAACAATAACTCTAGCGCTGGGGTTGAGGGTTTTAAGGTATTTCAATTTCACTTTGTTTTATTTTCATTATACCTTATTATTTTTGACTAATGTGAATATGTTCTCCCTTCGCATGGTGATCAAACTGGAACTACAACTTCCAGTATCAAATATGATATTCCTAGAAGCACTAGTTCCCCTTCTGTTCATCTCACATCCCAGAAAGGATCAAACAAAGAGTCTAATAGAAACATCAACCTCATCGAAAAAGTCCAACAAGAAGAACCACCCTCTACTTCTCTTTAATCAGTTGATTCCACAAGTGAAAGCAAAATTGAAGAGCATGCTGAGATGGAGATCCAAACCAATGATGATCAGGGTCAGGAGAATACAAATGACTCTTCACCCAAAATTCCTCAACAAGATGAACATTTGTGCAACCTTCACATGGGTGTTAAAAATGATGAAGAACTACATAAGTAGAAATCTCATCCAGATACTACAAGCGACCCTCATCAACCTTTCGTCACTATCAAATACTTTAAGGCCTCTTCGAATACTGTTACAACTCTTCTTTTTTCAAGAAGCCATAGATGACCTAAAGACCTACAATCCTGATAGATATTTAAAGGCAATCATCAATGATAGGGCCAGTTCTTGTGAAAAAAGGCATTGATTCTTGGAATACTTTGGGAAACTAGTCTTCTGCACCACCTGCTGATCAACTACTTCGACAGATTAAGGCGAAAGCTTTCGATGTTGATTTACTTGAATTGTTAGAAACCAACAGTCATGCATGTTATAGTATTAAGGAATTAGTGAATCAAGTAAACATCATGAAGATTTCTCAAGAGTCTGCATACATCATTGTTGACATTGGATTTTTCTTGGATCAAGTCATTGTGGATCTTCTGCGTAAGCTGAAAGTTTCGACCAAGATTGGCAAAAAACTAGAAACCCAAGTGGCAAAGTGGGATGTGGCCACTAAATCGAACAAAAATTTGAGGAGTTAAATAAATATTTTTGGCAGAGCAAAAAAGAACTTGAAGATTGTGCTGCAAACATTTCCTCTTGGAAGGAACAAATAAAAATGTTGGAGGAAAATATCCAGAAAGCCAAAGCTCGTCAAGAAGAACTCTAAATACTTGACAATAATAACTTGATGAGGAGATCAAGGTGGTAGTATATCATGTTGAGAGGGCACAAAACCTTGTCATCAAACTTGAGACCCTCACTCTGAGCCAGTCTGTGATCGAACAACGTCTGTCAGTGTCTATTGGGAAGTATAAACACATAAAGGCTTCATTTTCGGCTGACTTTGATTAGTAGAATGTCATAGCTTTTTTAACTTCTATTTATAATTTTGAAGTCTTTTGGATTTTGTAACGAACAACTAAGACATTTTTGGAAATTTTTGTATTGCCATGCTTGGCTTTTCATTTTGAATTTCTATTATTCCGCTGATATTTTCACTTCATGAAGTATACGTTTATATTTTTTCAAATATTTACCATTTACCCTCATAAGTATTTGATCTTCTTCTAACTCGTAGATCTCATTGGCATTGCTAAAAAATACTTGAATAACTTGGAATAGACCTTCCCAATTTGGGGACCATTTACCAAATGTTCTATCTTTTCAATCCATAGGTAGGATCACTTTCTACACCAATTCTCCAATCAAGAAAACTTTAATCTTAACCTTTTTATTATAAGCTTTATATACTCTTATCTTCAGCCTCCTTAAAAAATCCAAGGCATTTAACCTTTCTTCGTCTAGATCAACCAGTTCATCTAATACCATATTCCAACAGGACTCTGATGGAATCTCATGTTGTCTTTGCACCCTAGTTGATTGGAGACAGACTTTAACTGGAAATACCGCATCGTGACCAAATGTTAATAAAAATGGTGTAGCATTGATGGCTTCCTTTGGAGATGTTTTACAAGTCCAAATAATTTGATCTAAAGTTGTAGGCCAGTTCTTTGGCTTTTTTCTCACATGCTTCTTTATTAATCCAATTACTACTGTGTTTGCCACTTCGACTTGACCATTCTCCTGGGCATAATAAGGTGTGGATGTTAATATTTTAATCCCTACTTATTTAGAAAATTCATACATCATTCGACCAGTGAACACTGATCCTTGACCAGTTGTAATGCTCTCAAGGATTCCAAATCTCTAAATTATGTGTCTTTGAATAATTTCAATCACCGCTTCCTTGTTGACATTCAATCCAATTAGTAAAGTAGTCAATCCCTACTAAAATATATCTTTTACTTTAGACGATGTTGGTTGAGTTTTGCCAACCAGTTCTAAGGCCCAACCTCTAAAAGGCCAAGGTTTGATTTTTGAATGTAGTTTGATGGCAGAAACATGTTGAATACCTACATGTACCTGGGATCCTTTAGTGAATTCAATACAGTATTTCAACATCGTTGGACAATACATGCATTTTTGAAACAAAAGCCATTTTATCTTATGGCCAACTCAGAGAGCCCAACATGCCCCACTATGAACATTCGATAGAGCCAAATACGCCTAACTTTCACTAAGACATTTGAGAAAATTCCCTCAAGTGTTTTCTTAAACAATTTGTTTCCCATAAGAGTATAACTTAAAGCATGATACCTGATTTTTTCTGCTATGTAGATGTTGTAGAGTTTTCTAAATAACTGACTAATGGCTTTCTCTAATCTACATCTGTTAAGTTATCAATGGAAAAAATTTCAAAATTTTCTTCATCTGCATATCCCAACTTAGTCACATCTAAATCTAATGGGGAAAGCTTAGTTTCCAATACTCTTCCTTGAACTTCAAATAGGTCTTCCAACTTATCTTTCAACACCTTGTAACAAGATGCAATTTTATCAAAGGCGTTGGCCTCCTGATTCTTGAATCGAGGAATGTGCTTGATGTTAACATACTTGAATCTTCACATAAATCTATTCCCTATGGAAAAGTACATAATCAAATTATCTTTGACACACTTCTACTTATTAGCTATTTTCTTGACAAGTAATTCAGTGTCACCTCTTATTCGAGATGAACCTTCTTAAGAAATTATTTTTTCCCAGCAAATATTGCGATTCCTTCTTGGTTGATGGCGCTTTCGCTTCTATGATTTCCTTTTTCTTATTTTGTTTTATTTCAATCCCTTTTCTGTGGACCACGAAACCTAGAAAATCCCCTTCCTGCACACAAAAAGCAAATTTAAGATGATTCATTTTAAGACCATGTTGTCACACTCCAAATTTGTCTGCCTTATTTCTAACACTGAAAATATTTTGGGCTTTATAAATTTTTTTGGTTTATTTATACTAACATTTTAATTTCAATGTATTTTTCTTATTTTAAAAAATATAATAGTTTAATTTAAATTATTTGTATTTCTTAAATAGCATATATTTTCTCATATTTATATGCCTTTAAGTGTCTTTATATTTCAAATAAATGAGACCGTACAATTGGTAAGAAGACAAGGCTTGCAAGCATAATGTCATGGGTTCAAATCTTATTGGTTCTATTTTTTAAACATTTTTCCTTTATTATTACTAACTTTATTTTCTTTTTCAAAATCACAAATTTGCATTTTTTATATTATTTTAATTGTAATTTTTGTTTTTCTTTTTATTCATTTTTCAAAATAATAATTTTAAATTTTTTTATGCATTTTTTTATGAAAAATAACCTAAAAAAACCATAAATAATTTTTTGGACTTTTTATTTTTTGGGTAATTTCCTTTTTTAGCAATTTGACTTAATTTCTTACACTATAAATAAGCCTCTTTTCTATCAACAATTCATCCATAATTTTTCATTATTTCACTCACTCACTCACTTTCTCTTATCACTACTTTTTGCAATTACTTATTTTAAAACCTTTTTGAAATTTGGTGATTTTGTTCGCAACACATATATCTAACTTTCGACCGTTGGGATCTTCAAAACAAGGTCTGAGTTGAGAGATACGGTCTTCGCATTGAAGCTGCGGATTTGGAAAAATTTCCATCTTTATTATTCCTACTTGTAAGTTAGTTTGCTTTGTGATTTGCGGTTGTTATCGTTATTTTGTGAATCACTTTAAAACTCTCTTGTAATCTCAATTGATTATAGTGGAGCTATTTTCTTTGGTTTGGATGACTCGTGGTTTTTACTCTCATATTGAGGGGTTTTTCATATTAAAAATATCGATGATCTTTTTGTGCCTTTATTATTCAATTGTCGTCTTATATTTATTGTTGATCCTCAAGGTTCCTACAAGTTTTAGAAATATTATATCCACCGTATATTATTCTGTTATTTCATCTTAATTTCCCATGAACCTAAACCTCAAACATGTCAATGAAAAACACAAGCTCTATCACTAAGACAAATTTAATTTACCTTCATGCAAACAATCTATTACACAAAATGTTCAACCATAACCATGATAATGTTCTAACTCCACAAATCAAAGGAAACCAATGTAGATTCAAACAAAATCACCCAAAATTATAAAATTCAATTTCTTCGCCCTGCATAATTTAATTCTAATGAATATCAACTCTTCTTCAACCAATCAATTCAAATCTATAATAGCTAACCAATCAAATCATTTTTCTACTAGCATAAACAAAACTCAAGATCTTTTTTAAATAAAGATTTGTCTGATTTCGTTCTACTTTGATATAAAAATTTCGTAACAATCACTCAGTTTTCAAACTCATGCAAGTTCCAAACCATTTGAAAGTAACTTAATACGATTCTATAAAAAACACTAACTAAACACTTCGAACTACGAAGGACTCTGATTTCTTTGCAAGATGTTATGTAGGAACACAGTTCAAAAACCAAGTCGAGTCCACTAACTTAAAAAAGATATTTTTCCCCGTCTCTTCTCCTCTACATGATAATTCAATTATTAAATAAATAAATATCCCCAATAAGTCCTAAAGCTAAAAACGATTCCCTTGAGTACAAGAGAGTTAAAGGGTGCCCAACAAATACCACTTATCTAATTAACTCGCGAATAGAGTAATCTCTGAACCAATTAGGGCTTTCCGTGCCTTTCTTGTCCTTAGGACAAAAAGTAGTGGTGGCGACTCTCTTATATTTTATCGGTTATGACACATGTTTTCTCATCCTTTTAAAGGACTTTCGAAGATAGTCCACGTGACTTCCTTCTGATACAAACATATCAACAATATCATCAACATAAATTTGCATGAAAGTTTCGATGAACTCATGGAAAATAGAATTCATTACCATTTTATAGGTTTTCCCAACATTTTTTAGGCTAAAAGGCATTACTACTCATTCTTACGTACCTAGGGCACCTGGGTAACGAAAGGATGTTTTAGGCACATCTTCTTCAGCAATGCAAACCCTCAAAGTCATATTCTTTTTAATTCTAAGAACTATGTTAGCAATCCATTCGACGTACCTTTTGGTGTGGATGAACTTATATTTGAGCATCCTTTCGATTTCTTATTTAATCTTCCACAAGATCTCTGGTGTGAAGCGCCTTGGAATTTGCTTGAATGGCTTCTTCCCAAGATTTATAGGTAGCTTCAATTCCACCAATTCCCTGCTTAATCCATACATTTCATTGTAATCCCATGCAAAGCAGTATTTAAACTCTTTTAAGAGTTGGATTACTTCGATTTTGAGTTCTGGGTTGATGCTAGAGCTAATATAAGTTGGCCTTTTTTCTTCCCCATTACCCAAATCGATTTCTTATAAGGGATCTTATGCTAGCATCTTGACATTAGGTGACATTGGATCCTTTTCGAGGCCAAAAGGCTAATCATCATAGATGGCGTCAAACCTCTTGGTTGTTGTATCGATGTGTGACCTATCAGGCGACTCTTGTTTGAAGTTCACGCCAGGTCCTCCGAGATGAACTGGATTCTCTTTGGCTTCGACAGACATGTATCTTACTTCATCCTCCAAGGCTGCTTTTAGTTTGTTTTCGGCTATGTAATCTTAAATCTTCTTCAAGAAGTTGGACTCCGACATGGTTATTATCTTCGTTCCTCCAGCCATTGGGCCGGAGTCCAGGCACCCCTTCTACATTATCTTCCTCTCCCATAATTTCCCTATCCCATTGGAACCCATGGTTTGGATGCAAGTTGAGGAAGTAAAACTCCTTGTTTAGTGGTGAATAGGCATGATCTGCAGAACTGCAAGGCCTTATATTCATCGTATTTCTATCGAAGTGACGTCTATCTACATGGTTTACTTCATCCATGTAGTATCTTTGATCTTCTTCAATATTCTCCACTGTTACATATTCCCTCCAAATTGAAATTCTCTGGTGGAGTGAAGAAGATACAAATCCAATGCCATGTATCCATTCCCTTACTAGGAGAAAGTTATAATTAGCCCTTGAGGAATAACCAAAATCATAGTGGGCCTATGTATGGTTCCCAATGTAAGGTTAACCCGGATGACTCATAAGGTGTCGCAAATTTTCCCTTCGTAGTTCGATAAGATGATGTTGTAAGGATTCAGATATGTATTGAACATTCCTATTCTCTTTAGCATGAATTGTGACATTAAATTGAATGTCGCTCCTCCATCTACTAAGATCTTGTTAACCCCAGTATTCTCCACTTTCCCTCTTATAACAGAGGATTTAAATGGTTCTCCATCCCCTCATCTGGCCTTTCGAAGAAAGCATTATGCTCTTCGACTGCTTATTACATAGTAACACACTGGCCTATGTTTGGCCATTTCAGCTTCGTCCATTTCTTCGGTCTCTTTGATTTTTGTTACCTGATCATATTCCTAAGGCAACATAAAAACAACATTACAATTAATATCCAAGGATGAATCATAACCTGAATTAAAATCATTTGTCAACATATCATTGTCATCAAGAGGTTGCTCTGATATTTTTCCCTTGGAATTTTCTCCTTTTGGAGAGAACAATTTCCTACCCACTCATTTTTTTATCTTTGACTGTGTTAGTGGACTAAGGCTAGTTGGTGCCTGATCATCCATACCTGCCTTAGTTGTTTCTCTCTCTACTTTCTTCTTTCGCTAGAATTTTCTCCACAGAGACCTTGGCATAGGGTTTTCCCATTGTAATTATCAGATCTACACTCCTATTCTCAAGTCACTTGGAACTCTCTTCGATAGGAAATCGAAGGGCCCCCGCCAAACTCATAGTTTATCATTTTCCCTTTCCGGGAGCTCTATTCTCAACAGGCTTCACCCACTTATTTGTTAGAGTATCTGCAATTCGTTTGATTGTAACTTGTTTGTTAGCCTTGAGGTTTTTCCTTCCAGATTGATACGACCTTCATGGAACTCCTCTCTTATCAAACATAAATCTTCCCCCATCATTCTTCCAATTCCCTTTCTGACTAGCAATTCAAACTCTCTCCAAGTTCTAAGCCTCTTTATTATCGTACATTAAACATCATCTGGGACACATTAATGCCTCCAAATTTTTCTTCTGGCAGCGAAGAAGGAAATAAAGCAAATTCTCATTGGCCTTCGGATAGGCCATCTTCTTTTGGTTTCGAACTTAGGACCATCAGTGATCCTAAACCTTTTCCACTTGAGCCTGAGGCCTTCAGTATCCTCTATTACTTCAACACTTTGATTGAAACCCTCAGTAGTTTTTATTCTTGGTGTTCTGGTTATCGAAGTCCTCAACAGCCTCGATCACGTTAATATCTGATGGCTCTCTATAGTAAGCGTCATCCACCTGTAGAGGGTATGAATAAACCTTCATCTTCACTTTGTTCTTCTCTCCAAACTTATGTTATCCATCTTGGATAGAATTTTGCACCAAATCCCTGGAAAAAAAAATTGTGAGGCTTTATGGCCTAAGAAGTTATGATACTTGCAAAATCCTCTTTTCTTTTGTTGTTCTAACAAAGGAATTTTATCTCCAGGTGGCACTATCATTTGGCCATCTTTGACTAATAAGTCGAAGATTTCATCACCAATTGTTACATTGAAGGTCTATGCTCTTTTCAGGAACTTGTCATTCTTTTCTTACTCGACGTGATTTTTCCCATTCGAATGAGCAAGAACTTTGCATGAATAGTATGGCCCTTGTTTCAATTTGGCCAAATCTATTTCGTTTTCGTCAAAGCCTATATGGTCATTGTACACCTCTGGTTCATCCTCACCCATTTAGACATAACCTACCATTTATATTCTATTATTTTTTCTATCCCTAGCCTTTTCAGCCTTTAGACGTTCGACCTATCGAACTCTGTCTGCCAACTAGACCATGTCTCTTAAATATTGGGTATCTAATTTCTTTCTAATGGAATAGTCTAAACTACCTGCAACCATTTCTACTAGTTCCTTCTCTGGAACTTGAGTGAAACATCTTGCCTTCAATAATCAGAAACTATTTAGATAGTCATCTATTGGCTCGCTAAACTTACGCTTGTTGCCAGCCAACTCTTTGAAACTTATCTTCAACTGTAACATATAAAACTCTTCATGAATAATATTTCCAATCGAGTCCAATCATGGATAGAATTCGCATGAAGAGTTGTAAACCAATGTCACATGTAGTGGTAAAAATTTGAGAGTAAGCCATTAATTGACTTAACTCACAACGAAATTCACCACCACACTTTATTGTTCCCAAAGGGAAAAGATAAAAGAGCGAATAAAATCCAAAAAATAAATAGAGATCAAGGTACAAGGGTCGGTTATGCAAAGGGAATGTATTATCACCCTAAACATCTATGGTACTCCGTTTGATACACTTTGTTTGTTCTAATCAAAAGGTGTATTATCTAAAGACTTACTTGCTAAAGGGAATGAATGAATAAATATTTACAAAAAAAAGAAATGTTTTTAATTATTGTGCTTGCCTCGATTTTTCAACCTCGTGCCTACGTACTCCCTCATGCAATGGGATAGTCAGAGCACCGTAGTTCTTCTGGAAAAGAACCAAAACTCTGTTGATTGATTTTAAATGAAGAGACAAGTCATCATTTTTAGGGAGAATACTCTCCTAATCGCCCACAAAGTATGAGAAAAAGGAACAATTCACCAACATGAGGAAGGTTAGGACACGCCTCTAGTACTCAAGTGGAAAAGTCAACATCCTTACTACCACAAGGATAAGAGAAAGATGTCTCGACTATAAATGAATCATGTCTAATATTGAAAAGGGTTTTAAAAGTAAAAGGTGCACGAGATCACAAAAAGGTTTAAATGAGGTCGAATGTTATTTAGTCTTTGTAAAAATAATTTGGTGATTTAAACCATATTAAAGACTATGAATAAGACGTAGAACAAGGTTCAGAATGTACAGTCTCATCCTTCTCCCACTACTTAAGGCTCATGACATATGATTCGCCTCTTTATTTTTTATGTGCTTTTTGGATTTGATAAAGAAAATAAGTTTGAAAAGTCACTTGACAAAGTCAAGGTTTATTACGAATGTGGTTCGAGTTTAAAAAATTAGAAGGTTTTGAAAAAGATGAGAAGGTTTTGAAAGTTGAAGAATTGGAGGAGACGAAGAGAATAATCTAAAAGCATAAGGTAAAAGATAAAGGTAAAGAATGATCTAACCAAATAATAAGTCAATACTTGACATAAAAAAGTCAATACAGCGTTCCCATTCATTTGGATTTGTTGTAACTGGATTTTAAATTGAGTCCCAACTACTAGTTTTAATCCTAAGGAAGGGAATCTAATAGGAAACCCTAATTTTGTACACAAAGATTCTAGGTTCTTACTTCGTTTGAAAAAGGGAAAGTGTTAGGAAGACCCTCATCTACCTTGTTCACAAGGATGCTAGGGTTTAGATTTCAAAGGTTCAGGGTAAGGGTTTTAAATTTTTATAGGGGAACTCGCCATGATTTTAATCGTATGCCTACGTATCCTCTTATGAGGAATCAAAGTCCCAATTCGTAGTTCGTATGACTTTGTTTTTTTATGTATTACGAAGATATTTTAATTCTCCGTGTACTTAGTCTGAGTGTGTGAATAGCGGAGATTTTGGACAAAGCGCGCAGTTAATTAAAATATATCCGTAGTCCTTTTTTGAAAATTAATTGTTGAATTTATTTGATTATGAAAAATAATTTGGTGTTGGTTAAAGGTTTCTTAGTGTATTAGTTGTAAAAAATTCTTGTTAAGTGCATGATTAAAAATAATTTAATGCAAATAAATAAATAGATATTTGGATTCATTTTTAGAAACATATTTGATTTTATGATAATAATAATTAATATAATTTTACAATTATAAATATATTAAATTAGAAAATATAAAAATAATTATAATAAAATAATAAAGAAAATAAATTAAAAACGCAGGAGGGTGTGAATAATGTTAAGGTAGTAAAATAGAGAGGTGTTAACAGCACGAGCCAAAATCCAGATATTGGATTTGGCTCAGCGGCATAGGGGGATGCAGGTTTAAACTAATTAGCAAAATAGGGGGTGTGTAAGAGTAAGGGTCCAAGTCCAGATATTGGACTTGGCCTGACTTGGATCATATAGATGTGGGTGCATTGTATTTCAGTGAGGATGCGCAGTTGTAATCGCTTGATGACAATCAAATGGTGGAGGTTCTGATGGTATACAATGAGGGTGCATGGGATCACGCGGCCAAATCTTGGCCACGTGTGTCATGTGATTAAAGGGGCGGAAAATATATATTACTCTTAGGTTTTCTTTTTGGTTTCATTTTTCTCTTCACTCTCTCTTTCTTCTCTTAGTTCTCTCCTCTCTCTTCTTACAACCTAGAAGAACAACAACAACCCCAAACCTAAAAGCCTAGTGCGGCGGTGCAACCCAAAAAAAACCCAGTATTCAACTTTATCCTATGATCTAACCACCCTAAACCCAAATCAACCCTAAACCACAATAATCAAACAAAATTAAGCTAAGTATTCGTTACCTATAATCGTGCTTTTATGTGTTCGTTTTATGTGATTCTGATTGTTGATCCCTCTGTTTTCTTTTCTTGTTCACAGGTCTCAAGAACGGCGGATGAATGAAGTACTTTCGGGTTTCAGATTTTGAAGCCCTAAGTCTCAATTCTCCTTTTTATTTTTGGGAATTTTTTATGAAAATTTGTTCGTCCTCTCTTATAAATTTTTAGGGGTTTATATAGTTTTAGGGTTAGCTTAAATTAGGAATTTTTTATGAGATTTTCAGTTACTCTGTTGTGATTGAGAAGAGATTAGGGAGATTTAGTTTATAAAGTAGATTAATTAGATTCGGATTTGTTGTAAATTTGTACAATTTTATCAAGATTTGATTTGATTTGTTATAATTTGATTTGATAACATTTTGTGCGTTTTGATTCATTTTGTGTAATTGATCCAATTTCTGAGATTTTGTATTAATTTTGTTCTTGATTCATGCGTTGTCGCATTTTATGCTTTCAGGGCTTGGACATCTTCTAGACTCACATGCTTAGGGTAGAAGATGTGTCGAAGGAATGGTGGGTTAAATTAGGGTTGGTGGGAAGAGGCAATGAACAATGATGAACAACGCCATTTTGGGCTTGCAAAGGGAAATTAGGGTTTCTCCTAATTTTGACTAAAGTCAAACATTTTTCACAAATAAAATAAAAATAAGAATATTAATAAAATTAATAATAATAATAATAATATTAAAATAAAATAACCATCAATTAATAATAATGTTAGTTAAAATGTTTATAACAATAATTAATAATAATAATAATAATAATAATAATATATTGCAATAATAATAACAGGATTAATAATAATTATGAGAAATAATGACTGAATAACCAAATGTCAGAAATTGACTTCTGGTCAACCTTAACTCAACGGACCTCTCCAAATTGGGCCAATCCGATATATTTTTTAACTGGGCTAATAATTTCAAACACACACCCCTAAAAATGAATAAAAACCTTAGTGAGCCTCTTATAAAAATATTGCAATGTCTTCATGAGGCCCAACCGATTACACCTCCTCTGTTTACTGAAATGGACCACACAGTTTACTGGGCCCGCATAAAAACGCATCCTCTTAGTTTATAAATGAGGCAAAAAACTTAATGGGCCATCAAACTTTGATGGTCCATTTTGAGGCAACACACCCCCCTTTCATGAATTTAAACCCCCATAAAATAATATTCAAAATAGAAAAATTTAAATAATAGGATCATAAATTAAAAACACGGTAATAATATGACTATGGAATTGATAGGGCAAATTTAGGGTATGACAGCTGCCCCTAATTACTCTCCGATCAAGGGTGCGAGAATAACATGTCTCGCACATTCGAATTGTAGGTTTATTAAATAATGGAAGACCGGAAAATTTGACTAAAGGTTGGCTACATAAGGATACGTTGTACAGTGTTCCTTGGGAGTTTGAAAATAGGCGAAGATAATGATGTATCACCCTCCCAAAGTTTTGAACAAAAGAGTATGATTATTTTAGATACAACGACGCATATAACTCGCCAATACCTAGAAAAGAGATCGTAAATTTTGCATATTTATCATAACCTAGGAGATAAATAGCACAAGTTGAAAAGATAGACTTAATAATGCTCTAAGACTAACATAGTAAGGCATTTCTAGTGTACTTATCACGACCTAAAGGACAAGTACATTGACATGAAAATTCATTGCTGCTTAGAATTTCGCATACCTACCACAACCTAGAGGATAGATAATACGATCTTGAAACCAGATATTTAGAACTTAGAATGACAATGTCGATTGTGTCTGTTCTCAACCAAGACTCGATAACCAAGTGAAATATGCTAGGTTTCAAGCAATGAACCCTAAATTCAGTACCGACACGACTGTGTCTGCCCTTAACCAAGACTATCAACATGAAGAAATAAACCCAAAATTCGTTTATGATGTCGGTTGTGTCGCCCTTAACTAAGACTATCAACATGAAGAAATAGACCGCAAATTCATTGATGATGTTGGTTGTGTCACCCTCAACCATGACTATCAACATGAAGAAAATAAACCCCAAATTCATTGATGATGTTAGTTGTGTCGCCCTCAACCAAGACTATCAACATGAATAAATAAACCCCAAATTCATTGATGACGTCATTTGTGTCATCCTCAACTATGACTATCAATATGAAGAAATAAAACCCAAATTCATTGATTATGTCTGTTGTGTCGTCCTCAACCATGACTATCAACATGAAGAAATAAAACCCAAATCATTGATGATGTCGGTTTTGTCGCCCTCAACCATGACTATCAATGTGAAAAAATAAACCCCAGATCACTTTAAAGTTTCAACTATATAGTTTGCACAAATAAGCTTGCTAACGATGGACCCCAAGAAAGTTCGTAATTTAACCAAAGTGGTCTTTGCAAGATGCCATACATGATGCATATGCATAATGCCTAAATTTATGTACTGCCCAAGTGTGATATATGCCCCAAAAGTTTTAAATTCTCATGTACCAAAAATGTTCATGTGTGTATATGCCCCAAATGTATGTGTATGCCCCAAGTATTTGAAAATGTTTTTGATAATTCCCTTTTTTTTAAAACCACCGGGTTCTCGTAGTCACCAACTTCCCAACATTGTTTGTTGCTAGTTGTTGTATCTCCAAGTCGATTTGAATTTTGATAAAGCATGGTGAATAGTGTCAACGTGCCAATTATATTGCATGCGCGGGCGTAGGCGTGGACGTCATGGATTTTCGTTCGATGTTTTTCTAACCAAAATGCTTTTTCATGCTTTTATCATATGCTTTCATTTGTATGTCAATTTCCCAAAATGATTTCACTGCAATATTCAAAAAAATAATCATAGTATTTTGCAAACAAGTCATAAAAGAAAAACATAATTGAAGGATAAAAAAGTTAAATTTTATTGATATGCCTCTGAATAGGAGAGAGTACAAGATGCCATTCCTTAAAAGACGTAATTACAAAAAAATTGTAAATGGCAATGAAAATGATAATTGTTATTGTTGTTTCTTCAATGTCCTTCTGATAGCTCCAATCTCCTTTGCTTTTGATTCAAATGATTTGGACCCATTTGTATCCTTCGTGGTCGTAGACGTAGCTCTTAGATCATAGTCTTTTTGTTCTTTATTTCTTTGAATGAGATCCCAAATTTTTTCCTGGATCACCCTTTCAGGTTTTCATTCCATCGGGATAATTTTTTATGAATGTCCCTAATTTTTGCTTGGATCGCTGTGATATGGTGGGAGAACTGACTTGAGGTTTTGCGTTTGTGTTCGCAAATGTTTCAGTTTACCAAGAGTCGCCACCGACTTTTTATTTTATCCTAAGGAAAGGTCAAAAAGCACAGGAAAGACCTTTGAGATTTTTTCTTGGGTTCGGGGAGTAGATTATAGAAATGGAAGGTATTAGCACCCTTTCTATCCATGGTTATCCATGGGCTCTTAGTTACTTGTTTAGATCACTTTATTTTCTTTTCAATTGTTTGAAATGGTGCTCTTCAATTGTTTGAAATGTTGCTTTGTGTGTGGTTTTGAAAATGCTTTGAAAAAGAGGCCTTGTCTAGGCAACCTTTGTAATGATTCTTGTTTGAATATATACAAAGGTGTGTGTCTTTTTTGAAAAGATATTTCAATGTTTTGAAAGTTGTTTTGAAGTTGTGTTGTGAAGTGTGTTTGAAAATGGCAAGGATGTTTTGCAAGCTTTTGATCAAGTAACTAAGAGTTGTCTACCCTATTTTACTCAAAGATATTTCTTATGTTTTCAATCCTTTTGACAGTATTATTTCACCATTGTATTTGGTGAACAACTTTGTGTTAGGATGTTAAACGGAACAGGCGCGGGTCATTGTATACAATCATTGAAAGCAAGTTGTGGGACGCTTTAGAAATTTTGTAAGGGACAAGATCATTTTATCGAAGGCAACATCGAGGGTCATCGAGGGACTACGATCTTTGTTTATCGAAGGGACATTTGCAAGAGTGCCTCATACTCGAGGGACATGATTGTATTTTCCGAGGCAACAAGCGAGGTTACCCTAGAGGTGCAAGTGTGAATGGTGTTTGTTATTTTCATGCATTTATCTTGTATTAGGTTATCTAGCGATTGATTTTTGATCTTGCCATACAAACCCTAATTACTATACAGTATATTGAAAGCAATACATTTCGAGAATTTAAAGTCTAAGTTATTACAAAAAAAGTATCCGGGGATGGGGGAACAATTATTTACAAATGGGGATGAGTCCCCTAAGAATAATAATGTCCAAATATTATGTGTTACAACCAAATCGAACTGTCGCAATTCAACGTAAAAATTTATAACGAATTATGAAAAATCAGTAACTATGAGATGCATGTGTTTATTTATAAGTAAATAAAATTTTAACCTAATAAAGATTTAAGTATGATTATTATTATCTTTGTGTTTTTATTAATTATGAAAATAAAAATTTTAAAAGAAAGATTAATTACCTAAATTAATGTTTAATATTATTCTTGTATTTTTATTAAAGGTAATAATTATTTAAAAAGAAAACCATATCAAGACAAAATTTTAATACATTAATTCTATTATTAACAAAAGTAATGAAAATAATTTATTTAAAATGAAAACAAAAATAAATAAAAAAAGTATTTGGTTTAAAAATAAAATAATGGGCTTTAAGGAAATATTTTTGGATGGCCCAAAGGAAGAAGAACAAAAAGCCAGAAGGGGGAAAAGAAGGGGGGTGCGTGCTAGCCAGCAATTGGGCTTGAGGAAGTTATTGGGGCGAAGGCCCAATTATAAACTTGAACAATTTTTAGGGTTTCAGAAATTCTCTAGGGTTTGCAAACTTTGGCCACAGCGGCGCCTCCTTCTTCTCTCGTTCTCTTCTTTGTTTTCAAACCATGAGCTTCTGATCCTTGAAATTCCCTCCACGCCCTAGCCACCGGAGCGTCGCCTCCCACTTCTTGCTCTCTTCACAGCGGTCCAGAATTTCAGAGAAAATGGTATGATTTATTTCTTTATCTTTTAGGGTTTCACAGTTGTTCATTTGTGTGATTCTTTGCATGTTTATTGTTTGCATGTTTTAATTCTTTGATGCTTTATGCGTGAGATGCAGAAAAGTTTGAGGAAAAGGAAATTGTACCTTGGCGTTTTGCTTTTGAAATAGATGGAGGGAGAGAGATGTGAGACAGAGGCACTCCTTGGAGGCTAGGGGGTGGAGGATGAAAATGAGATGATGCTTGGTAACCTTTTTTCTTTCTTCTTTGAAGGTTAGTGATGAATTTGGTTTCTGAAACCCTCTGTTATTCTTTGAACTTTTGATAATGAACGTGTTTCTGAAGCTTTTAATTCTATTTCTGAAACTCTTCCTCTTCTTGATGATGAACGTGTTTTCTGAAAAAATGTTGTTTGAACTGATCTTGATGATGAACTTAGCTTCTGAAAACTGCTTGTTGGACTGAGTTTGATGATGAATTTAGCTTCTGAAAACTGCTTGTTTGAACTGAGTTTGATGATTTGTGGTTGTCTTTTTTGTTAATGATGAAAATGTGTTCTGAAACTCTATATTGTTTTACTTCTAAAACTCTTCCTCTCTCCTTGTCGACCCTGATGATTTGATGATGATGAATCTGAAAACTGGTGTTGTTGTTTGTTTTTCTGCAAGCTCTTCCTTTCTCTTTATATGCTGATGTTTGATGATGATGAATCTGAAAACTGGTGTTGTTGTTTGTTTGTTCTGCAAGCTCTTCCTTTCTCTTTGTATGCTGATGTTTTATGATGATGAATCTGAAAAATGGCTATTGTTTGTTGTTAGTGATGAAGAACATTCTGAAACTGTCTTTTTGTTGGCTTGAACTTGTTGGTGATAGTTTTGGTGAGCTTGAGTGAGTTGCAGTTTTGCAAGCAAGTTTGGAGTTTTGCAAGCAAGTTTGAAGTTTATGATTTGATTTGCAGTTGGTATTTCAGGCTTGTTACTGTGAGTTAACAGGTTTGGGTTGTAGCTTGCAGTTTTGGTAGGTTACAGTTTATGCAGGTTTGTAAGCTGAGTAAGCAGGTTTGAGCTTGTTTGAGTTGCAGGCTGTAAGTTTTGGTTTTGCAGGCTTACAGGCTTGTAAGTTTGGACAAGTTTGAGTTGTTTTGGCTAGCAGGTTTGCTAGCAGGTTTTCTTGTGTTTTGTGCAGGCAGGTTTGAAGGTAGTTTGTGTTTGGCCTTGTTGAGCTTGTAGGCTGTTTGTGTTTACTGCAGGTTTGCAGTATGGAAAGCAGGTTGAGGAGTTTGGTTCTTACAGGTTTTGACTTGCTTGATTTGCAGCTTATGCAGATTTTTGCTCTATGTCTTCTCCCCCTCTCCTGGACTGTTATACAGTCTTCTCTCTTTATATCTTTTTGTTTTCTTTTACTGTCTTGAAATTAGCCTTCCTTAGCCAAAACTGTAAACCTCTTCACTTAAGGTCCTCTCTTTCTCTCTCTCTCTCTCTCTCTCTCTCTCTCTCTCTCTCTCTCATAAGCACTTTTGCTTATTTTAATATATCTTTCTGAAAAGTTTTGCCTAGGCTGGAAATTGATGATGGCTATTGCAAGTCTCTTGCTTGTAACTTGGTTTATCTCTATGCATTGTGTACTTTGTTTACATATTTTCTACATTGTGTACTTTGTTGCTTTTGCTAGTTGCTATGCTTTTTGTAACTCAGTTTGACATGCTTGGTTACTGCAGTTTGAAACTCAGTTTGCAGTATAGTTTGCTTTGTATGCAGCCTTGTACCTTTGTATTTGAACCATGTTTTTGCATCTAGTTTGACATGCTTGCATTTTATATATTTTATTTTTCTCTCTGTGAACCGAGAAGAGTGATCTTCTTGTGATTTGCAGAGGGGAAAATAACATGTGATGAACATAGCATTCTGATTCCATCTGGCAGACTTTAATGATGATTTCTTTTCTTCTGCTTGAAAATTCTTTTAAGTTAATTGTGCTGATTTCTTTTCTTCTGTCTTTTACAGGTAAGTAACAGTTGGATGATGGAGGAAGCAGTAGAAGTCAAAGATCTTAGGAGATTAGGCTTAGAAATAGATAGATTTTTCATTTGTTGTAAACTAAAATTATTGTGAATACTGTAAGTTGTAAATTTACAATATTCAAATAAATTTTGTAACAACATTTGAAACGAATAAACAATCTTTATTCAAAAGAAAATTCTACTGTCAAATATCTTTTCTAATCTTTCCTTGCATTGTTTGTTTAATTATTTAAGACTCTCAAATCAAAATAATTGGAACTGTATCCCAATAATTTTAATCTAGAAAAATAAATAACCAACAAACTTTGTAGTCTCGTAACCTTGCATTACTCACAATACGCATGGTATTCCAATTAACACACACATTGTACAGTTAAACAAACAAGCATTCCATTTAAACGGTAAACCTTTCACTTCACTTAATCAAGCAGATGCCTTAATGTTCCAAACAAAAGTCTCAGCTTTTATCCCAGATAATCAGGCCTTGAGAACAACCAGTAAACTTGAACAAGCGTGGAAACAATGTAACAGTTAACTGAATTTCCGAGGATTCAGTTTCTTCTAAGAAATGCGAGCGAAAACCCTAATTCCGGATTTGTTGCCAAAGGAAAGTCTGTCTGATCGATTCCTGAGTCAATCTTAACAAATCAGAAAAAACCCTAATTCTGGATTGACTGATAAATAAAAGTCTGTTTGACCGATTCTTGAGCCAATCTTAAAAATTAGAGAAAACCCTGGGGTTGTGATTTCTTGTGAAAAAAGGGTGGGCAAATTTTGGGGTACAACAGTTGCCCCTGTTCAATCTTCTTGAACCTGAAGAGTTAGATTGGCAATTTTGCCGTTCGCGACTCGAAGGTAAAAGATGATTGGACACTAGAGTGCCCATAAATTTGCACTCGTCAAAGCATAGTTGAGGGAATGGGCTTAAAGATGCCATTTGGAGATGTGACAGAATCTTGTCGGAGATGGGCTTAAAGATGCCATCGGAGAATGCTTGTTGAACTGTATGTTATAGGTGAAAGGATGAGTATAAAAAAGGTATCCGTGTTTGGAGCATCTCTGAGCCGGGGGTATGAATAAGCAATAGATTAACATCCGTTTTTGGAGCTTCCGTAAACTGTTTTTAGCGAGTCGAATTTGAATAAGCGATGGATTGACATCCATGTTTGGAAGCACCCGTAAACTGTTTTCAGAAGTTGAGGTTGAATAAGCAATAGATTAACATCCGTGTTTGGAGTATCCGTAAACTGTTTTCAAAATTTGAATCTGAATAAGCGATAGATTAACATCCGTGTTTGGAGAATCCGTAAACTATTTTCATGATTCCGGAATTGAAGTTTTCTAACCTTATCCTGAAAAGGGTAAAATATTAGCTGAAACACAAAGTTATGTTGCATGAAATGTATGATGCAATGTATGTTTTATATCAATGTTTATGATATATGAATGCAATGTATGCGCATGTAAGCCAATGAGCTGTCTTGCTGAGGAAGATAAATCCTGGATAACTGGAGTTAATAAAACTTAGACCGCTGTCGAGGAAAATAAATCCTTGACTGCTGCTGGAGATTGAAAATCCTTTGATCATTGAAAATGAGAAGTCCTGGTACCACTGTTGAAGAGTATGTGTATCTTCAATTTTTTGACAACCTCTGTGGGGAGAAGTTATATTGCTGGGGAAGGTCAGGAGTTTGGGTTGAATACCAATCTATTGGGGATTCTTGTTTTGTCGTTTGAGGAGAACTCCGTTGGGGAATATCTGAAAACTTTGTGAGGAATTGAGAATGAGAGTCTTCATTCTGCTTGGGGGAATTTGTACTGAGGAGCCGAGAACGAGAATCTTCGATCTGCAGGGGATTTTAAAAATTCTGACAAATTAAAGCTAAGAGTAAAGAAAACTCTGGAGAGTCAAGGACGAGAATCTTGATTTTGTTGGGGAGTAAGAACTCTGTAGGGAATAACCATACTGTTTAAGAGTAGCTATCCTGTTGGAGGGGCTTATTCCTGTTTGGAAGAAGTTCAGAAGTCAAGTCGTATGCCACTTTGAGAATGAGAATCTTCATTCTGTCGGCAATATCAGGAACTCAAGTTGTATACCACTTTGAGAATGAGAATCTTCATTCTGTCGGGAATATCAGAAATTCAGGTGTTATACCACTTTGAGAATGAGAATCTTCATTCAGGCGTTTGGGTCAGGAGGTTGGGAGTATGCCAATCTACTGGGGTTTTAGGGATGAGAATCTTCATTCTGTTAACGGTATCAGGAGCTTGGGAGTATACCAATCTTCTGAGGTTTCAAGGATGAGAATCTTCATTCTGTTAAGGGTATCAGTAGCTTGGGAGTATACCAATCTCTTGAGGTTTCAAGGATGATAATCTTCATTCTGTTAAGGGTATCGGGATCTTGGGAGTATACTAATCTTCTGAGGTTTCAAGGATGAGAATCTTCATTCTGTTAAGGGTATAAGGAGCTTGGGAGTATACCAATCTCTTGAGGTTTCAAGGATGAGAATCTTCATTATTGAGAGAAAAGAATTTTAGGAGCTTCATTTGTCCATTATTCTGTTGGTGGGTTGTTTCTGTTGAGATTTTAGGAACTCGTCCGTAATTCAATTGAAGAAAAGTTTCGTCGAGATTTAGGAACTTGTCCGTAATTCGAATGAAGTAAAGTTTTGTTGCTGAATTTGATTGTACCTTTCCTGAAAGGCAAAGGTTAGTGGCATATATCAAACAATAATGTCCTCAAAATAAATGATATCGCGTTGCATGATTCCTGATGCACAGATGTGTAATGTTTTTCAAGACGACCTTTAGTTGGGGAAAATAAATCCCGAGCTGATGAAGGAGAAAAGAGTTGGATTCTTCATCTCTGGTAGTGAAGATAATCAGAATAAATCGCTGAGAGATTTATCTGAAATATCAAAATCCCGGAATATCTTCCACTGGCATAAGAAAACAGTGAGATCTTAGTCTCGATCTGACCAAAACAGAGAGGGTCTTTGATTAAATTTGATTCAACCGGATGATGGAGGAAACTTTGACGACTGTAACTCCAACAAGCGATGAAGGAATCTTCGATGACCGTAACTTCCGACAGGTGATGAAGGAATCTTCGACGACCGTAACTTCCAACAAGTGATGAAGGAATCTTTGACGACCGTAACTTCCACCAGGTGATGAAGGAATCTTTGACGACCGTACCTTCCACCAGGTGATGAAGGAATCTTTGACGATCGTAACTTCCAACAGGTGATGAAGGAATATTTGACGACCGTAACTTCCCACAGGTGATGAAGGAATCTTTACCTACCGATCAATCTGAGTATGTTGTTAAAATGTAATTTGTTTCGGAGAATAAATCCTTGACAAATGTTGGGGAAATAAAGCCACGACTGCTGGTCTGCTAGAGAGGTGATGAACTTCTCGAGGATTATTGAATTTCTTTTCAGAAAGATTTTGGAGAGATTCGTCACTGCCCCTAGTATCAAATGTTTGTGGTATTGCCAGGAAACATGGACTGTACATAACCCTTTGATGAGATTGACATTTTAAATGCCCCAAGTGATGGCGGGGGAGACTTGCCCCAGGTTAATCTGCAATTGAGAGATTTCTTGAAATCTTGACTGGACTGCCCCAAGTTTAATGGACTTTGAAAGATTTGTTGAAATCTTGACTGGACTGCCCCAGGTTTAATGGACTTTGAAAGATTTGTTGAAATCTTGACTGGACTGCCCCTGGTTTGCCGGACAATATCATATCAGGCCCCCTTTTGTTGGTGGGAGATTTTTGCAACGGGAGTGTTATCCCACTTGAAGTGATTTTATTCACCGAGAGAGCTTTTCGTTCCTCCGAACATTCACTGTATGAATTTCTTCGCTGTCAAACAAATAACCATGTGCAAACAATGATATTCAAATAATGTTAATTTTATGCTTGTCTCAAAGTTTTGAAAAATGCATTTTTTAGCAGAAAACTTTTTATAAGACAAATTCAACACAAGATTTAGAGCAAAGCCTCACAGGAGTCAGGATACCTTTTGTAACAGTATGCTTTCGAATGAACCCACGCTTCAATTAGGACTTTTGAAGGGTTGTAACGTGGCTTGGTTCACGGTTTAAGAAATAAAGGATAAAGGCCCAAAGTATATTTGTACTCACCCGCTCTTCATAATGTTCTTCAATCCTAAACTCAGTTAATTGTGTGTCGAACTCTATTCGAGTTTGAAACGACGTTTTGGTGATGGTTCACACAAGTTGAATTTTATGGGAAGGAAATCATTTTGCAACATTTTTCATGTTGTTGAGGATTTATAATGACTTCTTTCCTTTGATTCATTATCCCTAACTTTTGCCTGACTGTTCCTGTTTTTGAAATTACAGTCAACGGGATGTCCCAGCTTTCTTAAGCCTCCTTTGTAGGTTTTGGCTCAGTGGGCTTTTTTTTTGAGAGATAAGGACTTCCTATGAGATAAAGAACCATCACTGTCTTTTGGTTCCGAAGGAATGTTTTTGATGTCATTCATTTACTACGAACTGAGAGTTTGCGACTTGAATGCGCATCTTTTGAATTAACTGAGAGACTACCCTGCCCCAGGTTTCGATTGAAGGTTGTTTGTGTTTGTCCTTGTTGAGCTTGTAGGCTGATTGTGTTTACTGCAGGTTTGCAGTATGGAAAGCAGGTTGAGGAGTTTGGTTCTTACAAGTTTTGACTTGCTTGATTTGCAGCTTATGCAGATTTTTGCTCTATGTCTTCTCCCCCTCTCCTGGACTGTTATACAGTCTTCTCTCTTTATATCTTTTTGTTTTCTTTTACTGTCTTGAAAATATAGTGCCATAGCCAAAACTGCAAACCTCTTCACTTAAGGTCCTCTCTTTCTCTCTCTCTCTCTCTCATAAGCATTTTTGCTTATTTTAATATATCTTTCTGAAAAGTTTTGCCTAGGCTGGAAAATGATGATGGCTATTGCAAGCCTCTTGCTTGTAACTTGGTTTATCTCTATGCATTGTGTACTTTTTTTACATATTTTCTGCATTGTGTACTTTGTTGCTTTTGCTAGTTGTTATGCTTTTTGTAACTCAGTTTGACATGCTTGGTTACTGCAGTTTGAAACTCAGTTTGCAGTATAGTTTGCTTTGTATGCAGCCTTGTACCTTTGTATTTGAACCATGTTTTTGCATCTAGTTTGACATGCTTGCATTTTATATATTTTATTTTTCTCTCTGTGAACCGAGAAGAGCGATCTTCTTGTGATTTGAAGAGGGGAAAATAACATGTGATGAACATAGCATTCTGATTCTAGCCGGCACACTTTAATGATGATTTCTTTTCTTCTGCTTGAAAATTCTTTTCAGTTAATTGTGCTGATTTATTTTCTTCTGTCTTTTGCAGGTAAGTAACAATTGGATGATGGAGGAAGCAGTAGAAGTCAAAGATCTTAGGAGATTAGGCTTAGAAATAGATATATTTTTCATTTGTTGTAAACCAAAATTATTGTTAATACTGTAAGTTGTAAATTTACAATATTCAAATAAATTTTGTAACAACATTTGAAATGAATAAACAGTCTTTATCCAAAAGAAAATTCTACTGTCAAATATCTTTTCTAATCTTTCCTTGCATTGTTTATTTAATTATTTAAGACTCTCAAATCAAAATAATTGGAACTGTATCCCAATAATTTTAATCCAGATAAAATAAATAACCAACAAACTTTGCAGTCTCGTAACCTTGCATTACTCACAATACGCATGGTATTCCAATTAACACACACATTGTACAGTTAAACAAACAAGCATTCCATTTAAACGGTAAACCTTTCACTCTGCTTAATCAAGCAGATGCCTTAATGTTCCAAACAAAAGTCTCAGCTTTTATCCCAGATAATCAGGCCTTGAGAAACAACCAGTAAACTTGAACAAGCGTGGAAACAATGTAACAGTTAACTGAATTTCTGAGGATTCAATTTCTTCTGAGAAATGCGAGCGAAAACCCTAATTCCGGATTTGTTGCCAAAGGAAAGTTTGTCTGATCGATTCCTGAGTCAATCTTAACAAATCTGAAAAAATCCTAATTCTGGATTGACTGATAAAGAAAAGTCTGTTTGACCGATTCTTGAGCCAATCTTAAAAATCAGAGAAAACCCTGGGGTTGTGATTTCTTGTGAAAAAGGGGAGGGCAAATTTTGGGGTACAACAATCTCCCTTTAGGGTTTTCAATCCATTGGGTCACTCGTGTTTGCCTAAGTCGCCCATTTAGGGTTCGAACTTAGCGAGCTTTCTTATACACAGTATTTTTTGACTGCGTCTGAATTTGCCCGATGTGGTAGTTCTTCCTCATCCATTATTGTAAGGATGAGACCACCACAGGAGAATGTTATTTTTACCACATATGGACCTTCATAGTCGGGTGTCCATTTACCACATTAATTGAGGCGAGGTATCAGAATATTCTTGAGTACCAAATATCCTTTTTTGAACACTCGAGGGCGGAATTTCTTATCGAAGGCTTTCTACATCCGCTTCTGATATAATTGACTGTGGCACAAAGTTGTTAAGCATTTCTTTTCAATGAGGTTGAGTTGATCAAGCTGCATCTGAACCCACTCTACTTCTTCAAGCTTTATTTCCATTAGAAATCGAAGTGATGGAATCTCTATTTCAACTGTGACTACTGCCTCCATGCCATATACTAGAGAGAAATGAGTTGCACCTGTTGATGTATGCACGGAAGCACGGTAACCATGTATGGAAAAAGGAAGCATTTCATTCCAATATTTGTATGTCTTCACCATTTTCCGAATGATTTTCTTGATGATTTTGTTGGCAGATTCAAGGGCCCCGTTCATCTTGGGTTGATATGGTGATAAATTATGATGCTCAATCTTGAAATTATCGCATAACTCCCTAATCATTTTGTTGTTCAGATTGGACCCATTGTCTGTAATGATTCTACTTGGAATCTCGTATCTGCATATGAGATTTTGTTATATGAATCGAGTAACCACTTGACTTGTCACGTTTGCGTAGGATGCTCCTTCTACCCATTTGGTGAAGTAATCAATGGACAGTATGACCCGGTGTCTGTTAGATGCTTTCGGTTCGATTATGCTTATCATATATATTCCCCATATCAAAAATGGCCAAGGAGAGCTCATGACATTCAGAACAATTGGTGACAAATTTATTTTGTCTACATAGATATGGAATTTGTGAGATGTATTTTTATAATTCTTGCAATCAGTTTCCATTGTTAACCAATAATAGCCCGCTCGCAGGATTTTTCTTGCCATGGCATGCCCATTTGTATGAGTTCCAAAAGTACCTTCATGGATTTCTCTCATAAGCATATTTGCCTCCTGTTTCTCCACACACCTAAGTAGCACCATATCGTGGTTTCTTTTGTATAGCTCATCACCACTCAAAGAATTTTGAGGCTAGCTTCCGCAGAGTTTGTTTGTCAATGATGGTGGCATTTTATGGATATTCTTGTTTTTCAAGGAACCTCTTTGATGTCATAGAACCAATGCTTGTTATCCGGCCCCTCTTTAATAGAAAGGCAATGTGTAGGCTCTTCGAAATGTCTAATTGTAATGCGTGGTTCATGGTTTTGCCAAGTTACTTTGAACATGGCTGATAGAATTGCCAAGGCATCCACCATATGATTATCTTCTCGTGGGATATGACTGAAGGTGATCTCAGTGAATTTTCTAGCTATTTTTAAAACATGATCTCGATATAGAATCAATTTGGGATATTTAGTGTCCCATTCACCGTTGACTTGGTATATGAATCGTGCGGAGTATCCAAATACTTTGAAATGTTTGATTCTTAGATCGATGGCCACTTCTAGACCTAAGATACAAGCTTCGTATTCAGAAATGTTGTTGGTGCAGTAAAAACATAACCTCGCACTATTAGGTTTGTGATAATTCTTTAGAGAATTCAAAATTTCCCTAATGTCGTGCCCTAATGCATTTGAAGCTCCATCGAACATTAGTGTCCAACATGCCCTTGGTTTAGGTCCTTCGTCGGGCCCTGGTATTTCGTAATCACCTATAACCATGACATCTTCGTCTGGAAAGTTAAACTTCATTGTTTATATTCTAGTAATGGCTGATGAGCCAGGTGGTCAGCTAGTACACTACCTTTGATGGCCTTTTAAGTAACATATTGGATGTCACATTCTGATAGTAAAATCTGCAATCAGGCAATCCTTCCTATAAGAGTTAGTTTTTCGAATACATACTTTAAAGGATCCATTCTTTCTATTAACCACATGGTATGAGTAAACATATATTGCCTCAATCTTTTAGTAGCCTACGCCAATGTGAAACAAGTTTTCTCGAGAAGTGAGTACCTGGTTTCATAGTCAGTCAATTTCTTACTGAGGTAGTAGATTGCATGCTCTTTTCTACCCGTTTCGTCATGTTGTCCCAATACACATCCCATTGATCCTTCAAGTACTGTTAGATACATTATGAGTAGTCTTCCTGGGACTGGTGGCATTAAGATCGATGGATCTTGTAAATATTGCTTTATTCTCTCGAAGGTTGTTTGACAATCATCATTCCATACCACCGTCTGATATTTTCGTAGTAATTTGAATATACGCTCACATGTAGCAGTTAGGTGCGATATGAACCTTGAAATTTAGTTCAATTATCCTAAGAAACCACAAACCTCTTTCTTTTTCCTCGAGCTGGCGTTTCTTGTATGGCTTTTAACTTGTCAAGGTCCACTTTAATACCATGCTGGATTACAATGAAACACAGTAATTTTCCTGATCTGACACCAAATGTACACTTGTATTCATTCAACCTTAGTTTGAACCTTTGCAGACGATCAAATAACTTTTGTAAATGTATGAGGTGATCCTCCTCCGTATGGGATTTGGAAATCATATGATCTACGTACACCTCAACCTCTTTGTGAATCATATTAGGGAATAGTGTGACCATAGCCCATTTATAGGTTACCCATGTGTTCTTCAAACCGAATGGCATTACTTTGTAATAGAAAGTTCCCTAAGGTGTCATAAAAGTAGTCTTTTCCATATCTTCGGGTGCCATTTTGATTTGATTGTATCCTGAGAAGTCGTCCATGAATGAGAATATCAAAGCTTGAGTTGTATTGTCCACCAAAACATCTATGTGAGGTAACAGGAAATTATCTTTGGGACTTGCTTTATTCAAATCCCGATAATCCATACACATGCAAACTTTACCATATTTCTTGGGTATTGGAAAGATGTTAGATTTCCAAGGTGGATAATTACCACTACTAACAACCCTGCGTCAGATTGTTTAAGGACCTCTTCTCGAATCTTGTTGGACATGTCTGGACGAGTTCTCCTGATCTTTTGCCTAATCGGAGAGCAACCTTCCTTGAGAGGTAGCTTCTGCACCACAATGTCTGTATCCAATCACGGCATATCTCTGTATGACCAGGAAAATATATCCACATACTCATGTAACAACTTGATTAGCCTTTCTTTGATGCTTTTCTCCAATCTTGCCCCTAGCTTGATCTCTTTTGGATCTTCCTCTGTGTCGAGGTTAATTGTCTCAATGGGTTCCTGGTATGGTTGTATACTTTCATCTTTTTGCTCTATTTCCCTCGCCAATTCTTTGGAAAGTTCAAGATCTTCATCCTCTTCTTCTTTAGCTCGGTTGATGGGTGCATCAAAATAATATCAGATAACAACAGTAACATTATCGGTGATTTTGGCCAAGGATCTGCACATTTATCATGTCTTTGTGCAGTTTTTAGCATGTGAATTTGGAAAATGAATATGAAGAAAAAGTATTGACACTTTTAAATGTAAGAGATAAATGCAAGAGAAAAACAGGGATCTTAATTGAATGTGAAACATAACTTTTATTAATCGTAAATACTGTTCAAAACAAAATGGGGACCCTTACAAGAAACTCATATGCCTCGGGCTTGACATAGTTTTTTTTTTCAAAAACAAGAAAAATTACTTTGGAAAGAAAAAGATCTATGTAATTTGCACAACTGTCCAATTCTTGAGTTCTTCCCCTAGGGCGCATTCGTGGATGAAATCATATGCTCTTTTAATGTTTCCTTTGTTAGATATCATTGCCACCTGTCTTCCATGCTCTACTCCTTTGTTGACGATGGTCTCCTGGATTGGAGGAAACCGTACTTTGCCCTTCATAACAAACTTTGATAATTCATAACCCTAACCCAAACGATTCTTCTTCTTGGGTATTTGTGGGAGCTTTCCACAAACCTTTGAGGCATCACTTTTCACTGCTGCCTGTAAATCTCTCCATGAAGTCACGATAAGTTTCTGGATTTTTCCCATCCGTAAGCTTACCATTGAGGCAACCTCTAAGACTTGAAATGGTGTGGCTATGCAGTCTTCATAAGCACTGATATACCTGTAGGATTCTATGTGACTTACAAAGATTTATTTTTCACTGTCGATTATGACCAATCTTCCTTCAATGAATAACTTCAATTTATGATGTAAAGTTCAAGTGACTGCTCTTGCTGCATGAATCTAAGGTGGCCCGAGTAAACATGTATACGCTGGTTCTATATATATGACTTGGAAAGTGTCATAGAACATATATGGCCCGATCTTGATAGGAAGGTCCTCTTCTCCAAATATTGTACTTTGAGAATCGTCAAAAGTCATAACTATCGTAGAACTTGGTCTTATCACAACACCATCTAGTGTAAACTTCATCAAACTAAATTTTGGTAACACGTTGAGAGCAGAACCAGTATCGCTAAGTACCCTGGACAAGCTTGTAGTAACTATCTGAACAGAGATGTACAATGTTTTGTTATGAGCTCGGCCTTGTGGAGGTAACTGACTATTATTAAAACCCATATATGATCCAGATATCACATTTGCTATAACATTTTCAAATTGATTCACAATAATTTCCTCTGCGACATGGGCATAACTTAGAACCTTCATTAACGAATCTCTATGCGCTTCTGAATTAATGAGCAAAGAGAGTATATAAATTTTGTCTGGGTGTAATACGGTGGGAGAACTGACTTGGATGTTTTGAGTTTTATCGTAATTGTTGCGGATAGCGAGAATCGCCACCGACTTTTCTTTTATCCAATAGGAAAGGGTGAAAAGAACAGGAAATACCTTTTGAGATATTTTCTTGAGTTCGGGGGGTAGGTTGTGAAAAGGGAAGGTGTTAGCACCCTTTTCATCCGTAGTCATCTACGGGATCTTAGTTGCTAGCTCACTATGAAAATTCTTTGTTTGAAATGTGTTTGTGATGGGTTTTGAAAGTATTTCTTAAAAGTGCCATCATTTAGGCAAACTTTTTAATGATTCTCGTCTCTATAAGAATGTATACAAAGTGTTGGTGTATTTTGAAAGATGTTATTTAGAAAATGTTGTGAGCAAGCAACTATGAATGTTTCTACCTACTCAAAAGGGTCTTAATTATTTTCCTCCTCCTTTAGATATTGCTATCATACCATTGATTGATAAGAAGCCCTATCATTGGATATGAAGGGACGGGTGAGCGTTGTTGTATAGTCATAGAAGGAAACCTATGAGACGCTTTAGCAATTGTCGTGAGGGACTAAGATCGTTTTACCGAAGGCAACTTCGAAGGGTCATCAAGGAACTACAATCTTTTTATCGAGTGTATTTTCTAAAGCGTCCCACATTCGAGGGACATGACTATTTTTCCAAGGCAACAAGTGAGGTTACCCTAGAGGATCTTGTGTAAACTGTGTGTTTGCTTGTATGCCTTTTTATCTTTGAGATTAGGGTTTTCTAACGGTTGATTTTATCTTGCCATACACACCCTAATTACTAACAATTATATTAAAATGATAAATTGCGGAAATCAAAATGCTACGCTATTACATTACTTTAGGGGATGGGGGTACAATTTACAAATGAGAATGAAATACAAGCCTAAATAAATTATTACAATCATATTAAATAAATAAATAGCCATGAAAAATATAAAAGGAAAATAATGTATAAAGAAAGCAAAACAAATTTTATGTATTGACTCATGCCATCATGCATCGACACATGCCCTTGCTTGTTTCTGAAAAAACAAAATCAACTCAGTATGAGTCGATACATAATGGTATGTGTCGACTCATTTCTTGCTTGTGTGGACATATTCGTTTTTTATTTCGACTCATGCACCTTTGGTCTTTCTTTATTATGCCTGAATAACAGTATACATCGATGTATAAAGCTTTGTGTCGACTCATACCCTATACTGCAACTAAATTGAGTCGGCTCATGCATGCTTTGTGTCGACCCATAACCTGTTTTACACTAAAATTAGTCGACTCATGTGAGTATGCATCGACTCATGCTGCATTTTGTTTCCTTTTACATTGTTCTATTATTTGTATAGAGGTCAGTTCTCAACATAGTATTGACAAAAATGAAAAGAAAGTAAATGGTTAGCTTCAAAAGGCAATGATTACTACATTTATCTTCAAATATGAATCACTAATGATGTTTGAAATGAAGAGCTCAAAGTTAAAAGGACTTACCTTGAGACTGCAATTTGTTTTGAGTTTGGACCCCTTTCAAGATGTTGTGATGGCTTCAGTGAACCTCCAAGAAGCTACCCCAACCCTTTATTTGTATTGAAAGTTGCTGAACCACTCAAACCCTGTCAAGTTGTACAATATTGTCTTTTGTTTGTGTTAGGAAGGTGATGATAATGGCACTATAGAAACTGTTCTTGTGTTTGAACAATCTCTATGTGATGTGAAGTGTTTGGATAGTTGGTTTATGGGAAAGCTTGCAAGATGGAATAGTGAGTTGAGGTTTTTCTGTTTTGTGAATGAAAATAGAGCAAAGCTTTTTGAATGAACAGAGGTTAGAAAGACTTCTCCCTTTGTTTCTTTTCTATCCAAAAATCCTCTCAATCTCCCCCTTGTTTGCTGTGAAAATAGTATATTTGTAGATAAAGTTGGCTGAAATTTGAGAGGGAAACATATGAGTTTTTGAAATTTTTGGGTATGTTGTCTCATTGCTTTTTAGATGCAGCTCTTATATGCAAATTTGGTGAAAACATGGGACTGATATGATGCAGATTTTTCCGGGCAGCATTGTAGGTTTTGGAGCAGACTGTAACAGTGTTTATAGGAAGCATAGAAGGACTGTTTTGTAACAGTTTGTGATAGTGTTCTTGGCATTACTATGCAGGGTTTGGACAGCAGGATGTGTAGCATGATGCAGGGTTGTTTTATGTAGGAACAACAGGTTATGGACTGATATGCTT
Source organism: Vicia faba (assembly GCA_948472305.1). Lineage (NCBI taxonomy): Eukaryota > Viridiplantae > Streptophyta > Magnoliopsida > Fabales > Fabaceae > Vicia > Vicia faba. Next base: position 84,920,835 of record OX451737.1, on the reverse strand, counting down.
GGACTGGTTGGTGCAAATTTTGGGCTTTATACAACAGCAAATTGGACAACATTGTTCGTAGCATGCAAGAATTTTTAACTTACAAATGCAGCCTTGTTGTTTACTTGAAAGCTTGTAATAACTTGAATTGTCTTGGATTGTGATGAAAAGATGTCATGAAGAAATGAAATTAACATGTATAGAAAATACTTAGAAAATTTTTCCAAGTCTTGCAAAGCTTCATTTCTTAATATTTGATGATCAAATTTCATATTTTTGAATTATTGATGAAATGTGATTTTTGAAACTCAAATTTGACCAAAAAGACAAAGTTTGACTTTTTAGTATACAGTTGACTTTTTTATCAGTTGACCAAATTTCATATATCAGTCCACGGGTCTCGGGAAATGAATTGAAGTATGCGCTTAGGTCAAAATGATGTACTTGAATCCGTGAGATCATATTTCAAACCAATAAGTCATGTACTAAGTCAAAAGTCAAAGATTGGTCATTCTCAATCAAAACCCTAATTTTGAATATTTTGCCCTTTTGATGAATTGAATAATTTTATTGAAGAATTATGATCCAATCTTGATCAAATGATACATATGACTTCAAGATGTTGATGTTGGTAAAAAATCTTGAAGTTTGACTATAGGTTGACCATAATCGACTTTTATTCTATACAACTGATTTTAGGTCATCTAATCAATTGACTGAGCAACTTTGGTAATCCAAGACTTGAAACTTGACAGGAGCAATCTTGAGGGTCCATTATGATCCATGGAATTAATTTGAAACATTAGAAGTCCAACTGTCCTTATGAAAACTCAAACCCTAATTTGAGGCATCAGCGTTGAGGAGATGGCTTGACCTACTCAATACTTGTGCAAACTTGAATCGTTGAAGATATTTGTGAGAAGAAACTTGAGAAAAGAGAGGGAAAATTTTGGGGTAAAACAAATTCCCTGTTCTATCTTCTTAAACATGGAGAGTTAGATTGGCGGGTCCGCCATTCGTGACTTGAAGGTGGAAGATGATTGAACACTAGAGTACCCAGAAATATGCACTTGATGATGTATTAGTTGATTGTGTTAGGAATAGTCTTAAAGATGACATTTGGAGGGGTGATGAAGAGTTTGGCGGAGATGGGCTTACATATGTCATCCATAATGACATAAGAGGTATGTTGCTTGGCAACTTCACAAAATAACTGTTATCTGGACGGGTCAAGTCTTCACAGTAATTTGAAGTTATACTGTTATCTGGTCGGGTCCAGTATTCATAATAATTTTCTTGAGAGGATAAAGTTGAACTGTTATCTGGTCGAGTTCAGGATTCGTAGTAACTTGTTGTTATCTGGTCAGATTCCAGGCTTCACAATGATTAAAGAAGTTAAAGTGTTATCTGGTCGGGTTCCAGGCTTTGCACTAACTTATATGAAATCAAACTGTTATTTGGTCAGTCTAGTCTTTATAGTAATTCAAAGTTAAACTGTTATTTGGTCAGGTTCAGTCTTCACAATAATTTTCTTGAGAGGATAAAGTTAAATTGTTATCTGGTCGGGTCCAGGCTTCGCAGTAACTTGTTGTTATCTGGTCTTATTCGTAGCGATTAAAGAAGTTAAATTGTTATCTGGTCAGATTCTAGGCTTTGCAGTAACTTAGATGAAATTAACTATTATTTGGTCGGATTCCAGGATTCACAATAACTTGCTAGAAATGATAAGGTTAACTGTTATCTGGTCGAATTCTAGGCTTTGCAGTAACTTAGATGACATCAAACTGTTATCTGGCCGGGTTCAGTCTTCACAGTAATTTGAAGTTATACAGTTATCTGGTCGGATCAAGTCTTCACAGTAACTTTCTTGAGAGGATAAAGTTGAACAGTTATCTGGTCGGGTCCAGGCTTCGTAGTAACTTGCTATTATCTGGTCAGATTCCAGGCTCCAAAGCGATTAAAGAAGTTAAACTGTTATCTGGTCGGATTCAAGGCTTCGCAACAACTTAGATGAAATTAACTATTATCTGGTCGGATTCCAGGCTTCGCAACAACTTTCTCGGGAAAATGAAATTAACTGTTATCTGGTCGGATTCCAGGCTTCACAGTAGCTTTCCAGAAAGGATGAAGTTGAAATGTTATCTGGTTGGATTCCAGGCTTCGTAGTAACTTGCTTAAAAGGATGAAGTTAAAGTGTTATCTGGTCAGATTCCAGGCTTCGTAGTAACTTTCTTGAAATTATGAAGTTGAACTGTTAGCAGGTCGGATTCTAGGCTTCACAGTAACTTGCTTGAGAGGATGAAGTTGAACTGTTATCTGGTTGGATTCCAGGCTTCGCAGTAACTTGCTTGAATAGTAACGATTCTGATGGGGATTGTAATGACTCTACTGGGGATTAAGGGGTTTTGTCCATTAATTTGTAATAGTCTGAGAGGCCAACTCAAGCTAGGGAATTTGTAGTTTGTTGGGGAAATAAACTCGATTAAAGAGAATTTTTTGACGACCTTACTGGGGAGATGAATTCTTTTGGGGGGAACACCACAAGGTTTCTTTTTTTAGTTAAGACCAACTCAACTGGGGAATGTCAAAATGAATCTGAGTCTTGATTGTATCTGAGAAGATATTGAACGAGTATCAAAATTACATTCATATTTGGGTCGTATCTGAACTGTATATGTAGGAGAGTCTGGAATAAATGTCGGAATAAATATGTATTTATATAGTATCTGTATTGTATCTAAAAGATGATAAATTTCCAGTAATTTTCATCTGTTTGGGGACCGACATGATGTGTGTGTCTGTTGGGAGAAGATCTAACTCCTCTATCTACTAGTGAGTTTGACTATGTCATGGGCTGGAGGATTCCCCACTTTGGTTTGAAGATGCTTCTGTGTTTGTCAGGGATAGCCTTGTAGAGGTGGCTCTGGGGACTTCACTGGGGATCGCCTTATGAAAGGGACTTTGTGGGGAATTGTCATTGTCCATAGAAGTAAGTGTCGTAGCACTTCCAGAAAATGTTTGTTGGTCGTACATGCCCCTTTACTGGAATTCATGTTCAATGCTCTAAGTGATTCTGATGGAGACCTGCCCCTGGCTATTCAGGATTTTATGAGAGATTTCTTAGAATCTTGACTTGACTGACACTGATGAATTGGACAATAACATGTCATTCCCCTTGATTATTGGATTTGAAGTGATTTTGTTCATTGAGAGAATTTTCGTTCATTGGAATATTGCAGTGCAGATTTCTCTGTTGTCAAACAATTAGCTATATACAAACAGCGGTATTCAAACAATGCAAAGGTTATGTTTGTCTTGAAGTTTTGAAAATTCATTTTTAGCAGATAAAAGAATTTTGGAAGAATATGAATTTGACTCAGGATTTACAGTAAGCCTTACAGGAGTCAGGATACCTTTCGTAACAGTATGCTTTCGCATTAACCCATGCTTCAATTAGGACTTTTAAAAGGTTGTAATGTGGCTTGGTTCATGGTTTCAGAAACAAAGGATAAGGATCAAAGTTTATTTGTACCCCCCATTCTTCATGATGTTCTTCAGTCCTAAACTCAGTTATTTATCCGTTTGAACTCCTACTGAATCTGTAATGATATTTTGGTGATGGTTCGTATAAGTTAAGTTTATTGGAGAAGACAGTCATTTTCGCAACATTTTTCCATTGTCGAGGATTGTAGCGACCTATCTTTTTTGATTTATTATCCCTGATTTTTCCCTGTCTGTTTTTTTTAGACTACAGTCAGCGGGATTCCCCTGTTTTTCTTAAGTATCCTTCGCAGGTTTTGACTCAGTGGTATTTTCTTTTGAGAGATAATGACTACCTATTTATGGGGAACCATCATCGTCTTTTGATTCAGCAGGATGTTTGGATTTCATTTGTTGTGTATGAAGTGAAGGTTTGCGACTGAATGCACATTTGAATTAACTGAGAAACTACCCTGCCCCAGGTTCTGATTAAAGGTTTCAATTTGTGTGAAAAATAAAACTCCTACATTTAGGGTTTGAAACAATGCTTGTACCTCGTCAGCAAGGTCTGCCCAAAAGAATACTGTATGAGATTATGGTATTACTTTTGTCATCCTCCCTCTAAAGGCTTACAACTTTTAACGAGAGTTGAATATCATATAAAAAGGATTAGAAGCATAATTTCAGCATAGTGAAAATGAATGGATTAACTCAAGACAAACATATGCAATGCATTAATGAGAATAACCAAAGTCTGACATAAAGATAAGCGTTTAAACAGACAAAGAAATTACAACTGGAAATTCGAATGACTCAAAAAGCATCTCTTCCTAAAGTTGTCACTCATATGGTGTGCCTTTAAGGGATGACAACAAAATTCAATCTGACCATCTTGTGTAAATTCCAACATTCCTTTGTCAATCAGGTGTTGAATCATGTTCTTCAATGCCCATGGTTAGTGTCGTGTCCCCGACTGTTGGAGTGCTATGCGCACTTTTCATTGTGTTTGTAGCGGGGAGCAGAAGTATTAGGTTTTGAGGAGGCTCCCTCAATGCAACCATCTTGGCTTCCCACATATGATACAACGCTTGAGTCAAGGACACGTTGATCTTTGTAAATTGTATTTTGGGCATATCTTGCTTATGCTGACCACCTTGTCATGGTTGGCGTGGTCGTTGTTGGACCTGCGGTGTAGTAGTCATTTTGAAAGGTGTTCTCTCGACCAAGCCAACTTCTTGTCTCATCAAAGGTTGGTTAATGACTTGATCCCCAATTCTAGCCGTTTGTTCTATGCGGTTGCATTCGTCTTGATGAAGCTTGTTGGTGAGAATTCTCAACTCTTCTTATCCTCGAGATAAGTTTTGGATAAGAGCCATCTGACCCACCATCTATCCCATCATCTGGACTTTCATTGTTGCTATTTCAATTTGTAACCGTTCCAACTGGTCATCCCTGTTGTCCTCAGGATTCTTCTTGGTCATGCTCTTAATTAGGAGTGATTTCACTTCTTCTTGCCCCTTGAATAGGTTCAAGAACATTTCTTGAAGCTAAGAATTTTGGGTCTGAAGATCCTCTATATTCTGTTCTAGAGCCATCTCTACTAAAATAAACAGTAAGCAGATGAGAAAACCTGTATAGGGAAAAACTGTCATGATATTATATGCATGTTATGTGGATGCGATGTTTTCAAGTATCTTGTGGGGTAAACACAAGAAAATGGTAGAAGTTTAACTTTGATCACAACTTTGAGTGAAGAAATCCGTATCGTTGAATGTCCTTCCATGAGAATCAAGCTCACCATGTTGAGTGGGTTATAGCCCTTGACTCAAGCTATTGTGCTTTGGTTTTTTGATAGCATTTTGATAGAGGAAAATAAATCCTCTTGCCCCTTGATAGACATATGGTTCAATATAACCCTGCATCACAAACCCTTGAGATCTTTGAAATGGTTATTGAAAATTCTATTGTATGATGTCATGATTTTATGTGCAAATAACATATACAAGCAAAGCAAACAAGTCCTTAGGTTTAGGCTTGTGTGGAGTTCATAGGTAAGTACCCTCTTGAAGTTTAATGGGTTCAACATATCCTACAAAGTAATCGGGTTCTAGGGATTCTCAATATCATTGATCATTCTTCATTGGGCATTGTCTCAACACAATCAATCTTTTATTGCATCTGACATATCCCAAAAGTCTGATCTCAATAAGCATAGTATCGAGTATCAACCAATCATCAGCTTTGCACCAAAGTCGGATATCTCACTACTTCCTAATAGCCAAGTTGTTCAATTAAAGGTTCTAAGGTCAGGTAGTTCTTCATGACACCACTCAACGGCCCCGTATTATCCTCGATTCAACACAAGGGATATTGGTACCAACAAATGTGTCACACTAACGTAGCCATTGCTTCAACCATATCGGTCTACGCCATGCAGTTTCCACAATCTTTTACCTTACCTTATAATGTTCCCCGATCCGGGTGGAGGATCAATAAAATCCAAACAAGGACCCATAAATGTGAAGAAAACAAAAAAAAACAATGAAAGCATTTAAAGATGATCTAGATCTAAGGTAACCCCACTTTTAAGAAATTCTCCAGCAGAGTCGCCAGTTCTGTAATATGGTGGGAGAACTGAATTGGGTGTTTTGCGTTTTATTTCCATTGTTGCGGATAGCAAGATTCGCCATCGACTTTTCTTTTATCTAATAAGGAAAGGGTGAAAAGAACAGGAAAGACCTTTTGACATATTTTCTTGAGTTTGGGGGGTAGGTTATGAAAAGGGAAGGTGTTAACATCCTTTTCATCCGTAGATATCTACGGGCTCTTAGTTGCTAGCTCACTTTGAAAATACTTTGTTTAAAATGTGTTTGTGATGGGTTTTGAAAGTATTTTTTAAAAGTTCCATCATTTAGCCAAAAATTATAATGATTCTCGTCTCTATAAGAATGTATACAAAGTGTTGACTTTTGAAAATATTTCGTTTTGAAAGTGTTGGTGTGTTTTGAAAGATGTTGTTTTGAAAATGTTGTGAGCAAGCAACTATGAACGTTTCTACCTACTCAAAAGGGTCTTATTTATTTTCCTCATTCTTTAGATATTGCTATCTTACCATTGATTGATAAGAAGCCCTATCATTGGATGTGAAGGGACGGGCGAGTGTCATCGTATAGTCATAGAAGGCAACCTAAGAGACACTTTAGAAATTGTCGTGAGGGACTAAGATCATTTTACCGAAGGAAACGTCGATGGGTCATTGAGGAACTACGATCTTTTTATCGAGGGTCTTTGCTAAAGCGTTCCACATTCGAGGGAAGTGACTATTTTTCCGAGGCAACAAGCGAGGTTACCCTAGAGGTGCTTTTGTGAATTGTGTGTTTGATTGCATGCCTTTTTGTCTTTGAGATTAGGGTTTTCTAACGGTTGATTTTATCTTTCCATATACACCCTAATTACTAACAATTATATTAAAGCGATAAATTGCAGAAATTAAAATCCTACGCTATTACACCACTTTAGGGTATGGGGGTACAATTTACAAATGAGGATGAGATACAAGCCTAAATAAATTATTACAACCATGTTGAATAAATAAATATCCATGAAAAATATAAAAGGTAAATAATGTACAAAGAAAGAAAAACAAATTTTATTTATTGACTCATGCCATCATGCATCAACACATGCCCTTGCTTGTTTCTGAAAAAACAAAATCAACTCAGTATGAGTCGATACACAATGGTATGTGTCGATTCATTTCTTGCTTGTGCCGACACATTCGTGTTTTGTGTTGACTCATGCACCTTTGGTCTTTCTGTATTGTGCCTGGATAACAATATGCATCGATGCATAAAGCTTTGTGTCGACTCATGCCCTGTCCTACAACTAATATGAGTCGACTCATGCATGTTTTGTGTCGACCCATAACCTGTTTTATACTAAAATCAGTCGACTCATGTGAGTATGCATCGACTCATGCTGCATTTTGTTTTGCCTTTTACATTATTCTATTATTTGTACAGGTCAGTTCTTAACATAGTATTGAAAAAAATGAAAAGCAAGTAAATGGTTAGCTTCAAAAGGAAATGATTACTACATTTATCTTCAATAATGAATCACTAATGATGTTTGAAATGAAGAGCTCAAAGTTAAGAGGACTTACCTTGAGACTGCAATTTTTTTTGTGTCTGAACCCTTTTTAAGATGCTATGATGGATTCAGTGAACCTCCAAGAAGCTTCTCCAATACTTTATTTGTATTGAAAGCTATTGAACCACTTCAATCCAGTCAAGTTGTACAATACTGTCTTTTGTTTGTGTTTGGAAGGTAATGATAATGGCACTACAGAAAATGTTCTTGTGTTTGAACAATCTCTATGTGAGGCGAAGTGTTTGGATAGTTGGTTTATGGGAAAGCTTGCAAGATGGAATAGTGAGTTGAGGGTTTTTCTGTTTTGTGAATGAAAATAGAGCAGAGTTTTTTGAATGAACAGAGGTTACAAAGAATTCTCTCTTTCTTTCTTTTCTCTCCAAAAATCCTCTCAATCCCCCATGTGTGTTGTGAAAACAGTCTACTTGTAGATGAAGTTGGCTCAAATTTGAGAGTGAAACCTATGAGTTTTTGAACTTTTTAGGTATGCTGTCTCATTGCTTTTTAGATGAAGCTCTTATATGCAAATTTGGTGCAAACATGGGACTGATATGATGCAGATTGTTAAGGGCAGCATTATAGGTTTTGGAGCAGACTGTGACAATGTTTAGAGGCAGCATTTGTAACAGTTTGTGATAGTGTTCTTTGCATTACTAGGCCATGTTTGGACAACAGGATGTGTAGCATGATGCATGGTTGTTTTGTCTAGGAACAACAGGTTTTGGACTGATATGCTTGGACTGGTTGGTGAAAACTTTGTGCTTTATACAGCAGTAAATTGGACAACATTGTTTGTAGCATGCAAAATTTTTTAGCTTACAAATGCAGCCTTGTTGTTTACTTGAAAGCTTGTGAAATTCTGGTATCAGATATGTGGTGTCGTAAGAGATGTCACGACACAAATATTTGTTTGCAAGTAAGGTGCAGTAAAATTACAAGAGATTGTTCACCCTGTTCAGTGTACAACAACACCTGCTCTGGGGGCTACCAAGCCAGGAACAAGTTCACTAAATAGTATAAATTCATAAACCCTTAGTAAACAACCATTTTACGATCTAATCACTTAATCACTACCCAAGCTAATCTTCTACCTATGACTCACCTAGGTATGAGGCCATCCTAAAATCCCTTCAGTCACTTACAAAATTAATAATTTTGAAACACTGCAATCATTCAATGCTTAAAAGCTTATGAATGATACACAATTAACAACCCAAATAACAAATCAAGTATTTAAACAAATACTTAGAGTGTATACAAATAAAAATCCTAAACTTTTAATCAGAAATAAAGTATTCTTCTTCAAAAATTTCTTTTTTTTTAAATAAGGAAGCAAGTCCTTATATATTCGCAGCTTTGGGCTTGGGCTTGAAAACAAATATACAAATCTTTTGAATATTTTCATAAAAACGGGCCAAGATATAATTATGCAATTTGAAAAATATTCCTCCATATTTTTCGCAACCTGTAGTTTAGAAATATTGAATTATAGAGTGCTGGAAATCAGGAAACAAAAGACTTAGATGATTTTGGGTTGATATCATTTCAGTAGGCAGATGTCAAGACATCTGCTTTGACATCATTCAAAACAATTTTGCTCCAAATGTCAAGACATTTAGCAAAACATTAACAAGTCATTATTTTACCAAAATTGATGCAAATAAACACTTACAAACTCCCCCTTTGGCAAATTTTGGCTAAAACATTGTTAGAGTATATTTTCAGAGCAGCAACACAATTATCAGAGCATTATCATGGGCAGCAGCAAGCAAGGCAATTAAAATATACATTCAGTTAGCAGTTAGTTGTTAGCACAGGGAGATGTCAAAACATTTTATGGGACATGAGGCTCCACCTTAAGTATTGAGCTCCCCCTCAATCAATGGTCAGTGGTCAATCAGTGGTTAGTGGTTAGTCATTTACTCACTCACTTTCTCTCCCCTTTTTTAGTCATAATATGCCAAAGAAAAGATGCAATCAAAGGAATATCAATATTAGGGTACAAACCATAAAATTCAAATGTCAAGCACATGTGTGCCAAAAAAGAAATAAAGTGTTCAGAGAAACATCAAATAGTCTAACTGTCATCCTGAACAGTTTACTTGGTTGAACCATAACTTCTTTCCTCACTGGAATCTTCACCTTCAAAGCTAACTGCATCATTAAGGTTGTTATCCTTTTGCAGGTACTTGATCATCTTTTCAAAGACTAGCTTCCTAGATGACCTTACTATGATCACATCATCTAATTCCTTTCAAGCTTCCTTTAGTTCATTGATCATTTCATCCTTAGTGGAGGTCTTATCAATAGGAGCAAATGTTAAAACAATGTCCAGGACATGTTTTCCCGATAAGAGCTTAAAATGGAGGGTCAAGGAAGACTCCCTCTTGCACACAACATCATTTCCACTTAGGATTCCAGGGTGCTGATTTAGGATAATTCCATAGAGGAGGGAAGGAAAAGCAATTGGAATCTTAATGGCACAAGTTCCTGCATGTTTGATGGTCTGATCAAAGATATAAGTACCATAATAAAAAAAAATTGATTTCCAATAGCATAAATGAAATTTCCTAAACCAATGGATATGGTTAAAGTGTGATTAGTGGAAACCCAATTTGCAGCTCTAATCCTATGTAAAATTGCATATTTCGCACTCAGTTTGCTGACAGGAAGTTTGTTTTTCATTGGCCATTCACTTACTTGATTGGAAGTAATGGCTCTACACACTTGATTGTATGTAACTTCCAGCTCACAACATACATCTTCAAACCTATCTAAATTTTTTTTATAATGGCAGGAGAAAATTCAATACACTTTCCTCTAACAAAAACCTTTCTATATTCCTTACTCTTATGGCCAGCACAGTCAACAGGAATATTAACAATAAAATCCTTAACAAGAGTTTCATAGCAATTTGCAAACCTGGTAATTGTTTTCATCAGTCCAACAAAGGAGATCAGCTCCATGATTTCCTTACATTCCAAAGCTCCAGCTCCTAGTTCTATCTCCATGGAAATCCTTCTTTGATACACATACTTCCACTTTTCAGCATTCCCAATAGAGTGAAAAAATATCTTGTCAAGTGGGGCACCAGGAACCCTAACAAACAATTTCTTATTTGCAGACTTTTGATAGGAGAGATGTGTTGGACATCTTGCTAGACATCATACTCAGAGTCAGTCTCTTCAAATAGAAAAACTTTCTACTTACTCTTGGACCTTTTTACAGCATCGTCATCATCATCAGAAGTAACAGGTCTATCTTTTCTCTTGCTAGAAGGAGGGGCCACTTTACTTCCTGCTTTTGGGGGTCCATACATGGTTTTCTTCATGGTAGTCTTGGGAGGGGGTGTGATCCTTGCTTCTTTCACTCTCCTGGACTTTAGCCTTCTAGCAATACCTACAAAATTAGTGATGAGCTCATTGTTTGAGAGCTCTTCAACATTGACAACATTCACAACATTGTGACATTCTCCATCCTTGAAGGCAACAACATTTTCTTCAACATTTTGATCAACATTTTCCTCAACATCTTGATCAATATTTTCTTCTTCCACATCTTTTAGGGAAGAGGTGGCAAGCTTCTCAAGTTTGTTATCAACAAGATCATTCTTGGATGGTTCAGCAGCATCATTTTTGGATGATTCAGCATCATCATTCTTAGGATTACTTCCTTTGTCACCTAGAGGGGGCATGCGAGCAAGGGGAGTAAAAGTCCCAGGCACATCAAATCCTTCATTTAAAACTCTATCCACAAGTCTTCTAATGCTTCTATTAACATTGACAATTTCTTCTTCAAATCTATTGTCTGTAGAAGAAGAGGCATTTCCTTTATCATCTTTAGATTTCTTAGTTGGTGATGATCTAGGTTTCTTGACCTTTTTATTAAGTGGAGGGATCGTTAATAGAGGAGTAACATCTAGTACTGTCAAGAGAATGATTTTCATTTGCATATTTTGAGGAAGATGATGTGTGATGTTGAGACATGTTTGAAAAATTTCTGGCAAGGAGGTGAGGAATGGCAAGGGTTCTTCTTCTGTTGAGGAGAATGAAGAGTTTGTGAAAGTAGAGAGAAGAGATGTAGTAGCGTATGGGAAATAATTTTAGGCAGTCTTGTAATAATTGTTTTCTAAAATTTATTTGTTGGAAACACAAAAAATATAATATCACTTTAATGATATTCCCACACACTTTTAATTGCTACAAACCCTCATATAAACATATCCCTAATTTTCCTCTTAAATTCTCAAATTGATTAGCATCCAAAGCCTTTGTGAAGATGTCAGCCATTTGCAATTCATTGGTTACATGTTCTAAGGCCACAATCTTTTCTTCAACAAGCTCTTTTATGAAGTGATGACAGATGTCAATATGCTTTCTCCTGCTATGTTGAATAGGATTCTTTGAAATGTTTATGGCGCTTAAATTGTCACAGAATAATGTCATGACATCTCATTTGACATTGTATTCTGTTAACATTTGTTTCATCCACACCAATTAAGAACAATTGCTTCCTGCAACAATGTACTTAACTTCAGCAGTGGATAGTAACACACAATTTTGCTTCTTGTTGAACCAAGATATGAGGTTATCTCCCAGAAAGAAACATCCTCCTGGTGTAATCTTTCTATCATCAGCACTCCCTGCCCAATCAACATAACAAAAGCCAGTTAAGGTAGAATTTGGTCCATGAGAGTACAACATACCATAGTAACTTGTCCCATTCACATATTTGAGAATCCTCTTTACATGGTTGGCATGGATAACTTTGGGATTAGCCTGATATCTTACACACACTCCTACAACAAAGGCAATGTATGGTCTGCTATATATGAGATATAGAAGATTGCCTATCATGCTTCTGTAGAGACTTTGATCTACACTTGCTCCTTTTTCATCTTTAGTCAACATCAGATGTGTGGGAGAAGGGGTTCTTTTGTGACTTGCATTCTCCATCCCAAAATTATTCACTATATTCATGGCATACTTTCTCTGGGATAAAAATATGGATTCTTCCATTTTTTTAAATTGCAGACCAAGAAAATAGGTTAATTCACCAACAAGACTCATCTCAAATTCAGACTCCATCTGGTTGACAAAATGTTGAACCATCTCATTTGACATCCCACCAAATACAATATCATCAACATAGATTTGAGCAATCATAATTTTACCTTCTTCTTCTTTGACAAAGAGAATCTTGTCTATGCCACCTTTCCTATATCCATTTTCCCCAAGGAATACTGCCAGTCTCTCATACCAAGCTCTTGGAGCTTGCTTCAATCCATACATAGATTTCTTCAGTTTATAGACATGTTTAGGAAAACTTGGATCAACAAATCCTTTTGGTTGTTCAACAAAAACTTCTTCATTCAGGTATCCATTCAAGAAGGAACTTTTTAAATCCCTATGAAACAATTTAAATTTCAAAATGCATGCAACTCATAACAGAAGTCTGATTGATTCAAGTCTAGCCACAAGAGAAAAGGTTTCATTAAAGTCCACTCCTTCAATTTGAGTGTATCCTTGAGCAACTAACCTTGCCTTATTCCTAGTGACCACCCCTTTTTCATCAGATTTATTCTTTTATACCCATTTAGTGCCAATTACATTTGTCCCTTCAGGTCTTGGGACCATATCCCAAACTTCATTCCTACTGAATTGTTCCAACTCCTCTTGCATAGAATTAATCTAGAACTCATCAGTTAGGGCCTCTTTGACATTCTTAGGCTCAATTTTTGATACAAATAAAGAGTTAGAAATTCCTTCTCTTGATCTGGTAGTAACTCCCTTTATTTGGATCTCCTATGGTGAGCTCCTTAGGATGATATTTTTGAGTTCTAATTGAAGGTCCTTTATTGAGCTGACTAGGCTGGGGATCTTCTTGAGGAGGATTAGAATCAATACTTGTGTCATTTGATTCAGTTGTACTATCAGGCAAAGATGTTCCAACATCTTCTGAGATATCTTCTTGAACATTCCATCCTCTATCATCAATAGTAACATTTATTGACTCCATTATAACTTTGGTTCTGGAGTTAAACACTCTGTATGCTCTGCTGTTAGTAGAGTAACCCAGGAATATTACTTCATCACTCTAGGATCCATCTTCCTCCTTTGTTCATGATCAGCTAAGATGTAACATTTACTTCCAAAAACATGAAAGTATTTTACAGTTGGTTTTCTTCCCTTCCATATTTCATATAAAGTGGATGAAGTGCCTTTCCTTAGAGTGACTCTGTTATAAATATAGCATGCAGTATTCATAGCTTCAGCCCAAAATTCGTAAGGTAGCTGTTGTACCCCAAAATTTGCCCTCTCATGTTTTTCCAAGATTTCCTATTGCATAGGTGGTTCAAAACCTTTTCCTAAAGACAAGGAAATTTTTCAAATGATGGTTAAGTATCCTTCGATTGGCATCTCCAAAATGCCTTTCAATTGGCATCTCCAAAATGCCTTTCGATTAGCGCCTACAAAATGCCTTTCGATTGGCATCTACCAAATGCCTTTTTGATTGACATCTACGTAACGTCCTTCGATTGACATTTGCAAAAGGCCTTTCGATTGGCCTCATGACAAGCCTTTCGATGGCCATTGTGTCAAAGCCTTTCGATTGGCACGGCAAGGGATCCTTCAATTTAGCATTGTGTCAAAGCAGCTTTGATAAACATGTTAATCGTGTCCTTTGATTGGCATGGACAAGATCTTTTGGTTGGCGTATCAAAGGACTCTTCGATTGACATTCCAATAAATACCCTTCAATTGGTATTTGGACAAGGGCCCTTCGAAGAATTCCTTCAAGGCCATTCGAAAGAGGCCATCAAGAGAGCACTCGGAAAATATGTCCAAGCCAGATTCTTGCCTTGTTTGTTCAAAATTCCACAAGAGCTGATTTGACCAGGGAATTCTTTTCAAAAGGATAGGAAATCAAAGTAAAGGGTGGTCCAATCGAAGGAGCCCTAGTATTGAAGCTGGCATAATTCAACTCAGAACCATTAAGGAGAACAAGGTTCTAATAAGGAAAGTCTTGATTGGTTCGAATTGGAGTTTAAGGCTGGCAAGGAAGGCAGATTCGAAGGAAGGGGATTTGTTCCAAAACAAGCCAGAAATCTAAAAATTGTAATAATCTCCTCTCAATCAAATAAGGAATGAAATATGCTGACAAATCAAATGGAAAACGCGTTGGAATAAAAATAGCAAGATTTGGCTTATTTTAGAAAAAAAAGATAAAAGACAAATCAAATCTTTTCTCACTCAATATTCAAGATTCAGTTCAGTTTTGTTAACCTAATTCATTCTACTATATATGCATAACGAACCTTGAACCCTGATCATAAAGAGGAAGAATAGGCCGTGTAGAACACCCACAAGAATCTCAAAATTTTGACAAAAAAAGTGGTGGTCGAATTTGGCTTTAGAGGGAGATTCTAGGCGTTTCGAACGTTGCAATCCATTCCTGGGAGTATTTGGAAGCTGTTTGGACCACTCTCATGCATCAACACATCCAGAACCAGCCCATACAAGTATCACAGTTTGCTCTTGTTCTTGAATTTGATTTTTACTACACATGCATGATAATCAAATTTCAAGAATGTATTTATGTTTGTGTGACCATTTAGAACATATTTGCATGATTAATTATGTGTTTTGATGTATATTTAACTGACTGCCATTGCTAGGGTTTGAAGCTTCGTTTTAGGGTATTTTATTTCTGGAAAAATCAGGACAAAAGAAGAGTATCATTGTACTCACGAGATCAAACCCAGTTGATCTGTATTCTTGGAATAAATTTTTATTGTGTGATTATGATTTTTGAGATATGCAGGTTTATAGTTACAGTGCTTGTTCGTAGGTAAAAACCCCTTGCCTAAAACGACAGTCCAGCGAAGAAGATAACTGTGTTTCAAAACCGGGTTGAGTAGTTTGAATGGCGTGCGTTCTATTTATTACACTGACCTCTCATTACATATAATATATATTGTTTGTTTATATTAACGATTGAACAATTGGCTCAGTGGTACAAGTCAAGGCTGTCCAGCACGCGTGTGTAAGAGGTCAGGGGTTCGATCCCTGCCTCCTACATGTTATTTTTCTTAACAACCCTTTGCAGATCCCATGTGATCCTTCCAAGCGTGCTCACGGTATACCTCAAGATCATCACCCTTGGACCAATCAGCGCCCAAATCTAATGCTTCCAATGAAGCTCCCCATGGTGGACACTCCTGGAATAATCACAATGGATCTCACGCCCCCTTAGGCCCATTTCTTTTCTCTTTAATTTTACTATTTATTTTATTTAATTAGTCTAATTGATATTTATTTCAAATCATTTTTTAATCAGAAAATAATCACAAAAAATAGGATTTAGTTTTTTTTAATAAATTAAGTTTTGCAAATTAATTGTTTTAATCAATTCTAATATTTTTCATTAATTAAAATCAAGTAGAATTAGGTCAAAATCAAATCTCTTTTTTCATAAAATCTCAAAAATATTTTTCAATGGTCAAATAATATTTTTAGGGTTTTGAACCTTTTTTCCAGTTAATTCTCGCGCGTTATTATTTTTTCGTACGATTATTTTTATTACTGATGTAACTGCACCCGATTTGTAATAGCTAATTAAGGTTTTTTATTTCCGCACTTTATTTTTTTCAATCATTCTTTATGTATCTACACCAAAGCCTTGTAATAGCGTAGGACCTCTATTTCTTGCTTTTATGTTTTATATGCTTATATATAAATTGCTAGCAACCTAGGCATGTATGATTAATCAATCAATAAGTAGATCACTAAAATTGCAAGATAAAATATCTGAAATAGCACACTATTGCACACTTGCACCCCCAGGGTACTTCCCACTTTAGTTTCCTTTGAAAATGGTCATGTCCCTAGAATGTAGGGATACTCTTAGCAAATATCCTTAGTTTAAAGTAATCATAAAGATCATAGTCCCTAAATGTCCCTCGAGTTGCCTACGAGAAATGATCTTATGATGATAGTCCCTTCAAAATGCTAAGGTATCCTTACATGTTGCCTTCAATGACCATTACATCTCTTTCGATAGTCCATCAACATCCAACGACTAGGGTTACCTAATCACTAATAGTAGGATAACACAGTCTAAAGGATAGGAGGAAAAGAACTGTCTTTTTTCGAGTAGGTAGATAATTGTTAGGTACTTGCTCAAACAAATTTTCACACCACACTTTCAAACACTTTTCAAACAAAGTTTTCAAAAACACACTTTATCACACTCTTGAGTACTGATACAAGAGTTACCATAAAGTGAATCGACGCACTAAGGCCTTTTCAAAGCTTTTCAAACACACTAACACAAGCAATTTTAAAAATTGAGTAACTACCTAAGAACCCATGGAAAACCATGGATGGAAAGGGTGTGAACACCTTCCCTTTCCATAATCTACCCCCCTTACTCAGAAATATCGAAAAAACGTCTTTTTCTGTTCTTTTCACCCTTTCCTTTTGTTGGATAAAAGAAAAGTCGGTGGCGACTCTTGCTTACCGTGACATTTGCGGAAAAAAACGCAAACCATTATTAACATTCGATTCTTCCACCGTATCACAGAACTGGCGACTCTGCTGGGGACAATTATAAAGTGGGGTTTACCTTAGGGTCTAGATCATTTTAAATTGCTTTCTTTGTTTGCTTTGATTGCTTTACTTTTAAAGGTTTGTTGGGGTATTCTTGTATAGATCCTATACCCGGATCTGGGGAAACTTTTTATGTAAACAACAATAGATGATGGAGACTGTACAGCGTACACCGATATGGTTGAAGCGATAGCTGTGTTGGTGTGACACTTCGGTTGGTATCGGTATCCCTTGTGTTGAATTGAGGAGAATACAGGTCCGCCGCATGGTGTTGTGAAGCACTAACAAACCTTAGAACCTTAGTTGAACAAACTTGACCATTAGAAAGTAGTGACATAGCTGGCCTCGGTGTAAAGCTATGAATCGGTTGATGCTCGATACTACACTCATTGAGATCGGACTTTCAGGATGTTTCGGTCGCAAGAAAAGATTACTAAGCTGAAATAACTCGATAAAGAAAGATCCGTGATATTGAGACTCCTTAGAACCCGATTACTATTTCTATGACAGGTTTGAAACCAACTAAACTTCAAGAGGGTATTTACCTATAAACCCCATGCAAGCATAAACCTAAGGTCTTGTTTTCTTTACTTGTGTGTGATTAATTTGCTTAAACATGACATCATGCATCATAAACATTCATTTTTTATTACACTAACCATTTCAAGGATTAGGGGAATTTATCTTTGTTCTGTTTTGCAGATCATGGCTCCCGCACGTAGAAACACCATCTGAATCTTCTTTGTGAGAATACCTCTTCAACTCAAAGATCTAGTATCTAGAGTTTCTGAGACTTCTTCATTCGCTAAGAACTATGGTCGACTCCTCAATCTGGTTACCTCAGGTTTTAATGAAAAAATGATGAATGTTCACTTACATTTCTTTGACCCTAAGCATCATTGCTTCACCTTTCCAGACTATCAGTTGGTACCCACCATGGAAGAGTTTTCTTAGATATTGGGTATACTTGTTTTGGATCATTTGCCTTTCATCGGATTGGAAGAAGCTCCAAAGCCAGATGTCATTGCAACAGCTTTACACCTGAAATGCTCCGACATTGTATCCAACTGGGAAATAAGAAGCGGAGTTAAGGGTTTTCTAGCCAAGTTCCTAATGGAGAAGGCTCAGCTGTTTTGGGATGATTTGGACTTCTAGGCTTTTGAGGAGGTCTTGGTCCTTATCATTTATGGGTTAGTACTATTCCCTAATCTGGACTTGCCCATAGATGTGAACGTTATCAAGGTCTTCCTTTCTCGCAACCATGTGCCCACTTTACTCGGAGATATCTTGCATACCTTCCACACTGGTACCACAAAGAAAAGAGGGATCCTTATGTGCTGTGTGCCATTTCTTTCGAGGTGGTTTATTTCTCACCTCCTTAAAACAGTACTGAAGAATGAAGAAGGTTTGGGTTGATTGCAAAGGATAATGTCACTTTCTCACACGGATATTCTTTGGTATTCCCAATCTATGGGAGATATTTCTATTATTGACCGTTGCGGGGAATTCCCTAATGTCCCACTACTTGGCATTAGGGGAAGAATAACCTATAATCCTTTTCTAGCTCTGTGACAATTTGGTTACGCTCGAAGGGATGGTCCTCACGAGATGTTTATCCAGGGCATTATGTTTAACTATGAGGATGATGTTCAAGGGTATCGCCGGAGGTTCGTGCGAGCTTGGGGCATGGTAAACAAATTTGACGTCAAGACTTTGGGAGGACCGACGGGTGCAAACGTGACTTGGGAACTCGAGAGTCAGAGGAGGCAGTCTTATCCTGAGTTGTTTGTTTGAGGTAATTTTCGAGGACGAAAATATTTTAAGTGAGGGAGAGTTGTGACACCATGATTTTCTTTATTAATTATTTTATTATTTAATTTCCATGTTAGTTATTATTTGGTTGATAATTATTTAATTATTTGATTTTGGTGAATATGTGATTGGTTGATTAAATTAGGTGATTGTGTGAATAATTGATTTAATTGGAATATGTGTGTATTATATGTTATTGGATTATTAAATGTGAGAATAGAAAAATAAACATTTGGGCCTTATTTTACATTAGTGTGTGTGACTGAAGTTAAGCCCATTTAGTGTTAGTAAGAATTGAACAAAAATAAGGGAAATATAAAATTAGAAAGAGAAAGTAAAGAAAACAAGAGAAGAAAAGAAAGAGGAAAAGAGAGGAAAAGGGGGAAAAGGAGAAGAGAAGAAGATAGAACCATAGAGTATCTACATTCAAGGTAAGGATGGATATTTATTGATTTATGGGTGTATGTAATAGTATGTGATAGGTAGTAACATGAAATTATGGATTTGTTCTTCAAAATGCTAGTTTTGACATGTTAGGTTTGGATTTGAGATTCATAAAATTAATGTTAGAAATCATTTTTTTAATGTTTCTAATTGGTGATACATGTTAGATATAGGTTAATATATGTTAAATTCAAGAAAATTGGCTGATTTGGTGAGTTTTAGTCGCACTTTTCGTGGGAACCCGAGAGTTGTGATCGCAGGGATTTTTCTGCATAATCAGGAGGGCGCTAAGCGCGACATAGGACAAAAAATTTATATTTTTGGTTAATTGGATGGGTCTTGTATACTTATGATTTATGAAGGATTTCCATGAATTTTAATAATTTATTCGATGTATTTTGGATTGGTTTTAGATGACTTTTGATGAGAAACATAATACTTGAATTTAGGTATATGTAAGTTGTAATTCAAGGTTGATTGAGGATAGCTTGGTTTAACTATTGTTGGTTACATGTCATGTGATGTGTTGGGTTGATGAATGCTATGAGTACGCATTTTATATAAATGTTGAATGGTGTATGTATGTTGTGCAATTTGGTGAAGATAATTCAAATGTGTTGAATTATGTGAAATATGCTTGTATAATTAAGATATGGAGTTGGTCTTAATTGCATATATATATGTTGATATTTCACATGCATCATGAGTTGTCAAGATGTAATGTTTGGTAATTCCTTGGGAATTATTGAATTATCTCAAACCTAGAGGACTAGTTTGAAGCTTAGAGGACGAGCTTTTTTTTGTGGTTATTTTTCTGAGAGATGGACCTGGAAGGACCGATAAGGATAAAAATTAGTACCACATGCATATTGCATTGAGTTGCATTGGAGTCACATGTGTTGATGTGAATGTTGAATTAGTGTGCAATATGTGATATTGGTGTGAATGTTACATTTGTGGTATTTGCGATTGATTATATTTGAATTTTGAATCATTGAGAAATGTTGTATATGAAATTATGTGAATTGTGATGAAGTATGTTGAATACATGATTATGTGAAGTGTGATAAATTCAATTGATGTATATTTGTTTCGCATTATTTATTATTATATATTTCTATAATGATATGAATTCTCACCCTTCTGTTGAAATGATATTTTATATGACATCGCTCAGGTACCAAGGATAACAGTTGTGCTCCTAGCGAGGATTAGTCGGAGGAGCTAGTTCTTTGTTTACTCTTACTTAGGTAGTGAGTCATATTCTTTTCATGTAACATGTGGAACGTATGGGTTCATGTTATATTTTGTTATATTCATGTTAATTTGATAGATGTTGTTATCCTCTCTCGATATTTATGTTGTATTGAGATTATGTGATGTTGGCATTTAGTGACTAATACTTCATTATATGATTGTCAGTATGGGATTTTAATAATTAGTATTATTTTGAAATGAGAATTATTCTGCCCCGAGATGCATATGTGTTAGTGTATGAAACATCATTTTAAATATATGTTATAAGCATGACCAGTGTATTGTGTTGTTGTCGTAAAGTAAATGTGACACCCTCTTTTGATATGAAGGCTAATTTACTCTGTATGTTATATTAATGTGTGGGGTTTAAAGGGTGTTACACTCACAGAGAATTCAACATTGATCCAAAACCAACTTTGGTTATCTCTGAGTAGGCGGAAAATGAAAACTCTAGTGTTGGGGTTAAGGGTTTTAAGGTATTTCAATTTCCCTTTGTTTTGTTTTCATTATACATTATTATTTTTGACTAATGTGAATATCTTCTCCCTTCGCATGGTGATCAAACTGGAACTTCAACTTCCAGTATCAAATATGATATTCCTAGGAGCACTGGTTCCTCTTCCGTTCCTCTCACATCCCAGAAACGTCAACCTCATAGACAAAGTCCAACAAGAAGAACCACCCTCTGCTTCTCTTTAATCAGTTGATTCCATAAGTGAAAGCAAAATTGAAGAGCATGTTGAGATGGAGATCCAAACCAATGATGACCAGGGTCAGGAGAAGTCAGATGACTCTTCACCCAAAATTCATCAACAAGATGAACATTTGTCCAACCTTCATATGGGTGTTAAAAATGATGAAGAACTACAGAAATAGAAATCTCATCCAGATACTGCAAGAGACCCTCATCAACCTTTTGTCACTATCAAAGATTTTAAGGCCTCTTTGAATACTATTACAACTCTTATTTTTTCAAGAAGCCATAAATGACCTAAAGACCTACAATCCTGATAGATATTTGAAGGCTATCATCAATGATATGGCCAGTTCTTGTGAAAAAGGCATCGATTCTAGGAATGCTTCGGGAAACCAGTCTTCTGCACCAACTACTAATCAACTCCTTTGACAGATTAAGGCGAAAGCTTTCGATGTTGATTTACTTGAATTGTTGGAAATCAACAGTCATGCATGTTATAGTATTAAGGAATTGGTGAAACAAGTAAACATCATTAAGATTTCTCCAGAGGCTGCATACATCATTGTTGACATTGGATTTATCCTGGACCAAGTCACTGTGGATCTTCTGCGTAAGCAGAAAGTTTCGACCAAGATTGGCAACAAACAAGAAACCCAAGTGGCAGAGTGGGATGTGGCCACTGAATCGAACAATAAAGTTGAGGAGTTAGAGAAATATTTTTGGCAGAGCAAAAAAGAATTCGAAGATGGTGCTGCAAAGATTTCCTCTTGGAAGGAACAAATAAAAATGTTGCAGGAAAATATCCTGAAAGCCAAAGCTCGTCAAGAAGAACTCTAAAAACTTGATAATAAGAACTTAATGAGGATATCAAGGTGGGAGTATATCATGTTTAGAGGGCACAAAACCTAGGCATCAAACTTGAAACCCTCACTCTGAGCGAGTCTGTGATCGAACAACGTCTTTCAATGTCTATTGGGAAGTACAAACACATAAAGGCTTCATTTTCGGATGACTTTGATTAGTAGAATGTCATAGCATTTTTAACTTCTCTTTATAATTTTGAAGTCTTTTGGATTTGTAACGAACAACTAAGCCATTTTTGGAAATTTTTGTATTACCATGCTTGGCATTTCATTTTGAATTTCTATTATTCTGCTGATATTTTCACTTCATGAAGTATAGGTTTATATTTTTTCAAATATTTACCATTTACCCTCAGAAGTCTTTGATCTTCTTCTAACTCGTAGTTCTCGTTGGCATTATTCGAAAATACTTGAATAACTTGGAATGGACCTTCCCAATTTGGGGACCATTTACCCAATGTTCTATATTTTCGATCCATAGGTAGGATCACTTTCTACACCAATTCTCGAATCAAGAAAACTTTAATCATAACCTTCTTATTATAAGATTTATATACTCTTCTCTTCAGCCTCCTTAAAAAATCCAAGGCATTTAACCTTTCTTCGCCTAGATCAACCAGTTCATATAACAACATATTCCAATAGGACTTTGATGGAATCTCATACTGTCTTTGCACCCTGGTAGATTGGAGACAGACTTCGACTAGAAATACCGCATCGTGACCAAATGTTAATCAAAACGGTGTAGTGTTGATGGCTTCCTTTGGAGATGTTCTACAAGTCCAAAGAATTTGATCTAAAGTTTTATGCCAGTTCTTTGGCTTTTTTCCCACATGCTTCTTTATTAATCCAATTACTATTGTGTTTGCCACTTCGACTTGACCATTCTCCTGGGCATAATAAGGTGTGGATGTCAATATTTTAATCCCTACTTCTTTAGAAAATTCTTGCATCTTTCGACCAGTGAACACTGATCCTTGACCAGTTGTAATGCTCTCAAGGATTCAAAATCTCTAAATTATGTGTCTTTGAATAAATTCAATCACCGCTTCCTGGTTGACATTTAATCCAATTAGTAAATTATTCAATCTCTACTAAAATATATCTTTGACTTTAGACGATGTTGGTTGAGTTTTACCAACCAGTTCTAAGGCTCAACCTCTAAAAGGCCAAGGTTTGATTATTGAATGTAGTTTGCTGGAAGGAACATGTTGAATACCTACATGTACCTGGCATCCTTTAGTGAATTCAATACAGTATTTTAACATCGTTGGCCAATACATGCCTTTTTGAAACAAAAGCCATTTTATCTTATGGCCAACTTGGAGATCCCAACATGCCCCACTATGAACATTCGATAGAGCCAAATACGCCTAACTTTCACTAAGACATTTGAGAAAAATCCCCTCAGGTGTTTTCTTAAACAATTTGTTTCCCATACGAGTATAACTCAAAGCATGATACCTGATTTTTTCGCTATGTAGATGTTGTAGGGTTTTCTAAATAATCGACTAATGGCTTTCTCTAATCTGCATCTGTTAAGTTATCAATGGAAAAATTTTCAAAATTTTCTTCATCTGCATATCCCAACTTAGTCACATCTAAATATAATGGGGAAAGCTTAGTTTCCAATACTCTTCCTTGAACTTCAATTAGGTCTTCCAACTTCTCTTTGAACACTTTGTAACCAGATGCAATTTTATCAAAGTCGTTGGCCTCCTGATTCTTGAGTCGAGGAATATGCTTGATGTTTACATACTCGAATCTTTGCATAAATCTATTCTCTATGGCAAAGTACATAATCAGATTCTCTTTTTATACACTTGTACTTCTTATCTATTTGCTTGACAAGAAATTTAGTGTCACCTCTTATTTTGACTCTGGTTGCTCCCAATTCCAATAATATTTCAAGTCCAGCTATTACAGCTTTATATTCAGCTTCATTGTTCGAGCAAGCACTGTCAATCCTGTACTTAAATTTTGTTGGAATTTTATTAGGAGAAAAAATTAAAACTCATACCAAGTTCCTTCTTTGTGAGTATAACCATCGAACTATAATCTCCAAGGTTCCAGCTCAACGAAGTCCTTAGGGGCTTCGATTATGGAACGATCGGCTATGAAATCTATAACTACTTGTCCTTTCATAGATTTTAAAGGCATGTAAGATTAATTTCAAAAGCATATGTTTAATTATATCATAGTAAGACACAACATAAATGTTAACTGGATATATATAATGCTTAACTTTGTACATGAGAAATATAGAAATAGGCACAACTTTTCAACCATAATATACCTAGTTTCTACATCGTTAAGGAATCGACTAAGGTAATAAACATTCTCCCTATTGTGACATCAGACACAGAAATATACAATCTCATACTCCGATTTCTACAAGGAGGTGACAATATTGGAGAGTGAATAAGGTAGTCTTTGATATTTTCAAAGGCTTCTTGTTGCACTTTCCCCCACTCGAAACCATCCTTTTTTAGGAGACGTAGAGGTGAAAATGCTTGAGTCTTTCCACTAAGATTCGAGATGAACATTCTTAAGAAATTAATTTTTCCCAGTAAGGACTGCAATTCCTTCTTGGTTGATGGCGCTTTCGCTTCTATGATGTCCTTTGTCTTATTTTGGTTTATTTTAATCCCTTTCTTGTGGACCACGAAACCTAAGAAATCCCCTTCCTGCACACAAAAAGAAAATTTAAGACGATTCATTTTAAGATCATGTTGTCACACCCCAAATTTGTCTGTCTTATTTCTAACACTGAAATTATTTTGGGCTTTATAAATTTTTTTGGTTTATTTATACTAACATTTTAATTTCAATTTATTTTGCTTATTTTAAAAAATATAATAGTTTACTTTAAATTATTTGTATTTCTTAAATAGAAAATATTTTCTCATATTTATATGCCTTCAAGTGTCTTTATATTTCAAATGAATGAGACTGTACAATTGGTAAGAAGACAAGGCTTGCAAGCATAATGTCATGGGTTCAAATCTTACTGGTTCTATTTTTTAAACATTTTTCCTTTATTATTACTAACTTTATTTTCTTTTTCAAAATCACCAATTTGAATTTTTTTTATTATTTTAATTGTATTTTTTGTTTTTCTTTTTATTCATTTTTCAAAATAATAATTTTAAATTTTTTTATGCATTTTTTTATGAAAAATAACCTAAAAAAATCATAAATAAATTTTGGACTTTTTATTGTTTGGGTAATTTCCTTTTTTAGCAATTTGACTTAATTTTTTACACTATAAATAAGTCTCTTTTCTATCAACAATTCATCCACAATCTTTCATAATTTCACTCACTCACTTTCTCTTATCACTACTTTTTGCAATTACTTCTTTTAAAACCTTTTTGAATTTTGGTGGTCTTGTTCGCAACACATATATCTAGCTTTCGACCGTTGGGATCTTCAAAATAACGTCTGGGTTGAGAGATATGGTCTTCGCATTGAAGTTGCGGATTTGGGAAAATTTCCATCTTTTTATTCTTATTTGTAAGTTAGTTTGCTTTTCGATTTGAGGTTGTTATCGTTATTTTGTGAATCACTTTAAAACTCTCTTGTAACCTCAACTGATATAGTGGAGCTATTTTCTTTGGTTTGGACGACTTGTGGTTTTTACTCTCATATTGAGGGTTTTTTCATATTAAAAATATCGATGATCTTTTTGTTCCTTTATTATTCAATTGTCGTCTTATATTTATTGTTGATCCTCAAGGTTACTACAAGTTTTAGAAATATTATATCCACCATATATTATTCTGTTATTTTATCTTAATTTCCCATGAGCCTAAACCTCAAACATGTCAATGCAAAACACAAGCTCTATCATTAACACAAATTTAATTTACCTTCATGTAAACAATCTATTACATACAATTTTCAACCATAACCATGATAATGTTCTTACTCCACAAATCAAAGGAAACCAATGTAGATTCAAACAAAATCACCCAAAATTATAAAAATCAATTTCTTCGCCCTGTGTAATTTAATTCTAATGAGTATCAACTATTCTTCAACCAATCAAATCAAATCTAAAATAGCTAACCAATCAAATCATTTTTCTACTAGCATACATAAAACATAAGATCTTTTTCAAATAAAGAATTGTCTGATTTCTTTCTACTTTGATATAAAAACTTCGTAACAATCACTCAATTTTCAAACTCAGGCAAGTTCTAAACCATTCAAAAGAGACTTAATACGATTCTATAAAAAACCCTAACTAAACACTTCGAACTATGAAGGACTTTGATTTCTCTGCAAGATGTTATGTAGGCACACAGTTCAAAAACCAAGTCGAGTCCACTAACTTGAATAAGATATTTTTCCCCGTGTTTTCTCCTATACATGATAATTCATTTATTAAATAAATAAATATCCCCAATAAGTACTAAAGCTAAAAAGGATCCTCTTGAGTACAAGAGAGATAAAGGGTGCCCAACACCTACCATTTATCTAATTAACTCACGAATACAGTAATCTCTGAACCAATTAGGGCTTTCCGTTCCTTTCTTGTCCATAGGACAAAAAGTAGTGGTGGTGACTCTCTTATCTTTTATCGGTTATGACATATGTTTTCTCATCATTTTGAAGGACTTTCGAAGATGGTCCATGTGACTTCCTTCTGATACAAACATAATAACAATATCATCAATATAAATTTGCATGAAAGTTTCGATGAAGTCATGGATAATAGAATTCATTAGGTTGCCCCAATATTTTTTTGGCCAAAAGGCATGACTACTCATTCTTAGGTACCTAGGGCACCTGGGTAAAGAAAGGATGTTTTAGGCACATCTTCTTCTGCAATGAAGATTTGATTATACCCTGAATACTTATCAAGCATACTAATCAATGCAAACCCTCAAATTCCCATTATTTTTAATTACAAGAACTATGTTAGAAATCCATTTGACGTACCTTGTGGTGTGGATGAACTTATATTTGAGAATCCTTTCACTTTCTTATTTAATCTTCCACGGGATCTCTGGTGTGAAGCGCCTTGGAATTTGCTTGATTGGCTTCTTCCCAAGATTTATAGGTAGCTTAAATTCCACCAATTTTCTGCTTAATCCAGACATTTCATTGTAATCTCATGCAAAGTAGTATTTAAACCCTTTTAAGAGTTAGATTACTTTGATTTTGAGTTCCGGGTTGATGTTAGAGCTAATATAAGTTGGCATTTTTTCTTCCCTATTACCCAAATCGATTTCTTATAAGGGGTCTTAATCCAGCATCTTGACATTAGGTGACACTGGATCCTTTTCGAGGCCTAAAGGCTAATACTCATAGATGGCGTCAAACCTCTGGCTTGTTGTGTCTATGTGTTACCTATCAGGTGGCTCTGATTTGAAGTTCACGGCAGGTCCTCCAAGATGAACTGGATTCTCTTTGGCTTCGACATACATGTATCTTACTTCATCCTCCAAGGCAGCTTCTAGTTTGTTTTCGGCTATGTAAGCTTAAATCTTCTTCAAGAAGTTGGACTAAGACATGGTCATTGTCTTTGTTCCTCCAGCCATTGGGCCGGAGTCCAGGCAACCCTTCTACATTTTCTTCCTCTCCCATAGTTTCCCTATCCCATTGGAACCCATGGGTTGGATTCAAGTTGAGGAAGTAAAAGGCCTTGTTTAATGGTGAATAGGCATGATCTACAGAGCTACAAGGCCTTATATTAATCGTATTTATATCTAAGTGATGTCTATCTACATGGTCTACTTCATCCATGTAGTAGCTTTGATCTGCTTCAATATTCTCCACTATTACATCTTCCCTCCAAATTGAAATTCTATGGTGGAGTGAAGAAGACACAACTCCAATGCCATGTATCCATTCCCTTCCTAGGAGCAAGTTATAAATGGCCCTTGAGGAATAACCATAAACATAGTGGGCCTAGGGATGGTTTCCACTGTAAGGTTAACCGGGATGACTCACAAGGTGTTGCCAATTTTCTCTTCGTAGTTCGATAAGACGATGTTGTAAGGATTTAAATATGTATTGAACATTCCTATTCTCTTTAGCATGAACTGTGACATTAAATTGAATGTCGCTACTCCATCTACCAAGATCTTGTTAACCCCAGTATTCTCCACTTTCCCTCTTATAATAGAGGCTTTAAATGGTTTTCCATCCCCTCATCTGGCCTTTTGAAGAAAGCATTATGCTCTTCAACTGCGCCATTATTCATTACATAGTAACACACTAGCCTATGTTTGGCCATTTCAGCTTCGTCCATTTCTTCGATCTCTTCGACTTTTGTTAACTGATCATATTCCTAAGGCAACACAAAAACAACATTACAATTAAGATCCAAGGATGAATCATAACTTGAATTAAAATCATTTGTCAACATATCATTGTGATCAAGAGGTTGCTCTGATATTTTTCCCTTGGATTTTTCTCCTTTTAGAGAGAATAATTTCCTACCCACTAGTTTTTTTATCTTTGACCCTGTTAGTGGATTAAGGCTAGTTGGTGCCTGATCATCCATACCTGCTGTGATCGGTGGATCTGGAACTGACTGTTTAACGCTGGTTCGCGAAATGTCGCGGAAGCAAGAGTCGCCACCGTCTTTTATTTTCTCCAAATGGAAAGGACAAAAGCACAGAAAAATTCCTTAAAGAGATTGCTCTCGGTTCGGGAGGTAGATTATAGAAAGGGAAGGTGTTAGCACCCTTTCTATCCATGGTTATCCATGGGCTCTTAGATACTTGCTCATTGTGTTTTCAAAAATGTTTTCTTTGCTTTTCAATTGTGGGTTTTAAAAAGTTTCTTTGAAAATTCCAGTTCGACTCTTGTATCGGTCCTCAAGAGTGTTTGAAAAATTGCTTTCGAAAGCTTTTTGAAAATGTGTTGGTGTGAAAAGTATTTTTTGATTTGTTTTGAAATTAGAGCAAGTATCTAGAGTCGTCTACCTAACCTAAGGAATTCGTCTGTGTAAGTGTCCTTAAAGTAGTGTCATCCCACCATTGAGAGGTAGGTAGCACCACCGTTGGAGGTGTTCGGGTCAATTCGAGTTTAGGGACATGGTGATCACCAGAGCAATGGGAAGACACCTTAGAAGCTACCCTCATGCCAGGTTCCCGGATCATGAGGACTTACTAAGACATCCTCTACTCGACGATCACCTTTCGAGGCAAGGCAACAGTGAGGCGTACCCTAGGGGTGGTGTGTGCGATTCGTGTGTCGTTTTCATTTGCATTTTTCTTGTCATGTTATTGGTGTTCTACGCTTGTTTTTATTTTATCATTCATTCTTTCATGCTTTTGATTAACAGTTAACAATATTGCGGGAATGTAAAAATCTAAAGCTATTACAAATGGCGCGGGTCCACATCGCCAAAATTAACCAGGACCCGATTTGACAGAAAATAAATAAAGTAAAAGAATTAAAAGTGCGAGAAGTAATTTACATGGCTTCGGGAGAGATACATAAATATTTAAACGAAAGAAGAAATATGCGAATTAAGAATTAAATCGAAACGAGGGCGTTGGACCCTTTTGCGAAATTAAATTACATGGAATTGATTAATTAAAATTAAAAGAAAGAAAGAACTTTTATTTTTGGTGTTTTTTAGTATTTTAGGATTTAATACAAAAAAGGAAAAATTAATTGAAATTAACACTAACCCTAATTCTAATGGCTTTTAATTTATAAAAAAATATTGAAGTTTTTAACCTAAAACTAATCCTAATTTTTACATGCAATTTAATTATAAAAATAAATATTTAATTATTTAATTATTTGAAAGAAAAATAAAAAGGATGAAAAATTATTAATTAAACCCTAGTTCTACATTTTTTAGATTTTTATTAAAAGAATTAAAATTAACCTAATTTAAAACTAAATTTAATTACATGCAAATTTAATTATGGAAAATATTAAAACAAAAATATTTATTGTGTTTTCCTTTTTTCTGATTTTTATTGTATTTTGTGAAAATAATAAATTAATTAAACAAGTAATAATTAAAATAAAAATAAATTTAAAAAATAAAGAAAGCAAAAATTATGCAAACCTAGGGGGGTTGTAGTCCCCAAATAGGAGGTGAAATTATGGAAATTCTGGCCCAATAACCTTGGCCTGCTTGACTTTGGCCAGACACGTGCATGTGCGTTGACTCAACCTCATGGTGTTCCTCCAATCTGCGCCCTTGGATTGCTCCAAACGTACGCGTGGCATGCTGGATTTGGGAGTGCATGGTGGACTTGAACGTTGGCGCTGCATGTGAAGATCAATGGAAAAATAATATTGAGAATATTGAAGACCTGGGGCTCGAACCCAGGTCATGCACTATACCAGCCTTATGCCTTGCCAGTTGTTCCAGATGCGCACGTTGTATGTAATATAATAAACAAACATTATAATATGAAACAAATCAGTAATGACTCCTGCGCGCGAAATTTTGAATACTCCAACCATTACTCCACACGTCATCATCTTCCTCGCATCTTTGTTTTTTTCCTGAAATAAAAGAAACATAGGCAACGGTTTTCACGCGTTGCCTAAGATAACATATCAAGAAATAGCGATTAGCCCTAGGGGCTCTATAAATTAGGCGCGAGGGTAAGTTTGAGATCGTCTGAACACCCTGAGTTGAACGGTCCAATTCATGTGCTCCAATTTTTCTTTGTTTCAAAATCCCCAACTTAAGGTCCTGTAAACCCTAAATTTCAATAATGGTGAAATCGTACACAACGCATAATAATTTAATCAAAACATTGGGTTAGCTTCAGAACAAAGTAATTAACATGAATCAAACTTTAAAATCCTCAAAGAATGCATGGATTGAGATGCACGACTCTGAAAATTTTCATGCACAGGTCCGGTTCAATATACCAATTCTTTAAGCTTTGAGGAATGATATTGATTGGAACACGTTCAGTAATCTTCAAGGAAGCTAATGGAACAAGAATTATGTCTTGAATCGCCCTGGAAGTGAACTTTCAGTTTTGAGATTCTTGACAAATTTTCCAAGTTTGATAATGGCTTTTCTGAGCAGCTGCGTGTGTCTGAGCATTAGGGTTGTCTTTTGGCTTTTGTATTGAGTCCATTAGGTCAAGAAAAATAGAACAAATCCATTGCATTCATTGATTTTGAAAATTTGATTTTCAATATCTTTTTTCAATCTTTTCCATGTGTTTTTT
Organism: Vicia faba; assembly: GCA_948472305.1. Classification (NCBI taxonomy): domain Eukaryota; kingdom Viridiplantae; phylum Streptophyta; class Magnoliopsida; order Fabales; family Fabaceae; genus Vicia; species Vicia faba. The sequence goes on along the minus strand of OX451737.1, from coordinate 84,889,370 downwards.
GTTCTCAATCATACCAATCAATCCAAATCTTTCCATGTTGGGATATGCACGAATTATTGATGATATAATGTGCACAAAAAGATTGAAAAAATTAGGTTAGACATTTTTCATATATTTAATTTGATTTAAATGAATTATTATAAATAAAAATTCAAATAAATAAATAAAAAATGAATAAAGACTTCTCTTTGGGCCAAGTGGTCGTGCACATGCCATGGATGATGATTTATGGAAGAAAAATGGGCCCATTAGCAATTTTAGGTCATTTGCATCAATGTTGACTTTTCAAAATATCCAAAAATTTCCCAACTTCCACAAGGCATAACTTGCTCAATTTTTAAGCTTTTCTCATGTTCTTGGACATTTTGGAAAGGTCTTTGAGTCTTCTAACCAATGCCTTTGGTCCCATGTCATTTTGATTTACCAATATCAAGTTATGGCCTTTGACTTAAAGTCCCTTTTTGTTGACTTTTGAAAATGACCTATAATGTTGAAATTGATAACTTTTTGTGAGAGCATTTCTTGGACTTGAAGTATGAAGATGAGTTGTAGGAAATTTCTTTCTCTTCAAAATGAGCTTTGGATGGAATTTTTCTGATAATCCATGTGAAAGTTATGCCCTGGTCAATTTCAGTTGACTTTTTCAGCTGTCCAAATAAGGAAACTTTTGCATTTTGATGATTTTTGAGCCAAGCTTTGAGAATCATGATCAAGAATTGATCAAATGATGTTTGTGGATTCAAAATGATATGTTGACCAAAATTTTGAACTTTTGACTGCCAAATGACCATTTTGCCCCTACAGTTGACTGTAGTGCAATTAGGGTTTTTGACTGTGGAATTTTGAGCTGAATGTCTTGAAACTTGATATGAGGATGCTTGACCATATTTGTAGGCATGTGAGACTTGATTGGACCTTTGGAAACTTCATTTTCTTGATCAGAACACAAACCCTAATCTTGACTGCTTAGGAGGCCTTTGCACTGTGCAACCCTTGGGGAACTTTTGAAGCTTGACTTGGCAAATCTTTAAGAATATGGGAGGGCAAATTTTGGGGTACAACACCTGCCTTAGTTGCTTCTCTCTCTACTTTCTTCGTTCGCTGGAATCTTCTCCACTGAGACCTTGACATAGGGTTTTCCCCTTGTAATTATCAGGTCTACACTCCTATTCTCAAGTCACTTGGAACTCTCTTCGATAGGCAATCGAAGGGCCCCGACCAAACTCAAAGTTTATCGTTTTCCCTTTCTGGGAGCTCTATTCTCAACAGGATTCACCCACTTATTTGTTAGAGTATCTGCAATTGGTTTGAATGAAGCTTGTTTGTTAGCCTTGAGGTTTTTCCTTCTAGATTGATACGGCCTTCATGGAACTCCTCTCTTATCAAACATAAATCTTCCCCAATCATTCTTCCAGTTCAATTTCTGACTAGCAATTCAAACTCTCTCCAAGTTCTCAGCCGCTTTATTATCGTACATTAAACTTCATCTGGGACACATTAACGCCTCCAAATTTTTCTTCTGGCAGCGAAGAAGGAAATTAAGCAAATTCTCATTGGCCTTCGGATAGGCCATCTTCTTTTGGTTTTCCTCCCTCTGGATGCTTTCTTCGTTAGCATCCATAGTTGTTTCCCCATTTAATTCCACCATGTTGATTTCGAACTTAGGACCATCAGTGATCCTAAACCTTTGCAACTTGATCTTGAGGCCTTCAGTATCCTCTATTACTTCAACACTTTGATTGAAACCCTCAATAGTTTTGATTCTTGGTGTTCTGGTTATCGAAGTCCTCAACAGCCTCCATCACATTAATATTTGATGGTTCTCTATAGTAAGCGTCAACCATCTGTAGAGGGTATGAATCAACCTTCATCTGCACTTTGTTCTTCTCTCCAAACTTAAGTCTTCCATGGATAGAATTTTGCACCAAATCCCTAAAAAGAAAACATTGTGAGGTTTTATGGCCTAAGAAATTATGATACTTGCAAAATCCTCTTTTCTTTCGTTGTTCTAACAAAGGAATTTTAGCTCCAGGTGGCACTATCATTTGGCCATCTTTGACTAATAAGTCGAAGATTTCATCACACATTGTTACATCGAAGGTCTATGCTCTTTTCAAGAACTTCTTTTCTTACTCGAAGAGATTTTTCCCATTCGAATGAGCAAGAACTTTGCATGAATAGTATGGCCCTTGTTTAAATTTGGCCAAATCTATTTTGTTTTTGTCAAAGCCTATATGGTCACTGCACACCTCTGTTTCGTCCTCACCCATTTAGACATAAGCTACCATTTATATTCTATTATTTTTGCTAGCCCTATCCTTTTCAGCCTTTAGACGTTCGACCTATCGAACTATGTCTTCCAACTAGGCCATGTCTCTTAAATATTGGGTATCTAATTTCTTTCTAATGGAATGGTCTAAACCACCTGCAACCATTTCTACTAGTTCCTTCTCTGGCACTTGAGTGAAACATCTTACCTTCAACAATCATAAACTATTTAGATAGTCATCTATTTGCTCGCTAAACTTACGCTTGTTGCTAGCCAACTCTTTGAAACTTATCTTCAACTATCACATATAAAACTGCTCATGAATAATCTTTCCAAGTGAGTCCAATCATGGATATAGAATTTGCATGAAGAGTTGTAAACAAATGTCGCATGTAGCTGTAAAAATTTGAGAGTAAGCCATTAATTGACTTAACTCACAGCGAAAGTTGCCACCACACTTTATTGTTCCCAAAGGGAAAAGGTAAAAGAGCGAATAAAATCCAAAAAAGAAATAGAGATCAAGGTACAGGGGTCGGTTATGCAAAGAGAATGTATTATCACCCTAAACATCTATGGTACTCCGTATGATACACTTTGTTTGTTATAATCAAAAGTTGTGTTATCTAAAGAATTACTTGCTAAAGGGAATGAATGAATGAATATTTACAAAAAAAAGAATATTTTTTAATTATTATGCTTGCCTCGATTTTTCAACCTCGTTCCTACGTACTCCCTCGTGCAATGGGAGAGTCAGAGCATCATAGTTCTTCTAGAAAAGAACCAAAAATCTATTGATTGATTTTAAATGAAGAGACAAGTCATCAATTTTAGGGAGAATACTCTCCTAATCGCCCACAAAGTATGAGAAAAAGGAACAATGCACCAACATGAGGAAGGTTATGACACGCCTCTAGTACTCAAGTGGAAAAGTCGACATCCTTACGACCACAGGGATAGGAGAATGATGTAGCGATTATAAATGAATCATGTCTAATATTGAAAAGGGTTTTAAAAGTAAAAGGTGCACGGGGGCACAAAAAGGTTTGAATGAGGTGGAATGTTTTATAGACTTTGTAAAAATAATTTGGTGATTTAAACCACATTAAAGACTATGAATAAGACGAATCACAAGGTTCGGAATGTACAGTCTCATCCTTCTCCCACTACTTAAGGCTCAGGACATATGATTTTCCTCTTTATTTTTTATGTACTTTTTGGATTTGATAAAGAAAATAAGTTTGAAAACTCACTTGACAAGGTCAAGGTTTATTATGAAAGTGGTTCGAGTTTAAAAAACTAGAAGGTTTTGAAAAAGATGAGAAGGTTTTGAAAATTGAAAAATTGGAGGAGATGAAGAGAATAATATAAAAGCATAAGGTAAAATCTAAAGGTAAAGAATGATCTAACCAAATAATAAGTCAATACTTGACATACATAAGTCAATACAGTGTTCCCATTCCTTTGGATTTGTTGTAAATAGATTTTAAATTGAGTCCCCACTACTAGTTTTTATCCTAAGGAAGGGAATCTAATAGGAAACCCTTATTCGGTACACAGAGATTCTAGGTTCTTACTTTGTTTGTACGAAGGGAAGGTGTTAGGCACCCCCTCGTCTACCTTGTTCACAAGGATGCTAGGGTTTAGATTTCAAAGGTTCAGGGTAACAGTTTTAATTTTTTATAGGGGAACTCGCCACGATTTTAATCATATGCCTGCGCATCCTCTTATGAGGAATCAGAGTCCCAATTCATAGTTCGTATGACTTTGTATTTTTATGTATTACGAAGATATTTTAATTCTCTGTGTACTTAGTCTGAGTGTGTGAATATCGGAGATTTTGGACAAAGCGCGCAGTTAATTAAAATATATCCGTAGTCCTTTTTTGAAAATTAATTTTTGAATTTATTTGATTATGAAAAATAGTTTGGTGTTGGTTAAAGGTTTCTTAGTGTGTTAATTGTTAAAATATCTTGTTAAATGCATGATTAAAAATAATTTAATGCAAATAACTAAATAGATATTTGGATACATTTTTAGAAGCATATTTGATTTTATGATAATAGTAATTAATATAATTTTACAATTATAAATATATTAAAATAGAAAATATAAAAATAATTATAATAAAATAATAAAGAAAATAAATTAAAAACACAAGGGGTGTGAATCATGTCAAGGTAGTAAAATAGAGAGATGTTAACAACACGGGCCAAAATCCAAATATTGGATTTGTCTCAGCAGCATAGGGGGATGCAGGTTTAAACTAATTAGCAAAATGGAGGGTGTGTAAGAGTAAGGGTCCAAGTCCAGATATTGGACTTGGCCCATCGGCCTATTTTGATCGTATAGATGTGGGTGCATTGTGTTTCCGTGAGGATGCGCAGTTGTAATCACTTGATGACGATCAAATGGTGGAGGTTCTGATGGTATACATTGAGGGTGCATGGCATCATGCGGCCAAATGTTGGCCACGTGTGTCATGCGATTAAAGGGACGGAAAGAGTATATTACTCTTAGGTTTTATTTTTGGTTTCATTTTTCTCTTCACTCTCTCTTTCTTCTCTCAGTTCTCTCTTCTCTCTTCCTACAACCTAGAAGAACAACAACAACCCCAAACCTAAAACCCTAGTGCGGCCGCGCAACCCAAAAAAGCCCAGTATTCAACTTTATGCGATGATCTAACCACCCTAAATCTAAATCAACCCAAAAGCACAACAATCAAGCAAAATTAAGCTAAGTATTCGTTACTTCTAACCGTGCTTTTCTGTGTTTGTTTTATCTGATTCTGATTGTTGATCCCTCTGTCTTCTTTTCGTGTTCGCATGTCTCAAGAACGGCAGATGAATGAAGTACTTTAGGGTTTCAGATTTTGAATCCCTAAGTCTCTACTCTCCTTCTTCTTTTTGGGAATTTTTAGTGAAAATTTGTTCGTCCTCTCTTATAAATTTTTAGGGGTTTATATAGTTTAAGGGTTAGCTTAAATTTGGAAGTTTTTATGAGATTTTCGGTTACTCTGTTTTGATTGAGAAGAGATTAGGGAGATTTAGTTTATAAAGTAGATTTATTAGATTCAGATTTCTTGTAAATTTGTACAATTTTATCAAGATTTGATTTGATTTGTTATAATTTGATTTGATAATATTTTGTGCATTTTGATTCATTTTGTGTAATTGATCCGATTCTTAAGATTTTGCTTTAATTTTGTTCTTGATTCATGCGTTGTCGCGTTTTATGCTTTCTGGGCTTGGACGTCTTCTGGACTCGCATGCTTAGGGTAGAAGATGTGTCGAAGGAACAACGGGTTGAATTAGGGTTGGTGGGAAGAGGCAATGAACAGTGATGAACGACGTCGTTTTAGGCTTGCAAAGGGAAATTAAGGTTTCTCCTAATTTTGACTAAAGTCAAACATTTTTCACAAATAAAATAAAAATAAAAATAGTAATAAAATTAATAATAATAATAATAATATTAAAATAAAATAACCATCAATTAATAATAATGTTAGTTAAAATGTTTATAACAATAATTAATAATAATAATTATGAGAAATAATGACTGAATAACCAAAAGTCAGAAATTGACTTCTGGTCAACCTTAACTCAACGAACCTCTCTAAATTGGGCCAATCTGATATATTTTTAACTAGGCGAATAATTTCAAACACACACCCCTAAAAATGAGTAAAAACCTTAGTGGACCTTGATGTTGTACCCCAATTTTTGCCCCTAAGATTGCTCTATCATATCATATCAACTCGATCATAACAAGATCACATTAGGGTTGGTTATTCCTCTTTTTCTATCTCCTATCTTTAAGTTTGCTCTTGAGGAATCTCCAAGCACCTTGGTTGTGTATTTTGTATATGTGTTGTTGACTAACTTCTAATCAAAATACAAAAAAAAAATTTGTCTTTGTCTTTGCATATTTGTGTTTTGTAGGTACCAAGTCGAAGCATCTGACAAATAAGGATTTCTGGTATTATTTTCCTAAAATCTCTATTTGCAAAGAAAAAGAATTAAAAAATTTCATTTTTTTCACTGATGCAATCGATTTCTCTTAGAGTGCAATCGGTTGCACATAATGCATTTTGCGCCATTTTTGAAAAAAATACACTGTGCAAATCGATTTGCACTTTAGTGCAATCGATTGCACAACGTGAAAATTTGAAAAAAATTCAGCAATTTTAAACTTGTCATATTTTGGGTCCAATTTTCCTTCACTTTTGAAAGATGTATCATTAATTCAAATTTTAGTGCCAATCTTTCATTTTTAAAAAGAATTATCATTAATTCAAATTTTGGCTCTAATATTTGAAAGAATTATCATTAATTCAAATTTTGGCTCTAATTTTTGAAAGAGTTATCATTAATTCAAATTTTGGCTCCAAGAATCAATTACCAAATTACCACTAATCCCAATCCTAAACTCTATAAATAGAGCCCTCATTTCATTCAAATTTCAAGCTTTTGATAGCCAAATCCACCTTGCTAAAAAATATCTCAATTCTCTCCATCTACCAAATTCACTCAAAGCTCCATTTTCAAAAAGTTAGTAAGCTTTGTATTGAAGTTTACTAATCTTTGAGCTAAACCTTCATCCAAACACTTTTTCTTCATCAATTCTCTACATCCAAGCTTGGTCAATTGATTCTTGTGGTTGAATTGAAGCAAATTCTTGAAGTTGTTTTGATAATTCTCTAGATCTACCTTTGGTAAGTTGGATAATTCATCTTTCATAATGTGATCTCTTGTTGATCTTTGGGTTTGATTCTTTGAGCTTTATTTTGTGATTCCAATGGTGTTATTTTCTCATAATTTGATGGAATTTTCGTGCTAAATTGGATCCATGATCATAAGGTGTTTGATGGAAAGTTTGAACAAGAAATTGGCCTTTTAAAATGTTGTTTTTGCTACTGTAACAGTGTGCAATCGATTGCAGTAACTGTGCAATCGATTGCACAGAAGCGTTTCACACAATTTTTTTGAAAATAACACTGTGTGAAATCGATTGCACAGTTACTGCAATCGACTACACAGGGACAGAATGCACTTTTTTGCCTTGTTTTGGGGCAACTTTGATCCAAAATGATTTTTCTACTCACTCCTTTTGATTGTTTGGTTTGTATTGCAATTTTAAATGTCCAATTTGTCTTTAAACTCAATGGACTTTGTGATGTAGATGAAGTTGGATAAATGTTCATCAATTCAAATCTACCTAAGAGTGAATTATTTAATTCATTTTTGGTGCTTTGGATTAATGATATGTTTAGTGCTTTAATCCATCTAGAGGAGTGGTTGAATTTAAAGATGAAAGAATTTTGAAATGGTGATCCAAATTAGCTTATCATTCCCCTCCCTCTTCATCTTATCCCTTTCTTTTTTAATTGTGCTACATGTTAAGGGATGGTGATCTCTATATCATTTATCCAAACATTAATTACATAGATTGCTATTGACCGGCCTCAAAATAGGTGTGACTTCTACATAAGTCCACTTACGATTGCTTAACATAGCGCTAAATTTTGTCCCAATTCGAATAAATGATCATTCGTGGCCCAAACTTATGATTGCAAGCCCAAGTATGTTAATTTGATCTCTTTGATCCAATAACCTTGAGATTCATTGTGTGGAGGATTTGGTTCTACCAATCCTCTAATGGATCTACAACACCTTTGGTCAATGCGGATCACTTAAACATCGTTGATCATTAAATGGAACTTATGAGAATTCCAAAATGGATGATATACTTGACAAAAAGCTAATGCAACTTGTTGTGTGGAGGCTTTGGTTCTACCAATCCTCTAATGATTTCAAAATGCAAGTTTCAAAATGGTCATCCAACTAACCACTAGTTACTAACAATTAACTTTACTTTATGCTTTTATTTTTATGCTTTATGTACCATTTACTTTTAGCATTTTACATTTCATGCTATTTTCATCTTTGCTCACTTGAGCATTTACTTTTATGTCGTTTTTATTTTGCTCACTTGAGCTTTTCTTTTCCTTTTAAAGACACCTAATAATTAACATGAACCATAAAAAACTTTAATGATACTTGGACTATTTGGTTACTATCCTTGGCATTATGGAGCATTGGACTTCTTGGACTTAGGGTTAGAGACCATGGCCTATCTTGGAGACTTTGTGACTTTATTTGATATTTTGTCTGGAGTTCTTGGGGTTTACCTCAAGACATTGGGTTGTTTGTTTGTTTTGTGTGCAGGTTATTGAGATTACGATCTTTGTTTGTAATCTGGAATTCACCCGTATACAGCCGTTACTCTGCCCAATTTTTGCGAAGACTTAAAACACTTGAAGTTTGGTTCTCTCAAGAGGTCTAGTATCTTTGCTTGCTTGGTTTCAATCTGAAGAATGGTAATTCTATATTGACTCATAATGTCAAATATTGGCTTCTTGTTGGTTAAATGGTTCTTATCCCTAGCTTTTACCTTATGCTTTAGGATAGTCTCTTCATCTCCTCCCATCTTCTTTAATTTCAAAAATCTTCTCCCTCCTTTTGAAAACTCTTCTTGTTTTGAAACTTGAACCATTTTCATAATAAACTTGGACTTAGGTGCATGAATTTTCAAAACATTTTCACAAATAAATTTCAATCAATTTAATAATACCTTGACATTTTTGTGAGAAGACTAAAAGTCAATCAATCTCATTTCAAACCATTTTGCCACTTTGGCTTTTTTTTATCTTTAAACTTTTCTCAAAAGATTAGACTCTTGTCAATCCTTGTAGTGATGCAAACAACTATGCTTCTACAATATGTAGTGAAGTGAGATATTTTCCACTTGGGTGTTGAGTGAGGCATTGTTGATTTTAAAATCCAAGCCATATCCTCCACTTTGAGATGATGCAAATTCTCCTTTCTCATGATTATGGGTATTAAGTATGTTTTCCACACGGACAATGACGATGATGTCTTATCTTATAAAATCAACCAACACACGTGTGTTTCAAACTTTTAAAAGAGGAACTACGTGTACCCTGATCCCCTATTGCATGAAAGTTGGTAAGTAGGCACTAAAGGTTCGCAACCGCGGCGGGTGCAAAAATCATAAAAAATATATTTCTTTTCTCACCTCCACCATCCATTTTTTATATAACACATTTTTATAGCCAAAATATACAGATTTCTTCAAAGAGGTTCCTGCGAAGTACCGTAGATGTTTAGGGTGCTAATACCTTCCATTTGCATAACCAACCCCCTTACCTTGAATCTTTCCCCTTTTTTTGGGTTATTCCCTCTTTTCCCATTCCTTTGGAAACAATAAAGCGCGGTGGCGATTTTTATTTTGATTTGTATAAAGTCTAGTCAATCCAATGGCTTAGTCTTGCAGATTTCTACCACTACACTTGCATAAAAATATTGTAATGTCTTCATGAGGCCCAACCGATTACACCTCCTCTGTGTACTGAAATGGACCACACAGTTATTTGGGCCAGCATAAAAATGCATCCTCTTAGTTTATAAACGAGGCAAAAAACTTAATGGGCCATCAAACTTTGATGGTCCATTTTGAGGAAACACATCCCCCTTTCATGAATTTAAACCCCCCATAAAATAACATTCAAAATAGAAAAATTTAAATAATATGATCATAAATTAAAAACACAGTAATAATATGACTATCGAATTGGAGGTTTTTTAAATAATGGAAGACCCCAAAATTTGACCAAAGGTTGGCTAGATAAGGATACATTGTACAATGTTCCCCGTGAGTTTGAAAATATGTGAAGATAATGATGTATCACCCTCCCAAAGTTTTAAAGAAAATAGTATGATTGATTTAGATACGACGACGCATATAACTCACCAATACCTAGAAAAGAGATCGTAAATTTTGCATATTTATTATAACCTAGGAGATAAATAGCACAAGTTGAAAAGATAGACTTATTAATGCTCTAAGAGTAACATAGCAAGGCATTTTTAGTGTACTTATCACAACCTAGAGGACAAGTACATTGACTTGAAAATTCAATTCTGCTTAGAATTTTGCATACCTACCACAACCTAGAGGATAGGTAATACAAGCTTGAAACCAGATATTTGGAACTTAGAATGACAATGTCGGTTGTGTCTGTTCTCAACCAAGACTCGATAACCAAGTGAAATATAATAGGTTTGAAGAAATGAACCCCAAATTCACTACTGAAATCGGCTTTGTCTGCCCTTAACCAAGACTATCAACATGAAGAAATAAACCACAAATTCATTGATGATGTCGGTTGTGTCGCCCTCAACTAAGACTATCAACATGGAGAAATAGACCCTAAATTCATTGATGATGTTAGTTGTGTCTCCCTCAACCATACTATCAACATGAAGAAAATAAACCCCAAATTCATTGATGATGTCAGTTGTGTCGCCCTCAACCAAGAATATCAACATGAAGAAATAAACTCCAAATTCATTGATGATGTCAGTTGTGTCGTCCTCAACTATGACTATCAACATGAAGAAATAAACCCCAAATTCATTGATGATGTCAGTTGTGTCATACTCAACCATGACTATCAACATGAAGAAATAAACCCCAAATCATTGATGATGTAGTTTGTGTCGCCCTCAACCATGACTATCAACGTGAAAAAATAAACCCCATATCACTTTAAAGTTTCAACTATATAGTTCACACAAATAAGCTTGGTAACGATGGACCCCAAGAAAGTTCGTAATTTAACCAAAGTGGTCTTTGCAAGATGCCATACATGATGCATATGCATAATGCCTAAATTTATGTACTGCCCAAGTGTGATATATGCCCCAAATGTTTTAAATTCTCATGTACCAAAAATGTTCATGTGTTTATATGCCCCAAATGTATGTGTATACCCCAAGTATTTGAAAATGTTTTTGATAATTCCCTTTTTTTTAAAACCATCGGGTTCTCGTAGTCACCAACTTTCCAACATTGTTTGTTGCTAGTGTTGTATCTCCAAGTCGATTTGAATTTTGATAAAGCATGGTGAATAGTGTCAACGTGCCAATTATATTGCATGCGCGGGCGTAGGCGTGGACGTCATGGATTTTCGTTCGATGTTTTTCTAACCAAAATGATTTTTCATGCTTTTATCCTATGCTTTTATTTATATGTCAATTTCCCAAAATGATTTCACTGCAGTATTCACAAAAATAATCGTAGTATTTTGCAAACAAGTCTGAAAAGAAAAACATAATTGAAGGATGGAAAAAGTTAAATTTTTATTGATATGCCTCTGAATAGGTGAGAGTACAAGATGCCATTCCTTGAAATACGTAATTACAAAAAAATTGTAAATGGAAATGAAAATGATAATTGTTACTGTTGTTTCTTCAATGTCCTTCTAATAGCTCTAATCTCCTTTGCTTTTGAGTCAAATTATTTGGACCCATCTCTATCCTTCGTGGTCGTAGACGTAGCTCTTAGATCATATTCTTTTTGTTCTTTATTTCTTTGAATAAGATCCCAAATTTTTACCTGGATCTCCCTTTCAGGTTTTCATTCCACCGGGATAATTTTTTGTGCATGTCCCTAATTTTTGCTTGGATCGCCCTTTAGGGTTTTCAATCCATTGGAACACTCCTTTTTGCCTAAGTCGCCCATTTAGGGTTCTAACTTAGCGAGCTTTCTTATACACAGTATTTTTTTACTGCTTCTGAATTTGCCGTATGTGGTAATTCTTCCTCATCCATTATTGTAAGGATGAGACCACCACAGGAGAATGTTATTTTTACCATATATGGACCTTCATAGTTATGTGTCCATTTACCACTTGAATAGAGGCGAGGTAGCAGAAACTTCTTGAGTACCAAATCTCCTTTTTTGAACACTCGGGGGCAGAATTTCTTATCAAAGGCTTTCTTCATTCGCTTCTGATATAATTGACCGTGGCATAAAGCTGTTAAGCGTTTCTATTCAATGAGGTTGAGTTGATCAAGCTAAGTCTGAACCCACTCTACTTCTTCAAGCTTTATTTCCATTAGAAATCAAAGTGATGGAATCTCTATTTCAATTGGGAGTACTGCCTCCATGCCATATACTAGAGAGAAATGAGTTGCACTTGTTGATGTATGCACATAATCACGATAACCATGTAAGGAAAAAGGAAGCATTTCATACCAATATTTGTATGTCTTCACCATTTTCCGAATGATTTTCTTGATGATTTTGTTGGAAGATTCAACGGCCCCATTCATCTTGGGTTGATATGGTGAGGAATTATGATGCTCAATCTTGAAATTATCACATAACTCATTCATAATTTAGTTGTTCGGATTGGATCCATTGTCTGTAATGATTCTTCTTGGAATCCTGTATCTGCATATGAGATTTTGTTAGATGAATCGAGTAACCGCTTGACTTGTCACATTTGCGTAGGATGCCGCTTCTACCCATTTGGTGAAGTAATCAATGGAAACCAGTATGAGATGGTGTATTCTATATGCTTTCGGTTCGATTATGCTTATCATATCAATTCCCCACATAAAAAATGGCCAAGGAGATCTCATGACATTTAGAATAGTTGGTGGAAAATTCATTTTGTCTACATATATATGGAATTTGAGAGATGTCTTTTTATAATGGTAGCAATCAGTTTCCATTGTTAACCAATAATAGCCCGCTCGCAAGATTTTTCTTGCCATGGCACGCCCATTTGTATGAGATCCAGAAGTACCTTCATGGATTTCTCTCATAAGCATATTTGCCTGCTGTTTCTCCACACACCTAAGTAGCACCATATCGTAGTTTCTTTTTTATAGCACATCACCACTCAGAAAGAATTTTTAGGCTAGCTTCCGCAGACTTTGTTTGTCAATGATAGTGGCATTTTATGGATATTCTTGTTTTTCAAGGCACCTCTTTGATGTCATAAAACCAATGCTTGTTATCCGGTCCCTCTTCAATAGCAAGGCAATGTGCAGAGTATCCAAATACTTCGAGATGTTTTATTCTTAGATGGATGGCCACTTCTAAACCTAAGATACAAGCTTCGTATTCAGAAATGTTGCTGGTGCAGTAAAAACATAACCTTACAGTCTAAGGTTTGTGATAATTCTTTGGAGAAGTCCAAATTTCCCTAATGTCGTGCCCCAATGCATTTGAAGCTCCTTCGAACATGAGTTTCCAACGTGCCCTTGGTTTAGGTCCTTCTTCGGGCCCATGTATTTTGTAATCACCTATAACCATGACATCTTCGTCTGGAAAGTTAAACTTCATTGGTTTATATTCTAGTAATGGCTGATGAGCCAGGTGGTCAACTAGTACACTACCTTTGATGGCCTTTTGAGTAACATATTAGATGTCATATTCTGATAGTAACATCTGCCATCGGGCAATCCTTCATATAAGAGTTATTTTTTCTAATACATACTTTAAAGGATACATTCTTGCTATTAACCACGTGGTATGAGTAAACATAAATTTCCTCAATATTTTAGTAGCCTACACCAATGTGCAACAAGTTTTCTCGAGAAGTGAGTACCTGGTTTTGCCGCCAGTGAATTTCTTACTAAGGTAGTAGATTGCATGCTCTTTTCTACCCGTTTCGTCATGGTGTCCCAATACACTTCCCGTTGATCCTTCATGTACTGTTAGATACATGATGAGTGGTCTTCCGGGGACTGGTGGAATTAAGATCGGTGGCTCTTGTAAATATTTCTTTATTTTCTCGAAGGTTGTTTGACAATCATCATTCCATACCACCGTCTGATCTTTTCGCAGTAATTTGAATATACGCTCACATGTAGCAGTTAGGTGCGATATGAACCTTGAAATGTAGTTCAATTGTCCTTGAGTTGGCATTTCTTGTATGGATTTTACCTTGTCGAGGTCCACTTTAATACCATGCAGGAATACAATGAAACACAGTAATTTTCCAAATCTGACACCAAATGTACACTTGTATTGATTCAACCTTAGGTTGAACCTTCGCAAACGATCAAATAACTTTTGTAAATGTATGATGTGATCCTCCTCCGTATGGGATTTGGAAATCATATGATCTACATACACCTCATCCTCTTTGTGAATCATATCATGGAATAGTGTGACCATAGCCCAGTGATAGGTTACCCATGTGTTCTTAAAACCGAATGGCATTACTTTGTAATAGAAAGTTCCCTAAGGTGTCATAAAACTAGTCTTTTCCATATCTTCGGGTGCCATTTTTATTTGATTGTATCCTGAGAAGTCGTCCATGAATGAGAATATCAAAGCTTGAGTTGTATTGTCCACCAAAACATTTATGTGAGGTAACCGGGAATTGTCTTTGGGACTTTCTTTGTTCAAATCCAGACAATACATACACATGCACACTTTACCATCTTTCTTGGGTATTGGAAAGATGTTAGCATTCCAAGGTGGATAATTACCACTGCTAACAACCCTGCATCAAATTGTTTAAGGACCTCTTCTCGAATCTTTTTGGACATTTTAGGACGAGTTCTCATGAGCTTTTGCCTAATCGGAGAGAAACCTTCTTTGAGAGGTAGCTTCTGCACCACAATGTTTGTATCCAATCATGGCATATCTCTGTATGACCAGGCGAATATATCCACATACTCATGTAACAACTTGATCAGCCTTTCTTTGACGCTATTCTCCAATCTTGCCCCAAGCTTGATCTCTTTTAGATCTTCCTCTGTGTCGAGGTTAATTGTCTTAATGGGTTCCTGGTACGGTTGAATACTTTAAGCTTTTCGCTCTATTTCCCTCTCCAATTCTTTTGAAAGTTCAAGATCTTCATCCTCTTCTTCTTCTGCTCAGTTGATGGGTGCATCAAAATAATATCAGATAACAGCAGTAACATTATCGGTGATTTTGGCCATGGATCTGCACATTTATCATCTTTTTGTGCAGTTTTTAGCATGTGAATTTGGAAAATGAATATGAAGAAAAAGTATTTACATTTTTAAATGTAAGAGATAAATGCAAGAGAAAAACAGAGATCTTAATTTAATGTGAAACATAACTTTTATTAATCGTAAATACTGTTCAAAACAAAATGGGGACCCTTACAAGAAACTCATATGCCTCAGGCTTGATATAGGTTTTTTTTTTCTAAAACAAGAAAAATTACTTTGGAAAGAAAAAGATCTATGTAATTTGCACAACTATCCAATTCTTGAGTCTTCCCCTAGGGCGCATTCGTGGATGAAATCAGATGCTCTTTTAATGTTTCCTTTGTTAGATATCATTGCCACCTGTCTTCCATGCTCTACTCCTTTGTTGACGATGGTCTCCTGGATTGGAGGAAACCGTACTTTGCCCTTCATAACAAACTTTGATAATTCATAACCCTAACCCAAACGATTCTTCTTCTCGGGTATTTGTGGGAGCTTTCCACAAACCTTTGAGGCATCACTTTTCACTGCTGTCTGTAAATCTCTCCATGAAGTCACAATAAGTTTCTGGATTTTTCCCATCCGTAAGGTTACCATTGAGGCAACCTCTAAGACTTGAAATGGTGTGGCTATGCAGTCTTCATCAGCACTGATATACCTGTAGGATTCTATGTGACTTACAGATATTTATTTTTCACTGTCGATTATGACCAATCTTTCTTCAATGAATAACTTCAATTTCTGATGTAAAGTTCAAGTGACTACTCTTGCTGCATGAATCTAAGGTGGCCTGATTAAACATGTATACGTTGGTTCTATATATATGACTTGGAAAGTGACGTAGAACATATGTGGCCCAATCTTGACAGGAAGGTCCTCTTCTCCAAATACTGTACTTTGAGAATCGTCAAAAGTCATAACTATCGTAGAACTTAGTCTTATCACAACACCGTCTAGTGTAAACTTCATCAAACTAGATTTTGGTAACACGTTGAGAGCGGAACCAGTATCGCTGAGTACCATGGACAAGCTTGTAGTACCTATCTGAACAGAGATGTACAATGTTTTGATATGAGCTCGGCCTTGTGGAGGTAACTCACTATTATTAAAACCCATATATGATCCAGACATCACATTTTCTATAACATTGTCAAATTGATTCACAATAATTTCCTCTGCGATATGGGCATAAATTAGAACCTTCATTAACGAATCTTTATGCGCTTCTGAATTAATGAGCAAAGAGAGTATATAAATTTTGTCTGGGTGTAATATGGTGGGAGAACTGACTTGGATGTTTTGAGTTTTATCGCAATTGTTGTGGATAGAGAGAGTCACCACCGAATTTTCTTTTATACAATAGGAAAGGGTGAAAAGAACAGGAAATACCTTTTGAGATATTTTCTTGAGTTCGGGGGGTAGGTTGTGAAAAGGGAAGGTGTTAGCACCCTTTTCATCCGTAGTCATCTACGGGATCTTAGTTGCTAGCTCACTATGAAAATTCTTTGTTTGAAATGTGTTTGTGATGGGTTTTGAAATTATTTCTTAAAAGTGCCATCATTTAGGCAAACTTTGTAATGATTCTCGTCTCTATAAGAATGTATACAAAGAGTTGGTGTGTTTTGAAAGATGTTATTTTGAAAATGTTGTGAGCAAGCAACTATGAATGTTTCTACCTACTCAAAAGGTTCTTAGTTCTTTTCCTCCTCCTTTAGATATTGCTATCATACCATTGATTGATAAGAAGCCCTATCATTGGATGTGAAGGGACGGGTGAGCGTCGTTATATAATCATAGAAGGAAACCTATGATACGCTTTAGCAATTGTCACGAGGGACTAAGATCGTTTTACTGAAGGAAACTTCGAAGGATCATCGAGGGACTACAATCTTTTTATCGAGGGTATTTTATAAAGCGTCCCATATTCAAGGGACATGACTATTTTTCCGAGGCAACAAGCGAGATTACCCTAGAGGATCTTGTGTGAATTGTGTGTTTGATTGTATGCCTTTTTATCTTTGAGATTAGGGTTTTCTAATGGTTGATTTTAGCTTTCCATATACACCCTAATTACTAACAATTATATTAAAGTGATAAATTGCGGAAATTAAAATGCTACGCTATTACATTACTTTAGGGGATGGGGGTACAATTTACAAATGGGGATGGAATAAAAGCCTAAATAAATAATTACAATCATATTGAATAAATAAATAGCCATGAAAAATATAAAAGGAAAATGATGTACAAAGAAAGCAAAACAAATTTTATGTATTGACTCATGCCATCATGCATCGACACATGCCCTTGCTTGTTTCTGAAAAAACAAAATAAACTTAGTATGAGTCGATACATAATGGTATGTGTCGACTCATTTCTTGCTTGTGTCGACACATTCGTTTTTTGTTTCGACTCATGCACCTTTGGTATTTCTTTATTATACCTGAATAACAGTATACATCGATGCATAAAGCTTTGTGTCGACTCATACCCTATACTGCAACTAAATTGAGTCAGCTCATGCATGCTTTGTGTCGACCCATAACCTGTTTTACACTAAAATTAGTCGACTCATGTGAGTATGCATCGACTCATGCTGCATTTTATTTCCTTTTACATTGTTCTATTGTTTGTATAGGTCAGATCTCAACATAGTATTGACAAAAATGAAAAGAAAGTAAATGGTTAGCTTCAAAAGGAAATGATTACTACATTTATCTTCAACAATGATTCACTAATGATGTTTGAAATGAAGAGCTCAAAGTTAAGAGGACTTACCTTGAGACTGCAATTTATTTTGAGTTTGAACCCCTTTCAAGATGTTGTGATGGCTTCAGTGAACCTCCAAGAAGCTACCCCAACCCTTTCTTTGTATTGAAAGTTGTTGAACCACTCAAACCCAGTCAAGTTGTACAATATTGTCTTTTGTTTGTGTTAGGAAGGTGATGATAATGGCACTACAGAAACTGTTCTTGTGTTTGAACAATCTCTATGTGATGTGAAGAGTTTGGATAGTTGGTTTATGGGAAAGCTTGCAAGATGCAATAGTGAGTTGAGGTTTTTCTGTTTTGTGAATGAAAATAGAGCAAAGCTTTTTGAATGAACATAGGTTACAAAGACTTCTCCCTTTCTTTCTTTTCTATCCAAAAATCCTCTCAATCTCCCCCTTGTGTGCTGTGAAAACAAACTATTTGTAGATAAAGTTGGCTGAAATTTGAGAGGGAAACATATGAGTTTTTGAAATTTTTGGGTATGTTGTCTCATTGCTTTTTAGATGCAGCTCTTATATGCAAATTTGGGGCAAACATGTGACTGATATGATGCAGATTTTTCAGGGAAGCATTGTAGGTTTTGGAGCAGACTGTGACAGTGTTTATAGGAAGCATAGAAGGACTGTTTTGTAACAGTTTGTGACAATGTTCTTGGCATTACTATGCAGGGTTTGGACAGCAGGATGTGTTGCATGATGCAGCGTTGTTTTGTGTAGGAACAATAGGTTATGGACTGATATGCTTGGACTGGTTGGTGCAAACTTTGGGCTTTATACAACAGAAAATTGGACAACATTGTTCATAGCATGCAAGAATTTTTAACTTACAAATGCAGCCTTGTTGTTTACTTGAAAGCTTGTAATAACTTGAATTGTCTTGGATTATGATGAAAAGATGTCATGAAAAAATGAAATTAACATGTATAGAAAATACTTAGAAAATTTTTCCAAGTCTTGCAAAGCTTGATTTCTTAATCTTTGATGATCAAATTTCATATTTTTGAATTATTGATGAAATTTGATTTTTGAAACTCAAATTTGACCAAAAAGAGAAAGTTTGACTTTTTAGTATACAATTGACTTTTTTATCAGTTGACCAAATTTCATATATCAGTCCACAGGTCTCGGGAAATGAATTGAAGTATGCACTTAGGTCAAAATGATGTACTTGAATCCGTGAGATCATATTTCAAACCAATAAGTCATGTACTAAGTCAAAAGTCAAACATTGGTCATTCTCAATCAAAACCCTAATTTTGAATATTTTTCCCTTTTGATGATTTGAATAATTTTATTGAAGAATTATGATCTAATCTTGATCAAATGATACATATGACTTCAAAATGTTGATGTTGGTAAAAAATCTTAAAGTTTGACTGTGGGTTGACCATAATCGACTTTTTTTCAATACAACTGATTTTAGGTCATCTAATCAATTGACTGAACAACTTTGGTAATCCAAGACTTGAAACTTGACAGGAGAAATCTTGAGGGTCCATTATGATCCATGGAATTAATTTGAAACATTTGAAGTCCAACTGTCCTTATGAAAACTCAAACCCTAATATGAGGCATCAGCGTTGAGGAGATGGCTTGACCTAGTCAATACTTGTGCAAACTTGAATCGTTGAAGATATTTGTGAGAAGAAACTTGAGAAAAGAGAGGGAAAATTTTTGGGTACAACAAATGCCCTGTTCAATCTTCTTAAACATGGAGAGTTAGATTGCCGGGTCCGCCATTCGTGACTTGAAGGTGGAAGATGATTGAACACTAGAGTACCCAGAAATATGCACTTGATGATGTATTAGTTGATTGTGTTAGAAATGGTCTTAAAGATGACATTTGGAGGGGTGATGAAGAGTTTGGCGGAGATGGGCTTACAGATGTAATCTAGAGTGACAGAAGAGGTCTGTTGCTTGGCAACTTCACAAAATAACTGTTATTTGGTCGGGTCCAGTCTTCACAGTAATTTGAAGTTATACTGTTATCTGGTTGGGTCTAGTATTCATAATAATTTTCTTGAGAGGATAAAGTTGAACTGTTATTTGGTCTGGTCCAGGCTTCGCAGTAACTTGTTGTTATCTTGTCAAATTCTAGGCTTCGCAACGATTAAAGAAGTTAAACTGTTATCTGGTCGGATTCCAGGCTTTGCACTAACTTATATGAAATCAAACTGTTATTTGGTCAGTCTAGTCTTTATAGTAATTCGAAGTTAAACTGTTATTTCGTCAGGTTCAGTCTTCACAGTAATTTTCTTGAGAGGATAAAGTTAAATTGTTATCTGGTCGGGTCTAGGCTTCGCAGTAACTTATTGTTATCTGGTCTTATTCGTAGCGATTAAAGAAGTTAAACTGTTATCTGGTCAGATTCTAGGCTTTGCAGTAACTTAGATGAAATTAACTATTATTTGGTCGGATTCCAGGATTCAGTGATTTTCTTGAGAGGATAAAGTTGAACTATTATCTGGTCAGGTCCATACTTTGCAGTAACTTGTTGTTATCTAGTCGGATTCTAGGCTCCGTAGCGATTAAAGAAGTTAAACTATTATCTGGTCAGATTCCAGGCTTTACAGTAACTTAGATGGAATTAACTGTTATCTGGTCGGATTCTAGGCTTCATAATAACTTGATAGAAATGATAAGGTTAACTATTATCTGGTCGAATTCCAGGCTTTGTAGTAACTTAGATGACATCAAACTGTTATCTGGTCGGGTTCAGTCTTCATAGTAATTTGAAGTTATACTGTTATCTGGTCGGATTAAGTCTTCACAGTAATTTTCTTGAGAGGATAAAGTTGAATTGTTATCTGGTCGGGTCCAGTCTTCGTAGTAACTTTCTATTATCTGGTCGGATTCCATGCTTCACAACGATTAAAGTAGTTAAACTGTTATCTGGTCGGATTCAATGCTTCGCAGCAACTTAGATGAAATTAACTATTATTTGGTCGGATTCCAGGATTCGCAACAACTTTGTCAGGAAAATGAAATTAACTGTTAGCTGGTCGGATTCCAGGCTTCAAAGTATCTTGCAAGAAAGGATGAAGTTAAACTGTTATCTGGATGGATTCCAGGCTTCATAGTAACTTGCTTGAAAGGATGAAGTTAAACTGTTATCTGGTCGGATTCTAGGCTTCATAGTAACTTGCTTGAAATGATGAAGTTGAACTGTTATCTGGTCGGATTCCAGGCTTCACAGTAACTTGCTTGAGAGGATGAAGTTGAACTGTTATCTGGTCGGATTCCAGGCTTCGTAGTAACTTGCTTGAATAATAACAATTTTGTTGGGGATTATAATGACTCTACCGGGGATTAAGGGGTTTTGTCCATTAATTTGTAATAGTCTGAGAGGTCAACTCAAGCTGGGGAATTTGTAGTTTGCTGGGGAAATAAACTCGATTAAAGAGAACTTTTTGACGACCTTAATGGGAGGATGAATTCTTTTGGGGAGAACTCCACAAGGTTTCTTTTTTTGGTTAAGACCAACTCAACTGGGAGAAGATCTAACTCCTCTATCTGCTAGTGAGTTTGACTATGTCATGGGCTGGAGGATTCCCCACTTTGGTTTGAAGATGCTTCTGCGTTTGTCAGGGATAGCCTTGTAGAGGTGTGTTGTACCCCAAAATTTTCCCTCCCATATTCTTCAATATTTGCAAAGAACATGCTTCAAAATCTCTCAAGGGTTGCACAGTTCAAGGGCCTCCTAACAGTCAAAAACTAGGGTTTTGGGTCTGGCAAAGAAATTGAAGTTTCCAAGGGTCCAATCAAGTCCCACATGCCTACAAACGTGGTCAAGCATCCACATGCCAAGTTTCAAGACCTACAGCATAAAATTGCACAGTCAAAAACCCTAATTGCCCAACAGTCAACTGCAGGGGCAAAATGGTCATTTGACAGTCAAAAGTTCAAATTTTTGGGCAACATCTTATTTTGAATCCACAAACATCATTTGATCAATGCTTGATCATGATTCACAAAGTATGGCTCAAAAAGTCTCAAGATGCAAAAATTTCCATTTTTGGACAGTTGAAAAAGTCAACTGTAACTTGACCAAGGCATAACTTCCACATGGTTTATCAGAAAAATTCAATCCAAAGCTCATTTTGAAGAGAAAGACATTTCCTACAACTCCTCTTCACACTTCAATCCCAAGAAATGATCTCACAAAAAGTTATCAATTTCAACATTATAGGTCATTTTCAAAAGTCAACAAAAAGGCACTTTAAGTCAAAGACCATAACTTGAGATTGGTAAATCAAAATGACATGGGACCAAAGGCATTGGTTAGAGGACTTCAATACCTTTCCAAAATGTCCAAGAACATGATCAAAGCTTAAACATTGAGCAAGATATGCCTTGTGGAAGTTGGGAAATGTTTGGGAATTTTGAAAAGTCAACTTTACCTCAAATGCCTCAAAATTGCTAATGGGCCACATTTTCTTCCAAGATTCATCATCCAAAGGCTATGCACGACCATTTTGCCCAAAGGGGATTTATTTCATCATTTTTTATTATTTATTTGAATTTTTAATCACCATTAATTCATTTAATAAAATAAAATATGAAAAAATACTAAAACAAATGTATGTGAATCTTTTTATGCAGCATTTGATCTCATTGGTTACTCAAGGTTCGTGCACATCAAAAAACGAAGGATTTGGTCATGATTGGTATCAAAACACATGAAAAAAGATTGAAAAAATATGCCATTAAAATCAAATATTGGATTCATCAAAACGTGGATCTTTTGGCTCAAATTGTTACCCTAATTCATCCCTCATATAAGTCAGAAGCTAAACCTAATGCACACAACCTTCAGGCTGCGCTCCAGATCACAAACACACTTTGCAATTTTTGTGAAAAAAGTCAAAACTGAAAACACCATTCCAAAGCGTTTCAAGGCAAGAGAACAATCCCATTACATTCCTGAGGCCTCAAGGAACGTTTCTGGATCAAAACCACTGCTTCTAACGCAAGGAATTGGTAGAACGAACCCGTCCTGTTCATAACTTTTCTCATATTCATGTCTCATGATTCATGCGTTATTTTCAATTTCTAATGCTTAATTTGTATTAAGTTAATCATTCTAAAGCTAACCATGCCATTTAATTGAGTTTTCGTGCTTTATACATGAATCTACCATTGAAGCTTGCTAGGGTTTCAGAACTGTAAAATTAGGGCTTCCTTATTCTGGAAAAATTGAGACACGAGACCAGGGCCATTAGAACCAGAAGCTTCATACGAACTCAATCCATAGGTCGCGCTCAATTTATGAGCAACCAGGGCCTATTCTCTATTTTCATATTTATCACTTAGTGGGGATTTAAAACCCTCGCTATTTCTTTTTATTTTGCAGGCAGCATGAGGAAGATGGAGGACGTGTCCATGGCTTACAGACGCGTTTGAATTTCGCGCGAAATATCCCACTAACCATTGTTTTGCATTATGTTGTTTACTTGTCATATTATGTTACAAACACGCAAATGGCACAGTTGGTGGACAAAGCACTTGGTAAGTATTGGGACTTGGGTTCGAACCCCAGGTCCCCCTACTTTATTTCATATTTTTCTTCCTAACGTGGTTCTATGTAGCTTGCTTCCTGAGGCCTACCATGCGTCTTCATGCTTGTGTTTGCCACGCGCCCACTGATCTCAATCCAATGGCCATGATCTGAGGAGCACCCTATGCATTGGTCAATGGAGCCACACGTGACTACTAGAAGTCAACCAGGCCTCCAATAAATGGGCCAGATTGCTGGATAATACCTCCAAATTGGGGTCAACACCCCCCAAGTGTTTGTATTTCTTTTCTTTTTCCTTTTTTTATTATTTGTTTTAATTTAATTATTTCCTTTTAATTCATAAATTAATATTTTTCATAACATAAAAAATAATAAAAAAAATCAGAAAAGACAAAAAATATAAAAATATTTTATTTAAATGTTTTCTTTGTAAATAAATTGTATTAATTAATTTAGTTAATTCTAGGTTTGAATTTTAATATTTTTGTAATAAACTAAAAAAATGTAGAATTAGGGTTTTATACTTTTATCTTTTTCTTCTTTTTCACCATATTTAATTATTAATTATTATTTTGTAAATTAGATTTACCATGTAAATAATTAGGTTAAAATTAGGATACAAACTTAAATATTTTTTTAATAAATTAAAAACAATTTAGAATTAGGGTTAATTAACTTTTCTTTTTTCCAATTTAATTTTCTTACTAAAAATCCATAAATACAAAAAAAACTCGAAAAAAAAACAATTTCTTTCTTTTATTTAACTTAATTAATTTATTAATTTTAATTCAACTTCTTTAAAAGGGTCTAACGCCCTCGCATTCGATCACAATTCTAATTCGCGCGCTTATTTTATTTCCTTTTTCATGTAATTCTCCCAAAGCTATGTAATAGGTCAATTAGGACATTTATTTCTCGCACTTTATTTTATTTCAAATCGGGTCTTGGATTAATTTGGCGATGTGGACCCGCGCCTTTGTAATAGCGTAGGACTTTTAATTCCGCATCTTTTAACTATTAATTAATTTGCATGAAAGAATGAATGCCAAAATAAAAGCAACGCGTAGATCACCAATGCATGAACAAGAAAAAAATATCTGAAAACGACACACAAATCACACACCACCCCTAGGGTACGCCTCACTGTTGCCTTGCCCCTCGAAAGGTGATCGTCGAGTAGAGGATGTTTTAGTAAGTCCTCATGTCCATGAACATGGCATGAGGGTAGCTTCTAAGGTGTCTTCCTATTGCTCCGGTGATCACCATGTCCCGAACCCTCGAATTGACCCGAACACCTCCAATGGTGGTGCTACCTACCTCTCAATGGTGGGATGGCACTACTTCAAGGACATTTACACAGACGAATTCCTTAGGGTAGGTAGACGACTCTAGATACTTGCTCTAATTTCAAAACAAATCAAAAAATAATTTTCACACCGACACTTTTCAAAAAGCTTTCGAAAGCAACTTTTCAAACACTCTTGAGGACCGATACAAGAGTCGAACTGAAATTTTCAAAGAAACTTTTAAACTCACAGTTGAAAAGCAAACAAACCATTTTGAAAACACAAATGAGCAAGTATCTAAGAGCCCATGGATAACCATGGATAGAAAGGGTGCTAACACCTTCCCTTTCTATAATCTACTTCCCGAACCGAGAGCAATCTCTATAAGGAATTTTTCTGTGCTTTTGTCCTTTCCATTCAAAGAAAATAAAAGATGGTGGTGACTCTTGCTTACCGCGACATTTCACGAACCAGTGTTAAACAGTCAGTTCCAGATCCACCGATCACAGAATTGGCGACTCTGCTGGGGACAAACTTAAAGTGAGGTGTACCTTAGGATAGTTCATAACTCTATTTTCAATTGTATTGATTTGCTTGCTTTAAATTGTGGGTTGCATGGGAGTTACATAGATCCTAACCTGGATCTGGGGATACCCTGTTTAGGTAGCATAAGCTGTGAGGGACCTATCCGGTGTAGACCGACACGGGTGAAGTAGTGGCTACGTTGGTGTGGCACCTTGGTCTGTACCGATATCCCTTGTGTCGCAACGAGGAGAATATGGGTCTTCCAAGGAGTCATTAAACACCAACAGACCTTAGAACCTTAAATGACACAACTTGGCCATTAGAACAGTAGCAGTATGCTACACCCATTGAGGCTAAACTCTCGTGATGGTTCTGGCTGCAAGAAAAGATTGCGATGCTGGAGTTATGACCGATTGAGGGTAGTCAATGATATTGGGATCCCCTAAGAACCCGGTTACTTTTGATAGGACAGGTATGAACCAACAAACTGAAAGAGGGTAATACCTAGACCTCATGCTGGCCTAAACTTTAAGGGCTTGTCCTGTGTGACTTGTGTGCCTTACCATGTTTGCCTTTGTAACTATTTGTGGTATGCTTTATCATAACATCATAACATCATGAGCATTGCATGCATCCTGCATAAGGACTGACCATTTCAAAGACAAGAGGGTTTCACCTTTGCTCTGTTTTGTAGGACATCATGATGCCTGTGCGAAGGAATACTATCCGGTTCAACTTTGTTCACCCACCTGAGTTGCTTGAAGAGTTGGTTAGCAGAATTCCAAACACCACTTCCTTCATCCAGAGGCATGGTTCTCTTCTCAGTTTAGTCACTACAAAGCGGGATCAACAGTTGATGAGTGTTCTGACCCAGTTCTATGACCCTCTGTACCAGTGTTTCACCTTTCAGGACTTCCAGCTGGTCCCTACCCTGGAAGAGTTCTCTGATTTGCTTGGTATCCCTATCTTGGATCAGACTCCTTACACTGGTTGGGAAAAGACCCTCAGGCTTGAGGAGGTTGCTGCAACTCTTCCTTTGACCCATCAAGAAGTAATGGACAACTGGGTGACTAAAAGCGGAGTTAAGGGTTTCTTGGCCAAGTTTCTGATTGGTAAAGCTAACAGTTTCTGGAATGACCTGGACTTTAGGGCATATGAAGACATCCTAGCTCTCTTAATCTATGGGCTAGTCTTGTTTCCTAATCCTGACAACTTCATCAATGTCACTGCCATAAGGATCTTTATGTCTCAGAACCCTATGCCCACTCTCTTGGGTTACATCCTGCAACAACTTTATGCTCGTACTGCACGAAGACGAGGAACCCTATGGTGTTGTATCCCTTTGTTGGTGGGGTGGTTTATTTCGCACCTCCCTAAGTTCGTACTGAAGAACCAAGAAGGAAGAGGTTGGGCTCATAGGTTAATGTCTCTCACTGATAAGGACATCATTTGGACTTTCAGAGGTTTGGATGAGATAGCAGTTATTGATCGTTGCGGGGAATACTCTAATGTTCCTTTGATTGGTACTCAAGGAGGAATCTCTTACAATCCGTGTCTAGCGCTCCATCAGTTTGGAAGAGCCAGAAGAGCAGGGCCTCATGAGATGTTGGTACCTCACATCAGTTTTGAGTTTCAGGTGGATAGTGACGAGCTGCGTCGTAGGTTCATCAAGGCTTGGGATAAAGTTCATGAAGCTGACCCACAAGAGTTGGGGCCAAAAACTTCTCTACCTATGGAAGCCTACTACAAATGGGTTCGTATCCGTGCTCAGAAGTTAGGTATGCCATACGAGGCGGTCAGACCTATCGTTCTTGAGTATCCTGACAAAGATGGGGTTCCTCCAACTGTCCTCCCTCCTCAGATGCCTACTGATTATGAGACATTAAAGAGGTCTTGGTCGCAACTGCGAGAAGAACGAGATTCTTACCGGGAAAAGTTCAACGAGCAGGAATTGAAGATCCAGAAGCTGACGAAGCAATTGGAGAACGAGCGAGCTCTGAATGATTACATCCGTACTGAGAAGAGGAGACCATGGGATCAATAAGGAGCTCTGGATGTTCTTTTACAGTTTTATTTCCCTTTTCAGTATTTCCCTTTTATGTAACGCCTAAGGACAACCTGTTGAACAATTTAAGTTTCAAAGTTGAATCTAATGAAGTGTGTTCCTTTTTGTTTACAAAGTTGATTCCCGATTGTCTTTGAAAACATAAATCATACGCATTCCATTCATCATGTGCATAGCAGGTTTTCTTCTTTTCAGGTTGCTTACTGTTCTCGCTGTTTATTTTAGCATCATGAATCCTGACTCATCATCAACCTAGATGTCTATCAAGGCTCTTCAAGCGCAGAACGCGCAATTTCAGGAACTGATCATGGGTTTGGCTCAAGGCCAAGAAGAACTGAAGGCTTTACTCCTGAAGAAGGAGAAGAAGAAGAAGAAGAGAACTGTTCTTTTCAACTCGAGCCGAAGGTTTGGCAACACTCTGCATAATGAAGAGGCTGGTTCTTCTATAGGCAAGAGCAGTCCCCAAGGGGGAAAAGGTCCTAGTCCGGTAGTCTCTGACAACGAGACTGATTTTAATGAGGAACAGTATCCTCCGGCTGAAGACCGGTATAAGCAGTTGGAAGACAGACTGAATGCAATGGAGATCCAACAAGTGCCTGGGCTGGATTTCGGAGATTTGGGTTTGTCTACTGGTGTGATTATTCCTCACAAGTTCAAAGCACCATCTTTTACCAAGTATGACGGGGCGTCTTGTCCCAAACTACATCTCAGATCTTATGTGCGGAAGATTCAACCATACTCAGTGGATAAGAACTTGTGGATCCATTTCTTCCAGGAGAGTCTTTCAGGGACTCATCTCGAATGGTTCTATCAGCTGGATGGGACCAAAGTTCGTAACTGGGAGGAGTTGGCTACTGCTTTTTACAAGCAGTATCAATATAATGCCGACCTTGCTCCTACACGCACCCAACTCCAGGGTATGTCGCTAGGATCAAGCGAAGGTTTTAAAGAGTATGCACAGAAGTGGAGGGATCTGGCTGGCAGGGTGCAACCTCCGTTAACTGACCGGGAGTTGGTAGACATGTTCTTGGGGACCCTATCTGGGCCATTTTTCAACCATCTTATCGGTAACGCGTCTGCAGGGTTTACTGATCTTATTCTGACTGGAGAGAGAATAGAGGCTGGAATGAAGTCTGGTAAAATTCAGAAGGGTGCATCTGCAAGTTCTGAGAGGAAGCCCTTTAAGAAGGAGGCCAGTGCTGTATACGGGTCTAGAAGGCAAGAGAAACCTGAGTGCCTCCCATCTGTCAATGCGGTGATGATTGCTAAGCCTGCTACCGCTCCTCGGCAAACCAATCCACAAAGGGCTGAAAGACCCAGAAGAGAGTTTACCCGGCTAAGTATGACTCTATCACAAATCTTGCCGCAGTTGCTGTCCACCAACCTAGTGACTGTCAGAGAGGCCCCGAAGGTTGTGAACACTGCCTCTACCAAGTACAATCCAAATGCCCACTGTGCTTATCACTCTGATAGCCCGGGGCATTCCACTGATGACTGTTGGGCCTTAAGGAATAAGGTGCAAGACCTTATTGATGCAAAAGAGATACAGTTTGAAGCGCCTGAGAGGCCAAATGTGGTGACTGCTCCTATGCCCCAGCATGGAGTAAATGCCGTTGATGAAGAGGTATATGCCATTTCTGTGAATGATGTAGCTACTCCCTTGAGGACTGTTAAGAGGAACCTACTGTCGGCCGGTTTATTTCCGGGTTGTAGTGAAGGTTGCCTTTTCTGTGCTGTTTCCCTTTCTGGTTGTCCTTTGTGAAGTTGGGCATCCAGAGCCTGATGGACAGCAAAGAGATTCTGTTCAAGAAGATTGCTGTTCAGTTTGTTCCGGTGGAAGAAGTTTCTGTTGTTACAATCTTTAATAATTCGATCAAGGTTATCCCAAGGAAGCCGGTTAAAATCATGACTGTCGCACCCGTTGTTATTACTGTTCCAGGGCCTCTCCCCTACGAATCTGATAAGGCTGTCCCCTGGCACTACAGGGCAGACGTGTATGTGCATGGAATCAAGCAAGAGTTCAACACTGGCACCAGCATCAGCAGTATCACTGGTCCAGCAAAAGTTACCCGCAGTGGCAGGCTCTTCTCGCCTGACATTGCACCACCAACTATTCAAAGACCCCTCACTATAACACCTACAAGTGTACCTGTTCCCAGTTCTGATCAAGTTGTTTCCCCTGCTGCCGAGTCATCTAATGCTCGGGGCAAAGGGATTGAAGATGAGCCTGCCCGAATGGAGGCGCCAAAATCTGTGAATGCTGAGGCCTCCCAACAAGAGATGGAGGAAATTCTGAAAATAATCAAGAAGAGTGACTTTAATGTTGTTGAGCAACTGGGGCATACCCCCTCCAAGATCTCTATGCTCTCCTTGCTACTATGCTCAGAGGCCCGTGCTAAGGCCCTGATTTCATTCCTCAAGACGGCCCATGTGCCACAGGAGACATCTACGGTCCAGTTTACTGATTGCGTAGCCAATTTGACAGCGGACAATGGTTTGGGTTTCTCGGATGCTGACCTTACTGCTAAGGGAAAGGACCACAACGATGCCCTGCATGTCTCTATTGAATGTAGGGGCACTACTCTTGCGCACGTGTTGGTGGACACTGGTTCTTCCCTGAATGTGCTACCCAAAAAGGCCTTAGACCGGTTGGATTGTGAAGGCCTGGAGCTGAAACCTAGCAATATCATCGCAGAGCCTTTGACGGTTCTAAAAGGATGGTTCATGGAGAGGTAGACATTCCTATCCGGGTGGGTTCTCAAGTATTCGAATCTACTTTCTATGTGATGGATATCCGTCCATCGTATTCTTGTCTACTGGGTCGACCTTGGATCCACAAAGCTGGGGCAGTGACCTCTACCCTGCACCAGAAGCTCAAGTATCCCGTCAGGGGGAAGATTGTCACTGTACAGGGAGAGGAGGAGTATATGGTGAGCCATTTGAATTCCTTTAGGTATATTGAGATGGACGGGGAGTTTATTGAAACCCCCTTTCAGCATTTCGAAGAGGTACCTCCAACATTGGCAGCAGCGGAAACAGTGATCGAAGAGGATGTTCCTTTGAAGATGGCTTCCTTGAAGGATGCCCGGGCTGTGATCAAGAAAGGTGAATGTGCTAACTGGGGTAGGCTCCCTGATTTTACACCTAAAACTGACAAGTTTGGACTGGGTTTTATTGCAGAGGGTCAGAAGGCTGTGCGCAAGGCGAAGACCAGAAGACCTCCTGTACTCATTACCAATCCAGGAGTGAATGCTGTTGGGGACGAAGATGAAGTGGAAGAGTCGGAGTTTGAAAGCTGGATCTACCCGACGACTGATGGTGGATTGACCAATTGGACTACTAAGGATCATACTCCTGTTACTTTTGTTACGCAGTAATAAACTCCTTTGCTTTGTTATTTGTAATAAACAACAATTAAAACTCTATGGCCCGGTGTCTTACACGGGGCACCGTGGCTTCATTTGTGAGGGTAT
The DNA here is from genome assembly GCA_948472305.1 of Vicia faba. Taxonomy (NCBI): domain Eukaryota; kingdom Viridiplantae; phylum Streptophyta; class Magnoliopsida; order Fabales; family Fabaceae; genus Vicia; species Vicia faba. The sequence goes on along the minus strand of OX451737.1, from coordinate 84,858,622 downwards.
ATTAATTGTCATTTCATATATCATGAATAAAGACCTTGGACGTTTTCTCGCATTCCAAATCTTATGCTCCTTTTCTTTCTTTCCTTTCTTTACATATTGCAAAACAGCTGTATTTACACACACTCACTCATACAGGTTTCAATCCACTCTGGATCTCACTGGTAACGACTCTGCTACTGCCAGTTATGACTTCGAAAATCCGATCAACTTAGCCGAAGACGAAGGTGAAGATGATTGCGAAGTGCCTGGCGAGCTTGCAAGACTGTTACTTCAGGAAGAGAGGGCAATTCAACCACATGAAGAGCCAGTGGAAACAATAAATCTGGGTACTGAGACCGACCGTAAGGAAGTCAAGATCGGTGCCAACCTAGAGCTCAGCGTGAAGCAACGGTTGGCTCAGATGCTACATGATTATGTGGAGATCTTTGCCTGGTCCTACGAAGACATGCCCGGGTTGGATACTGACATTGTGGTCCATCATTTGCCTACCAAGGAAGACTGCCCTCCGGTCAAGCAAAAGGTCCGCCGTATGCGTCCAGAGATGTCTGAGAAGATCAAAACCGAGGTTATGAAACAGTTTGATGTCGGGTTTCTTGCAGTGACTTCTTACCCTCAGTGGGTTGCTAATGTGGTGCCGGTACCAAAGAAGGATGGTAAGGTCAGAATGTGTGTTGACTACAGGGATCTGAACAGGGCCATCCCCAAGGATGACTTCCCTCTACCTCATATTGATGTCCTGGTTGACAATACTGCTCAGCATAAGGTGTTCTCTTTCATGGATGGTTTTTCAGGTTATAATCAGATCAAGATGGCTCCTGAAGACATGGAGAAGACTACCTTTGTTACTCAGTGGGGCACCTTCTGCTACAAGGTCATGCCTTTTGGACTGAAAAATGCTGGGGCAACCTACCAACGTGCCATGGTTGCTTTATTTCATGACATGATCCATCATGAGATAGAAGTGTATGTTGACGACATGATCGCAAGGTCCCAGACTGAGGAAGAACACCTAGATCATCTGCAGAAATTGTTTGACCGTCTGAAGTTGTACAAGCTGAGGTTGAACCCGAACAAGTGCACCTTCGGGGTAAGATCTGGAAAGTTGCTAGGCTTCGTTGTAAGTGACAAGGGTATTCAAGTGGACCTTGCCAAGGTTAAAGCTATTCAAGAGATGCCAGTTCCTAAGACAGAGAAAGAGGTCAGAGGCTTTTTAGGACGCCTGATTTACATTGCTCGATTCATCTCGCACCTAACCGCTACCTGTGAACTAATCTTCAAGCTGCTGAAGAAAGATCAGGTAGTACGTTGGAATGATGAATGTCAGGCTGCTTTTGACAGAATTAAAGAGTATCTCCAAGAACCACCCATCCTTATGCCACCGGTTGAGGGGAGACCTCTGATATTATACCTGACAGTACTTGACAACTCAATGGGGTGTGTGTTGGGGCAGCATGACGAATCTGGCCGAAAAGAGCACGCCCCTTATTACCTTAGCAAAAAGTTTACCAACTGTGAGACCCGATACTCACTGCTTGAGAAAACTTGCTGCGCTTTGGTATGGGCTGCTCGCCGGCTGAGACAGTATATGCTGACTCACACTACTTTGCTGATCTCAAAGATGGATCCTATAAAGTACATATTTGAAAAGCCCGCTCTGTCTGGGAGAATTGCAAGATGACAAATGATCTTGACAGAATACGACATTCAATACACAACCCAGAAAGCCATCAAAGGAAGTGTATTGGCATACCACTTGGCACATCAGGCAGTAGACGACTATCAGTCAATGAACTTTGAATTTCCTGACGAGAGCATCATGATAGTGACTGATTGTGAAGTACCTGGACCGGATGAAGGACCTGAGGAAGAATCCCGATGGTCTATGCACTTTGACGGAGCCTCCAATGCTTTGGGTAACGGCATCGGCGCTGTGATCATATCTCCTCAAGGCACTCATACTCCACTCACTGCCCGACTATGTTTCAACTGCACCAACAACATGGCGGAGTATGAGGCATGCATCATGGGTCTCCAAGCTGCGATCGACTTAAGGATCATGTTTCTGAGTGTCTTCGGAGATTCCGCTCTCGTGATCAATCAGATCAAAGGGGAGGGGGATACGAAACATCCGAATCTTATTCCTTACAGAGAATGTGTGTTCACCTTGATCCCCCACTTCACGGAGATAACCTTTGAACATTTCCCAAGAGAGGAGAATCAGTTGGAGGACGCGTTAGCTACGATGTCTTCTATGTTCAAGGTCAAATGGGACAATGAGGCTCCCCGGATCATTATCTGGAAACTGGACGAACCGGCATACTGTTGTGATCTCGAGACTGAATTGGTGACTGAGAAGCCTTGGTACCATGAGGTGAAGAGATATTTGGAAGCTCAGGAATACCCTGAAGGTGCGTCTGTCAATGATAAGAAGTTTCTGAGAAGGTTCGCAGCGAAGTTCTTCCTTAGCAATGACATCCTGTACAAGCGAAACCATGATTCGACCTTACTGCGTTGTATGGACAAGACAGAAGCAGAAAGGATCATGGAAGAGCTACACGAAGGGACCTTCGGAACACATTCCAGTGGACACACTATGGCAAAGAAAATCCTTCGGGCAGGGTATTTCTGGTCCACAATGGAAGCTGACTGCTACCAACATTCTCGGACATGCCATAAATGCCAGATATATGCAGACAAGGTGCACGTTCCTCCAGTTCCTCTAAATGTTCTAACAGCGCCTTGGCTGTTTGCAATGTGGGGCATAGATATGATCGGTGAGATTAAACCTACGGCATCCAACGGGCATCGCTTCATCCTGGTAGCGATTGATTACTTCACGAAATGGGTTGAAGCAGCATCCTACGCTACGGTAACCAAGACTATTGTGGCACGGTTCATTCGGCATAATCTGATCTGTCGGTACGGGGTCCCTGAAAGAATCATTACAGACAACGGTACCAATCTCAATAACAAGATGATCACTGAGCTCTGCGAGCAGTTTAAGATACAGCACCACAACTCTTCTCCTTACAGACCGAAGATGAATGGGGCTGTAGAAGCAGCAAATAAAAATATCAAGAAAATCGTGCAGAAGATGACAGTGACTTATAAAGATTGGCACGAGATGCTACTGTTCGCTCTACATGGGTACCGTACCTCAGCCAGGACGTCAACCGGGGCAACTCCTTTCTCCTTGGTCTACGGTATGGAGGCAGTCTTACCGATCGAAGTGCAAATACCCTCTCTCCGGATAATGAAGGATGCAGATCTGAACGAAGATGATTGGATCCAGACACGACTTGATCAGCTAAACTTAATTGACGAAAAGAGACTTGCTGCTATTTGTCATGGTCAGACGTACCAAAAACGGATGATCAGGGCATTTAACAAAAAGGTCAGACCGCAAGAATATCAAGTTGGGGATCTGGTAATCAAGCGAATCATCCTTCCTCAGAGTGATCCATGGGGCAAATGGACCCCTACGTACGAAGGGCCATTTGTGGTTAAACATGTGTTCTCAGGAGGAGCCATGATTCTAACCAACATGGATGGTGACGACCTTCCTCACCCCGCTAATGCAGACATAGTAAAAAGATACTACGCATGAAGAAAAAAAAAGACCCGCTAGGTTGACATACCTAGGCAAAAATTAGGGCTTCCCGGCGAGCCAAAAGGGTTCGGGCAAAATGAAGGGATGAAATGAAAAAAATATGTACACCCGGCAAGTCGAAAACCTGGAAAGGCGGCTTGGGCAAAAATGGGTATCCCGGTGGACTGAAAACCCGAAAGGGCGGTCCAGGCAAAAGTTAGGGATAAAGCGTAATACTATGTCTCATTGGATCACCTTGCATCCAGAATCCGATATCTACATCAAATTCAGACGGCATTGATCAATCAGCTTCATCGTCAACTAGGTCATCAAGTGATGAGATGCTCGAAGATATAAGGGCGATAGAAGAGTTGGAACCCAGTGGGATCATTTCTTTTCACACAGCTGTTTTATTTTCTTTTGTACAAATTTGTATAAACTCTTTTGTTCGGCGGCGTTCTCGTACTAGGACGTCAGCCTCTTGTACATAAACGCCTATTTTACAGGCAAAGTCAAAAATCAATACAAATATACTTTTCAGCTCAAATTACCATTTGTTTTCCTTTTCTGTTTTGTTTTGCGAAGAACGTCCAAGGTTCAATTTGTGATATATGCATTGACAATAATTTGCTAACTCATGAATATTTTCATACGAAACAAAGGATTAATTACAAGTAACATTAGAAATAGGGGCAATAAAGAGTTGTCTAAGCGATCTAATTGTTCTGTCCTCCAAGGTACCAAGGTGGGTTCAGCTGAAGAACATAACCAGATATCTTAATTCCCCAGAGAGTGAGTCCGCAAGTCAATACACTCTCCTCAAGCAAAGCTATGATATCAGCCTTAAGGGAGTTGGGTATCCTCCAGCAGATCTCAACATAGCCCAGCAATATACATGCGTTCTTAACAAGCATCCCCGACAGTCTTGGTCTAAAGATTGTTCCCCGGCGGTATATCAAACATTCAGTGGAGTCACTTCCCCGTTACAACTCAAGACTTCCCCAGGAGAGTCTAATCCAGTTCCCTAGGAAAGTTGGAATCCATCTCCCCAAGCAGTAAGCTTATCCCTAGTAGATTCTGGAAGCTTATCCTCGCAGAGCATGAACGCGTCTCCCGACTTTATTCAAAGAGTTATTTCCCTACCAGGATATAACTGGGTTATCCTCAGCCAAAAGCCATAGAAAGATCGTTCTCGGCAAGATCTCCTTATCCCCAGCGAAGTCTATTAACACTTCCAACATAACAACGGTATCCCCAACGAAGTTACCATCAACATTTCAGCAAAGTACCTCTCTCCCCACACAGTATTGTTCCCCAGCAAGATTGCTAGAGTAATTGTCTCCCCGCAGAGTAATCCATTCGCCAAGTTTATTCCCCAACGGAGTCATCTTCTCCTACCGGTATACTTGCAACTATCATCCCAAGCGGAAGCAAAGATCTATTCTTCAAACATCAGCCCAGGAGTGACTTCCCGGCACCCGTCAAGGATTTATTTTCCTAAGACGAAAAGATACATTCATAAACATCACATTTTCATACATTACAGCATGCATATACGCATCATATCTTACAAATCTCATTTATGTTGAGAACATCATCGCTTGATTCATATCATGCCTTGCATATGACTGACCTTTACCTTTCAGGAAAGATCCAGTTGAGTTCTCAGCCACATTTCAAGACCTTGTCCGGTTCAGTTAAATCGACCCTAAGATTTTTCTGATTCTTATCCAGTCAAAAGCCTTCTCTGGTTCAGTCAGATCGACCCTAAGATCTCCCTGTTTCTTATCCAGTTGAAGATATTCTAAGACCTTGTCCGGTTCAGTTAAATCAACCCTAAGATTTTTCTAATTCTTATCCAGTCAAAGGCCTTCTCTGGTTCAGTCAGATCGACCCTAAGATCTCCCTGATTCTTACCCAGTTGAAGATTTCAAGACCTTGTCCGGTTCAGTTAAATCGACCCTAAGATTTTCCTGTTTCTTATCCAGTCAAAGGCCTTCTCTGGTTCAGTCAGATCGACCCTAAGATCTCCCTGATTCCTATCCAGTTGAAGATATTCCAAGACCTTGTCCAGTTCAGTTAAATCGACCCTAAGATTTTCCTGATTCTTATCCAGTCAAAGGCCTTCTCTGGTTCAGTCAGATCGACCCTAAGATCTCCCTGTTTCTTATCCAGTTGAAGATTTCAAGGCCTTCTCTGGTTCAGTCAGATCGCCCCTAAGATCTCCCTGTTTCTTATCCAGTTGAAGACATCCAAGATTCTCTCAGCGTTACTGTTGAGGTAGTAATCTCCCCAAGATTCTCTCAGCGTTCCTGTTGAGGTAGTAATCGTCCAAGGTTCTCTCAGCGTTACTATTGAGGTTGAAGTCGCCCAAGATTCTCTCGGCGTTCCTGTTGAGGTAGTAATCGTCCAAGGTTCTCTCAGCGTTCCTGTTGAGGTAGTAATCGTCCAAGGTTCTCTCAGCGTTCCTGTTGAGGTAGTAATCGTCCAAGGTTCTCTCACCGTCCCGTTGAGGTAGTAACCATCCCTGGTTCATTCATCACCTTTTGAAGCTCCAGATCCAATTCCTGTAACCAGTCAGGGCGCATCTACATAAGAGTTTAAAGACCAGCTCCTGTAACAGGTCGGGTAATCATTTTCTTTTGCAGGTACGCAAGATCTCGCTAAGGAATCTCTTACGTGATCGACAACCAGATGGCATCTATAAGCCCATCCACCTATCCATCATCTCTTAGCATGGCATCTATAAGCCCATCATCCTATCCATCAATCTCCAAATGGCATCTGTAAGCCCATTCCCACCATCACACTACTATGTGAGCACAAATTTCTGGGCACTCTAGTGTTCAATCATCTTCTACCTTCGGACTACGAAAGGCACGACAGCCAATCTACATCCTCGGGTCTAAGAAGATTGAACAGGGGAAACTGTTGTACCCCAAAATTTGCCCTCCCATATTCTTCAATATTTGCAAAGAACATGCTTCAAAATCTCTCAAGGGTTGCACAGTTCAAGGGCCTCCTAACAGTCAAAAACTAGGGTTTTGGGTCTGGCAAAGAAATTGAAGTTTCCAAGGGTCCAATCAAGTCCCACATGCCTACAAACATGGTCAATCATCCACATGCCAAGTTTCAAGACCTACAACATAAAATTGCACAGTCAAAAACCCTAATTGCCCAACAGTCAACTGCAGGGGCAAAATGGTCATTTGACAGTCAAAAGTTCAAATTTTTGGGCAACATCTTATTTTGAAGCCATAAACATCATTTGATCAATGCTTGATCATGATTCTCAAATTATGGCTCAAAAAGTCTCAAGATGCAAAAATTTCCATTTTTGGACAATTGAAAAAGTCAATTGTAACTTGACCAAGGCATAACTTCCACATGGTTTATCAGAAAAATTCCATCCAAAGCTCATTTTGAAGAGAAAGACATTTCCTACAACTCCTCTTCACACTTCAATCCCAAGAAATGCTCTCACAAAAAGTTATCAATTTCAACATTATAGGTCATTTTCAAAAGTCAACAAAAAGGCACTTTAAGTCAAAGACCATAACTTGATATTCGTAAATCAAAATGACATTGGACCAAAGGCATTGGTTAGAGGACTTCGATACCTTTCCAAAATGTCCAACAACATGATCAAAGCTTAATAATTGAGCAAGATATGCCTTGTGGAAGTTGGGAAATTTTTGGGAATTTTGAAAAGTCAACTTTACTTCAAATGCCTCAAAATTGCTAATGGGCCACATTTTCTTCCAAGATTCATCATCCAAAGGCTATGCACGACCATTTGGCCCAAAGGGGATTTATTTCATCATTTTTTATTATTTATTTGAATTTTTAATCACCATTAATTCATTTAATAAAATAAAATATGAAAAAATACTAAAACAAATGTATGTGAATCTTTTTATGCAGCATTTGATCTCATTGGTTACTCAAGATTCGGGCACATCAAAAAAGGAAGGATTTGGTCATGATTGGTATCAAAACACATGAAAAAAGATTGAAAAAATATGCCATTAAAATCAAATATTGGATTCATCAAAACATGGATCTTTTGGCTCAAATTGTTACCCTAATTCATCCCTCATATAAGTCAAAAGCTAAACCTAATGCACACAACCTTCAAGCTGCGCTCCAGATCACAAACACACTTTGCAATTTTTGTGAAAAAAGTAAAAACTGAAAACACCATTCCAAAGCGTTTCAAGGCAAGAGAACAATCCCATTACATTCCTGAGGCCTCAAGGAACGTTTCTGGATCAAAACCACTGCTTCTAACGCAAGGAATTGGTAGAACGAACCCGTCCTGTTCATAACTTTTCTCATATTCATGTCTCATGATTCATGCGTTATTTTCAATTTCTAATGCTTGATTTGTATTAAGTTAATCATTCTAAAGCTAACCATGCCATTTAATTGAGTTTTCGTGCCTTATACATGAATCTACCATTGAAGCTTGCTAGGGTTTCAGAACTGTAAAATTAGGGCTTCCTTATTCTGGAAAAATTGAGACACGAGACCAGGGCCATTAGAACCAGAAGCTTCATACGAACTCAATCCATAGGTCGCGCTCAATTTATGAGCAACCAGAGCCTATTTGCTATTTTCATATTTATCACTTAGTGGGGGTTTAAAACCCCCGCTATCTCTTTTTATTTTGCAGGCAGCATGAGGAAGATGGAGGACGTGTCCATGGCTTACAGGCGCGTTTGAATTTCGCGCGAAATATCCCACTAACCATTGTTTTGCATTATGTTGTTTACTTGTCATATTATGTTACAAACGCGCAAATGGCACAGTTGGTGGACAAAGCACTTGGTAAGTATTGGGACCTGGGTTCGAACCCCAGGTCCCCTACTTTATTTCATATTTTTCTTCCTAACGTGGTTCTATGTAGCTTGCTTCCTGAGGCCTACCATGCGTCTTCATGCTTGTGTTTGCCACGCGCCCACTGATCTCAATCCAATGGCCATGATCTGAGGAGCACCCTATGCATTGGTCAATGGAGCCACACGTGACTACTAGAAGTCAACCAGGCCTCCAATAAATGGGCCAGATTGCTGGATAATACCTCCAAATTGGGGTCAACACCCCCCAAATGTTTGTATTTCTTTTCTTTTTCCTTTTTTTACTATTTGTTTTAATTTAATTATTTCCTTTTAATTCATAAATTAATATTTTTCATAACATAAAAAATAATAAAAAAAATCAGAAAAGACAAAAAATATAAAAATATTTTATTTAAATGTTTTCTTTGTAAATAAATTGTATTAATTAATTTAGTTAATTCTAGGTTTGAATTTTAATATTTTTGTAATAAACTAAAAAAATGTAGAATTAGGGTTTTATACTTTTATCTTTTTCTTATTTTTCACCATATTTAATTATTAATTATTATTTTGTAAATAAGATTTACCATGTAAATAATTAGGTTAAAATTAGGATACAAACTTAAATATTTTTTTAATAAATTAAAAACAATTTAGAATTAGGGTTAATTAACTTTTCTTTTTTCCAATTTAATTTTCTTACTAAAAATCCATAAATATAAAAAAAAACTCGAAAAAAAAACAATTTCTTTCTTTTATTTAACTTAATTAATTTATTAATTTTAATTCAATTTCTTTAAAAGGGTCCAACGCCCTCGCATTCGATCACAATTCTAATTTGCGCGCTTATTTTATTTCCTTTTTCATGTAATTCTCCCAAAGCTATGTAATAGGTCAATTAGGACATTTATTTCTCGCACTTTATTTTATTTCAAATCGGGTCTTGGATTAATTTGGCGATGTGGACCCGCGCCTTTGTAATAGCGTAGGACTTTTAATTCCGCATCTTTTAACTATTAATTAATTTGCATGAAAGAATGAATGCCAAAATAAAAGCAACGCGTAGATCACCAATGCATGAACAAGACAAAAATATCTGAAAACGACACACAAATCACACACCACCCCTAGGGTACTCCTCACTGTTGCCTTGCCCCTCGAAAGGTGATCGTCGAGTAGAGGATGTTTTAGTAAGTCCTCATGTCCATGAACATGGCATGAGGGTAGCTTCTAAGGTGTCTTCCTATTGCTCCGGTGATCACCATGTCCCGAACCCTCGAATTGACCCGAACACCTCCAACGGTGGTGCTACCTACCTCTCAATGGTGGGATGGCACTACTTCAAGGACATTTACACAGACGAATTCCTTAGGGTAGGTAGACGACTCTAGATACTTGCTCTAATTTCAAAATAAATCAAAAAATACTTTTCACACCGACACTTTTCAAAAAGCTTTTGAAAGCAACTTTTCAAACACTCTTGAGGACCGATACAAGAGTCGAACCGAAATTTTCAAAGAAACTTTTAAACCCACAGTTGAAAAGAAAACAAACCATTTTGAAAACACAAATGAGCAAGTATCTAAGAGCCCATGGATAACCATGGATAGAAAGGGTGCTAACACCTTCCCTTTCTATAATCTACCTCCCGAACCGAGAGCAATCTCTATAAGGAATTTTTCTGTGCTTTTGTCCTTTCCATTCGGAGAAAATAAAAGACGGTGGCGACTCTTGCTTACCGCGACATTTCGCGAACCAGCGTTAAACAGTCAGTTCCAGATCCACCGATCACAAGGTGGCTCTGGGGACTTCACTAGGGATAGCCTTATGAAAGGGAATTTATGGGGATTTATCACTTTCCATAGAAGTAAGTGTTGTAGCACTTCCAGAAAATGTTTGTTTGGTCGTACATGCCCCTTTACTGGAATTCATGTTCAATGCTCTAAGTGATTCTGATAGAGACCTGCCCCTGGCTATTCAGGATTTTATGAGAGACTTCTTGGAATCTTGACTTGACTGCCCCTAATGAATTGGACAATAACATGTCACGCCCACTTGATTATTGGATTTGAAGTGATTTTGTTCATTGAAAGAATTTTCGTTCATTGGATATTCGCCCTGCGAATTTCTCTGTTGTCAAACAATTAGCTATATGCAAACAGCGGTATTCAAACAATGCAAAGTTTATGTTTGTCTTGAAGTTTTGAAAATGCATTTTTAGCAGATAAAATAATTTTGGAAGAATATGAATTTGACTCAGGATTTACAATAAGCCTTACAGGAGTCAGGATACCTTTTGTAACAGTATGCTTTCGCATTAACCCATGCTTCAATTAGGACTTTTAAAAAGTTGTGACATGGCTTGGTTCATGCTTTCAAAAACAAAGGATAAGGCTCAAGATTTATTTGTACCCCCCATTCTTCTTGATGTTCTTCAGTCCTAAACTCAGTTAATTATCCGTTTGAACTCCTATTGAATCTGGAATGATATTTTAGTGATGGTTCGGATAAGTTAAGTTTATTGGAGAAGGCAGTCATTTTTGCAACATTTTTCCATTGTCGTGGATTTGTAGCGACCTCTCTTTTTTGATTTATTATCCCTGATTTTTGCCTAACTGCTTTTTGTTTTGTTTTGAGACTACAGTCAGCGGGATTCCCCAGTTTTTCTTAAGTCTCCTTCGCAGGTTTTAACTCAGTGAAGGTTTGCGACTGAACGCACATTTGAATTAACTGAGAAACTACCCTACCCCAGGTTCTGATTAAAGGTTTCAATTTGTGTGAAAAAGAAAACTCCTACATCTTTGGCTCAAAGGGGTTGACTAGGGATTATCTTCCTTATAACTCCACTATTTAGGGTTTGAAACAACACTTGTACATCGTCAGCAAAGTCTTCCCAAAATCATATTGTATGAGATTATGGTATTACTTCCGTCATCCTCCCTCTAAAGGCTTACAACTTTTAATGAGAGTTGAATATCATATAAAAAGGAGTAGAAACATAATTTCAGTATAGTGAAAACGAATGGATTAACTCAAGAAAAACATATGCAATGTATTAATGAGAATAACCAAAGTCTGACATAAAGATAAGCGTTTAAACAGACAAAGAAATTACAATTGGAAATTCGAATGAATCAAAAAGCTTCTCCGCCTAAATTTGTCACTTAAGATGGTGTGCCTTTGAGGGATGACAGCAAAATTCAATCTGACCATCTTGTGTAAATTCCAACACTCTTTCATCAACAGGTCTTGAATCTTGTTCTTCAATGCCCAACTTTGGTTAGTGTCGTGTCCCCGACAGTTGCAGTGTGTGATACGGTGGGAGAACTGAATTGAGGGTTTTGTGTTTTATCGCAAATGTTGCGGTTAGCAAGAGTCGCCACCGACTTTTCTTTTATCCAAAAGGAAAGGTGAAAAAGCACAGGAAAGACCTTTGAGATGTTTTCTTGAGTTCGGGGGGTAGATTATGAAAAGGGAAGGTATTAGCACCCTTTTCATCCATGGTTTTCCATGGGCTCTTAGTTACTTTTTAGATCAGTTTCTTTTGTTGTTTGTAAATGTGTTTGGTATGGTTTTGAAAGTATTTTGTAAAAGAGGCCATTCGTCTAGGCAATCTTTGTAATGATTCTCGTTTGTAAGAATGTATACAAAGATGTTTGTCTTTTGAAAATGTTTTCAATATTTTTGTAAAATGTTTGGAAATGTGTCTGTTTGTTTTGAAAATAGCAAGGATAGTTGTTTTGAAATAGAGCAAGTAACTAGAAGTAATGTACCCACTCAAATGTCTTCCTTGTGCATTTTTTATTCCTTTTACATTGTTGTCTTACCATTAATTTGGTAAGCAACCCTATCTTTGGATGTAAACGGGACGGGCGTGGATCATTGTATAACGATGATTAGCAATGTTGCAAAGTATCTTATAATTTTTGAGGGACCAAGATCATTTTTTAAGGCAACCTTGAATAGCGTCATCGAGGGACTATGATCTTATATTTGTTTTGTTTTACCAAGATACTTCGCATGCGTAACATTGCTATTTTTTGTATAAGGCAACCAAGTGGAGGAACCCTAAGGATGCTTGTATGGAAGTGTGTCATTTTCATGATTTTATTTTATCTAGTATTTAGGGTTTTCTATTTTGCTTTGTTTTGATCTTACCATACAAACCCTAATTACTAATCATGGCATGTAAAGCGGTAAATTGCATAATGTAAATATTACTAAGCTATTACAACAATTTTATGGGAGGGGGGAACACAAATTTGAATTTGGATTTTCAAGAATGTAAACCTAAATAAATTATTACAACCAAATCGAATTTGTACAAATATTAGAATAAATAATATACAATATTTAAATATGCAATATTATGTGCATGCAAGAAAAAGATTTTTGTTTTGTTTTTTTATGTGAAAAGAAAACTTTAATCTAAACCTAAAAATATAAGGAAAAGAAATTAATTTTTAGAAGGGAGGCTTAACCCTAATTACTATTTTAAAAGAAAATAAAGTTCTTATGTACTATTCTTTATGTATTTTTTTTATGTTAAAATAATAAATAATATTGTATATAAAAATATAAAGTTTTTATATATGCAAAAATGAATATTTATAAGCATGGGATGAAAAGGAAATAAATAAATTAAACTAAACATATCTTAATTAATTTACAAGTTTATTAAGAAAAACAAATAATATATATTGAAGATAAAATATATTTTTATGTGAAAAATAAACTAAATTAAAATTAAAATGCAATATTATGAAATTTATATTTTTTTGGATTTCTATACATTAAAGAAAAAATTAATGAAAACAAAAATAAATCAAATAAAAATGTATGGAAAATAATGGGCCAGGGGGTATAGCAAGCAAACTAGAGACAACATTTTAGCAAAAAAAACTATGGCCCAAATATGGAGGCCCGTCCTGCAAAAAGATAACAAAGCTGAAAAATGGAAAAATGTGGAAAACAAAAGTAGCTCCCAAGTTCGAACCCAGGACATGGGTCTCACCAGCGCGCTACTTTGCCATTGGGGTGGCTATACATCCGTTGATTTAAGTGAAACAGAAATAACATAACATGAACAAAGTCCTTACCCTGTACTTCATCTTCTTCCCCAAGCTTGGCCAGATGTCCTGTAACTCTCTCATTCTTCCATGAAAATGAAAACTCATAACATGAAAGTTGTAGTATTTGATCTCACGATTCTAACCATATAAGTTATGTAAGCTAACAATCAAAGATCAGAAAGAATTTTAAAAGCCCTAAGTTTAAACCTAATTTTTTCAGAAACTTCAAGTTCTAAATTCTCTCAACTCAGGTCAAATAAATGCAAGATAAAGATATGTACATCTTTGTTGCAATGAGGACTACATTATTTATTCACAAATCGTGGCCAATGGTTTCCTGTACAAGGAGATAGAAGTTGAGATTTTACCTCCTTCAGTTGAAATCGTGGATGGAACTGGAGTGAGTTTGATGGAGGCCTGATGCTTGCTTGAGCTTCCTTGAACCTCCCTGAATGTGTTCCAACCCTTGCCTTGCTTTGAAATTGTCTGAAACTCCTTGGCCAAGTCAACCTGCAAGCTTTGAAAACAAAAATGGCAGATGATGGAGAAAGGGTTACAGTATAAGGATGAAGGTATGGATTAGTTAGATATCAAGTAGGTAAGGTGTTTTGATGATCAAGACTTGAAACGCACGAGCCAAATGTGAGATTGGTATGCTTATGCAAAAACTGCAAGTCTTGACAGCTTTCTGGTGTTTTTGAGTTTGGGAGTGTTTCAGGCCTCTAGTAATCGTGTGTTGTGTTGTATTATGTTTGTATATTAGTATGGAATTAGTTTTTAGCCTGCCCTCCAACAGATGTGCCAATTCTAGCCTTTTGGCAACCTTTCTTGCTTTTGAAGTAAAGTGAAGGGACAAGGCTTACCATGCTTGTACTGGCTTTCTTAGGGTTGGTATATACTTGTACAATTTGCTTTAGGCCTGCAAGACTTATATGTGCAATGGAGACATGTTCAATGCTCAAGAATTGGAAAGTGCCAAAAGTTGAGCTTTTTCAAAATGGCAATGGTCACTTTATGCCATTTATGGAATTACAACTTGGGTAATAACTCTAGGGCTTGGATCGAAGCTTTGTCAACTGAGTAAGCATTAAATTAAGGAGTAAGGAACAATTTTGGGACCTGTAAAGCATGGATTAGGTAGCATAGGTACTGATTGGAACTTTGTTCTTCATGAAATGGCTTGAACCAAAAGTGAGAAATTGCTAACTTCATCTCTTCGATTCTCCTTACTCAAAATTGATCTTGAGGAGTTCTTTGACATTTTGGAAATCTTGCAATATGTTATATAACTCATATTTGAAATTCATTTCAAGATACCTCTTGGAACTAGGTGAAAAATTTCCATGAAATTGGGTCCAAAACCTGCCTAAATTAGGGAAAAATTTCACTAAGTTATTTAGTTCATGAGCATGTATTCCTAAATTTATATCTTGAGATCCAAGCATCTTTAGGGAAAAGTGTGTCAAGAAAAGTTGTATATTTCATGGAGGTATACAACTTTCATGTTGGGAACTTTCTTTGAATCATTATACATCATGGTGAAAAAAAAAGCCTAAAGTTAAGAAAAAATAAGAAATTTTCTATACTTAGAAAATTTTCTAAGTTAAGAAAATTTTCAAATTTAAACCCTAATCTTCAAACTTGGATTTCTTGATGAACAAGTTTCACATTTTGACATGTTTGGATGAATTGTGACTCTTGGCACTTGATTTTGACCAAAAAGTCAAAGTTTGACTTTTTAGTGTACAGTTGACTTTTGATCAGTTGACTGCAAATTTCATTTGTTAGTCCAATGAAATTGCAATGTTTTGAACCATAACATTAAGTAAAGATAATGTAATTGAATCCTTGAAATCATGCTTTAACTCAATTGGTCATTTTCTAGGTTAAAAATCATAAATTCCCCTTCCTTAGTCAAAACCCTAATTTTTTACCATTTTCCCCTTTTGGTGATTTGATCAAATTTCTTCAGGAATTGTGATCCAAACTTGACCAAATGATACATATAAGTTTAAAATGTTGATGTGGATCAAGAATTATGAAGTTTGACTGCAAATTGGCCATGGTTGACTTTTTCCCCAATACAGCTGATTTTTAGGTCAACTGTCTAATTGACTGATAAAAAATGTGGTTCGAAGCTTGAAACTTGTCCTAAGTGATCTTAGGGATCCATAATTATGTTTGAAAGTCACATGAAGCATTGATAGTCTAAAAATCCTTGTGCAACCTCAAAACCTAATCTTGGGTCATCAGTGCATGATGAGATGCCTTGAGCTGACCAAACCCTAATCCAGTCTTGAGTCAAAGGAATCTTGTGAGAAAAGTCTTGATAAATGAGAGGGCAAATTTTGGGGTACAACAGAGTGGTATGCGCACTTTTCATTGTGTTTGTAGCGGGGAGCATAAGTATTAGGTTTTTTAGGAGGCTCCCTCAATGTAACCAATTTGGCTTCCAACATATGATGCAAAGCTTGAGTCAAGGACACGTTGATCTTTGTAAATTCTATTTTGGGCGTATCTTGCTTATGCTGACAACCTTGTCGTGGTTTGTGTGGTCGTTGTTGGACTTGCAGTGTAGTAGTCATTTTGAAATGTGTTCTCTCGACCAAGCCAACTTCTTGTCTCATCGAAGGATGGTTAATGACTTAATCCCCAATTCTAGCCGTTTGTTCTATGCGGTTGCATCCGTCTTGATGAAGCTTATTGACGAGAATTCTCAACTATTCTTGTCCTCTAGCTATGTTTTGGATAAGATCCATCTGACCCACCATATATCCCATCATCTGGACTTTCATTGTTGCCATTTCAGTTTGTAACCGTTCCAATTGGTCATCCCTGTTGTCCTCAGGATTCTTCTTGGCCATGCTCTTAATGAGGAGTGCTTTAACTTCTTCTTGCCCCTTGAATAAGTTAAGAACATTTCTTGAAGCTGAGCATCTTGGGTTTGAAGATCCTTGATAGTCTGCTCTAGAGCCATCTCTACTAAAATAAACAGTAAGCAGATGAGAAAACTTGTATAGGGAAAACCTGTCATGATATGATATGCATGTTATGTGGATGCGATGTTTTCAAGTATCTTGTGGGGTAAACACGTGAAAATGTTAGAAGTTTAACTTTGTTCACAGTTTAAGTGAAGAACTCCGTATCGTTGAATGTCCTTCCACGAGAATCAAGCTCACCATGTCAAGTGGGTTATAGCCCTTGACTCAAGGTATTTTTATTTGGTGTTTTGATAGCATTTGGATAGAGGAAAATAAATCCTCTTGCCCCATGATAGACATCTGGTTCAATATAAGCCTGCATCATAAACCCTTGAGATCCTTGAAATGGTTATTGAAAATGCTTTGGTATGATGTCATGATGTTATGTGCAAATAACATATACAAGCAAAGCAAACAAGTGCTTAGGTTTAGGCTTGCATGGAGTTCATAGGTAAGTACCCTCTTGAATTCTAGTGGGTTCAACCTATCCTACAAAGTAATCGGGTTCTAGGGAATCTCAATATCATTGATCATTCCTCATTGGGCATTGTATTAGCACAATCAATCTTTTCTTGCGGCCGAAATATCACAAAAGTCCGATCTCAATAAGCATAGTATCGAGTATCAACCAATCTTCAGCTTTGCACCAAAGTCGGCTATCTCACTACTTCCTAATGGCCAAGTTGTTTAATTAAAGGTTCTAAGGTCAGGTAGTTCTTCATGACACCACTCAACGACCCCATATTCTCATTGATTCAACACAAGGTATGCCTGTACCAACAAATGTGTCACACTAAGATAGTCATTGCTTCAACCATATCAGTCTACGCCGTACAGTTTCCACAATCTTTTACCTTACCTAATAATGTTCCCCGATCCGAGTGGAGGATCAATAAAATCCAAACAAGGACCCATAAATGTAAAGCAAACAAAACAAACAATGAAAGCATTTAAAGATGATCTAGCTCTAAGGTAACCACACTTTTAAGAAATTCCCCAGCAGAGTCTCCAGTTCTGTAATACGGTGGGAGAACTGACTTAGGTGTTTTTCATTTTATCGCAATTGTTGTGGATTACAAGAGTCGCCACCAACTTTTCTTTTATCTAATAAGGAAAGGGTGAAAAGAACATGAAATACCTTTTGACATATTTTCTTGAGTTCGGGGGGTAGGTTATGAAAAGGGAAGGTGTTAGCACCCTTTTCATCCGTAGATATCTACGGGCTCTTTGTTGCTAGCTCACTTTAAAAATGCTTTGTTTGAAATGTGTTTGTGATGGGTTTTGAAAGTATTTTCTAAAAGTGCCATTGTTTAGGCAAACTTTTTAATGATTCTCGTCTCTATAAGAATGTATACAAAGTGTTGACTTTTTAAAATATTTCATTTTGAAAGTGTTGGTGTGTTTTGAAAGATGTTGTTTTGAAAATGTTTTGAGCAAGCAACTATGAACATTTATACCTACTCAAAAGGGTCTTAGTTATTTTCCTCCTCCTTTAGATATTTCTATCTTACCATTAATTGATAAGAAGCCCTATCATTGGATGTGAAGGGACATGCTAAGGTTGTTGTTTAGTCATAGAAGGTAACCTATGAGATGCTTTAGCAATTGTCGTGAGGGACTAAGATCGTTTTACCGAAGGAAACATCGAAGGGTCATTGAGGGAATATGATCTTTTTATCGAGGGTCTTTGCTAAAGTGTCCCACATTCGAGGGACGTGACTATTTTTCCGAGGTAACAAGCGAGGTTACCCTAGAGGTGCTTGTGTGAATTTGTGTTTGATGCATGCATTTTTGTCTTTGAGATTAGGGTTTTCTAACTGTTGATTTTATCTTTCCATACACACCCTAATTACTAATAATTATATTAAAGCGATAAATTGCGGAAATTAAAATCCTACGCTATTACATCCCTTTAGGGGATGTGGGTACAATTTACAAATGAGGATGAGATACAAGCCTAAATAAATTATTACAACCATATTGAATAAATAAATAGCCATGAAAAATATAAAAGGTAAATAATGTACAAAGAAAGAAAAACAAATTTTATGTATTGACTCATGCCATCATGCATCGACACATGCCCTTTTGTGTCGACCCATAATGGTATGTGTCGACTTATTTCTTGCTTGTGTCGACACATTCGTGTTTTGTGTTGACTCGTGCACCTTTGGTCTTTCTTTATTGTTTCTGGATAACAGTATGCATCAATGTATAAAGCTTTGTGTCGACTCACGCCCTTTCCTGGAACTAATGAGTTGACTCATGCATGTTTTGTGTCGACCCATAACCTATTTTGCACTAAAATGAGTCTACTAATGTGAGTATGCATCGACTCATGCTGTTTCTTTTGCCTTTTACATTGTTATATTGTTTGTACAAGTTAGTTTTTAACATAGTATTGACAAAAATGAAAAGCAAGTAAACTGTTAGCTTCAAAAGGAAATGATTACTACATTTATCTTCAACGATGAATCATTAATGATGTTTGAAATGAAGAGCTCAAAGTTAAGAGGACTTACCTTGAGACTGCAATTTGTTTTGTGTCTGAACCCCTTTCAAGATGCTGTAATGGCTTCAGTGAACGTCCAAGAAGCTGCTCCAATAATTTATTTGTATTGAAATCTATTGAACCACATCAATCCAATCAAGTTGTACAATATTGTCTTTTGTTTGTGTTTGGAAGGTGATGATAATGGCACTGCAGAAATTGCTCTTGTTTTGAACTATGTCTATGTGATGTGAAGTGTTTGGATAGTTGGTTTATGGGAAATCTTGCAAGATGGAATAGTGAGTTGAGGTTTTTCTGTTTTGTGAATGAAAATAGAGCAGAGTTTTTTGAATGAACAGGGGTTACAAAGATTTCTCTCTTTCTTTCTTTTCTCTGCAAAAATCCTCTCAATCCCCCATGTGTATTGTGAAAACAGTCTACTTGTAGATGAAGTTGGCTCAAATTTGAGAGGGAAACATATGAGTTTTTGAACTTTTTGGGTATGCTGTCTCATTGCTTTTTAGATGCAGCTCTTATATGCAAATTTGGTGCAAACATGGGACTTATATGATGCAGATTTTTCAGGGCAACATTGCAGGTTTTGGAGCAGACTGTGACAATGTTTAGAGGAAGCATTTGTAACAGTTTGTGATAGTGTTCTTGGCATTACTATGTAGGATTTGGAAAACAGGATGTGTAGCATGATGCTTGGTTGTTTTGTGTAGGAACAATAGGTTTTGGACTGATATGCTTGGACTGGTTGGTGAAAACTTTGGGCTTTATACAACAGTAAATTGGACAACTTTGTTTGTAGCATGCAAGATTTTTTAGCTTACAAATGCAGCCTTGCTGTTAACTTGAAAGCTTGTGAAATTCTGGTATCAGATATGTGATGTCGAAAGAGATGTCGCGACACAAATATCTATTTGCTAGTAAGGTGCAGTAAAAACACAAGAGATTGTTCACCCAGTTCAATGTACAATAACACCTACTCTAGGGGCTACCAAGCCAGAAACAAGTTAACTAAATAGTATCAATTCATAGATCCTTAGTAAACAACCAGTTTACAATCTAATCCCTTAATCACTACCCAAACTAAACTTCTACCTATGATTCACCTAGGTATGAGGCCATCCTAAAATCCCTTCAATCACTTTCAGAATTAATAAGTTGGAAACACTTCAATCATTCAATGCTTAAAATCTTATGAATGATACACAATTAACAACCCAAATAACAACTCAAGTATTTAAACTAATACTTAGAGTGTATTACAAATAAAAAGCCTAAACTTCTAACCATAAATAAAGTATTCTTCTTCAAAAATGTATTTTTTTTAAATAAGGAAGAAAGTCCTTATATATGCACAACTTTGGGCTTGGGCTTGAAAACAAATATTCAAATCTTTTGAATATTCTCATAAAAACAGGCCAAGATATAATTATGCAATTTGAAAAATATTCCTCCATATTTTTCGCAACCTGTAGTTCAAAAATCTTGAATTATAGAGTGCTGGAAATCAGGTAACAAATGACTTAGCTGGTTTTGGGTTGAGATCAGTTCAGTAGGCAGTTGTCAAGACATCTGCTTTGACATCATTCAAAACAGTTTATCTCCAAATGTTAAGATATTTAGAAAAAGATTAACAAGTCATTATTTTACCAAAATTGATGCAAATAAACACTTACGAACTCCCCCCTTTGGAAAATTTTGGCTAAAACATCGTTAGAGTATATTATCAGAGCAATAACACAATTACCAGAGCATTATCAGGGCAACAACAAGCAAGGCAGTCAAAACATACAATCAGCTAGTAGTTAGTTGTTAGCACAGGGAGATGTCAACATCTTATGGGACATAAGGCTCCCCCTCAAGTATTGAGCTCCCCCTCAATCAATGGTCAGTGGTCAGTCAGTGGTTAGTGGTTAGTCAGTCACTCACTCACTTTCTCTCCCTTTATTTAGTCATAATATGCCAAAGAAAAGATGCAATCAAAGGAATATAAATATTAGGGTACAAACCATAAAATTCAATTGTCAAGCACATGTAAGTGCCAAAAAAGAAACAACGTGTTCAGAGAAACATCAAATAGTCTAAATGTCATCCTGACAAGTTGACTTAGTTGAACCAGAACTTCTTTCCTCACTGGAATATTCACCTTAAAAGCTCACTGCATCATCAAGGTTGTTATCCTTTTGCAGGTCCTTGATCATCTTTTCAAAGACTAGCTTCCTAGATGAGCTCACTCTGATCACGTCATCTAATTCCTTGCAAGCTTTCTTTAGTTCATTGATCATTTCATCCTTAGTGGAGGTCTTGTCAGCAGGAGCAGATGCTAAACAATGTATGGGACATGTTTTCCTGAAAAGAGCTTAAAATGGAGGGTCAAGGCAGACTCCCTCTTACACACAACATCATTTCCACTTAGGATTCCATGGTTCTGATTTAGGATAATTCCATAGAGGAGGGAAGGAAAAGCAATTGGAATCTTAATGGCACAAGTTCCTGCATGTTTGATGGTCTGATCAAAGATATAAGTCCCATAACCAAAAAGTTTTTGGTTTCCAATAGCATAAATGAACTTTCCTAAACCAATGGATATGGTTGAAGTGTGATTAGTGGGAACCCAATTTTCAGCTCCAATCCTATGTAAAAATGCATATTTCGCACTCAGTTTGCTGACAGGAAGTTTGTTTTTCATTGGACATTCACTTACTTGATTGGAAGTAATGGCTCTCCACACTTGATTGTCTGTAACTTCAAGCTGACAACATACATCTTTAGACCTATCTAGAAATTTGTTTATAATGACAGGATAAAATTCAACACACTTTCCTCTAACAAAAAACTGTCTATATTCCTTACTCTTATGGTCAGCACAATCAACAGGAATATTAACAATAAACTCCTTAACAAGAGTTTCATAGCAATTTGCAAACCTGGTAATTATTCTCATCAGTCCAGCATAGGAGATCAGCTCCATGATTTCCTTACATTCCAAAGCTCAAGCTCATAGTTCTCTCTCTAGGGCAATCCTTCTTTGATACACATACTTCCACTTTTCAACATTCCCAACAGAGTGAAAGGAGATGTTGTCAAGTGGGGCATCAGGAACCCAAATTGACAATTTCTTATTTTCAGACTTTTTATAGGAGAGATGTCTTGGACATCTTGCTCGACATCACACTCAGAGTCAGTCTCTTCAACTAGAACCACTTTCTACTTACTCTTGGACCTTTTTACAACATCCTTATCATCATCAGTAGAAGTAACAGGTCTATCTTTTCTCTTGCTAGAAGGACTGGCCACTTTACTTCTTGCTTTTGGGGGTCCATACATGGTTTTCTTCTTGATAGTCTTGGGAGGGGGTGTGATGCTTGCATATTTCACTCTCCTGGACTTTAACCTTCTAACAATACCAGGTACAACATTAGTGATGAGCTCATTGTCTGAGAGCTCTTCAACATTGACAACATCCACAACATTGTGACATTCTCCATCCTTGGAGGCAGTAGCATTTTCTTCAACATTTTGATGAACATTTTCCTTAACATCTTGATCTATATTTTCTTCTTCCAAATCTTTTAGGGAAGAGGTAGCAAGCTTCTCAAGTTTGCTATTAGCAACATCATTCTTGGATGATTCAGCAGCATCACTTTTGGATGATTCAGCATCATCATTCTTAGGATTACTTCCTTTGTCAGCTTGAGGGGGCATGCGAGCAAGGGGAGTAAAATTCCCAGGCACATCAAATCCTTCATTTAAAACTCTATCCACAAGTCTTCTAATGCTTATATCAACATTGAAAATTTCTTCTTCAATTCTATTGTTAGTAGCAGAAGAGGCATTTCCTTTATCATCTTTATATTTCTTAGCTGGTGATGATCTAGGTTTCTTGACCTTTTTATCAAGAAGAGGGATCGTTAATAGAGGAGTAACATCTAGTACTCTGTCAAGAGAATGATTTTCATTTGCATATTTTGAGGAAGATGATGTGTGATGTTGAGACATGTTTGAAAAATTTATGGCAAGGAGGTGAGGAATGGCAAGGGTTCTTCTACTGTTGAGGAGAATGAAGAGTTTGTGAAAGTAGAGAGAAGAGACGTAGTAGCGTGTGGGAAATAATTTTAGGCAGTCTTGTAATAATTGTTTACTAAAATTTATTTGTTGGAAACACAAACAATACAATATCACTTTAATGATATTCCCACACACTTTTAATTGCTACAAACCCTCATATAAACATATCCCTAATTTTCCTCTTAAATTCTCAAATTGATTAGCATCCAAAGCCTTTGTGAAGATGTCATCCATTTGCAATTCAGTGGCTACATGTTCTAAGGCCACAATCTTTTCTTCAACAAGCTCTTTTATGAAGTGATGACGAATGTCAATATGCTTGGTCCTTCTATGTTAAATAAGATTCTTTGAAATGTTTATGGCGCTTAAATCGTCACAGAATAATGTCATGACATCTTGTTTGACATTGTATTTTGTTAACATTTGTTTCATCCAAACCAATTCAGAACAACTGCTTCCTGTAGCAATGTACTCAGCTTCAGCAGTGGATATCAACACACAATTTTACTTCTTGTTGAACCAAGATATAAGGTTATCTCCCAGAAAGAAGCATCCTCCTGATGTACTCTTTCTATCATCAGCACTCCCTGCCCAATCAACATCACAAAATCTAGTTAAGGTAGAATTTTATCCATGAGAGTACAACATACCATAGTCACTTGTCCCATTCACAAATTTGAGAATCCTCTTTACATGGTTGGCATGGATAACTTTGGGATCAGCCTGATATCTTGCACACACTCCTACAACAAAGGCAATGTCTGGTCTGCTATCTATGAGATATAGAAGACCGCCGATCATGCTTATGTAGAGACTTTGATCTACACTTACTCATTATTCATCTTTAGTCAACTTCAGATATGTAGGAGAAAGGGTTTTTTGTGATATAAAAATATAAAGTCTTCCATTTTTTTAACTTGCAAACCAAGAAAATAGGTTAATTCACCAACAAGACTCATTTCAAATTCAGACTGCATCTGCTTGACAAAATTTTGAACCATCTCATTTGACATCCCACCAAATACAATATCATCAACATGGATTTGAGCAATAATAATTTTCCCTTCTTCTTATTTGAAAAAGAGAGTCTTGTCTATGCCACCTTTCCTATATCCATTTTCCCCAAGGAATACTGTCAGTCTCTCATACCAAACTCTTAGAGCTTGCTTCAATCCATGCAGAGCTTTCTCTAGTTTATAGACATGTTTAGGAAAACTTGGATCAACAAATCCTTTTGGTTGTTCAACAAAAACTTCTTCATTCAGGTATCCATTCAAGAAGGAACTTTTTAAATCCCTATGAAACAATTTAAATTTCAAAATGCATGCAACTCATAACAAAAGTCTGATTGATTCAAGTCTAGAAGCAGGAGTAAAGGTTTCATAAAAGTCCACTCCTTCAATTTGAGTGTATCCTTGAGCAACTAACCTTTCCTTATTTCTAGTGTCCACCCCTTTTTCATCCGATTTATTCTTGTATACCCATTTAGTGCCAATCCCATTTGTCCCTTCAGGTCTTGGGACCAAATCCCAAACATCATTCCTACTGAATTGTTCCAGCTTCTCTTGCATATAATTAATCCATAACTCATTAGTTAGGGCCTCTTTGACATTCTTAGGCTCAATTTTTAATACAAAGCAAAAGTTAGAAATTCCTTCTCTTGATATGGTAGCAACTCCCTTGTTTGGATCTCCTATGATGAGCTCCTTAGGATGATCTTTTTGAGTTCTAATTGAATGTCCTTTATTGAGATGACTAGGCTTGGGATCTTATTAAGGAGGATTAAAATCAATACTTGTGTCATTTTATTCAGTTGGACTATCAGGCAACGATGTTCCAACATCTTCTGAGATATCTTCTTCAACATTCCATCCTCTATCATCAATAGTAACATTTATTGACTCCATTATAACTTTGGTTCTGGAGTTAAACACTTTGTATGCTCTGCTGTTAGTTGAGTAATCGAGGAATATTCCTTCATCACTCTTAGGATCCATCTTCCTCCTTTGTTCACGATCAACTAAGATGTAATATTTACTTCCAAAAACATGAAAGTATTTTACAGTTGGGTTTCTTCCCTTCCATATTTCATATAAAGTGGATGAAATACCTTTCCTTAGAGTGACTCTGTTATGAATATAGCACCCAATATTCATAGATTCAGACCAAAATTGGTCGGGTAGCTGTTGTACCCCAAAATTTTCCCTCTCATGTTTTTCCAAGATTTCCTCTTGCATAGGTGGTTGCAAACCTTTTCCTAAAGACAAGGAAATTTTTCAAATGATGGTTAAGTATCCTTCGATTGGCATCTCCAAAATGCCTTTCGATTGGCATCTCCAAAATGCCTTTCGATTGGCATCTCCAAAATGCCTTTCGATTGACGCCTACAAAATTCCTTTCGATTGGCATATACAAAATGCCTTTTCGATTGACATCTACATAGCGTCCTTCGATTGACATCTGCAAAAGGCCTTTCAATTGGCCTCATGACAAGCCTTTTGATGGCCATTGTTTCAAATCCTTTCGATTGGCATGGTAAGGGATCCTTCTATTTAGCATTGTGTCAAAGCAGCTTCAACGGGCATGTTAACCGGGTCCTTCGATTGGCATAGACAAGATCTTTTGGTTGGAGTATCAAAGGACTCTTTAATTGACATTCCAATAAATACCCTTCGATTTTATATTTGGAGAAGGGACCTTCGAAGAATTCCTTCCAGGCCATTCGAAAGAGGCCATCAAGAGGGCACTCAAAAAATATGTCCAAGCCAAATTCTTGCCTTGTTTGTTCATAATTCCACAAGAGTTGATTCGCCGATGGATTTCTCTTCAAAAGGACAGGAAATCGAAGCAAAGGGTGGTCCAATCGAAGGAGCCCTAGTATTGAAGCTGGCACAATTCAACTCAGAACCATTAAGGAGAACAAGGTTCTAATAAGGAAAGTCTTTATTGGTTTGAATTGGAGTTTAAGGCTGGCAAGGAAGGCAGATTCGAAGGAAGGGGATTTGTTCCAAAACAAGCAAGAAATCTCACAATTGAAGGAATCTCCTCTCAATCAAATAAGGAATGAAATATGCTGGAAAATCAAAGGGAAAACGCGTTGGAATAAAAATAGCAAGATTTGGCCTATTTTAGAAATAAAAGATACAAGACAAATCAAATCTTTTCTCACTCAATCTTCAATATTCAGTTCAGTTTTGTTAAGATAATTCATTCTACTATATATGCATAATGAACCTTGATCCCTGATCATAAAGAGGAAGAATAGGCCGTGTAGAATACCCAGAAGAATCTCAAAATTTTGACAAAAAAAGTGGTGGTCGAATTTTGCTTTAGAGGGAGATTCAAGGCGTTTCAAAGGTTGCAATCTATTCCTTGGCGTATTTGGAAGTTGTCTGGACCACTCTCGCGCATCAACATATCCAGAAACATCTCATACAAGTATCACGGTTTGCTCCCGTTCTTGAATTTGATTTTGACTACACATGCATGATAAACAAATTTCAAGTATGTA
Organism: Vicia faba; assembly: GCA_948472305.1. Lineage (NCBI taxonomy): Eukaryota > Viridiplantae > Streptophyta > Magnoliopsida > Fabales > Fabaceae > Vicia > Vicia faba. Next base: position 84,832,057 of record OX451737.1, on the reverse strand, counting down.
TTTATGTTTGTGTGACCATTTAGAAGATGTTTGCATGATTAATCATGTGTTTTGATGTATATTTAACTGACTACCATTGCCAGGGTTTGAACCTTCGTTTTAGGGTTTTTTATTGTGTGATTATGATTTTTGAGATATGCAGGTTTATAGTTACAGTGCCTGTCTATAGGTAAAAACCCCTTGCCTAAAACGACATTCCAGCGAAGAAGATGACTGCGTGTCAAAATCGGGTTTGGTAGTTTGAATGGCGCGCGTTCTATTTATTACACTGACCTCTCATTACATATAATATATATTGTTTGTTTATATTAACGATTGAACAACTGTCTCAGTGGTACAAGTGAAGGTTGTCTAGCGCGCGTGTGTAGGAGGTCAAGGGTTCGATCCCTGCCTCCTACATGTTATTTTTCTTAACAACCCTTTGCAGATCCCATGTGATCCTTCCAAGCGCGCTCGCGGTATGCCTCAAGATCATCACCCTTGGACCAGTCAGCGCCCAGATCTAATGCTTCCAATGAAGCTCCCCGTGGTGGACACTCCTGGCACAATCATACTGGATCTCACGCCCCCTCAGGCCCATTTCTTTTCTCTTTAATTTACTATTTATTTTATTTAATTAGTCTAATTGATTTTCATTTCAAATCATTTTTTAATCAGAAAATAATCACAAAAAAATAGGATTTAGTTTTTTTTAATAAATTAATTTTTGCAAATTAATTGTTTTAATCAATTCTAATATTTTTCATTAATTAAAATCAAGTAGAATTAGGTCAAAATCAAATCTCTTTTTTCATAAAATCCCAAAAATATTTTTCAATGGTCAAATTAGATTTTTAGGATTTTGAACCTTTTTTCCAGTTAATTCGCGCGCGTTATTACTTTTTCATACGATTATTTTTATTATTGATGTAACTGCACCCGATTTGTAATAGCTAATTAGGGTTTTTTATTTCCGCACTTTATTTTTTTCAGTCATTCTTTATGTATCTACACCAAAGCCTTGTAATAGCATAGGACCTCTATTTCTTGATTTTATGTTTTATATGCCTGTATATAAATTGCTAGCAACCTAGGCATGTATGATTAATCAATCAATCAGTAGATCACTAAAACTGCAAGATAAAATATCTGAAATAGCACATTATTTCACACTTGCACCCCTAGGGTAGTTCCCACTTTTGTTGCCTTCGAAAATGGTCATGTCCCTCGAAGGTAGGGATACCTTTATCAAAGACCCTCAATTTAAAGTCATCATAAAGATCATAGTCCCTAAATGTCCCTCAAGTTGCCTACGAGAAATGATCTTATGATGATAGTCCCTTCGAAATGCTAAGGTATCCTTACATGTTGCCTTCAATGACCATTACGTCCCTTTTGATAGTCCCTCAACATCCAACGACTAGGGTTACCTACTCACTAATAGTAGGATAACACGGTCTAAAGGATAGGAGGAAAAGAACGGTCTTTATTCGAGTAGGTAGATAATTGTTAGGTACTTGCTCAAACAAATTTTCACACCACACTTTCAAACACTTTTTAAACAAAGTTTTCAAAAAAACACTTTATCACACTCTTGAGGACTGATACAAGAGTTACCATAAAGTGAATCGCCGCACTAAGGCATTTTAAAAACTTTTCAAACACACAAACACAAGCAATTTTAAAAATTGAGCAAGTACCTAAGAGCCCATGGAAAAACATGCATGGAAAGGGTGCTAACACCTTCCCTTTCCATAATCTACCCCCCTTACTCAGAAATCTCGAAAAAATGTCTTTTTCTGTTCTTTTCACCCTTTCCTTTTGTTGGATAAAAGAAAAGTCGATGGCGACTCTTGCTTACCGCGACATTTGCAAACAAAAAATGCAAACCAGTATTAACAGTCGGTTATGCCAACGTATCACAGAATTGGCAACTCTGTTGGGGACAATTATAAAGTGGGGTTTACCTTAGGGTTTATATCATTTTAAATTGCTTTCTTTGTTTGCTTTGATTGCTTTAGTTTTAAAGGTTTGTTGGGGTATCCTTGTATAGATTCTATACCCGGATCTGGGGACACTTTTTAGGTAAACAACAATAGATCGTGGAGACTTTAAGACATAGACAGATATGGTTCAAGCGATAGCTGTGTTGGTATGACACTTTGGTTGGTACCGATATCCCTTGTGTTGAATCGAGGAGAATACGGGTCCGCCGCGTGGTGTCGTGAAGCACTAACGAACCTTAAAACCTTAGTTGAACAAACTTGGCCATTAGAAAGTAGTGAGATAGCCGGCCTCGGTGTAAAGCTGGGAATCCATTGATACTCGATACTACACTCTTTAAGATCGGACTTTAAGGATGTTTCAGTTGCTAGAAAAGATTACTAAGCTGAAATAACTCGATAAAGAAAGATCAGTGATATTGAGACTTGTTGCACCCCAAAATTTACCCTCTTGATTTAGGATTATGTTTCATCATGAACATCATATTGCATTGCATGCATACATTGTGATAGGGTCAAAGTACTTTGGTTATCAAGTCTTCCTCAAGCTTTGAAGGTTGTTTGCATTGACAAGTTGCTCAAGTAGAATCTTATCATCTAAACTTATGGATCTTTCAAGCTCAAAATTTATTGCATATCTCAAGATGTTTTATCCATCCCTTTGGATCATCAGAGGATTAAAGTTTGTGTTTGATTATAAGGAAGAGTCACTCTCTTGATTCACCAGTCAAATTAGGGTTTGTTTGATCAAGGCTATTGATAAATGTACAAGTCTTGATTTGGAAGCTACAATATCTCATTGGTATTTGGAAAGTCTTTGTACAAGAAATTGGCCAAGATGTCCAGAGGATTTGAAGTTTTGAAGATGGTTCATCAGTCTCCTAAGATGTTAACCAAAATTAGGGTTTGACCCAAGTTAAGGTAATTGAGGTCTAGATGAGCTAATTCATGAAGAATCACTATCTTATCATCATTGGAATCAAATTTGATCAAGGGATCTCTCATGATATGCAGTGGAATTAGGGTTTTGAAGCTTGATCAGCTATCTCCTAGCACATGGCATAAAACTAGGGCTTTGGTTTTAATCAGGATATCTCTGACTTTTTCACCCAAACTTGTTTCCATGGTTCACCACATGTTATTAAGCATTTAGGATTGAAAGATTGAGGTTCAATTTGGATTGGAATTGGTTCAATTGATCAAAAGGGGAAAATTGGTCATTTTGACCAAAGTCAATGAAATCAGGAGTTGACCAAGTTGGACTTTTGGTCAACCTTCAATTTAAGCATCCTATTTTTATATCCCATACCTAAATTCATCTTGGAATCCTGAGAAAGGATGAATTTGAGTGTAACTTGTTCAAGAAATAACTTAAATTTTGGAAAAAATTCTAAGTGCCAAGATGACTTATTTTGGGCAAGCCATGCGCGTAATTTCATCAAACACTTGGCATGCCATTTTGTGGAACCAATTTCTGGTGATTCAAGCTTCAATTTGTAAAATTAAAAAGAGAATTTTGTAGTCTCCCATGAGAGCTTCCCTTTGAACTTTGAATCATTCAGTTTGGCCAAGAATTGAGTGAGTTGTGATGTTTCAAAATTGATGTTTCAAAGCTGGCCTCATGCACACCATGCATGCCCATGCACGCGCGCGGACCAAGCAGACCCAATTGCATTTTTTCCTCAAGTTTGCAACACCATTTCTCCATCAAGTTTGCATCAATTGGGAAAATTCAAAGCCCTAAGATGTTCTACATATTGAAGGCTCTTGAAAGGCCCCTCAAGCATCCAAAACGCACGAAGGGATTTCAAATGGCTTAAGCATAAAGTCATCTAGCCAGATTTTTGGAAAACCATGCCCATGTTGCAGATTTTTGCATAACTTCAGTTTTGTTTGTTGTCAACGTAGCCAGCTCACCAAATGCACATGTTTTGCTCACAATACCACTCAACATGACATCACCAAAACGACCTATAGCTTCCCAAAGACCCTTCTACCCTTGAGCTTCCCAAAGACCCTTCTACCCTCTAAGTTGGGCATAAGTAGAAACAAAACGCATCACCATTTGGACACTTTTCTTTTTTCTGTTTTTGCAAATTCTGCTTCTAACGGCCTTGAGCTTCCCAAAGACCCTTCTACCCTCAACAATCACTCTATATAAGCCACATTTCATTCCCTTTTGAGAAAGAGGCGTTCATTTCTCTCAAGAAATCATAAACTGCAATCTCTCTCTCAAAAATTTTCTTCTTAGAAGCTTCTTTATCCTCCATTCTAGAGCTCGATTCATGATCATTTTCACTTCATTGGAGCATTAGAAGTAAGGGACAAGAGTTTTCGCTTTGTTTCAGAGGCCATAGTTGAGTTTATTTCTCAACTCGAAAGGTAATTTTCAGATCTTGATTCTCCATAATTTTGCTTGATTCATGAGATTTAAAGCTTGTAATCATGTTCATAGCTGGCCAGATCTTACATCTGATGTATAAACTTGCTTGATTTTGAAGCATATGCGATTTGGTGAACTTCTGGTTTTTCAGGATTTAATGATTTTCTCAATTTTCTTGCTCTGATTTCTACTTCTATCGTTAATCATTTTGAATTTTGTAAAAAGCATGATGTAGTTGGTAGTTTGTACTTTGATTTGTGATTGGAATCATTGATTTTGGTGGAGAAATGAGTATGCACGATGGACCTGAACATGAGCCCTAGAACTGAAAAACCCGCATTTTGAATTGATCCGGAGGTTGAAGATGAAGTGAGGTGGCGCGCTGTGATTGGCCTGTTTCAAATTATCATGCATTTTTCATATTTTTATTTTAATTGATTTTCCGATTTTTATTTCTTGATCAAAACAATTTAGAAAATTCTAAAAAAATTATCACAAGTTTAAAATAATTTCCATTATCTTGTGAAATTGTATTGGAATTTTTTAGAACGTTTTGATTGGCTTAAAAAATATTGAATTTAAATAATTGTTTGTTTAAGGATTATTTTTGTTTTAATACTTCTTTGACCTAAAAAATTTCACAAAAATTATTTTGAGCTCATAAAATAATGTAAAAATTGATTTAGATTTTGGTTTAGCATTTTTTCTATTTTTGATTAGAAATTTAATTTCAAAAGTTTATTTGAAATATTTGTTTGTTTGATTTTTGTTTTAATACTTTCATTGATTCAAAAATTCTAAAAAAACTCATGCAAGCTTTTTTTAATCATAGCACCTGAATATTTTTTATTTTGACCTTTTTTGTGATTTTTGGCTAGGGTTTGCATTTTTACCCTTAAAGAATATTTTAATTATTAATTGTTTTGTTCGATTTTTTTATATTTCCATTAATTCAAAAATTCCAAAAAAATCAGGAATGCATCTTTTTAGTTCTAATATTTGAATATAATTTAGGTTGGACATTTTCCTGACTTTTGTTTAAAATTTCATGTTGAGATGTGATTATTAAACTAATTGATTAATTGTGTGAATTTAATTTTTATTTTGGACTTTTCTTTAATTCAAAAAATGTGAAACAAATTGTTTTCTGACTTTTAGGGTCTCGTGTTTTTCATCATCTTGATTTGGTTTGTTTGGATTTTTATCTTACTTAATCAATATTTAAGATTAAAAGACAAAAATTAGGGTTTTGTTGCTTATGGTGCAAGTTTCTTTTTCAAAACCCTAATGCCTTGGATTTTTATTGGAATTCAAGTCATGATTATGGTTCATGAATGTGTTGGGAATTTGAAAACCATTTTTCTTGAATTGTTTGACTTGGTTTGACATTTTTCCACAAAATATTTTGAAAACTTGTCTAGTTTGGTAGTTTTTGCCAACTAGTCTTGAACTTTGGGCCTCATTTGATCCCATCCTCAATCATTAATGAACATAAGGCTTGATTTCTGACTTCTACACACTTCAGATATGTTAATATATTTTTGGTTTGAATTATGGATCCTTGTTTCTATTTTTGATGTATTTTTGAAGTGAAGGTACCCAATTAATGTTGCATATCTTGTTGCAATTTATTTTATGACCAATGAACTTGAGTGAGGCCTATAATTGGGCACCTAATGATCATATTGATTCTGATTATCCATGACAGCCCAAGTTATTTCACCTAGTGCCTCATGTTTGAATGTTTGAACCTTCTAATGCACTATGTGGGATCCATCTTCTAGTGTGTTTGTGAGTTGTGGTTGATTTAATTGTACATGATTGAAATGTGTTTGCCCCTGACCTCCATGGTCTTTGATTGTATTCTTTTCAAGCTCCCATGATCCTTGATTGATATTCAATTGTCAACTCAACATAGTGATAGAAAGGAGCAACAATCCTCTGATTCTTTTGACCAAATTATGCATATTCATGTTTCCTCTTGTCTATCATGTCTAATGTTTGATAATAGTTATCATGTTGTTCTCACTTAATCATGTTGCATACATACCTTATGTGAGTCATCATTCACCTTATGGAATACTAACTTGGTTGTTGAATGTGCGAGGTACTTTGAGAAAGTTTCCACTTTTGGCTTGAGGCTACTGTGTTTCACTTTATTTGTGGAACACAACTTATTATACTGGAACTGCTATTGTATTTGGCATGTTTGATATTCCATGCAGGATATATACATGAGATTGTGAATGTTATACATTGCCCATGGGATCTGTTCATATCTGATAATCTCATTACTTACATCCTTATGGCGTAATTTCTGACTTGATTTGTCTACTGATGCCAGCTTCCTTGAAGTTCTCTGGGTTTCTTTTATTCTTGCTCAGTTGCTACGGATAGTTATCCGTTTGGTATTGCACTATCTCCTTTCTTCCATTCTCATTTTGCATAGTTCTCTGATTGCATGATGGGACCTCTGTTGCGGATATATGTCATGAGGCCCTCTGGTTTTTGTCTAATACATGTGTTGTGTTTGCTGTTGATCGATGAGTCACTCAATTTCGAAATTGAGATCACGACTTCGCTCTCATTGCATGTTCCCTATAGGATGCTTATTGCTTTTCTTCTTTAATTGTTGATCGATGAGTCACTCAATTTAGAAATTGAGATCACAACTTCGCTCTCATTGCATGTCCCCTATAGGATGTTTATTGCTTTTCTTCTTTAATTGTTGATCGATGAGTCACTCAATTTAGAAATTGAGATCACGACTTCGCTCTCATTGCATGTTCCCTATAGGATGTTTATTGCTTTTCTTCTTTAATTGTTGATCGATGAGTCACTCAATTTAGAAATTGAGATCACGAATTCGCTCTCATTGCATGTTCCCTATAGGATAGTTTTGTTAAGCTTCCTTTATCATGTTAATAAGGTAGGGTTTTCCTTTGTCCTCAACCTTAGGGTCAACCACTGTATGATAACACTAGAGATAATACTAGGTTAGTTTCCCTTAGTTGTTTTCCCTTTCTATGCATTCTGCATCTTAAAACAAAAATTTGTTTCTTGGCAAATCATAAGACATTTCTAATTAACTCAAACCCTTCTTCAAAGTAAAAGATACAAACCAATCTTACTTTGTCTGTGTTATCTTTTAGCCGGTGTTTCGTCATCGCACAGTTGTTTGAAGCCGATGTTTCACCATCCCACATGTTTGTTATCCTACTTTTATTCTCAATATCATTGTTAGGTGTGATGTTTCGTCATCCTTTTTATTGATGTTTTTCCATCCTTACCATGCCATGCTACCTTGTTATCTTTTAGCCGGTGTTTCTCCATCGCACATTTGTTTGAAGCCGATGTTTTTCCATCGCACATGTTTGTTATCCTACTTTGATTCCCAATATCATTGTTTGGTGAGATGTTTTGCCATCTGTTTTATTGATGTTTCGTCATCTTTGCCATGATATCTTATTATCTTTTAGCCGATGTCTTGCCATCACACATTTGTTTGAAGCCGATGTTTCGCCATCACACATGTTTGTTATCCTACTTTGATTCCCAATATCATTGTTAGGTGTGATGTTTTGCCATCCGTTTTATTGATGTTTCGTCATCTTTGCCATGATATCTTATTACCTTTTAGCTGATGTTTCGCCATCGCACATTTGTTTGAAGCCGATGTTTCGCCATCGCACCTGTTTGTTATCCTGCTTTGATTCTCAATATCATTGCTAGGTGTGATGTTTTGTCATCCGTTTTATCATTTGATGTTTCTCCATCTTTGACATGTTACCTTGTTATTATTTAGTCGATGTTTGACCATCTTATTTGTTTGTTGTTTCATTCGATGTTTTTCCATCTTGATTGTTTTTGTTTGCCTTAAATAAAAAACATAAACCAACCAAAATATATGATCCGAACTACGGCTGCTCTGATTCCTTAAAATGGATACGTAGGCATTGGGGTAGGGCCCGATCGAGCACAACTTTTTATTTTCCCTACATTATTTTCTTTTTTCTTTCGCATGCATTCCCTTTTCAGTTTTAAGCCATAGACATAGGATTTGACCACACCCATTAGATTAGACAACAAGAGTGGATACCATAGAGTACTACGGGCATGTGGGGTGCTAATACCTTCCCCTCGCGTAACGGACTCCCTTACCCGATCTCTCGGTCAAAAGACCGTGATTTCTCCCTCTTCAGGTTTTCTCGATGTTTACCTTTCCCTTTCAGCGGGATAAAAGACGTTCGGTGGCGACTTCATTGATGTTTCACTACATCCAGATGACAGGTTCCGACCGTGTTGTTTCAGCTGGCGACTTCACTGGGGACAGATTGACCTTTTGCTGGTCCATCCCGTAGTCGATCCTAGCTCTTGTTTGTTTTCTTTTTGGGTGTTTATTTTACCGCTTTGCATATTTATTTGTTTGCATTGCATCCTATGTGCGCTTTACTTTCTGCATACTGGATTTGGCTGGACTGTTTGGATTCTGGATTTCTTGGTGGGTGGGTTGTTCCATGAGGTAAAAGGCCTCATACCCAGGATATGAGTGAATTCCATAGGAACTAGGATTAGAGTGGCCATGGCATCTATGAGGCGGATGCTTTGTAGACCTGGCCATGAAACCCATAACTTCAGAGGAAGTTCGGATAGGTGTCATCGTATGATGATACCTACATTCGAGCTCTTGTACTTTGATTTGTCTTTTAACCTTACCTTGACCTAGACTACACCCGTGAGAGGGGCGGGAAAACTTTTCTTACAGGTACAGGTATTGTTGGTTACTTTGGGTTGCAAAGGTTACTCAGGTTCTCATGTTAGTTGTGAAGCTTTGAGATTTTTCTTTTGATCTTGAGTGGTGTTGTTTTGTAATGGTCCAGCCATGATCTAGTGTGAAACTTTGATCCTGTCATGTTGCATCATAGCATATTTATTTCTAAAAAAATGATGTATAAAAATAACTAGCATATGCATGTCATCTTCCAGGGACATTCGAGAGTCTTCTTTCCATCAGAAATGGTTGGCCTCCCGTCAGATGAGTTTGATTCAGTTCGTGTTAAAGAGCCCACTAGGCATACTTTTGCTTATCAGATTCCTACTATTGATATGTCCGAATTGGAGAGGTTGAGTTCTTATCTGAAGGGTGATGTTATGAATAATTTCAACAAAAATTATGGCAATTTGTTACTAATCCTTAACACTCCAGTTGACCCAATGGCTTCGATCACCCTCTTCCAGTTCTATGACAAGGAATTACAGTGTTTTACTTTTCAATATTATCAACTGGTTCCCACAATAGATGAGTATGCGTACCTGCTTAATATCAAGTTGTCTGATGAAGTTCCTTTTGTCCAAGTGCCGGAGAAGCCAAAGTTCGAAGTTATTGCTGAAATTCTTCATTTGAGTTGGAAAGAAGTGAAAGACAATTGGAAATCAAGTGAGGATACTATAGTGTTTTATTTGGATTTCTTAGTGAAGAAAGCTGAAGACTGGGAAAATAAATGGAATTGGAGTAACTTCAGCTCTCTGTTTGCGCTCATAATATACGGGATCATCCTCTTCCCTCGCAAGAGAAATTTTATGGATTTGACGGCTATTTGTGTTTTTAAAAATAAGAACCCGGTACCGACACTCTTAGCAGATATTATTTACACCATTCATTTCAGGCATGGAAAAGGAGTTAATGTAAGTTTATGTCATTCGATGTTGTATCAATGGTTTATGTTGCACCTACCGGTAAGTGGCCCTTTCGTGGATACCAGGAATTCTCTCTGATGGTCATCAAGACTTGTCAACCTTACTTTATTTGATATCCGGTGGAATTATGACATGGGGAAGGTACAAAGTATTATCACTAGCTGTGGAGATTTCCCTAATGTTCCCCTCATAGGAACTAAGGGGTGTATGAACTATAATCCTGTTCTTGCTTATCGTCAATTGGGATATGCAATGGATGGACCACCAAAGGTTGAAGAGGTGTCTGAATCAGTGTATTTTGTTATGGAAGAGAATTCACAAGAAGGATAGAACTACTTTGGGCAAGAAGGTTCCTATTGCTAGAGTTCCTTACTTAGATTGGATTAGAGTAAAGGTTAAGATTTTACGGTTACCATTTGCAAGGACGACTCCTATATGTGAGAAACTTCCTACTATTCTGAGTAACATGGTGCCTACCGAGATGTTCACCCAGGTTCATGTTGAGAAAATTCAACTTCGTGCAAAAGGCCGTGAGGCAGGGATGAAACTTTATTAGGTAGATCAAGAAAGGGCTGACTTAGCTCGCAAACTCAAAGAAGCTCAAGGGGAAACTTCAGATGCGACCAGTTTTAGGAAGAGATCTCATGCTGAAATGGAAGAAGAGTTGAGTAAGACCCAGCAAGAGTGCCGGAAGCTTCAGGTATCTGAAAACAGCTACAGGAAGAAGATTTAGAACTTGGAGAAATAGCTCAAAGACAAAGATGCTCAACTTAAGAAGGAAGTATCCCAGAAGCGTGTTGCAGAAGATCAGATCCAAGAAAGAAAAGTAGTCACATCATAAATTTTGAAGGAGAAATCCAGACTTGAAGAGTATTGTCAACATCTTGAAGCGTGTCTCATTCCGGAGATTTAGTTTTGTTACTTACCTTTTGGTGTATTTGGTCACCCCCAGAATTGTTGGAAGGGACCATTTGTTTGTTGTTATTATTCAGTTTTTTGTTAAGACATGTATTTAGTTTTTTATCATTATACTCTTAAATGTCTGAAGTCACCTGAATGCCTTTTCTTTGTTTGTAAATAATTGAAGTGTTTGTCTTATTTCCCTTTTTCCTTTGATTGTATGCTTGATTATCTTTGGTCGCACGTCGTGATTGATGAATAAAAGGACTCTTGAATACCTAGAAATGACAAACATATCATGCACATCATGCATTTCATAACATTACAGGTTATCTCAAGACGGTATTCTTATTCTTCTGCTTTTCTTATTCAGAATTCAAGACGACTACTCATCGGTATTCCACCAGAAACAATTTTCCAAGACAGATGGAACAAGTTCAAACTGAACTCGCTGAAATGAGGGCCCAAATGGCTACTCAAATGACCCAGTTCATGGAGGTCATCACCAATGTGAATCTCCGACAGGAGGAACTGGCTGCCATTGTCAATAACCAGCGCCGCTATCCAGAGGATGGCGGAATTCAAGGGCTCTATCAGGACATTTCTGTAGGATTGAGGGATGCGCAAGATCAGCCTGCTGGAAATTTTCACGGGATGCCTGGAAACCCTTTTGTGCGCAACATAGGGAATTTTCCCCCGTCTCCGGGACCTCGTCTTGTGGGTAACATAAGAGTTAATCAGGGCGGTGTAAGGAACTATCAGGAGCAGGATTATGAATTTGACGAGGATGAAGATCAGTTTTCTATTCGGTGTTCAGAGCCAGAAGTTCAGGTTGAGGATATGAAGTATCAGTTATTAGAAGAACATTTGAGGGTTGTGGAAGGGCAAGGAGTCCTTGGTATGGATGCTAATGATCTCGGGCTGGTGTCTGGAGTAAAGGTTCCTCCAAAGTTCAAGCCTCCTACATTTGAAAAGTATAACGGAATGTCATGTCCTGTTACTCATGCGACTGCTTATTTCTGGAAGATGTCAGTACATACTGAGGATCAGGGGATTTTGATTCAGTTTTTTTCAGGATAGCCTATCAGGGGCATCCCTGAAATGGTACATGAAGTTGGAAAAAACCCATATTCATTGCTGAAATGATCTTGCTCGGGATTTTGTTAAACATTATCAGTACAATGTTGATATGGCGCCTAATCGCACTCAGTTACAGAATATGTCACAGGGACCAAAAGAGTCTTTCAAGGAATACGCTCAGAAGTAGCGTGAGTTGGCTGCGAGGGTTCAACCTCCACTCATGGAGAGAGAAATTATTGATATGTTTATGAGTACCCTACAAGGGAAATTCTATGAGCACATGATCAGAAGCACTTCGGCAGGATTTGCATACTTGGTTATGGCTGGTGAAAGAATTGAGGTAGGTTTGAAATTGGGGAAAATTCAGATTGGAGGTTCTAGTGGCTCATCAGGAGGCAGTAAACAACCATTCAACACTTATTCTAAGAAAAGGGAAGGCGACCCAAGCGCGGTTAATTCTCATAGAGGAAGAAGAGAGGATCGTCAGCACAACAAATTAATGTTGTTCCTATTCCTATTAATACTCCTCCGCAGCAGAGACCGAATATAGTGCCTCAACAACAACAACAAAGACAACAAGATGCTCCCCGTCAATATAATAATGAACAGCAGAGACAGCCGAGAAAATTCGATCCCTTGCCAGTATCTCTTACTGAAGCACTCCACCACTTGCTCGATTCAAAGTTGATCAGTTTGAGAAATATGCCACCACCACCCGCAAGACTTCCTGTTAACTATGATGCTAACGCAAGATGTGAATTCCATTCAGGAGGAGTTGGTCATTCTACTGACAATTGCTTTGCGTTAAAGTGTAAAGTACAAGACTTGTTGGATGCTAAGGCAATTGAGTTTACTCTAGTGACTGGTCCGAATGTTACTTAGAACCCAATGCCCAGACATGGAGGGGGTGTTGTTAATATGATTGATGATAACGGTGAAATGTTGAATTTAATCATGAATGTGGAACAAGTAACTACTCCGTTGTGGTGTGTTAAGAGGTATTTACTTGACAATTCTATTTTCCCGGGTTGTACTTCAGAGTGTGCCAAGTGTAGAGAGCAACCGAAGGGCTGTGGTGATTTAAAAGCCGGTATCCAGTTGATGATAAAGGAGGGTTTCCTACAGTTTGATAGAAAACCGAGCTACCGTAACATTACTGAAGAAGATGTTGTTGTGGTATATATTCCTTACACCCCTGTGCGCAATCCTACCTCATCTAGGGCACCTCCTTTGATGATTATGGTACCTGGTTCCATGCCGTACACCAGTGAGAAGGCCACCCCATGGAATTACGGTGCCGATGTTTATTACCATGGGGTGAAGCAGGAATTAAGTACACGTTCGCCCGAGGAAGAATGTGCTGAAGAGAATGAAGAGGAAGTTCATAATTTTTCTGGTGTGGGTCGAATGACTAGAAGCGGGAGAATATTTGGTCCTTCTAATGTGCAAGATGCGGTAGATGCTTCTGCAAGAGAAAAAGGAAAACATCAGGAAATAATTGGTAATCCAAGGGTTACGCCAGCCAACGTGACTCAACCAATTTCGATACCAGAAGCTTCTTCAGTTCCCGATGAGGTGGAAGAGTTGATGCAAATTATCAGAAAGAGTGATTATAGCATAATTGATCATCTGAGCCATACTCCTTCTAAGATGTCTATCTTGTCTCTGTTTATTTATTCATAACCTTATAGAAATGCTTTGATGAAGTTGTTAAAGAATGTGTTTGTTCCACATGAGATAACAGTCAATCAGTTTTAGAATGTTTGTGAAAACATATCTGTCGGGAATGGTCTAGGCTTCACAGATTTTGATCTCCCTTTTGAGGGGCCAGACTATAACAAAGCGTTGCATATTTCGATGGAATGCAGGGGAACTACTTTATCCCGAGTTTTGGTTGATACAGGGTCGTCTTTGAATGTATTTCCCAAGTCAACATTGATGAAGATTGATTATTCTAGACTGGAGCTGCGCCCTAGTGATTTGATGGTGAAGGCATTTGATGGGTCTCGAAGGTCAGTGTTTGGGGAGGTGGAGTTACCGATCAAGGTTGGTCCTCACACCTTCACAGCTACATTTTTTGTGATGGATATACAGCCAGTGTATTGTTGTTTGTTGGGGCGGCCGTGGATTCATAGAGCGAGGGCAGTCACTTCTCCTCTTCATCAGAAACTCAAGTATCCGACAGAGGGAAAGGTGATAACTGTGTGCGGCGAGGAAGAGTACATCGTGAGTCATTTGACATCATTCCGCTATGTTGAAGTTGAAGGATAGATACATGAGACTCTGTTTCAGGCGTTTGAAACAGTTCATGTTGTTAATGTTCCTCCTCCAAAGCAGAAAAGGAAACCGGAGACTGTTATGTCTTCTCTCAAGGATGTGAAAGTTGTGGTGGAAGGTGGTAACCCTTAAGGTTGGGGCCAGGTGCTGGATTTACTCCAAAATTTGATAAATTTGGTCTCGGTTTTAGCCCAGGTCAGCAGAGTGCAACTCCCAGAGCATCTAGTTTATCTACTCCTATGAAGTTTTCCCGCCCTTGTGCTGCTCAAGGAGAAAATGTCAGTGCAGTTGGTGACGATAGGGTTGATGGCTACAATATCGAAGATTGGATCCGTCCGAGTATTCCAGGCCAGACATTCAACAATTGGACTTCTGTGGATGTTATCCAAGTTTCAAGCGCTGAGTAATGTACTTCCATCACCGATCCTATTGATAACGACTATGATATGGCTCATTATGATTTTGATACTCCTATTTATCAAGCTGAAGAAGAAGCATATGAGGATTGTGATCTTCCTGAGGAATTAGAAAGATTGTTAAAACAAGAGGAGAAGGTTATCCAACCTAATCAAGATTCGATTGAGGTGGTGAATATTGGCACAAAAGAGGTAAGGAGAGAAGTTAAGATAGGGGTCGATCTCGAAGAAAGTATAAAGGTCAGATTGATTGAGCTACTCCATGAGTATTCTGATATCTTCACTTGGTCTTATGAGGATATGCTTGGGTTGGATACAGACATTGTGGTACATCGACTACCTCTCAAAGAAGGTTGTTCCCCTGTCAAGAAAAAGCTCCAAAGAACTCATCCTGAGATGGCCAAGAAGATCAAGGAGGAGGTCCAGAAGCAGTTGGACGCGAATTTCTTGAAATTCATCAATTATCCGCCATGGATTGCAAATATTGTGCCTGTGCCCATGAAGGATGGTAAAGTCAGGATGTGCATGGATTATAGGGATTTGAACAAGGCCAGCCCTAAAGATGACTTCCCTCTTCCGCATATTGATGTGTTGGTCGATAATACTGCTCATTCCAAGGTGTTTTGTTCATGGATGGCTTTTCGGGTTACAATCAAATTAAGATGGCTCTAGAGGATATGGAGAAGACAACATTCATCAAGCCTTGGGGAACCTTTTGCTATAAAGTGATGCCGTTTGGTTTGAAAAATGTAGGGGCAACATATCAGTGTGCCATGGTCACTCTCTGTTGTACCCCAAAATTTTCCCTCCCATATTTCTCAAAACATTGCAAGAAAAATCTCCAAATAGCTCAAGGTAGCTCAAGAGTTGGTCAGACAAGCTATCTCCTAAGGCAGTCTACCCCAAATTAGGGTTTTGTGTTTCATCAAGATCCTTGAGTCCAAATGACCTCAAGTGCTCACCAATGTCCTAATATGTTGTCAAGATCATCCATGTCAAGTTTCAAGCCTTGCAGAGGAAGTTTGCTCAGTCAATTGCTCAAAGGTCCAAAAATAGACTGTGTTAGGGCAAAAGTCAACTGTGACATACAAACAATCAAACTTCAATATTTTTTGTCAACATTCTCATTTTGAAGTATATTTCATCATTTTATCAAGGGTTGATCATTATTCATCAAGGATTGCTCAAAATTCATCAAGATTCAAAAGTTGCTAAATTAGGGTTTTGCAGGAAACGTCAACTCAACTTTGACCAAGCATAACTTTATCATACTTTATGATAAATGACCCATCCAAAGCTCATTTTTAAAAGGATGCAATTCCCTAAAATCCATCTTCATACCCCAAGTTCAAAATATGCACTCACAAGAATTTATGAATTTGGATATTATAGGTCATTTTGAAAAGTCAACAAAAACACCTTTTTTTTGTCAAATCTTCTAACTTGAGCATGGAATATCAAAATGATATGAGACAAAAAGGGTTGGTTAGAGAACATCTCAAGATTTCTAAAAAGTCCAAGAACACTTCGAAAAGTTCAAAATTTAAGAAGTTATGCATTGTTGAAGTTGGACCGTTTTGCAAAATTGCCAAAAGTCAACTATCCCCAAAAATTCAAATTTTGCCAAATGAGCCCATTAATTTTCACTTGATTTGAGTTTGCATTGTTTCCCACGTGCCCTAGCTTCAGCCATGTGTCCGTATCACATTTTTATTATTTAATTTGATTTTTATTTGAATTAAATCATTTTAAATCAAATAAAATCATATAAAATCTAAAGCATTGATAACACATGATTTTTTTTGGCTATTTCAGGCTCCAAATACAGCTATTATTTAAATCAAATTCGTATCAAGGGCATTGGTTACAAAAAGATATGATTTGGATCAAATTTGGCAAGCTTGTAAAAGGAAATCAAATCAAATATTAAAACCTTAATGTGGAGAGATTTGGACCACGTTTTCCACCCTAATCCAATGCACAATACATAAGCAAGCAGGAGTCACGAAAATAAGGGTTGGAGAACACTTGTGGAGGCAGAGCAAAAACTGAAAAAATACAAAAAAGTGGGAGATCGAAATCAACCATAGAGGCATATTTAGAGCTTGATATTGGTCCCAATCGATTCCTGGCAACACACACAAGCTATCCCAATCAAAACGAGGAATTCTCAAACCCTTATACGCACTGTAAGTCCTTCGTAAAACCATCCTGCTCTTGTTTTCGATTCGCATGATTCTGGCATCCATTGAGTGAAATAATTGTATATTTGTGATCACAAGAACATTTACAGGCTTTTGGCATCATTTAATTTAATTTATCTGATCTGTATTGCAATCCACCATAGTTAGGGTTTGCTTGGAATTTTTGGGAGTTTTTGTTTCAGGTAAAATTGAGACACATGATGGACATGGTTGTATCCAGGAGGATGAGACGAACACGACCATGTCCTTAGAAATCATTTTCATGGCCTGGAGGGGATTTTAGAACAAGGTTGCGCTTTTAGCCGCGGATACAAATCCGCAAGTGAATTTACAGTGTTTAAGAGGACAGGGACGATGAGGTGTCCTCCGTCCACTGGGCTATTCAAAAGTTGCGCGTGTTTTTTTTTGTTTTTCTGGCCATTGACTTGTTTTTTTATATTATTATTTCTTTGTATTATTAATAACAAAACAACAACATGCTTCAGTGGTTTCCACATAGGCCATAAAGGACCCAAAGGCTGGAGGTCAGGGGTTCGAGCCCTGCCTCCAGCAAATTGTGTTTTCTCATTATTTTTCAGGTTATCACATGCGCGCAGGGGCCAGATCCATACCATACTCCCTCATCAATCCACACGCCAGATGGCTAGATGGCCAAATCTGGTGGTCAAGCCTTGAGGGTACAAGATAGTTCTAGTCAACGCGTGTTTACCAAATCCCAAAGGGTCAAACGAGCCAGCACTATTGGGCCTACAAAAATGACTTTCAGCACCTCCAAAAAAAGGGCCCATCTCTTTCTTTTCATTATATTTTCTCTTTTTAATTTAGTTATTTTATTTAATTTCAATTAATTACTAACCAATCTTTTTTTTCCTTTTATCAAATAAAATCATAAAAATAATTTTTTTATCCAATCAAATTTTAAAACTTTTATTTTTATTAATAAACTCATTAATTAATTAGGATATTAATTAGGAAATTTTAACTTATTTTTGTAAATAAATAAAATTAATTAGACTTAATTAGGTTTTAACTACTAATTTAATTATTTTATTTTCTTTCTTAAAATAACAAAAACCCAAAAATATGTCATTATTTATAATTAATTAATTTAATTTTAATTTAGGAGTAATTTCTTTTCTTTAAATAAAAACAACAAAACACAAAATATTTTTCTTTCAAAAGGGTCAAAACCCTAATCTTAGATCCGATTTAATTTCGCATTGCGCTTTATCTCCCGATGCCTTGTAAATTAATTTCCGCACTTTTAATTCTGCAAATTATATAATTGCTAGAAGTTTGATAATAGGGTTTACATGACAAGACTGAATGCCTAATCTTAAAATCAAATTAGATCACCCTTAACATGTGCAAAGATAAAAATAACTGAAAACGACACACTCGCACATGCGCACTCTTAGGGTACACTCCACTTGGTTGCCTTCGTACACGGTCATTGAGTATAGGTCGTTTTAGAGGTCGCCCTCTTGTCTAAAAGATCATAGTTGCCTCGAAACGGCTGCCTCAGACATTGTTGCCTCAAACAAATAATCTAAGACATTAGGGTTAACGCTAAGGCATCCTAACATAGCTTTGGTGACCGTATGTCCCTCACTCGAATTGACCCTTAAACTCCAACGACGGTGCTACCTACTCATTAATAGTGGGATGGCATTGTCTAAAGGAAATTAGCATAGAACAATTCTTTTTTCGAGTAGGTAGATAGATCTTAGATACTTGCTCATCCAAAAACAAAACTTTTTCACACTTACACTCCTTTTCAAACAAAGTTTTCAAAACACTTCATTACACTCTTGAGGACAGAAGCAAGAGTTAAATCGAAGTTTAAAACAAAAACTTTTCAAACTCACAAGCACAAAGAAAACAATTTTGAAAACAATTGAGCAAGTACCTAAGATCCCTCAGATAAATACGGATAGAAAGGGTGCTAATACCTTCCCTTTCTATAATCTACCCCCCGTACTCAGAGATAATCTCGAAAAAGGAATTTTTCTGTGCTTTTTTCCTTTCCTTGTTGGATAAAATAAAAGTCGGTGGCGACTCTTTCTTACCGCAACATTTTGCAAAAACAAACGCAAAACGCAAACCAGCATTCCAAAAAAAAAACAGTTAGTTCTTCCCACTGTATTACAGAACTGGCGACTTTGCTGGGGAGTTAATAAGTGGGGTGTACCTTAGGAATAGTTCATAATGTTTTCAATTGCTTGACTGGTATGCTTTATCTTTGTGGGTTTAAATCGGAGTTACTATAGATCCTAACCCGGATCTGGGGGATACCCTTTAGGTAAGTAGCAATAAACTGTGAGGGAACTGTACGGCGTAGACCGATACGGTTGAAGCAGTAGCTACGTTGGTGTGGCACTTTAGTTTGTACCGATATCCCTTGTGGCGCAACTAGGAGAATATGGGTCTTCTAAGGGGTTATTAAGCACCAACTGACCTTAGCACCTATAATTGACCAACTTGGCCATAGAACAGTAGCAGTATGCTACACTCATTGAGACTAAACTCTCGCGATGATTCTGGTTGCAAGAAAAGGTTGCCAAACTGGAATTATGACCAATCGAGGGTAGTCAGTGATATTTAGATCCTCTAGAACCCGGTTACTATTACTAGGACAGGTTTGAACCAACTAAACTGAAAGAGGGTAATACCTAAACTCCTTGCCAGCCTAAAATCTAAGGGTTATCTGTCTGACTTGTTTTCCCTTACCGTGTTTGCTATATGTGAATACTTGTGATGTGTTTCTATCATAACATCATGCATCATGACATTGCATGCATATTGCATTGGACTAACCTATTTCAAAGACAGAGGGGATTCATCTTTGTTCTGTTTTGTAGGTCATGGCACCTATGCATAGAAACACTATTCGGATCAACTTTGTCCAGATTCCCACTCAGCTTAAGGAATTGGTTGCAAAGGTTCTAGATACTTCCTCCTTTATCAGAAGACATGGTCACCTCCTGGGTTTGGTCACCTCCAAGATGGATGAACAAATGATGAGTGTATTAGTCCAGTTCTTTGATCCACTATACCATTGCTATACTTTTCCGGACTACCAGTTGGTCCCTACCTTGGAAGAGTTCTCTGATCTGCTTGGTATCTCCATTCTAGAGCAGACCCCATTTACAGGTTGGGAGAAAGTCATTAGGCCGGAAGAGATTGCTTCAGCCCTCCATCTGACAAAGGCTGAGGTAATGTCAAACTGGGAGACTAGGAGTGGGACAAAGGTCTTCTTTGCTAAGTTCTTGGTTGATTGGGCTAATCAGTTTTGGGACAGTCTAGACTTTCAGGCATTTGAAGACATTCTGGCTCTTCTCATTTATGGTTTGGTGTTGTTTCCTAACTCAGACTTCTTTGTTGACGTGAATGCGGTGAAGATCTTCATTTCTCGTAATCCGGTACCCACTCTCTTGGGTGACATTCTTCACTCTCTTTATGCCCGTACTGCTCGGAAACGGGGAACCCTTATGTGTTGTGCACCATTGCTGGAGAGGTGGTTTATTTCTCACCTCCCTAAATCGGTTTTGAAAAACAAGGAAGGCATGGGTTGGGCCTAAAGGATTATGTCTCTCTCTCATAATGACATCATCTGGAGTACTAAGGACATGGAAGAAGTAACTATTATTGATCGTTGTGGGGAATACCCAAATGTTCCACTACTTGGAGTTTGAGGAGGGATCACCTATAATCTTTGTCTGGCCTTACGTCAGTTTGGGTGTGCTAGGAGGGAAGGACCTCAT
Organism: Vicia faba; assembly: GCA_948472305.1. Lineage (NCBI taxonomy): Eukaryota > Viridiplantae > Streptophyta > Magnoliopsida > Fabales > Fabaceae > Vicia > Vicia faba. The sequence goes on along the minus strand of OX451737.1, from coordinate 84,811,354 downwards.
GAGTTGCTGATGCCAAGCATTGTCTTTGACTTTCAAGGGGATAGTGACGAGCATCTCCGCAAATTCATATGAGCCTGGGATAAAGTGCACCAGTCTGATCCACATTAGTTAGGGATGAAGACCTCTCTTCCGATGGAACCATATCTCCGATGGGTTCGAATCCATGCCTAAAAGCTGGGAATGCCGTGTGAAGCTGTCTTTCCTGTGATTGTTGAGGTTGCTGATAAAGAAGGGGTTCCACCTACCATCCTACATCCGTACATGCCAACTGACATTGGGGCATTAAAGAGGTCTTGGATGCAGCTAAGAGAAGAACGGGATAATTACAGAGAAAAGTATCACGAACAAGAGCGGAAGATCCTGAAGTTGACAAGGAAATTGGAGAATGAGCAGATTCTCAACGACTATGTCAGCACCAAAGGCAAATGACCATGGGAGCGCTGATGTCTTTTGATTTTTTCTAGCTTTGATTTATTTTTCAGTATTTCTTTCTTGTAACACCTTAAAGGCATTTATCAGACATTGTTTCAAGTTTATCGAATAAAAGTGTGTTTCATTTTGGTTTACAAATTTGAATCTCCAAAGTCTTTGAAATCATATCATACACATTTCATTCCATGCACCTCATAACAGGTACCCTGACAGGTTTTCTCATCTTCTTCGCTGTTTATTTCAGCACATCATGTCTGCTGAAACATCAACTGATCAAGCTATCAAGGCTCTACAAGCTCAAAACGCTCAATTTCAGGAAATGTTCATGAATTTGGCTAAGGGTCAGCAAGATTTGAAGACTCTTATCTTGAAGGATAAGAAGAAGAAGAAGAAGAAGAAGACAGTCCTCCTGAACATGGTTCACAGGTTTTGGAACAGGCTGCGAGATGAAGTCAATCTATCCCACTCATCTGGAGGGGGAGAAAACCAAGAAGAAAGGAGGGTTCCTAGCCCTGTGGTATCTGACCACGAGACTGACTTTGACGAAGACCAGTATCCTCCTACTGAGGATAGATATAAACAGCTTGAAGACCGATTAAGTGCGATGGAGATTCAGAAGGTCCCTGGGTTGGACATTAGTGATCTAGGTTTGTCATCTGTGGTGTTGATTCTCCACAAGTTTAAAGCACCAATCTTTGCTAAATATGACGGGGTTTCTTGCCCAAAGTTGCACCTCCGTTCGTATGTTAGAAAAATTCAGCCATACACTGTTGATAAGAACCTCTGGATCCACTTCTTTCAAGACAATCTTTCAGGGACTCAGCTTGAATGGTTTTACCAACTGGAATGAGCTAGTATCCGTAATTGGGAGGACTTGGCTGCTGCTTTCTACAAGTAGTACAATTACAATGCCGACCTCGATCCCATGCGTACCCAACTTCAGGGTATGTCTATGGGTGCGAGCGAAGGTTTCAAGACTACGCTCATAAATGGAGGGACCTTGCAGGAAGATTACAACCCCCGCTGGATGACAGGGAGTTAGTAGATATGTTTCGGGGGACCTTGTCTGGTCCATATTTCAACCATCTGATTGGAAGTTCATCGTCCAGGTTTACTGAGTTGATTATGACCGGGGAAAGAATTGAGGCTGGTATTAAGAGCGATAAGATACAGAAAGGTGCTTCATTAAGTACCGAAAAGAAGCCTTTTAAGAAGGAATCCAATGTTGTTTACAGTTCGAAGAGCCATAATAGACCTGAACGCCGCCAAACTGTTAATGCGGTTGTTATATCAAGACCTATTGTTGCTCCTCAGTGCAACAATCAGCCAAGGGCCGAGATGCCGCAAAGACAATTCACTCAGCTCAACATGACTTTGTCTCAGATTCTGCCACAGTTATTGAAGACCAACATGGTGATTCCAAAAGAGGCCCCGAAGAATCCCAATACAACATCGTCGATGTACAATCCGAACGCCCGCGGTGCTTTTCATTCTGATAGCCCAGGGCATGATACGAATGATTGCTGGGTCCTGAAGAATAAGGTACTGGAATTAATTTATGCTAAAGAGATTGAGTTCGAGGCGCCTGAAAGGCCTAATGTTGTGACTGCTCCTATGCCCAAGCATGGAGTAAATGCTATAGATGAATACTTGTTTGTGGTTTCTGTGAAAGACATTGTTACTCCATTGATGACTGTGAAAAAGAACCTTCTGTTAGCCGGTTTATTTCCGGGTTATGGCGAAGGTTGCCATCTGTGTGCCGTCCAACCTAATGGTTGCCATCTTTTGAAGTCGGGTATCCAACGCCTGATGGATAATAAAGAAATTTTGTTTGAGAAAACTGTTTTGGTTCCTGTTGAAGAAGTTGCTATAATCACCATTTTCGACAATTCTTCCAAGGCTTCCTCGAGAAAGCCTGTTAGAATTACATTTGTTCCGAAAATCGCTCCCTTGATCATTACTGTTCCTGGGCCTATCCCATATACATCAGATAAAGTTCTCCCATGGAACTATGGGGCTGACGTATATTATCATGGAGTTAAGCAAGACTTGAGTGCTGAAGAGGCTGATACTGACGTCAGCAATATTGTTGGACCTACCAAAGTCACCCGCAACGGAAGACTTTTCTCCCCCAAGATCTCTCCACCAATTATTCGGAAGCCTGTTGTTATTACACCGACCAGTACACTTGTTACTGTCCCTGTCCAAGTTCTAATTCGTACCCCTATTGCCGAGTCATCTGATACTCGGGGAAAAGGGACCACTGATGAGCCTGCCCGGACGGAGGCACCAAAGAGGATTACTGTTGAAGCCTCTAGACAAGAGATGGAAGAAATTTTGAAGATCATCAAAAAGAGCGACTACAATGTAGTCGAACAGTTGGGGAAAACCCCATCGAAGATCTCTATGTTGTCTTTATTTTTGTGTTCAGAGGCCCATGCTAAGGTTCTGATTGCTTTCTTGAAGATTGCACACGTGCCGCAGGAGACATCAGCTGATCAGTTTAAAGATTGCGTGGCTAGTCTAACAGCGGATAATGGGTTGGGTTTCTCCGACGCCGACTTGACTGCCAAGGGGAAGAACCATAATGACACCCTGCATGTCTCCATTGAATGCAGGGACACTACTCTAGCTCGTGTGTTAGTGGATACTGGGTCGTCGTTGAACGTTTTGCCTAAGAAAGCTTTGGACCAGTTGGACTGTGAAGGTTTAGAGTTGAAGCCGAGTAACCTTGTTGTTAGGGCCTTTGACGGGTTCAAGAGGATGGTACATGGAGAAGTGGATATTCCGATTAAGGTTGGTTCTCAGATTTTCGCATCTACATTCTATGTGATGGACATTCGACCATCTTATTCTTGTTTGTTGGGTCGCCCCTGGATCCATAAAGCTGGGGAAGTCACCTCTACGCTTCACCAGATGCTGAAATACCCTATGAAAGGGAAAATTGTTACGGTACAAGGAGAGGAGGAGTACATGGTGAGCCACATCAACTCTTTCCGGTATGTAGAGATGGACGGGGAGTTCATTGAGACCCCGTTTCAACATTTTAAAGAAGTACCCCAGACACTGGCATCATCTGAATTTGTTACTGAAGATCCTCCAATGAAGATGGCTTCCTTCAAGGATGCCCGGGCTGTTGTTGAGAAAGATGGGTGTGCAAATTGGGGCCAACTCCCTGATTTTGCACATAAGACTGATAAGTTTGGTTTGGGTTTCACTGCAGAAGCTCAAAGGGCCGTTCAGAATGCACGGATCGGAAGACCTCCCCTGTTTATCAGCAATTCAAGAGTAAATACCATTGAAGACGATGTTGAAGAATCTGAGTTCGACAGTTGGATCTATCCTACTACTGGTGGTGGCTTGAGCAATTGGACAGCAAAGGACTTTGTCCCAATTTCTTTTATTACCCAGTAATGAGACTTTTTTTTTGAATTTGTAACAGACAATTTTTAAAAACTTTACGGCCCGGTGCCTTACCCGAGACACTGTGGCTTTGTTTGTGAGGACTTTATATGTGTCATTTCCATATATAATTAATAAAATCATTGGAAGTTTTCTTACATTTCAAATTTTACGCTCCTTGCTTTTCTTTTTTATCTTACAAAATAGTTATTTTACACACACTCACATATATAGGTCTACATCCACTCTGGATCCCACTGATAACGACTCTGCTACTGTCGGTTATGATTTTGAAAGTCCGATAAACTTAGCCGAAGACGGAGGCAAAGATGATTATGAAGTGCCTGGTGAACTTGCTAGACTGTTACTTCAGGAAGAGAGGGCCATACAGCCGCATGAAGAGCCAGTGGAAATAGTTAATCTGGGTACAGAGGTAGACAAGAAAGAGGTCAATATCGGTGCAAATCTGGAAGCTAGTGTTAAGAAACGGTTGAGTCAGATGCTGCGAGACTAAGTTGAGATCTTTGCCTGGTCTTATGAAGATATGCCTGGGTTGGATACCGATATTGTGGTTCACCGATTGCCTACCAAGGAAGACTATCCTCCAGTGAAACAGAAAGTTCGCCAAATGCGCCCAGAGATGTCTGAGAAAATCAAAGCTGAAGTGATGAAGCAGTTTGATGCCGGTTTTCTAGCAGTTACTTCTTACCCACAGTGGGTGGCCAACGTGGTTCCCGTGCCAAAGAAGGATGGAAAAGTTCGAATGTGTGTCGATTATAGGGATCTGAACAGGGAAAGTCCCAAGGATGATTTCCCTTTTCCTTATATCGACGTTCTGGTTGACAACACCGCACAACATAAGGTATTCTCCTTTATAGATGGTTTCTCCGGTTATAATCAGATTAAAATGGCTCCCGAAGACATGGAGAAGACAACCTTTGTTACTCATGGGGAACCTTTTGCTACAAGGTCATGCCTTTCGGATTGAAAAATGCTGGGGCAACGTAACAATGCGCCATGGTCGCTTTGTTCCATGACATGATCCATCATGATATTGAGGTATATGTTGACGACATGATTGCAAGATCCCAGACTGAGGAAGAACATCTGGACCATCTTCAAAAGCTGTTTGACAGGTCGAAGTTGTACAAGCTGAGGTTAAACCCGAACAAGTGCACCTTCAGGGCGAGATCTGGTAAGCTGTTGGGTTTCGTCGTAAGTGATAAAGGTGTTCAAGTGGATCCTGCCAAGGTAAAGGCTATACAGGAAATTCCAGCTCCCCGAACAGAAAAAGAAGTCAGAGGCTTTCTGGGACGTCTGAACTACATTGCCCGGTTCATCTTGCACCTAACTGCTACTTGTGAGCCAATCTTTAAGTTACTGAAGAAAGATCAAGTGGTAAGATGGAACGATGAATGTTAGGCCGCTTTCGAAAGGATTAAAGAATATCTCCAAGATCCACCTATTCTGATGCCTCCAGTTGAAGGGAGACCTTTAATCTTATACTTGATAGTACTCGACAATTCGATGGGGTGTGTGCTGGGGAAGCATGACGAGTCTGGCCGAAAAGAGCATGATATTTACTACCTTAGCAAAAAGTTTACCGACTGTGAGACCCGATACTCGTTGCTTGAGAAAATGTGTTGCGCTTTGGCATGGGCTGCTCGCCGGCTGAGATAGTATATGCTGACTCACACTACTCTATTCATATCAAAAAATGGATCCAATCAAGTATATCTTCGAGAAGCCTGCTTTGTTCGAAAGAATAGCAAGATGGCAGATGATCTTGACTGAGTATGACATCCAATATACAACCCAAAACGCAATCAAGGGAAGTGTGTTGGCAGATCATTTGGCACATCAAGCAGTGGACGATTACCAGTTTATGAACTTTGAATTCCCGGATGAGAATATCATGATAGTAACTGAATGTGAAACACCTGGACTAGATGAAGGACCTGAGGAAGGACCCCGATGGTCTATGTACTTTGATGGAGATTCAAACTCTTTGGGAAATGGAATTGGTGCCGTGATCATATATCCTGAAGGCTCTCATACTCCGTTCACCGCCCGACTATGTTTCAACTGCACCGACAACATGGCGGAGTATGAAGTGTGCATGATGGGTCTTCAAGCAGCTATTGACCTAAGGATTAAGTTTCTAAGTGTTTTCGGAGATTCCACTCTCATGATCAGTCAGATCAAAGGCGAGTGGGATACGAAACACCCTAATCTTGTTCCTTACAAGGAGTATGTGTTAACGTTGCTTCCGCACTTCGAGGAGATAACTTTTGAACACTTCCCTAGAGAGGAGAATCAGTTGGTGGACGCGCTAGCTACGATGTCTTCTATGTTCAAGGTCAATTGGGACAATGAGGCTCCCTGGATTACCATTGAAAGGTTGGACGAACCTGCACATTATTGTGACATTGAGACTGAAGAGGTAACAGATAAACCCTGGTTCCACGAGGTGAAGAGGTATATTGAAACTCAGGAATACCCCGAGGGTGCATATGTTAATGATAAGAAGTTTCTGAGGAGGTTCGCGGCGAAGTTATTCATCAATAATGGCATTATTTACAAGCGTAACCATGAATCGACCTTACTGTGTTGTGTGGATAAGAACGAAGTAGAAAAGATCATGGTTGAGTTTCATGAAGGTACTTTTGGGACTCATTCCAGTGGACACACCATGGCGAAGAAAATCCTACGGGCAGGATATTATTGGTCCACAATGGAAGCCGACTGTTATCAGCATTCTCAGACCTGTCACAAGTTCCAAGTCTATGCTGATAAGGTGCATATACCTCCAGTACCTATGAACGTCTTGACAGCTCCGTGGCCTTTTGCAATGTGGGGCATTGACATGATCGGCGGATCAGGCCTACGGCATCTAACGGGCATCATTTCATCTTGGTAGCAATCGATTATTTTACGAAATGGGTTGAAGCAGCTTCCTTTGCTACATTGACCAAGAACGTTGTGGCACGGTTCATTCGGCACAATCTAATTTGTCGATATGGTGTACCAGAGAGGATCATTATGGACAATGGTACAAATCTCAACAATAAGATGATCATTGAGCTCTGTAAACAGTTCAAAATACAGCATCACAACTCTTCTCCTTATCGGCCGAAGATGAATGGGGCTGTAGAAGCGGCTAATAAAAACATTAAGAAGATTGTGCAGAAGATGACGGTAACATACAAAGACTGGTACGAGATGTTACCATTTTCTCTTCATGGTTACCATACCTCTGCGCGGACGTCAACAGGGGCAACACCCTATTCATTGGTTTATGGCATGGAGGCCGTCTTGCCCATTGAAGTTCAGATACCCTCTCTTCGGATTATGAAGGATGCATGTTTGAGCGAAGATGACTGGATTCAGACCCAGCTTGATCAGCTAAACTTAATCGACGAGAAGAGACTTACTACTATTTGTCATGGTCAAACGTATCAAAAATGGATGATCAAGGCATTTAACAAGAAAGTTATACGACAAGAGTATCAAGTAGGGGATCTGGTGATCAAACGCATCATCTTACCTCAAGGTGATCCCAGAGGCAAATGGACCCCTACTTACGAAGGGCCATTTATGGTTAAGAACATTTTCCTAGGAGGAGCTATGATTCTAACTACCATGGATGGTGACAACCTTCCTGACCCCGTCAATGCAGACATAGTAAAAAGATACTACACATAATCAAAGACCCGCTAGGTTGACTGGCCTAGGCAAAAATAAGGGCTTCCCGGCGAACCAAAAGGGTTCGGGCAAAAATAAGGGATGAAAATATAAAAATCTCTACACCCGGCAAGTCTAAAACCTGAAAAGGCGGCTTGGGAAAAAAAGGGTATCCCGGTGGACTGAAAACCCGAGAGGGCGGTGCAGGCAAAAATTAGGGATCAAAGCGTAACATTATGTCTCATTGGATCACCTTGCGACCAGACTTCGGTATCGACTATCAAGCTCGGACGGTGCTAATCAATTTGATCTACCTTCAACCAAGTAGCAAAGTGATGAGATGCTCGAGGACATAAAGGCAATAGCAGGGTTGGAACCCAGTGGGATTATTCACATAGTTATTTTGTTTTTCTTTTTTGCAAATTGTGTAAATTCTATTGTTCGACGGAATTCTCTTACTAGGATGTCAACCTCTTGTACAAAAACGCCTATTTACAGGCCAAACTTCAAAATCAATACAACTCATTTTCAGAGAAATTTCAAACTGTTTTTCCTTTATCTATTTTGTTTTGCAAAGAACGTCTAATGTTCATTTTTGATATATGCATTGACATTAATTGCTTCTCATGAATATTTACATGCGAAACAAAAGACGATTACTCGTAATATTAGAAACAGGGGCAAACGAGAAATGTCCAAACTGTACGGTCGCTCTGTCCTCCAGGTAAAAAGGTAGATCTAGCTGAAGAATATGGCTAAGGTACTTTCACTTCCCGCAGAGTAAGAAAAGGACAATAATGTTAACTCTCCCCAGTTGAGACTTGCAACTGTGAGTGAATCGATAATACTCTCCCCAAATAGAGTTTATTTACCATAAGCACTGAAAGGTCTTAATATTCCCCAGCGGAGTATAAGAATATTCCCCGGCAAAGTATAAAACATCCCCACTGGAGTTTGAAGTTTTTCCCAGCGCAGTCTGAAAAAGCTTCCCTAGTGGAGTTTGGAGAATCATCCCCAGTAGACTTGGGAAGATTGTCCCCAGCAGAGCTCAAAGGATTATCCCCATTAGAGTCTAAAAGGTTATCCCCAGTAAAGTCTTAATTGAAAGATCATCTCCAGCAGAGTTCATTCCTTTCACAAACAGAAACTTCAATCCCTAACAGGGTCTAGTATCACCAGCAACGCTAATTCATCCCCAACAGAATTTATCAGTGGAATCCTCTACAGAGCATCTCTTCCCCATAGAGTAATCTCCTCATCAGTTTACTCCCCAGCAAAGTTATCCTCTCTTGCAGGTTTATTCTCACAATCATCTTCGATCGCCATCCCCAGCGGAAACGAAGAAATCAACTCTTTTCTCCAGCAACTATCCGAAATTTATTTTCGCTCAACTAAAAACCTTACATTTTCATACATCATAACACATGCATATACACATCATACCACACAATCTCAGTTATCTTGAGAACATCATTGCCTGATACACATCATGCATTACATACAGCTATCCTTTACCTTTCAGGAAGGATGCGGTTAAATTCTCAAAGCTACGAAGTTTTTACTCCATTCGAATTACTGACAAGTTCTTAAAATCTCAACATAATTATCCTCGGTTGAATTACAGACAAGGTCCTAAATCTCGACAAAGTTCCTCCGTCGAATTACAGACAGGTTCCTAAATCTCAGCAGAGTTCTCTCAGTTGAATTACGGGCGAGTTCTTAAATATCGATGAAGATGTTTCCCTCCAGTCGAATTACTGACCAGTTCTTAAATCTCAACAGAATTATCCTCGGTTGAATTACAGACAAGGTCCTAAATCTCGACAAAATTCCTCTATCGAAGTACAGACAATTCCTAAATCTCAGCAGAGTTTTCTCAGTTGAATTACGGGCGGGTTCTTAAATCTCAATGAAGATGTTTCCCTAAGTCGAATTACTGACAAGTTCTTAAATCTCAACCGAATTATCCTCGGTTGAATTACAGACAAAGTCCTAAATCTCGACGAAGTTCCTCCATTGAATTACAGACAGTTCCTAAATCTCAGCAGAGTTTCTTAGTTGAATTACGGGAAAGTTCTTAAATCTCGATGAAGATGTTTCCATCCAGTCGAATTAATGACCAGTTCTTAAATCTCAACATAATTATCCTCGGTTGAATTACAAACAAGGTCCTAAATCTCGACAAAATTCCTCCGTCGAAGTACAGACAGTTCCTAAATCTCAACAGAGTTTTCTCAGTTGAATTACGGGCGAGTTCTTAAATCTCTATGAAGATGTTTCCCAAAGTCGAATTACTGACAAGTTCTTAAATCTCAACCGAATTATCCTCGGTTGAATTACAGACAAAGTCCTAAATCTCGATGAAGTTCCTCCATTGAATTACAGACAGTTCCTAAATCTCAGCAAAGTTTCTCAGTTGAATTACGGGCAAGTTCTTAAATCTCGATGAAGATGTTTCCCCAAGTCGAATTACTAACCAGTTCTTAAATCTCAACAAAATTATCCTCGATTGAATTACAGACAAGGTCCTAAATCTCGACGAAGTTCCTCCATTGAATTATAGACGGTTCCTAAATCTCGGCAGAGAAGTTTTCTCAGTTGAATTACGGGCGAGTTCTTTAATCTCGATGAAGATGTTTCCCTCCAGTCGAATTACTGACTAGTTCTTAAATCTCAACAGAATTATCCTCGGTTGAATTACAGACAAGGTCCTAAATCTCGACAAAATTCCTCCGTCGAAGTACAGACAGTTCCTAAATCTCAGCAGAGTTTTCTCAGTTGAATTACGGGCGAGTTCTTAAATCTCAATGAAGATGTTTCCCTAAGTCGAATTACTGACAAGTTCTTAAATCTCAACCGAATTATCCTCGGTTAAATTACAGACAAAGTCCTAAATCTCGACGAAGTTCCTCCATTGAATTACAGACAGTTCCTAAATCTCAGCAGAGTTTCTCAGTTGAATTATGGGCAAGTTCTTAAATCTCGATGAAGATGTTTCCCCAAGTCAAATTACTGACCAGTTCTTAAATCTCAACAGAATTATCCTCGGTTGAATTACAGACAAGGTCCTTAATCTCGACGAAGTTCCTCCATTGAATTACAGACGGTTCCTAAATCTTGGCAGAGAAGTTTTCTCAGTTGAATTACAGACGAGTTCTTAAATCTCGAAGAAGATGTTTCCCCCCCAGTTGAATTTCGGACAAGTTCTTAAAACTCATCAGAGACGGTCTCTCAGCTGAGGTACAGGCAAGTTCCTAAATCTCAACAAAATTAGACTTCCCCAGCGGAATCTTCTATAACAACAGGTATACGAGCCCTCGCTAAGGAATCTCTTATGCGATCGACACTCCTCCAAATGGCATCTGTAAGCCCATTCCCGACATCATAAGGCTGATACCACTTCATGCGAGTGCAAATTTCTGGGCACTCTAGTGTTCAATCACCTTCCACCTTCGGATCACGAAAGGCATGAAAACCAATCTACATCCTCAGGTTTAAGAAGATTGAACATGGGCAGCTGTTGTACTCTAAAATTTTCCCTCCCATATTTCTCAAAACATTGCAAGAAAATCTTCAAATAGCTCAAGGTAGCTCAAGAGTTGGTCAGACAAGCTATCTCCTAAGGCAGTCTACCCCAAATTAGGCTTTTGTGTTGCATCAAGATCCTTGAGTCCAAATGACCTCAAGTGCTCACCAATGTCCTAATATGTTCTCAAGATCATCCATGTCAAGTTTCAAGCCTTGCAGAGGAAGTTTGCTCAGTCAATTGCTCAAAGGTCCAAAAATTGATTGTGCTAGGGCAAAAGTCAAATGTGACCTACAAACAGTCAAACTTCAAGATTTTTTGTCAACATTCTCATTTTTAAGTATATTTAATCATTTGATCAAGGGTTGATCATGATTCATCAAGGATTGCTCAAAATTCATCAAGATTCAGAAGTTGCTAAATTAGGGTTTTGTAGGAAAAGTCAACTCAACTTTCTCATACTTTATGAGAAATGACCCATCCAAAGCTCATTTTGAAAACGATGCAATTCCCTACAATCCATCTTCATACCCCAAGTTAAAAATATGCACTCACAAGAAGTTATGAATTTGGACATTATAGGTCATTTTTAAAAGTCAACAAAAATACCTTTTTTGTCAAAGCTTCTAACTTGAGCATGGAATATCTAAATGATATGACACAAAAAGGGTTGGTTAGAGGACATCTCAATCTTTCTAAAAACTCTAAGAACACTTCCAAAAGTTCAAAATTGAAGAAGATATGCATTGTTGAAGTTGGACCTTTTTGCAAAATTGCCAAAAGACAACTATCCCCAAAACTTCAAATTTTGCCAAATGGGCCCATTCTTTTTCACTTGATTTGAGTTTGCATTGTTGCCCACGTGCCCTAGCTTCATCCATGTGTCCATATCACATTTTTATTATTTAATTTGATTTTTATTTGAATTAATTCATTTTAAATCAAATAAAATCATATAAAATCTAAAGCATTGATAACACATGATTTTTTGGCTATTTCAGGCTCCAAATACAGCTATTATTTGAATCAAATTCGTATCAAGGGCATTGTTTACAAAAAGATATGATTTGGATCAAATTTGGCAAGCTTGTAAAAGGAAATCAAATCAAATATCGAAACCTTAATGTGGAGAGATTTGGACCAAGTTTTCCACCCTAATCCAATACACAATACATAAACAAGCAGGAGGCACGAAAATAAGGGTTGGAGAACACTTATGGAGGCAGAGCAAAAACTGAAAAAATCACAAAAAAGTGGGAGATCGAAATCAACCCTAGAGGCATCTTCAGAGCTTGATATTGGTCCCAATTGATTCCTTGCAACGCACACAAGCTATCCCAATCAAAACCAGGCATTCTCATGCCCTTATACGCACTGTAAGTCCTTCGTAAAACCATCCTGTTCTTGTTTTTGATTCACATGATTCTGGCATCCATTGAGTGAAATAATTGTATATTTGTGATCACAAGAACATTTGCAGGCTTTTGGCATCATTTAATTTTATTTATCTGATTTGTATTGCAATCCACCATAGTTAGGGTTTTCTTGGAATTTTGGGAGTTTTTGTTTCAAGTAAAATTGAGACACATGATGGACATGGTTGTATCCAGGAGGATGAGACGAACACGACCATGTCCTTAGAAATCATTTTCATGGCCAGGAGGGGATTTTAGAACAAGGCTGCGCTTTTAGCTACAGATACAAATCCGCAGGTGAATTTACAGTGTTTAAGAGGACAGGGACGATGAGGTGTCCTCCGTCCACTGGGCTATTCAAAAGTTCCGCGTGTTTTTTTTTGTTTTTCTGGCCATTGACTTGTTTTTTTATATTATTATTTCTTTGTATTATTAATAACAAAACAACAACATGCTTCAGTGGTTGCCACATAGGCCATAAAAGACCCAAAGGCTGGAGGTCAGGGGTTCGAGCCCTGCCTCCAGCAATTTGTGTTTTCTCATTATTTTTCAGGTTATCACATGCGCGCAGGGGCCAGATCCATACCATATTCCCTCATCAATCCACATGCCAGATGGCCAGATGGCCAGATCTGGTGGTCAAGCCTTAAGGATGCATGATAGTGCTAGTCAATGCGTGTGTACCAAATCCCAAAGGGTCAAACGAGCCAGCACTATTGGGCCTACAAAAATGACTTTCAGCACCTCCAAAAAAAAGGCCCATCTCTTTCTTTTCATTATATTTTCTCTTTTTAATTTAGTTATTTTATTTAATTTCAATTAATTACTAACCAATCTATTTTTTCCTTTTATAAAACAAAATCATAAAAATACTTTTTTTATCCAATCAAATTTTAAAACTTTTATTTTTATTAATAAACTCATTAATTAATTAGGATATTAATCAGGAAATTATTTTATTTTTGTAAATAAATAAAATTAATTAGACTTAATTAGGTTTTAACTACTAATTTAATAATTTTATTTTCTTTCTTAAAATAACAAAAACCCAAAAATATGTCATTATTTATAATTTATTTATTTAATTTTAATTTAGTATTTAATTTAGGAGTAATTTCTTTTCTTAAAATAAAAACAACAAAACACAAAAAATATTGTTCTTTCAAAATGGTCAAAACCCTAATGTTAGATCCGATTTAATTTCGCGTCGCGCTTTATTTTTCTTTATCCAATTATGTATCTGCTTACGGATTGTAATAGATAATTAGGACATTTTATTTATTTACCGCTTTATTTTATTTTATTCAAAGGGTTGCTTTTGGCGATGTAAATACCCGACGCCTTGTAAATTAATTTCCGCACTTTTAATTCTGCAAATTATATAACTGCTAGATGTTTGATAATAGGGTTTGCATGACAAGACTGAATGCCTAATCTTAAAATCAAATTAGATCACCCTTAACATGTGCAAATATAAAAATAACTGAAAACGACACACTCACACATGCGCACTCTTAGGGTACACCCCACTTGGTTGCCTTCGTACACGGTCATTGAGTATAGGTCGTTTTAGAGGTCGCCCTCTTGTCTAAAAGATCATAGTTTCCTCGAAACGGTTGCCTCGAATATTGTTGCCTCAAACAAATGATCTAAGACATTAGGTTTACCTCTAAGGCGTCCTAACATTGCTTTGGTGACCGTATGTCCCTCATTCGAATTGACCCTTAAACTCCAACGACGGTGCTACCTACTCATTAATAGTGGGATGGCATTGTCTAAAGGAAATTAGCATAGAACGATTCTTTTTTCGAGTAGGTAGATAGATCTTAGATACTTGCTCATCCAAAAATAAAACTTTTTCACACTTACACTCATATTCAAACAAAGTTTTCAAAACACTTCATTACACTCTTGAGGACAGAAGCAAGAGTTAAATCGAAGTTTAAAATAAAAACTTTTTCAAATCCACAAGCACAAAGAAAACAATTTTGAAAACAATTGAGCAAGTACCTAAGAGCCCGTAGATAACTATGGATAGAAAGGGTGCTAATACCTTCCCTTTCTATAATCTACCCCCGTACTCAGAGATAATCTCGAAAAAGGAATTTTTCTGTGTTTTTTTCCTTTCCTTGTTGGATAAAATAAAAGTTGGTGGCGACTCTTGCTTACCGCGACATTTTGCAAAAACAAACGCAAAACTCAAACCAATGTTCCAAAAAAAACAATCAATTCTTCCCACCGTATCACACTCTCTTTCATGATTTGATTCACAAAGAGATTGAGGTTTATGTAGACGATATGATTGTTAAATCTGACACGGAAGAGGAACATCTTGTTCATCTGGAAATGTTGTTCGAGAGACTGAGGCAGTTCTTGCTATGGTTGAACCCGAATAAGTGCACCTTCGGGGTGAGATCTGGCAAGCTGTTGGGTTTTATTATAAGTGAGAAAGGTATCGAGGTGGACCCGGCCAAGGTAAAAGCGATACAGGAAATGCCTGAGTCAAGGACAGAGAAGGAAGTACGTGGTTTCTTGGGAAGGTTAAACTACATTTCTAGATTTATTTCTCATCTCACAGCCACCTGTGAACCTTTATTCAAGTTATTGAAGAAAAGGCAGACAGTGAAATGGAATGAGGATTGTCAGAAGGCCTTTGACAAAATAAGGGAGCATTTGCAGGAACCTCTGATACTCATGCCTCCAGTGGAAGGAAGGCCACTAATCATGTATCTAACTGTGTTGGAGAGCTCAATGGGTTGTGTCCTCGGTCAACATGACGAGACAGAGAAGAAAGAGCAGACTATTTACTACTTGAGTAAGAAGTTTATCGGAATGCGAGTCGAGGTACTCATTGTTGGAAAAGACTTGTTGTGCGCTTTCCTGGGCCGCCAAACGTTTGAGGAAATACATGTTAACTCACACCACCTACTTGATATCTAAAATGGATCCAATCAAGTACATTTTTGAGAAGCCAGCTCTTACAGGTAGGGTAGCCCGTTGGCAGATGATACTCACCGAATATGATATCGAATACACTACCCAAAAAGCAATTAAGGGTAATGTACTGGCCGACCATCTTGCTCATCAGCCCTTGAACGATTATGAACCGATGAAGTTTGACTTTCTAGATGAGGAAATTGTGTATATTCGGGATTGTAATATGCCAGATCCAGACGAAGGACCCGAGCCAGGATCACGTTGGATGCTTGTTTTTGACGGTGCCTCTAATGCCATGGGCAACGGTGTCGGAGCAATTATCACTTCCCCTGAGGGATACCACATTCCTTTCACCGCTCGTATTTGTTTCAATTGCACTAACAACATGGCCAAATATGAGGCTTGAATTTATGGCATTGAAGCGGCAATCGACCTGCGCATCAAAATTTTGAAAGTTTACGGGGATTCCAATCTTGTTATCAGCCAGATTAATGGAGATTGGGAGACTCGCCATCAGAACCCGATTCCCTATCATGAGCATGTTATGAAGTTTATTCTGTACTTCGAGGAGATCTCGAGCATATTCCTAGTGAAGAAAACAATCTAGCTGATGCACTGGCAACTTTGTCCTCCATGTTCAAGGTTAAGTGGGCCAATGAGGCACCTTCCATTACCATCAGAAGTTTGAGTGAGCCAGCTTTCTATTTTGAGGCTAGTTTGGAATCAGATGGTAATCTTTGGTTTTATGATGTTAAACGATATCTTGAAACACAAGAGTACCCTAAAGACGCATCCTTCACAGATAAGAAGTTCTTGAGAAGATTTTCAGCCAAGTTCTTTCTCAGTGGTGGTGTGTTGTATAGAAGGCATCATGACGATTTACTGCTCAGATGTGTTGACAAGAAAGAATAAGCTAGAATCATTGAGGATATACACGAAGGTGATTTCGGGACCCATTCCAACAAGCATACCATGGCCAAAAAGTTTTTGCGAGCAGGTTATTATTGGTCCACCATGGAGACTGACTGTTACAATCATGCACATGTTTGCCACAAATGTCAAGTCTATGCTGATAAAGTGCATGTGCCGCCAGTACCTTTGAATGTATTGACTTCCCCTTGGCCGTTCGCAATGTGGGGAATTGATATGATCGGAAAAATTAAACCGACTGCATCCAACGGGCACCGTTTCATTCTAGTTGCCATCGATTATTTTACAAAATGGGTCGAAGCTGCATCCTATGCCAATGTCACCAAGCAGGAGGTACTCGGTTCATTAAGCATAATATTATCTGTCTCTACGGAGTGCCTGAGAAGATCATTACCGATAATGGGTCTAATTTGTTCAACAAAATGATGAAGGAGCTTTGCGAGTCCTTCAAAATCAAGCATCATAACTCTTCCCCGTACCGACCAAAGATGAATGACGTTGTTGAAGCGGCCAATAAGAATATCAAGAAAATCACGCAGAAGATGGTGGT
This sequence comes from Vicia faba, assembly GCA_948472305.1. Lineage (NCBI taxonomy): Eukaryota > Viridiplantae > Streptophyta > Magnoliopsida > Fabales > Fabaceae > Vicia > Vicia faba. The sequence continues at coordinate 84,794,478 of OX451737.1, read as the reverse complement.
AACCTATAAAGATTGGCATGAGATGCTGCCTTTTGCTTTGCATGGTTATCGCACCACTGTGCGTACTTCGACTGGGGAAAACCCATTTTCATTGGTTTACAGCATGGAAGCAGTATTGCCGGTAGAAGTCGAGATTCCTTCTCTTAGGATCATGAGGGATGTTGAGTTGGATGAAAGTAAATGGGTACAAAATCGGCTGGATCAGTTGGAACTTATTGACAAGAACAGGTTGACGACTGTATGTCATTGTCAGGTATATCAACAAAGGATGAGGAAGGCTTTTGATAAGAGGGTACGACCTTAGTGCTACAAGCCAGGTGACCTTGTGCTAAAGAGGATAATTCTCCCCCATGGAGATCCCAGGGGAAAGTGGGTTCTGACTTATGAAGGACCTTTCATGGTCAGAAAAGTTTTCTCTAGAGGAGAGATGATGCTCACGAATATGGATGGAGAGTACTTCCCTCTCCCTGTAAATGTTGACGTAGTTAAAAAATACTTTGCATAAAAAATAAAAAAACCCGCTAAACTGAAAACCCGAAAGGGCGGTTTAGGCAAAGAGAGGGTGTCCTGGTGAATCGAAAACCCGAGAGGGCGATTTAGGAAAAAGTTAAGGGACTTAAAGAAAATGACTACACTTAGCATGAGGCCCTTTGTTTCTTTCCTTCGTTCCGTCACCTGGCATAAGTTCGAAGCTAATCCAAGAACGATCTATCTAAAAGTAGGAAGCGTGAGAGTCATAAAAGTCATAGCAGAATCGGGACTCGATGGATATTCACATTTACATTGCCATTTGTAAACACTTGTTCGTTCTAATTTTGTAATTTCTTGCTTCCATTTGTAAATGCCTTTTTCATAGGCTGATTTCTCAAAATCAATATAATATCTTCTTTCAAGTATATGTATATGTTTCTTTTCCCCCTTTTTACTATTTTGTTCGCAAAAACGTCCAATATTTTTGATAAGCATGTGCATATAAACTTCGTGGGCCTTACACGGAAATGATAATCTAAGTCATGTTTGGTTGATCGCTTGAAATACGGATAACAAACACAACTACTATTGTGCAAGGGGCATGTTTGTTTCTCTGGCTGATAGGATTCTTATTCACTCTATTGGAGAATGTCTTGCCATTTTGTTTCACCGCTCTGTGCTGTTGGTAAAGGTCATGGGTCAGGGTAATATCAAGATTACAGCAGGTCGATGAGATCGGCGAACCTAGTTGGAGATATTTCTTCCCCATAATGACTTTTATTACGTTTCTTTGCTGCACTTTCATGTGTTATCTTGATTGATTGTTTTAAGCATTGTCTGCATATAGGATTTTGTTTATAGCCGAATGTCAGTCATGATGCGTTGAATACTTTTTGCCTTAAAAAAAAGAAGAAAGAAGAAGATTGTTTTATTTTACTTAATCCATCCAGTATCACTCTTTAATCATTTTTCGGGCATTTTGATACCAACTGTGCCAATTCTTTTGCTTAGCCAAGAGTTTGGAGGAAGGAGTTTAGCCAAAAATGATGACTGTAATGGTATGCTTTTGAGTAGAACCCCATTGATGATGTACAGACATTGTTTTAATCCCCAAACACCGGAGATATAAGGGAGTTTGACCCTCGTTAACCCCTTTGAGCCTTTGAAGTAGGAGTTTCTTTTCCGTTCAAAGAAAAAACCTTATTTTTTTAACCAGGGACAAGGTAGATATTCAGTTAATTTGCTCAAGCATTCAAATTTCAGAAGGATTATCCTATCCGAGGGTCACCACATTTTATCTCTCGCATCATGAGATCAGAAAAATGTCTAAAACACGATGTTCATTTCCTCGCAAAGTCCTGAGGTCGAGATCGAATCAAAACAATAATGGCTATCCCTCGCTGACCAAGGAGTGAGGCATTTGTTTTCTTCAAAAAAAAAAAGAAGAAAAAAAAGAGTTCAAAGACCTAAAGTCACATTGACTTGTTCGAAGTGGAAAGTATGAATAAGAAATAAGCAGAAAGCCCTGCTAAGTCGAAACTTGAAAACAAGTCGCTTAGGAAAAAGTTAGGGCATCCTGCTGGACTCCCAAAATTGAATTTCAAAAGATTTTGTCCAGGCAAAAGTTAGGGAAAAGAGAGCCTAAAAGGCCAAAAAAAATATTATTCAATAAAATTATCATCAAAAGAAGAGGAACAGCAATATCAAAAACAAAAGCAGCAGAAGTTAAGTGACAATCATGTTGGAAGATTTGTCGTGATCACTCAACCCTTACAAATCCTTTTGAAAGATGAATGCTTGTGATAAGTTAGCTGAACTTAGGACAGGAGAATATCATGAAGGGGGTGGGAACCAAATAACTTGAGCCTTAAAAAACTTTTTTTTCTAAAAAACCCTCGAACCAGGCCACGTTACAACCTTTAAAAGTCCTAACTGAAACAAGGGTTTAATTCGAAAGCATACTACATCAGGATAGCGTTTCCTAAATTCCAAAATATGTGTCACATATCCATGTTGGTATCTTATCACCCGCATTTTGACTCATTTTTCTAAAAAATAAGGGAGGGAGAAAATTTTTGAAATTTTTTGCACTCTAGCCAGTGATTCATTCACAACAGAGATGCGACACTTTGTTAGGATTTTCGACTTTAAGGCTTAAATAATCATCGCATCAGGTCTGTCATTCCCAAAATAAACATCTTCCTGCATGCAAAACATTTGTTTGACATCAAAAAGAGTTTACACGTTGAACACCTGTAAAGAGTTTAATGATTGTCAAGAAGGGAATATTTGACTTTCTTCGGCTAGACAGAGCCCATGCATGAATAGGACTTTACCTATTCTCCAGTGAAGTTTCGTTTCCCCAGTGAAGTTTCATTTCTGCAGCAAAGTTTTGTTGCCCCAGGAATCTTCTTTCAAAAGCTTCATTCCGAGACTTCAAGTTTGGATATGTTGCACATCCCTAGTGGAGTCGTTTGAATGGGAACTCACATTCTGAAGAAGTTTTAACTCACCAACAGAATTGCCAACAGAGATCTCTCGCCTTGACCTCTCATTTCCCAGTCGGTCTATTGACTGGGACATCCTTATGTTAAGATCTTTCCTTATCCCCAGTAAGGTCGATACTGTGTGACTATCTGCATGATCCGTCCATGGTTGTATTCCAAAAATCTCCCTCCAACCAGAATCTTCAACATAGTTCTGTCTCCCCGGTGAAGCCCTGTCTTCTCAGCAAAATTTTTGTTTCCCCAACAAAGGTTTTCACCCCTCACGTTAGGATTTTTGTCTTGGTGTCATCCTCAACACAGACGCGCGCTGTCTTTTCTAGAGATTGCAGCCTTGCCCTGATCTTCTCCCTCAATGTCTAATCTTCTCTAGAAGATACAGTGTCGATCTGATCTTCTCTGGGAGTTTGCAATTTATTTTTGCAGCTCCCCTCAGTGTTTGTGGATCGTTTCTTCTAGTTGCTCGGTTGTTATTCCCCGCAAAGCTTCCTCTCTTCGGGGTTCTCTCTCTAGTGGTTCCCCGTATTTTCTCCTCTCCTTTGGATTTTGCAATTTATTTTTGCAAGTCTTGTCAAATTTTGACTTCTTGGTTATTGGTTTCTCAATTGGCCATTCCCCAGTGAACTTTTAAACATGCATCATTACATTGCATCTACCAAAACATGTAGCATTCTCGTTATATGGAGCATTGCGCTATATAAAAAGAATTCAAACATGCATCGGAACATAAGCCATTATATTTCTATTATCCCCAGTGTTTTTTCTAATACTTTGGATTAAATCCCCAGCGAGGTCTTCGTCCTCATTATCTCGGTTTCATTCCATACCAAAATCCTTTTGACGTCAATCATTTGATTGTTTGAGTGTCAACTCTTAACTGTAGTTCAGTTTCGCCCTGACGCGATCTTCTCGGGTTTAGTCTTCACTAACCTCTCTGGTTCATTCCAATGTCTATTGATGCATCTTTCGAATACCAGTTTCGTCCTGATATTCGCTTTCAGCAGGTTTTTAGGTGTATGGCCCAATCTCCTTACTTTGGGTCAAGTTTCTCCTTGTCGCTTGTGCATGAAATCCAGTTTCGTCCTGGTACTCATCTAGTTTAGTTTTGCCTAACTAGTTATTGAGTCGAGTTTCGTCTCGTCTTTGCTTTCATACCTTGGACCCTTTGACGGTGTTCGTTTATTGAGTGCAGTGTTTGTACTGCGTCCATGGATTGAAATCGGTCGCATTTGTTTCTTGGATTATTTTATCAATTTTCGTCATTGTTTATCCGTTGATCTGAGACCAGCAGGTTCTCTGAGAAACATGCACTCTCATCACTTTGCTATGGGTCGAGTTTCGCCTCGTTACCCATGCGTGAAATCTGGTTTCATCCTGGTACTCATCTAGTTTAATTTCGTATAACTGGTTATTAAGTCGAGTTTCGTCTCCCTTTTGTTCCTCATTTCTGAGATTCTTGCAGTTCCTTCATACTGTCTATCTTAGTTGAGATTAGCAAGTGCTCCTAGAATCAAGCACTGTAGCCACTTTTGCTTTGGGTCGAGTTCAGAGTTTCGCCTCCTCTCCCGCGTACGCTTTCTTTTCCAGAGCTTAGTTTCGCCTATACTCTGGTTTGAGTTTTATATCACCCTTTTTGAAGCCCAGTTTTTCCCTGGCACATTTGTCCAAAAGTTTAGTTGCGTCTACTCTTTTTTTTATAATTCTATTTCAACCTGCGTTCCAGTTTCATCCTGGCGCATGTCTTGGGGGGGGGGGGTCCTGATTCTTTCTTCTTTCTTCTTTAAGAGTTTAAATTTTTGGGTTCTTTTGTATTCAATCATCTTCAACCCTGAACGCTTGAAAGTTGTCACTTTCCTCACTTATCATGTTGAAGATATTTGAATAGGGGCAGTTGTTGCACCCTAAAATTTACTCTCTTGATTTAGGCTCATGTTTCATTATGAACATCATATTGCTTTGCATGCATACATTGTGATAGGGTCAAAGTACTTTGGTTATCAAGTCTTCCTCAAGCTTTGAAGGTTGTTTGCATTGACAAGTTGCTCAAGTAGAATCTTATCATCTAAACCTCTGGATCTTTCAAGCTCAAAAGTTATTGCATATCTTAAGATGTTTTATCCATTCGTTTGGATCATCAGAGGATTAAAGTTTGTGTTTGATTATAAGGAAGAGTCACTCTCTTGATTCACCAGTTAAATTAAGGTTTTTTTGATCAAGGCTATTAATCAATGTACAAGTCTTGATTTGGAAGCTACAACATCTCATTGGTATTTGGAAAGTCTTTGTACAAGAAATTGGCCAAGATGTCCAGAGGATTTGAAGTTTTGAAGATGGTTCATCAGTCTCCTAAGATGTTAACCAAAATTAGGGTTTGACCCAAGTTGAGGTAATTGAGGTCTAGATGAGCCAATTCATGAAGCATCACTATCTTATCGTCATTGGAATCAAATTTGATCAAGGAATCTCTCATGATATGCCGTGGAATTAGGGTTTTGAAGCTTGATCAGCTATCTCCTAGTACATGGCACAAAACTAGGGCTTTGGTTTTAATCAGGATTTCTCTGACTTTTTCACCCAAACTTGTTTCCATGGTTCACCACATGTTATTAAGCATTTAGGATTGAAATATTGAGGTTCAATTTGGATTGGAATTGGTTCAATTGATCAAAAGGGGCAAATTGGTCATTTTGACCAAAGTCAATGAAATCAGGAGTTGACCAAGTTGGACTTTTGGTCAACCTTTAATTTAAGCATCCTCTTTTTATATCCCATACCTAAATTCATCTTGGAATCATGAGAAAGGATGAATTTGAGTGTAACTTGTTCAAGAAGTAACTTAAATTTTGGAAAAAAATATAAGTGCCAAGATGACTTATTTTGGGCAAGCCATGCGCGTAATTTCATCAAACACTTGGCATGCCATTTTGTGGAACCAATTTCTGGTGATTCAAGCTTCAATTTGTAAAATTAAAAAGAGGATTTTGTAGTCTCCCATGAGAGCCTCCCTTTGAACTTTGAATCATTTAGTTTGGCCAAGAATTGAGTAGGTTGTGATGTTCCAAAATTGGTGTTTCAAAGTTGGCCTCATGCACACCATGCATGCCCATGCACGCGTGCGGACCAGGCCGACCAAATTGCATTTTTGCCTCAAGTTTGCAACACCATTTCTCCATCAAGTTTGCATCAATTGGGAAAATTCAAATCCCTAAGATGTTCTACATATTGAAGGCTCTTGAAAGGCCCCTCAAGCATCCAAAACGCACAAAGGGATTTCAAATGGCCTAAGCATAAAGTCAGCTAGCCAGATTTTTGGAAAACCATGCCCATGTTGCATATTTTTGCATAAATTCAGATTTGTTTGTTGTCAACGTAGCCAACTCACTAAATGCACTTGTTTTGCTCACAATATCACTCAACATGACATCACCAAAATGACCTCTAAGTTGGGCATAAGTAGAAACAAAACGCACCACCATTTGGACACTTTTCTTTTTTCTGTTTTTGCAAATTCTGCTTCTAACGGCCTTGAGCTTCCCAAAGACCCTTCTACCCTCAGAAATCACTCTATATTAGCCACATTTCATTCCCTTTTGAGAAAGAGGCATTCATTTCTCTCAAGAAATCAGAAACTGCAATCTCTCTCTCTCTCAAAAAATTTCTACTTAGAAGCTTCTTTATCCTCCATTCCAGAGCTCGATTCATGATCATTTTCACTTCATTGGAGCATTAGAAGTAAGGGACAAGAGTTTTCGCTTTGTTTCAGAGGCCATAGTTGAGTTTATTTCTCAACTCGAAAGGTAATTTTCAGATCTTGATTCTCCATAATTTTGCTTGATTCATGAGATTTAAAGCTTGTAATCATGTTCATAGCTGGCCAGATCTTACATCTGATGTATAAACTTGCTTGATTTTGAAGCATATGCGATTTGGTGAACTTCTGGTTTTTCAGGATTTAATGATTTTCTCAATTTTCTTGCTCTGATTTCTACTTCTATGGTTAATCATTTTGAATTTTGTAAAAAGCATGATGTAGTTGGTAGTTTGTACTTTGATTTGTGATTGGAATCATTGATTTTGGTGGAGAAATGAGTATGTACGATGGACCTGAATATGAGCCCTAGAACTGAAAAACGCGCGTTTTGAATTGATCGGGAAGTTGAAGATGAAGTGAGGTGGCGCACTGTGATTGGCCTATTTCAAATTATCATGCATTTTTCATATTTTTATTTTAATTGATTTTCTGATTTTTATTTCTTGATCAAAACAATTTATAAAATTCTAAAAAACTTCTCACAAGTTCAAAATAATTTCCACTATCTTTTGAAATTTTATTGGAATTTTTTAGAACGTTTTGATTGGCTTAAAAATTATTGAATTTAAATAATTGTTTGTTTAAGGATTATTTTTGTTTTAATACTTCTTTGACCTAAAAAATTTCACAAAAATTATTTTGAGCTCATAAAATAATGTAAAAATTGTTTCAGATTTTGGTTTAGCATTTTTTCTATTTTTGATTAGAAATTTAATTTCAAAATTTAATTTGAAATATTTGTTTGTTTGATTTTTGTTTTAATACTTCCATTGATTCAAAAATTCTAAAAAAAAATCATGCAAGCTTCCCTTTAATCATAGAACCTGAATATTTTTTATTTAATATTTCCATTAATTCAAAAATTCCAAAAAAAATCAGGAATGCATGTTTTTAGTTCTAATATTTGAATATAATTTTGGTTGGGCAATTTTCCTGATTTTGTTTAAAATTTCATGTTGAGATGTGATTATTAAACTAATTGATTAATTGTGTGAATTTAATTTTTATATTGGACTTTTCTTTAATTCAAAAAATGTGAAAAAAATTTTTTTCTTACTTTTAGGGTCTCCTTATGTTTTTCATCATCTTGATTTGGTTTGTTTGGATTTTTATCTTACTTAATCAATATTTAAGATTAAAAGACAAAAATTAGGATTTTGTTGCTTATGGTGCAAGTTTCTTTTTCAAAACCCTTATGCCTTGGATTTTTATTGGAATTCAAGTCTTGATTATGGTTCATGAATGTGTTGGGAATTTTAAAACCATTTTTCTTGAACTGTTTGACTTGGTTTGACATTTTTCCACAAATTATTTTGAAAACTTGTCTAGTTTGGTAGTTTTTGCCAACTAGTCTTGAACTTTGGGCCTCATTTGATCCACTCCTCAATCATTCATGAACATAAGGCTTGCTTTCTGACTTCTACACACTTCAAAGATGTTAAGATATTTTTGGTTTGAATTATGGATCCTTGTTTCTATTTTTGATGTATTTTTGAAGTGAAGGTACCCAATTAATATTACATATCTTGTTGCAATTTGTTTGATGGCCAATGAACTTGAGTGAGGCCTATAATTGGGCACCTAATGATCATATTGATTCTTATTATCCATGACAGCCCAAGTTATTTCACCTAGTTCCTCATGTTTGAATGTTTGAACCTTTAAATGCACTATGTGGGATCCATCTTCTAGTGTGTTTGTGAGTTGTGGTTGATTTAATTGTACATGATTGAAATGTGTTTGCCCATGACCTCCATGGTCTTTAATTGTATTCTTTTCAAGATCCCTTGATCCTTGATTGATATTCATTTGTCAACTCAACATAGTGATAGAAAGGAGCAACATTCCTCTGATTCTTTTGACCAAATTGTGCATATGAATGTTTCCTCTTGTATATCATGTCTAGTGTTTGATAATTGTTATCATGTTGTTCTCACTTCATCATGTTGCATCCATCCCTTATGTGAGTCATCATTCACCTTGTGGAATACTAACTTGGTTGTTGAATGTGCGAGGTTCTTTGAGAAAGTTTCCACTTTTGGCTTGAGGCTAATGTGTTTCACTTTATTTGTGGAACACAACTTATTATACTGGAACATCTATTGTATTTGGCATGTTTAATATTCCATGCAAGATATATACATGAGATTGTGAATGCTATACATTGCCCATGAGATCTGTTCATATCTGATAATCTCATTACTTACATCCTTATGGGGTAATTTCTAACTTGATTTGTCTACTAATGCCAGCTTGCTTGAAGTTCTCTGGGTTTCTTTTATTCTTTCTCAGTTGCTACAGATAGTTATCCGTTTGGTATTGCACTATCTCCTTTCTTCCATTCTCAGTTTGCATAGTTCTCTGATAGCATGATGGGACCTCTGTTGTGGATATATGTCAGGAGGCCCTCTGGTTTTTGTCTAATACATGTGTTATGTTTGTTGTTGATCGATGAGTCACTCAATTTAGAAATTGAGATCACGACTTCGCTCTCATTGCATGTTCCCTATAGGATGTTTATTGCTTTTCTTCTTTAATTATTGATCGATGAGCCACTCAATTTAGAAATTGAGATCACGACTTCCCTCTTATTGCATGTTCCCTATAGGATGTTTATTGCTTTTCTTCTTTAATTGTTGATTGATGAGTCACTCAATTTAGAAATTGAGATCATGACTTCGCTCTCATTGCATGTTCCCTATAGGATGTTTATTGCTTTTCTTCTTTAATTTTTGATCAATGAGTCACTCAATTTAGAAATTGAGATCACGACTTCGCTCTCATTGCATGTTCCCTATAGGATAGTTTCGTTAAGCTTCCTTTAGCATGTTAGTTAAGGTAGGGTTTTCCTTTGTCCTCAACCTTAGGGTCAACCACTGTATGATAACACTAGAGATAGTACTAGGTTAGTTTCCCTTAGTTGTTTTCCCTTTCTATGCATTCTGCATCTTAAAACAAAAATTTGTTTCTTGGAAAATCATAAGACATTTCTAATGAAATCAAACCCTTCTTCAAAGTTAAATATACAAACCAATCTTACTTTGTCTGTGTTATCTTTTAGCCGGTGTTTCGCCATCGCACATTTGTTTAAATCCGATGTTTCGCCATCGCACATGTTTGTTATCCTACTTTGATTCTCAATATCATTGTTAGGTGTGATGTTTCGTCATCCTTTTTATTGATGTTTTGCCATCCTTACCATGCCATGCTACCTTGTTATCTTTTAGCCGGTGTTTCTCCATCGCACATTTGTTTGAAGCCGATGTTTTTCCATCGCACATGTTTGTTATCCTACTTTGATTCCTAATATCATTGTTAGGTGTGATGTTATGTCATCCGTTTTATTGATGTTTCGTCATCTTTGCCATGATATCTTATTATCTTTTAGCCGATGTCTTGCCATCGCACATTTGTTTGGAGCCGATGTTTCTCCATCGCACGTGTTTGTTATCCTACTTTGATTCCCAATGTCATTGTTAGGTGTGATGTTTTGCCATCCGTTTTATTGATGTTTAGTCATCTTTGCCATGATATCTTATTACCTTTTAGCCAATGTTTCGCCATTGCACATTTTTTTGAAGCCGATGTTTCGCCATTGCATCTGTTTGTTATCCTGCTTTGATTCTCAATATCATTGTTAGGTGTGATGTTTTGTCATCCGTTTTATCATTTGATGTTTCTCCATCTTTGACATGTTACCTTGTTATTATTTAGTCGATGTTTGACCATCTCATTTCTTTGTTGTTTTATTCGATGTTTTGCCATCTTGATTGTTTTTGTTTGTCTTAACTAAAAAACACAAACCAACCAAAATATATGAGCCGAACTACGGCTGCTCTGATTCCTTAAAAGGGATACGTAGGAATTGGGGTAGGGCCCGGTCAAGCACAAATTTTTATTTTCCCTACATTATTTTCTTTTTTCTTTCGCATGCATTCCCTTTTCAGTTTTAAGCCATAGACATAGGATTTGACCACACCCATTAGATTAGACAACAAGAGTGGATATCGTAGAGTACTACGGGAGTGTGGTGTGCTAATACCTTCCCCTCGCGTAACTGACTCCCTTACCCGATCTCTCGGTCGAAAGACCGTGATTTCTCCCTCTTCAGGTTTTCTCGATGTTTACCTTTCCCTTTCGGCAGGATAAAAGACGTTCGGTGGCGACTTCATTGATGTTTCACTACATCCAGGTGACAGGTTCCGGCCGCGTTGTTTCAAGACTCCTTAGAACCCGAGTACTATTTCTAGGACAGGTTTGAAACCAACTAAACTTCAAGAGGGTATTTACCTATAAACCCCGTGCAAGCCTAAACCTAATGTCTTGTGTTCTTTGCTTTTGTGTGATTAATTTTCTTAAACATGACATCGTGTATCATAAACATTCATTCTTCATTACACTAACCATTTCAAGGATTAGGGGAATTTATCTTTGTTCATTTTTGCAGATCATGGCTCCCGCTTGTAGAAACACCATCCGAATCATCTTTGTGAGAATACCTCTTCAACTCAAAGAGCTAGTATCCAGAGTTTCTGAGACTTCTTCATTCACCAAGAACTATTGTCTACTCCTCAATTTGGTTACCTCAGGTTTTGATGAAAAGATGATGAGTGTTCTCTTTCAGTTCTTTGACCCTAAGCATCATTACTTCACTTTTTTAGACTATTAATCGGTACCCACCATGGAAGAGTTCTCTCAGATATTGGGTATACCTGTTTTTGATCAGTTGTCTTTCACCAGCTTGGAAGAAGATCCGAAGCTAGAGGTCATGCAACAGATTTACACCTGAAACGGTCCGAAGTTGTATCCAACTGGGAAATAAGAAGAGGAGTTAATGGTTTTCTAGCCAAGTTCCTAATAGAGATTCCTCAGATGTTATGGGATGATTTGAACTTCCAGGATTTTGAGGAGGTCTTGGCCCTTCTCATCTATGGGTTAGTATTGTTCCCTAATCGGGACATGCTCATAGATGTGAATGCTATCAAGGTCTTCCTTTCTCGCAACCCTGTGCCCACTTTACTCGAAGATGTCTTGCATACCTTCCACACTCGTACCACAAAGAAAAGAGGGATCCTTATGTGCTGCGTGCCATTGCTTTTGAGGTGGTTTATTTCTCACCTCCCTAAAATAGTACTAAAGAATGAAGAAGGTTTGGATTGGTCGCAAAGGATAATGTCACTTTCTCACACAGATATTCTTTGGTATTCCCGATCTATGGGAGATATTTCTATTATTGATCGTTGCAGGGAATTCCCTAATGTCCCACTACATGGAATTAGGGGAGGCATAACCTGTAACCCTTCTCTAGCTCTGACAATTTGGTTACGCTCAAAGGGATGGTCCTCACGAGATGCTTATCCAGGGCATTGTGTTTAACTATGAGGATGATGTTCAAGGGTATCGCCAGAGGTTCATACGAGCTTGGGGCATGGTAAACAGATTTGACGTCAAGACTTTGGGGCCGAAGGCTTCCATTCCTTTAGAACCTTATCTCCAATGGGTACGAGCTCGTGCTCAGAATCTTATGATGCCGTATGTATCCATCTTACCAGTGATTGTGGAGCCCATTTCTGAAGGGGATATTCCCTATTCGGTACTTCATCCTGATATGCCCATTGATCTTGAGGAATTACAGAGATCCTAGATTCAGCAGAAGAAAGAAAGGGATACTTATAGAGATCATTTCTATGCCCATGAGAGGAAAGTTCTAGAGCTCACGAAGCAATTTCATGAGGAAATAAGCCTTAATGTCTATCTCGGCGCGAAGAGGAAGCTCTCATGGGAAACCTGGTTTTTTAAAGTTTTTTGAACCTTCAATTGAAACGCCTAAAAGGCAATTGTATTTTGAATTCTACTAATAAAATATTTGTTTCATTTTGGTTCGCAAATTTAAATTTCCCGAAATCCTTGAAATCATTGCATACACATGTCATATATATCATTGCATGAACAAGTTTCATATAAGGTTTTTCATCTTCTTCACTGTTTATTTCAGCCGTAAAGAAATTGCTCTCGAACAAACTGTGAAGGACTTACAGACTCATAACACACAATTCCAACAGATGATCATGGCTCTAGAAAAAGGGCAAGAGGAACTGAAAGCCTTGATTGTTAAAGACAAGACCAAGAAGCCAAGGAGGACAGTTGGTGTGGTAAATCTGGGAAGGAAATTCAAGGGACCGTTAAAGCAAGTGGCTGATCTAACATCTTCATCCAAAGAAGGAGATAACCATAAGGGTGAGACAAGAAAGGAAGACCCTAGTGTTGTACCCTAAAATTTGCCCTCTTATTTATCAAGAATCCCCTCACAAGATCTTCCACGACTCAAGTTTGTAGCACTGATACATCAATTTAGGTTTGGAATTGGTACAAGGGTAAAATGGTCAATTGCATGCTGAAAAGTCAAACTTTGACTTTTGGATCAAAATCAAGTTTCAAGAATCATATGTCATCAAGATATGTTGGAATATGAAATTGGTTTCATCAAGAAAATCAAAAGTAAAAATTACTTTGGAAAAGTCAAAATCTCAAATACTTAGAAATTTTTCTAAGTGTTTAGGAAATATGACAAGTTCAGAACTTCTGGCCAGATTTTAACCATGATGCAAGCTGATTTTAGAATAAATTCTGACACAAGAGTTGTAGATCTCAATGAGATCTAAAACATTTCCGAACAGAACTTCTCCTAGAAATGTTGGAATTTCAAGTTATAAATCTTCAGACACGTCCATGAAACTACAACACTTAGTAAATTCTGGGCATTTCCAAGATGGAATTTGGTCAGAACTTTTGGGCCAATATTAATGTAGGTTCAATCAGAATTTGCAAGAGTAATTCAAAGAAGATCTACAAAGCGTGTTACAAGATTTTTAGAAAGTCTGAGAACTCCTTCAGAACATGCTGGAGCAGGAAGATTCAAAGATCAGAAGTTGGATGTTCGTTCTAAGTTGCGCTGATGCTGAACTTATGGCCAAGAATTAAACTATGATGCATAATCTCATGATGCAGGATTTCTGATTTGATAAATCACATCATCATTTAATGCTCACAACCACTTTTGAATCTTTATCCAAAGGATTTCCCCACGTGTGACATTGTTGTCCTTGAAAAGAAAACTTTTGTACAAATATATGTTGGTCCCATTTATTTGCTTTTGCTTCCGAGGGTACTTTTCCTTAATTCTTGCTTACGAATCTAGCTTAGGCACGGCTAAAAGCTGATAACCACCTTACTTTGTGCCTTGAACCATACTTGTTTAAACTTGCTTCAAGAACAAGTCAGCGCCCTAACATATGATGGTTGTTCCCTTGACTTCTCCAAGCTACTAAATATTTGCCTATAAATTGAACTTCATTTGCAACTTTGAAAGGGTCGAAAATTGAAAAGAAAAAGCTTTGAAAACTTGCTAAAATTTCAAGGAATCAGAAACTGCAAACACGAATACAAAACTTGTTGGTTTTCTATTCTTGAATTTAAACTCCAATTTCCCTCAAGTGTTTCTTGACCAAATCATCCATACGCCATTCATAACCCAAGTTAAAGGATGTTCCAGTCTGCTGAGTATGTGAGGAAGCTGATCAGAACTTTACAAGCAATCAGAATCGGGCTCCAGCTCATAGAACATTTTCCAGGTGCAAGGTAAGCTTCTGCTAACCCTTATCATATCAATTAAGCATTGTGAGACTTGCATGTTTAAAATACAATGTACACATCCTGACTCTGATGCTGTACATATTATGAGGTTTCATGTATTTTCCTGCCTAAGTAGGAAGAATATCAGTTCAGAACTTCTTAAGGAAATTAGGATTAGCAGATACATGCTTATTTCTGATTCACAGTCCTAATATTTTTATGTTTCTGAAACCATGATGAAACCTTCCATAATTGCTATGTGTGCATTTTCTGTTTTGTTGAGAGATAACTAAGCTGCATATGCTCTGATTTGTATGGAGAAGGAGACGAAGTTCATCATCAGAACTTACTTTATGTTATATATTTACGTTTTTGCTTCTAATAACGGATGTACAGCCACCCCAGTGGTAGAAAGCGTGAGCATAAGACATTAGTGCTAAGGGTCCTGGGCTCTAACCCCATAAGGGTCTTTTTAGGTTTATTTATTGACATTTTTACCCATTTATCTTTCAGACGATACTCCTAGATCAAAACTTCTAGATATCCTCACCTAACATCATAATCACTTCACTCTCTCAAACAACCAGAATTTCTGATTTGCTAGAGATATGTGAACTTCTAGGTTCCCAACTACACTATAGCTTATGAACCCCTCAACCTCAGAACTTGGTGTACCCAGGCCCAGAACTTCTGACCCTCCACTTTCTCGCTAACATTTTCTCTTTTCCAGCGTATCAGAGTCAGAACTTTTGTTCCTTCACGTTTCAGCAATGTGCTGATTCTGAATCCCTTCTCTCTCTTTTATTTTATTTTAGCTTTTAAATAACCAAAAACACCAAAAATATTTCACATTCACATGTTTTGTTTTATTTCTTTGAGAACAAAAAAAGATCAAAATATTTTCTTAAGTAAATTTATTTCTTAACAAAAACAAAACAAGTCCATTTTACATATCTTGTATATTATTTCAATATGGTTGTAATAGATAATTAGGATTTTAATTTCTTGCAATCCCCGTTTGTAAATTTTTACACCCCATCCCCCTAATGTTTGTAATAGCTTAGTATTTTTATTTTCCGCAATTTAACGCTTTATATACAAATGCTAGTAATTAGGGTTTGTAGGGAAAGATTAAAACCAACAAATAGCAATCTCTAATCAAGACAAATCAAGCATGTAAACCAATACATTTGCACACTTGCACCATTAGGGTAAACCCACTTTGTTGCCTTATAAAATGGCCATATTATGCATGTGAGGTATCTTATCAAAAACAATCAAAAAATACAAGATCATAGTCCCTCGATGATGCTATCTAAGTTGCCTTTCAAATGATCTTAGTCCCTAAAAGAGAATGCTAAGATACCTTGCAACATTGCTAATCATATTTATACGATGACCCACGCCCTTCCCGCTTACATCCAAAGATAGGGTTACTTACCAAATAAATGGTAAGATAACAATGTCAAAGGAAAAGGAAATGAACATAAAATACTTTTGGGTAGGTAGATTGCTCCTAATTACTTGCTCCAATTTAAAACAAACATCCTTTCTATTTTCAAAAACAAACACCTACACTTTCAAAATCTTACAAACTTGAAAACATTTTCAAAAGATCAAACATCTTTGTATACATTCTTACGAACGAGAATCATTACAAAGATTGCCTAAACAATGGCCTATTTACAAAATACTTTCAAAAACCACACAAAGAACAATTTCAAACAAAAGCAAGTGATCTAGCAAGTAACTAAGAGCCCATGGAAAACCTTAGATGAAAAGGGTGCTAACACCTTCCCTTTTCATAATCTACCCCCTGAACTCAAGAAATAATCTCAAAGGTCTTTCCTGTGCTTTTTCACCTTTCCTTTTGGATAAAAGAAATGTAGGTGGCGACTCTTGCTAACCGCAACATTTGCAATCAAACGCAAAACCTTCAAGTCAGTTCTCCCACTGTATCACATCACTGGCGAATCTGCTGGGGAGTATTAACCTCAAAAGTGGGGTTACCTTAGGGCTAGATCACCTTTACTTGCTTTCTTTGTTTGACTTGTATGCTTTACATCTTGGTTCTTTGTTTGGGCTTGAATCCTCTACTCGGATTTGGGATACCTTATAGGTAAGTAGCAATACGTTGTGGAAACTGTGCGGGGTATACCGACATGGTCTAAGAAATAGCTACGTTAGTGTGACATATTTGTGGGTACCGGTAGCCCTTGAGTAGTCAAGGAGAATATTGGGCCGCTGAGTGATGTCATGAAGCACTAACTGACTTTTAGAAACATTACTTGACCAACTTGGCCATTAGGACGTAGTGAAATGACCGGCTTTGGTGCAGTCCGAAGTTGGTTGATACTCGATACTACACTCATTGAGATTTTACTCCTAAGCTTTGATTGGTGGCAAGTCAGTTATCAATCAGAACGAAGTTTGTGGGAAAGATCGGTGATATTTAGACCCCTTAGAACCCGATTACTATTACTAGGACATGTTGAGCCAACTAAACTTCAAGAGGATACTTACCTACTACCTCCATGGAAGCCTAAACCTAAGGACTTGTCTGCTTTGTATGAATATGATTATGTATACATAACAACTTTCTTACTTTGTATACTTGCACATAACATCATACAATAGCATTTTCAATAACCGTTTCAAGGATCTCAAGGGCCTTTAATGCAGGGTTACTTTGAACCAGACGTTTATCAAGGGGGGAGAGGATTTATGTTCCTCTATCCAAACGACGTCAAAGATCAAAGCACAACAACTTGAGTCAAGGGCTACAACCCACTTTACATAGTAAGCTTAATTCTCGTTGAAGAAAATCCACCGATACAAAGTTCTCCAATCAAAGATGTAAGTGACTACTAACATTTAACCCGCGAGATCTTTGAAAACATGCATCCATATATCATGCATCATATCATGACAGGTTTATCCCATACATACCTGCTTATCTTCTTACTGTTTATTTCAGTAAGATGGATATGGAACAAAAGGTGAAATATCTCCAAGCTCAAAATGCTCAATTCCAACAAATGTTCCTGGCTATGGCTAAGGGGCAAGAGGACCTGAAGACCCTTCTTCTCAAAGGCAAGAAGAAAAATTCCAAGAAGTCAGTAGGCATCCTGAACTTGGGAAGAAGACCTAGAGGACCAGTCAAGGGAGCTCTAGATCTTTCAACTCCATCCAACATGGGGGATAGTCATGAAGAAGACAATCGTCTGGAGATTGATGAAGTCGAAGCTGACTACTATGAGGAACAATATCCTCCCGCTGATGAGAAGTACAAACCGTTGGAGGATTGTCTCATTGTTACGAAAACTCAGCAGATACCTGGCTTGGATTTAGGAGACATGGGTTTGGTTTCTGGAGTGGTCATCCCGCCAAAGTTCAAAATCCCTACCTTTGCCATGTACGATGGAGTCTCTTTCCCTAAGATACACGTAAAGTCTTATGTCCGTAAGATTCAACCATACACAACTAATTCGAAGCTTTGGATCCATTTCTTCTAAGAGAGCCTAGTAGGGACTCAACTCGAATGGTTCTATCAATTGGAGAGTTCTCGCATCCACACCTGGGTGGATCTAGCTACTACTTTCTATAAGCAATACCAATACAATTTTGATCTTGCACCAACTCGTGTGCAATTGCAGAACATGACCATGGGTTCCTACGAGAGCTTTAAAGGATACGCCCAAAAGTGGATAGATCTGGCTGGTAGGGTGCAGCCCCCATTAACTGACAGGGAGCTGATTGAAATCTTCATGAGAACTTTGATGACCTTTCTTCAATCACCTAATCAGAAGCTCCTCATCCGGGTTCACCGAACTAATACTGACTAGTGAAAGGGTCGAAGCTGGCATCAAAAGTGGAAAGATCTAAGGAGCTACACCTTCTGATGCTCAGAAAAAGCCATACAGTGGGAAGAAACAGTCCAACGCTGTATATGGTCAAAAGAGTCGTCATGATCAACATGTAGGGGAAATCCTGATCTCTAATCCTACACCTATTCAACAAATACAGAGCAATATGCGTAGGGTAAGATATCAAGAAAGGAAGTACACTAACATCAACATGCATTTGTCTCAAGCATTACAACATTTGCTGAAGGTGAAACTGATCACACTAAAGGATACTCCTCAACATCCTGATACCTCCTCTTCTAAGTACAATCCAAGCGTAAGATATGCCTACCATTCTGATAGTCTCAGACATGACACACTGACAGCTGTTGGACTTTGAAGAACAAGATTCAAGATTTGATTGACGCTAAGGAGATTGAGTTTGACTCTATGGAAACTCCAAACGTGATTACTGCTCATATGCCAAAGCATTGAGAGAGTCTTGTTCATTTTGAAATTTTCAATTGTAATTTCTCTTGTTCTCCAAACAATTATCTATTAATGTCAAACTCTGTTTCATTAAAGCATTGCATATGTTTGTCTTGAATTGATTCATTCATTTTCATTTCATTAAAACAATGTTTTTTACTCTCTTTATGACATTCAACTCTTGCTAAAAGTTACAAGCCTTTAGAGGGAGGATGACGAAAACAATGCCATAATCTCATACAGTATGCTTTTGAACTAACCTTTTTGACGATGTACATGCGTTCTTTCAAATCCTAAACACTGGAGTTATAAGGAAGAAAATCCCTAGTCAACCCCTTTGAGCTAAAGAAGTAGAAGTTTTATTTTTTTTTACCTAAATTGAAACCTTTATTCAAAACCTGGGGTAGGGTAGTCTCTCATTTAATTTAAATGCGCGTTCAAATCGCAAACTCTCATCTTGTAATACAACGAATGACATCAAAAACATTTCTCCGGAATCAAAAGACAGTGATGGTTGCCTATCACATAGGCAGTCATTATCTATCAAGAGAAAAGCCCACTAAGTAAAAACCTACAAAGGAGACTTAAAAAAAACTGGGGCATCCTGCTGATAGAAAATCAAAATAAGAACAGTCAGGAAAAAATCAGGGATAATAAAATCAAAAGAGGTCACTACAAATCCTCAACAAACATGAAAAATGTCACAAAAAATGACTGCCTTCCGATAAACTAAACTTATCTGAACCATCACCAAAACGTCATTCCAGACTCGATTGGAGTTCAAACCTACAATTAACTGAGTTTAGGGTTGAAGAACATCACGAAGAACACGTGGGTACAAATACACTTTGAGCCTTAATCCTTTGTTTCTTAAACCATTAACCAAGTCACGTTACAACCCTTCAAAATTCCTAATTGAAGCATGGGTTAGTTCGAAAGTATACTGTTACAAAAGGTATCCTGACTCCTGTAAGGATTTACTCAAAATCCTGAGTTGAATTTTTCTTACAAAATTTCTTCACTTTCTAAAAATGCATTTTTAAAACTTCAAGACAAACATAAACTTTGCAGTACTTGAAAATCGTTGTTTGCATATGGCTATTTGTTTGACAGCAAAGAAATTCACACAACGAATATCTAGTGAACGAAAGCTCTCTCAATGAACAAAATCACTTCAATTGGGATGACATTTCCAATGACAAATCCCCTATCAACAATCGGGCATGACATGTCACTATCCAACATACCTGGGGCAGTCCAGTCTAGATTCCAAGAAATCTCTCAAGAAGTGCGGAATAACCAGGGGCATGTCTCCATCTAAATCACTTGGGGAATGGAACGCAAATACCATCAAAGGGTTACTGTTGTACCCCAAAATTTTTCCTCTCATATTTATCAAAACTTTGCAAGAAAGATCCTTAAGTTGCTCAAAGTAGTACAAGGATTTGCAAGACAAGCTCCCTCCTAAGGCAGTCTATGCCAAACTAGGGTTTCATGTTGCATCAAGATACTTGAATCCAAGTGACCCCAAATTCTCAAAATTGTCCTAATATGTTCTCATGATCATTCATGTCAAGTTTCAAGCCTTGCAGAGGAAGTTTGCTCAGTCAATTGCTCAAAGGCCCAAAAAATTGACTATGCTAGGGCAAAAGTCAACTGTGACGCACATACAGTCAAACTTCAAGATTTTTGGTCAACATCCTAATTTTTAAGTATATTTCATCATTTGATCAAGGGTTGATCATGATTCATCAAGGATTGCTCATAATTCATCAAGACTCAAAAGTTGTTAAATTAGGGTTTTGTAGGAAAAGTCAACTCAACTTTGACCAAGCATAACTGTATCATACTTTATGAGAAATGACCCATCCAAAGCTCATTTTGAATAGTATGCAATTCCTCACAATCCATATTCATCTCCCAAGTTCAAAATATGCACTCACAAGAAGTTGTGAATTTGGACATTATAAGTCATTTTGAAAAGTCAACAAAAATACCTTTTTTGTCAAAGCTTCATACATAAGCATGGAATATCAAAATAATATGAGACCAAAAGGGTTTATTAGAGGACATGTCAAGATTTCTAAAAAGTCCAAGAACACCTCCAAAGAGTCAAAATTGAGGAAGTTATGCATTGGTGAAGTTGACCTTTTTTGCAAAATTGCCAAAAGTCAACTATCCCTAAAACATTAAATTTTGCCAAATGGGCCCAATATTTTTCACTTGTTTTGAGTTGGAAACATAGCCCATGAGCTCTAGCCTTTGTCACTTGTCCATATCTTACTTTTATTATTTATTTTGGTTTTTATTTGAATTAATCCAATTTAAATCAAAACAAATCAAATATAATCCAAAACATTGATAACAAGAGATTTTGTGATTGTTTCAGGTTCTAATTACAGCTAGCAAAGCATTCAAACTCGTGTAAAGGCTTGTGTGCACAAAAATATTGAAAAAGGACATGTTTGGAAAGGTTTTAAAATTGAATCAAATCAAATTAAAAATCATTGAAGGAGAAAGATTTGGATGCAATTATCAACCCTAATGCATTCACTCATACATATAGAACAAGGCCAGACTTAAAAAAGGGAGAAACAGGCGTGAGAGCAAGAACAAAATCTAAAAAAACCAAGAAAAAGTGTGAGATCGAATTGGAACTTAGAAGCATACTCAAGGCTCGTTACGTATCCCAATCGCTTCCTGGGACTCTCAGCAAGATAAAGCCATCAAGAACCAAGCATTTCAAGCCCCAAATCGCTCTGTAAGTCGTTCACGAAATACCCCTGTTCTTGAATTCGAATCTCACAATTTATGCATTGTTAGGTTGAAGTAATTATACATTCTTGATCAGAATCATGTTTGCAAGCTCTCTGTATTCTTTAATTGCATTTTTATGGCCTGTACAGGATTTCACCATTGTTAGGTTTTAGAGCTTCGAATTAGAATTTTTGATTTCAGGAACAATTGCCTTCGTAAGTGGTACCATTATGATCAGGAGGATGAAACGACCTCAACCATGGCTTTAGATGTTATTTCCATGGCATGTGGAAGATTTTAAGAAGGCACAGGTCTGTAGCAACGAAAGTTTGTCCGTAGGTGTTGGTTATTGAACCTTTAGCGACGGAGAGAGGAAGGGGACGATGAGTTGTCACTCCCCTACCGGCCTATTCAAATTTTAGCGCGCGTTTTATTTTTTGTTTCCACTAATATTTGTTTTCTCATATTATTATTATTATTCCATAACTGTACGATGAAAACAAAGTGGCGTCGTGGTGGCCACGTGAGCGCTTAAGGCTTTAGAGGCTGGAGGTCAGGGGTTCGATCCCTGCCTCCAGCATTTGCTATTTTCTCATTTTATTTCAGGCGATTCAGTGCGTGCATAACACCAGGGTCCACCATATGCCCTCATCATCAAACGTGCCAGATGGCCAGATGGCCAAATCTGATGGTCATCACTGAAGGTGCATCATGAGCCAAAGTCAGCGTGCCACATTAGATTCCAGAAGTCAAATGGATTTCACACAATTGGGCCCAGGAATCTGCTTTCCACACCTCCAAAAAATGTTGTTTCAGGCCCATCTCTTATTCTTTTCTTTTTTTATTTCATTTAATTATTTAATTTATTTATTTTATTAACCAATCAATTTAATTTTCATTTTATCAAAAAATCACCAAAAATGTTTTCATGTCCAATCAAAATTAGAATATTATTTTTCATCAATTAATCAATTAATTTAATTAGGTTTGATTAATTAGTCAACTTTAATTTATATTTTGTAAATAATCAAAATCAATTAGAATAAATATGTTTTATTACTAATTTAATTTTTTATCTTCTTCCTAAAATAACTAAAAAACCAAAAATAGGCAATTATTATTATTTTTACTAATTAAATTAATCACTAATTAATTTTCATATTTAGTTTAGAAAAACTTAGTTCTTTTCTTTTAAAAATATAAAAAAAACAATTTTCTTCTTTTAATTAGGATAGAAGGGTCAAACCCCTAATTTCGCATGCGATCTAACTTGTCATCGCGCACTTTATTATTTATTATCCAATTATTGTATCTGCTCACAGTTTGTAATAACTTTAATTAGGACTTTTACATTTATCTCTTTTACTTTCAAAGGGTTTGTTTTTGGCTATGTAAATACCTGAAGCCTTGTAATAGCGTAGTTTAATTTCCTCACTTTTAAATTCCATAAATTATTAACTGTTAGATGTTTGATAATAGGGTTAGCATGACAAGAATGTATGTCTAATTTTAAAACAGTTAGATCACCCTAAATGTACAAAGATAAAATAATCTGAAATTGAAACACTCACACATGCGCACTCCTAGGGTACACTCTCACTTGGTTGCCTTCGATAAACGGTCATTGAGTATAGGATATTTTAGTGGTCGTCCTTTTGTCCAAAGATCATAGTTGCCTCAGAATGGTTGCCTCGGATATTGTTGCCTCGGATAAATGATATAAGACATTAGGGTTACTACTAAGATGTCCTAACATTTCTTTAGTGATCGTACGTCCCTTTCGAATTGACCCTTCAAACTCCAACGACGATGCTACCTACTCACTAATAGTGGGATAGCATTGTCTAAAGGAAAAAAGCATAGAAAGATTCTTTTTTTGAGTAGGTAGATTAGTTATTAGATACTTTCTCATCCAAAACAATTTTTTCTCACACTTACACTCTTTTACAAACAAGTTTTCAAAAAACACTTCATTACACTCTTGAAGACAGAAGCAAGAGTTAAATTGAAGTCAAAACAAAAAACTTTTCAAAATCCACAAACACAAAGAAAACAATTTTGAAAATGATGAGCAAGTACCTAAGAGCCCGTAGATAACTATGGATAGAAAGGGTGCTAATACCTTACCTTTCTATAATCTACCCCCCGTACTCAGAAATATCTCAAAAAAGGAATTTTTCTGTGCTTTTTTCCTTTCCTTTTTGGATAAAATAAAATACGGTGGCGACTCTTGCTTACCGCGACATTTTGCGAAAACAAATGCAAAACGCAAACTAGCAAAATTTCCTTTAACGAAATAAGGGAAACCACGTCCCAGTTCTGGCCACCGTATCACAGAACTAGCAACTCTGCTGGGGAATTAATAAGTGGAGTGTACCTTAGGAATAGTTCATTATATTGTTTTCAATTGTTTGATCTATTTGATTTATATTTGTGGGATTTTGTATCAGAGTTGCTATAGATCCTAACCCGGATCTAGGGATACCTTTTAGGTAAGTAGCAATAGACTGTGAGGGGATTGTACGACGTAGACCGATACGGTTGAAGCAGTAGCTACGTTGGTGTGACACTTTAGTTGGTACCGATATCCCTTGTGAAGGAACAAGGAGAGTATGGGGCTGCTAAGGGGTCATTAAGCATCAACTGAACTTAGAACCTATAATTGACCAACTTGGCCATAGAAAAGTAGCAGTATGCTACACTTATTGAGACCATACTCTCGCGATGATTCCGGCCGCAAGAAAAGGTTGCTAAACTGGAATTATGACCGATCGAGGATGGTCAGTGATATTGAGATCCTATAGAACCCGGTTGCTATTACTAGGACAGGTTGAACCAACTAAACTGAAAGAGGGTAATACCTAAACTCCATGCCATCCTGAAATTTAAGGGCTATTATGTGACTTGTTTTCCCTTACCATGTTTGCTATCTGTGAATACTTGTGGTGTGTTTCTATCATGACATCATGCATCATGACATTGCATGCATATTTCATCAGACTAACCCATTTCAAAGACCGAGGGAATTCATCTTTGTTCTGTTTTGCAAATCATGGAATCTATGCACAGAAATACTATTCACATCAGCTTCGTATAAATCCCTGCTCAACTTAGGGAGTTGGTTTCTAAGGTTCCTGATACTTCTTCCTTTATCAGAAGACATGGTCATCTCCTCAACCTGGTCACTTCCAAGTTGGATGAACAAATGATGAGCATCTTGTTCCAGTTCTTTGACCCGTTGCACCACTGTTTCACCTTCCCGGACTATCAGTTGGTCCCTACTTTGGAGGAGTTCTCTGATCTACTTGGCATCTCTATTCTAGAGCAGACACCCTTTACAGGATTGGAGGTAGCTCTTAGGCTAGAAGATATTGCTACAACCCTACATCTGACAAAGGCTGAGGTAATGTCTAATTGGGACATTCAAAGTGGGGTTAAAGGCTTCTTGGCTAAGTTCTTGATTGATCAAGCTCAACAGTTTTGGGACAGTTTGGACTTTCAAGTATTTGAAGATATCCTGGCACTTCTCATCTATGGCTTGGTTCTGTTCCCTAATTTAGATTTTTTCGTCAACGTGAACGCAGTCAAGATCTTCATGTCCCGTAATCCAGTTCCTACTCTCTTAGGTGACATTCTACATGCTCTTTATGCCCGTACTACTCGGAAACGGGGAACCCTTATGTGTTGTGCACCATTGCTGGCGAGGTGGTTTATTTCTAACCTCCCCAAATCTGTTTTGAAGAACGAGGAAGGCATGGGTTGGGCCTAGAGAATTATGTCCCTTGCTCATACGGACATCATCTGGAGTACTAAAGACATGGAAGAAGTGGCTGTTATTGATTGCTGTGGGGAATACCCCAATGTTCCATTACTTGGAATTAGAGGAGGGATAACCTATAATCCTTGTTTGGCCTTACGACAGTTTGGACGAGCTCGAAGGGACGGTCCTCATGAGCTGCTGCTTCCAAGCATTGTCTTTGACTTCCAGGGAGATGTTGAGGGACATCGCCGCAGATTTATACGAGCTTGGGATAGGGTGAACAGGTCTGATCCGCATGAGCTAGGAATGAAGACTTCTCTCCCAATGCAACCGTACTCTGGTGGGTTCGATCCCGCACTTAAAAGCTCAGGATTCCATACGAAGCTGTCTTACCAGTGATTATAGAGCAAGCTGATGAAGAAGGGGTTCCTTGTACGGTCATCCATCCTTACATGCCTACTGACATTGGGGCATTAAAGAGGTCTTAGATCCAACTAAGGGAGGAAAAGGATACTTACAGATAGAAGTATCATGAACAGGAACGGAAGATCCTAAAGCTTACAAGGCAACTGGAGAATGAGAGGGTCCTCAACGACTATGTCAGCACGCAAGGAAAACGACCATGGGAGTGCTGATGTCTTTTGCTATTTCTAGTTTTGATTTACTTTTCAGTTTTTCTCTTTGTAACGCCTTAAAGGCATTTGTCAAACATTGTTTCAAGTTTTTAATCTAATAAAAGTGTGTTTCATTTTGGTTTACGAATTTGAATCTCCCAAAGTCTTTGAAATCATATCATATGCATTTCATTCCCATGCACCTCATTACAGGTACCCTTATAGGTTTCTCATCTTCTTCGCTGTTTATTTCAGCAATCATGTCTTCTGAAACCTCTACTGATCAAGCTATTAAGGCTCTGCAAGCTCAGAATGCTCAGTTCCAGGAAATGTTCTTGAACCTGGCCAAGTGGTAGAAAGATTTGAAGACTCTTATCTTGAAGGACAAGAAGAAGAAGAAGAAGAAGAAGAAGAAGAAGATGGTCCTCCTGAATATGGGCCACAAATTTGGGAATAGGTTACGAGAGGAAGTTGATTTGTCTCACTCATCTGGAGGGGGAGAGAATCAAGAAGAAAGGAGGGCTCCTAGACCTGTGGTTTCTGATAATGACACTGACTTTAATGAAGACCAGTATCCTCCTGCCGAGGATAGGTATAAGCAGCTCGAGGACCGATTAAGCGCAATGGAGATCCAGAAGATACCTGGGTTGGACTTCGGTGATTTGGGTTTGGCATCTGGGGTGGTGATCCCACACAAGTTTAAAGCGCCTATCTTTGCTAAGTACGACGGGGTCTCCTTCCCAAAGTTACACCTCCGCTCGTATGTTAGAAAGATGCAAGCATATACTGCTGATAGGAGCCTCCAGGTTCACTTCTTTCAAGATAGTCTGTCAGGGACTCAACTTGAAGGAGCTAACGTCCATAACTGGGAGGACCTTGCTGCTGCTTTTTACAAGCAGTACCAATATAATGCCGACCTTGCTCCCACGCGTACCCAACTTCAGGGTATGTCTATGGGTGCGAGCGAAGGTTTTAAGGATTACGCTCAGAAGTGGAGAGATCTAGTAGGAAGAGTACAACCCCCTCTGGCTGATAGGGAGTTGGTGGATATGTTTCTTGGGACATTGTCTGGTCCATACTTCAATCATTTGATCGGAAGTTCATCGTCAGGTTTCACTGAATTGATTATGATTGGAGAGAGAGTTGAAGTCGGTATCAAGAGTGGCAAAATACAGAAGGGTGCTTCGTCGAGCATAGAGAAGAAGCCTTTCAAGAAGGAGTCTAGTGCAGTTTATAGCTCAAGGAGCCAAAATCGACCTGAGCTCCGCCAAGCGGTTAATGCAGTAGTTATTTCAAGACCAATTGTTGCCCCACAACGCAACAATCAGCAAAGAGTAGAGAGACCGCAAAGATAGTTTACTCGGCTCAGTATGACCTTATCTCAAATTCTGCCGCAACTATTGAAAACCAACTTGGTGATTCCGAAGGAGGATCCAAAGAATCCCAACACCACATCACCGCTGTATAATCCGAACGCCCACTGTGCTTATCACTCTGATAGCCCAGAGCATGATACAAATAACTGCTGGGCTCTGAAGAATAAGGTACAGGATTTGATTGATGCTAAGGAGATTGAGTTTGAAGCGCCAGAAAAGCCTAATGTTGTGACTGCTCCTATGCCCAAGAATGGAGTAAATGCTGTGGATGATGATGTGTTTGTAACCTCTGTAGAAGACATTTCTACCCCGTTGTTGACCGTTAAGAAGAACTTATTATTGGCCGGTTTATTTCCGGGCTGTGGCGAAGATTGCCACCTGTGTTCCATCCTACCTACTGGTTGCCATCTATTGAAGTCAGGTGTCCAATGCCTAATGGATCATAAAGAAATCTTGTTCGAGAAAACTTTTGTTCCTTTGATTCATGTTGAAGAAGTTTCCATAATCACCATTTTCTCCAATTCTTCTAATGCTTCCTCGATAAAGCCTGTTAGAATTACATTTGTTCCGAGAATTCCTCCATTAATCATTATTGTTCCTTGACCTATCCCTTACACGTCGGATAAGGCTGTCCCGTGGAACTATGGGGCCGATGTGTATTATCACGGGGTTAAACAAGACTCGAAGGATGAAGAGGTTGATAATGATGTCAACAATATAGTTGGATCTAGTAAAGTCACCCGAAGCAGAAGACTTTTCTCCCCTGAGATCTCCCCACCAATTGTTCAGAAGCCTGTTGTTATTACACCTGCCAGTACATCTGTTACTGTCCATGTTCATGTTCCAATCCTTACTCCTGTCTCCGAGTCATCTGACACTCGGGGAAAAGGGATCACTGGTGGGCCTGCCCAGACAGAGGCACCGAGGAAGATTACTGTTGAAGCCTCTAGACAAGAGATTGAGGAAATTTTAAAGATCATCAAGAAAAGCGACTACAACGTAGTCGAACAGCTGGGGAAAACCCCGAAGAAGATCTCTATGTTATCTTTATTGTTGTGCTCATAGGCCCATGCTAAGGCTCTGATTGCTTTCCTGAAAACTGCGCACGTGCCCCAGGAGACATCTGTTGATCAGTTCAAAGACTGTGTGGCTAGTTTGACCATTGATAATGGGTTGGGTTTCTCCGACTCAGATTTGACTGCCAAGGGAAAGAATCACAATGACGCTCTGCATGTTTCAATCGAGTGTAGGGGCACTACCCTAGTTCACGTATTGGTGGATACTGGGTTCTCGTTGAATGTTTTACCCAAGAAAGCGTTAGACCGGTTGGACTGCGAAGGGTTGGTGCTGAAGCCGAGTAATATTGTGGTTAAGGCCTTTGACGGGTCCAAGAGGATGGTACATGGAGAGGTGGATGTTCCAGTTAAGGTTGGTTCTCAGATTTTCGCGTCTACATTCTATGTGATGGACATTCGACCATCTTATTCTTGTTTGCTGGGTCGCCCGTGGATCCATAAAGCTGGGGCAGTAACTTCTACACTCCACCAGATGCTGAAATACCCAATAAAGGGGAATATTGTCACAGTACGAGGAGAAGAGGAGTACATGGTAAGCCACCTCAACTCATTTCGGTATGTGGAAATGGACGGGGAGTTCATTGAAACCTCGTGTCAACATTTTGAAGAAGTCCCCCAGACGTTGGCGTCAACTGAAATTGTTGATGAAGATCCTCCAATGAAGATGACTTCCCTCAAGGATGCCCGGGCTGTTATTGAAAAAGGTGGGTGTGCAAATTAGGGCCAACTCCCTGACTTTGCACACAAGACTGACAAGTTTGGTTTGGGTTTTACTGCAGAAGCTCAAAGGGTTGTTCGGCATGCGCGGATTGGAATACCTCCCCTGCGTATTACTAATCCGGAAGTGAATGTGATTGAAGACGATGATGAAGAGTCTGAATTTGACAGCTCGATTTACCCGACTACCGATGGAGGATTAAGAAATTGGACAGCAAAGGACTTCGTGCCAATTTCTTTTATTACACAGTAATAGACTTTTGTTTCGGATTTGTAACAGACAATTTTAAACTTTATGGCCCGGTGCCTTACCCGAGACACCGTGGCTTTGTTTGAGGGCTTATTATGTGTCATTTCCATATATCATCAATAAAAGCATTGGACGCTTTCATGCATTAAAAATTTTGTGCTCTTTGTTTTTCTTTTCTATCTTGCAAAATAGCTTTTTACACACACTCACATATACAGGTCTACATCCACTCTGGATCCCACTGATAACGACTCTGCTACTGCCAGTTATGACTTTGAAAGTCCGATAAACCAAGCCGAGGACGAAGGTGAGGATGATTGCGAAGTTCCTGGTGAACTTGCTAGATTATTACATCAAGAAGAGAGGGCCATACAGCCGCATGAAGAGCCAGTGGAAATAGTAAATCTGGGTAAAGAGTTAGACAAGAAAGAGGTCAAGATCGGTGCAAATCTGTAGTCTAGTGTTAAGCAATGGTTGATTCAGATGCTGCGTGACTATGTTGAGATCTTTGCCTGGTCTTATGAATATATGCCTGGGTTGGATACCGATATCGTAGTTCACCGCTTGCCAACTAAGGAAGACTGTCCTCTAGTGAAACAGAAAGTTCGCCGAATGCACCCAGATATGTCTGAAAAGATCAAAGCTGAGGTTATGAAACAGTTTGATGCCGGTTTTCTAGAAGTTACTTCTTACCCACAGTTGGTGGCCAACGTGGTTCTGGTGCCGAAGAAAGATGGTAAGGTTCGAATGTGTGTTGACTATAGGGATCTGAACAGGGAGAGCCCAAGGATGATTTCCCTCTGCCTCATATTGACGTTATGATTGACAACACCGCGCAGCATAAGGTCTTCTCCTTTATGGATGGTTTCTCCAGTTATAATCAGATTAAGATGTCTCCCGAGGATATGGAGAAGACAACCTTTTTTCCTCAATAGGGTACCTTTTGCTACAAGGTCATGCCATTCAAATTGAGGAATGCTGGGGAAACGTATCAGCGCGCCATGGTCGCTCTGTTCCACGACATGATCCATCATGATATTAAGGTATACGTTGATGACATGATTGCAAGGTCCCAGACTGAGGAAGAATATCTTGACCATCTTCAGAAGCTATTTGACAGATTGAAATTGTACAAGCTGAGGTTAAATCCGAACAAGTGCACCTTCAGGGTGAGGTCTGGTAAGCTGTTGGGTTTCGTCGTTAGTGATAAAGGTATTCAGGTGGATCCTGCAAAGCTGAAGGATATATAGGAAATGCCAGCTCCCCGAACAGAAAAGGAAGACAGAGGTTTTTGGGGACGTCTGAACTATATTGCCCGATTCATCTCGCACCAAACTGCTACTTGTGAGCCAATCTTCAAGCTACTGAAGAAAGATCAAGTGGTAAGATGGAACGATGAATGTCAGGCCGCTTTCGAAAGGATCAAAGAATATCTCCAAGAGCCTCCTATTCTGATGCCTCCAGCTGAAGGGAGACCTTTGATCTTATACTTGACAGTACTCGACAATTCAATGGGGTGCGTGCTGGGGCAGCATGACGAGTCTGGCCGAAAAGAGCATGCTATTTATTACCTTAGCAAAAAGTTTACCGACTGCGAGACCCGATACTCGTTGCTTGAGAAAACTTGCTGCACTTTGGCATGGGCTGCTCGCCGCTGAGACAATATGTGCTGACTCACACTACTCTATTGATATCAAAGATGGATCCAATCAAGTATATTTTTGAAAAGCCTGCCTTATCCGGAAGAATAGAAAGATGGTAGATGATCTTGACTGAGTAAGACATGTAATACACGACCCAAAAAGCAATCAAGGGAAGTGTGTTGGCAGATCATTTGGCGCATCAGGAAGTGAATGATTAGCAGTGTATGAACTTCGAATTCCCGGATGAGAACATCATGTTGGTGACTGACTGTGAAACGCCTGGACCGGATGAAGGACCTGAGGAGGGATCCCGATGGTCTATGTACTTTGATGGAGCTTCAAACACTTTGGGTAATGGCATTGGCACCATGATCATATCTCCTGAAGGCTGTCATACTCCGTTCATCGCCCGACTATGTTTTAACTGGACCAACAATATGGCGGAGTATGAAGCATGCATTATGGGTCTTCGAGCAACAATTGACCTAAGGATTAAGTTCTTAAGTGTATTCAGAGGTTCTTCTCTCGTGATCAGTAAGATCAAAGGCGAGTGGCATACGAAACACCCAAATCTTATTCCTTACAAGGAGTATGTGTTGACATTGCTTCCACATTTTGAGGAGATAACCTTTGAACACTTCCCTAGAGAAGAGAATCAGTTGGCGGACGCGTTAGCTACGATGTCTTCTATGTTCAATGTCAGATGGGACAATGAGGCTCCCCAGATTACCATTGAGAGGTTGGAAAAACCTGCACATTGCTGTGATATTGAGACTGAAGAGGTAACAGATAAACCCTGGTTCCATGAGGTAAAGAGGTATCTTGAGGCTCAGGAATACCCTGAGGGTGCATCTGTTAATGATAAGAAGTTTCTTAGGAGGTTCTCGGCGAAGTTCTTCATCAGCAACGGTCTCCTCTACAAGCGTAACCATGACTCAACCTTGCTGCGATGTGTGGATAAGAACGAAGCAGAAAGGATTATGGTAGAATTACATGAAGGTACTTTCGGGACTCATTCCAGTGGACACACCATGGCAAAGAAGATCCTTCGGGCAAGATATTATTGGTCCACCATGGAAGCCGACTGTTATCATCATTCTTGGACTTGTCATAAGTGCCAAGTCTATGCTGATAAGGTGCACATACCTCCAGTCCCTCTGAACGTCTTGACAGCTCCTTGGCCTTTTGCAATGTGGGGCATCTATATGATCGGCGAGATTAGACCTACGACATCTAATGGGCATCGTTTCATTCTGGTAGCTATTGATTACTTTACGAAGTGGGTTGAAGCAACTTCCTTTGCTACAGTAACCAAGAACATTGTGGCACAGTTCATTCGGCACAATTTGATCTATCGATATGGTGTACCAGAGAGGATCATAACGGTCAATGGTACAAATCTCAACAATAAGATGATCACCGAGCTCTACAAGCAGTTCAAGATACAGCATCACAACTCTTCTCCTTATCGGCCGAAGATGAATGGGGATGTAGAAGCGGCTAATAAGAACATTAATAAGATTGTGCAGAAGATGACGGTGACATACAAAGAGTGGCACGAAATGCTACCGTTTGCTCTTCATGGGTACCTGTGATCGGTGGATCTGGAACTGACTGTTTAACGCTGGTTCGCGAAATGTCGCGGAAGCAAGAGTCGCCACCGTCTTTTATTTTCTCCAAATGGAAAGGACAAAAGCACAGAAAAATTCCTTAAAGAGATTGCTCTCGGTTCGGGAGGTAGATTATAGAAAGGGAAGGTGTTAGCACCCTTTCTATCCATGGTTATCCATGGGCTCTTAGATACTTGCTCATTTGTGTTTTCAAAAATGGTTTGTTTGCTTTTCAACTGTGGGTTTTAAAAAGTTTCTTTGAAAATTTCAGTTCGACTCTTGTATCGGTCCTCAAGAGTGTTTGAAAAAAATGCTTTCGAAAGCTTTTTGAAAATGTGTTGGTGTGAAAGGTATTTTTGAATTTGTTTTGAATTTAGAGCAAGTATCTAGAGTCGTCTACCTACCCTAAGGAATTCGTCTGTGTAGATGTCCTTTAAAGTAGTGCCATCCCACCATTGAGAGGTAGGTAGCACCACCGTTGGAGGTGTTCGGGTCAATTCGAAGTTCGGGACATGGTGATCACCAGAGCAATAGGAAGACACCTTAGAAGCTACCCTCATGCCAGGTTCCCGGATCATGAGGACTTACTAAGACATCCTCTACTCGACGATCACCTTTCGAAGGCAAGGCAACAGTGAGGCGTACCCTAGGGGTGGTGTGTGCGATATTTGTGTCGTTTTCATTTGCATTTTTCTGGTCATGTTATTGGTGTTCTACGCTTTGTTTTTATTTTTGTCCATACAGTCTTTCATGCTTTGTTTAACAGTTTAAAAGTTGCGAGGAAAAGTAAATCTAAAGCTATTACAAATGGCGCGGGTCCACATCGCCAAAATTAACCAGGACCCGATTTGACAGAAAAATAAATAAATTGAAAGTGTGAGAAGTAGTTAAATTACATGGCTTCGGGAGAGGTACATAATTATTTAAGCAAAATAAAATAAATATGCGAAATTAAATCGAAACGAGGGCGTTGGACCCTTTTGCAAAATTAAAATTAATGAGGAATTAAAATTAAAAGAAGGCAAGACTTGTTTTTTTGGTATTTTATGTTTTTTTGACTTAATAGAAAAAGAATTAATCAAAATACGACGCAAACCCTAATTCTAGTTATTCTAATTTATTGAGAAAACATTAGAATTTAACCTAAATTAACCCTAAGTTATTTTCATGCAAATTTAATTATAAAAATAAATAAAATAAATAAATATTATTATAAGAAAGAAAAATTAAAAGGGAATAAAAACATTAATTAAACCTAATTCTACTTCTTTTTTAGATTTTTGTTATGAAAGGAATTAAAATTAAAAAAAAACTAATTTAAACTAACTAATTACATGCCAATTTATTTATGAAAATATTAAAACAAAAATATTTATTGTATTTTTTTCTCTTTTCTGATTTTTATGCATTTTTTATATTTTGTGAAAATAGTTAATTAAATTGGATAAATAATAATAAAAGGAATAAAAAATAACAAAAAAAAGAAATAAAGAAAATAAAAAGAATGTGCAAACCTGGGGGTTCAGACCCCAATTTGGAGGTTTGGCCTTAGTAATCTGGCCCATTTAGCAAGGCCTGGTGGACTTTTTGAATCACGTGTTGGCATGTTGACTAGGGCGTAGCGTACTCTCCAATTCTCAGCCTTTGATCTGATTCCAATGTGCACGGGGATGACTGGATTAAGAGGATGTATGGTGCGCTCCACCTTTGAAACTGCATATGAATATATATTACAAAATAATATGGAAATTAACGTAGACCTGGGACTCGAACCCAGGTCATATGCATTACCAACGTTCACACCTTGCCACTGGACCACTATCACGCGTTTTGATATATAATAAACAAACAAATAATATAAAAGAAAGTGGGTTAATGGCTTGGAAACGCGCGCGAATTTTTGAACTGGCCTATCACCATTTGATACGACTTCGTCTTCTTCATATTCCTGAAATACAAAAACATGAGGCAACGGTTTCTTGTATGTTCTCTTAGGCCAGTTTTGAGAAAATAGCGAATAAGCCTAGGTCTCTCATAAATTAGGAGCGAGGGTATGTTTAGATTCATCCAGAAGCGCTGAGTTGAATGGTGGTAGTCTTGAGTCTCAATTTTTCTTGGTTTTAAAAGCCCTAATTTCACATCCTACAAACCCTAAAATTCAAACATGGTGAAATCGTGTATACAGCCTAAAAACATAATTGAATCATATGGTTAGCATTAGAATGGCATAAGGAATGCAAATCAAGCATTAAAAACTATAAAGGATGCATGAATCGTGATGTACGATTATGAGTTTTTCTTGATACAGTGGGCACTCATGTTACCAATTCTTGAAGCTGGGATGAATGTTTGTGATTGGAATATGTCCAGGGATGCTTGAGGAAGCTATTGGAACAAGAATTGAGACCTGAATCGTCCTGGAAGGCTGTTTTCAGAATTGAGTTTTTTTGATAATTTTTTTCAAGTTTGTGAATGGCTTTCTTGCGCAGCTTAGTGTGTATTCTCATTAGGGTTGTGATCAGGCTTTTGTATTGAGTGCATTAGGTCAAAAAGAATCAATCAAATCCATTGCATTCATAGTTTTGAAGATTTGATTTTCAAGCTTTATTTTCCAAATATTTTCCATGTGCTTTTGTGCAAATCATGATCTAATCAGTCCAATTCTTTCCTTATTTGGCTAGGCACGAATTATTGAGTATCAAACATGCACAAAAAGATTTGTTAGGTTAAATTAAGTATTTTTCATTTATTTAAATGATTTAAGTGAATTAACATAAATAAAAATTCAAATAAATAAATAAAAAATGAAGAAATACTTCCCTTTGCGCCAAGTGGTCGTGCACATGTCATGGATGATGAATTATGGAAGAAAAATGGGCCCATTAGCAATTTTAGGTCATTTGAAGTAATGTTGACTTTTCAAAATACCCAAAAATTTCCCAACTTCCACAAGGCATAACTTGCTCAATGTTTAAGCTTTTCTCATGTTCTTGGACGTTTTGGAAAGGTCTTTGAGTCCTCTAACCAATGTATTTGGTCCCATGTCATTTTGATTTACCAATCTCAAGTTATGGCCTTTGACTTAAAGTCCCTTTTTGTTGACTTTTGAAAATGACCTATAATGTTGAAATTGATAACTTTTTGTGAGAGAATTATTTGGACTTGAAGTATGAATATGAGTTGTAGGAAATGTCTTTATATTCAAAATGAGCTTTGGATGGAATTTTTCTGATAATCCATGTGAAAGTTATGCCCTGGTCAATTTCAGTTGACTTTTTCAGCTGTCCAAATAAGGAAACTTTTGCATCTTTATGATTTCTGAGCCAAATTTTGAGAATCATGATCAAGCATTGATCAAATGATGTTTGTGGCTTCAAATTGATATGTTGACCAAAAATTTGAACTTTTGACTGCCAAATGACCATTTTGCCCCTACAGTTGACTGTAGTGCAATTAGGGTTTTTGACTGTGCAATTTTGTGCTGAATGTCTTGAAACTTGATATGAGGATGCTCGACCATGTTTATAGGCATATGAGACTTGATTGGACCTTTGGAAACTTCATTTTCTTGACCAGAATCCAAACCCTAGTTTTAACTGCTTAGGAGACCTTTGCACTGTGCAACCCTTGGGGAATTTTGAAGCATGACTTGGCATTTTCTTGAAGAATTATGGGAGGGCAAATTTTGGGGTACAACAGTTGCCCCTGTTCAATCTTCTTAGACCTGAGGATGCAAATTGGCTGACGTGCCTTTCGTAATCCGAGGGTAGAAGATGATTGAACACTAGAGTGCCCAGAAATTTGCGCTCACATAGTAGTAGTGCGGTGGAATGGGCTTATAGATGCCATTTAGAGGTCGATGAACAGGATGATGGGCTTATAGATGCCATCTGGATGTTGATCGCGTAAGAGATTCCTTAGCGAGAACCTGCATACCTGCAAAAGAAAAATGAGTACCTGACACGTTGCAGGAGCTGATTTCAGATACTTGGTATAGATATGTCCTGACTGGTTACAGGAGCTGAGTCTGGAGCTTCACAAGATGATGAATGAACCAGGGACGGTTACTACCTTAGTATGAATGGTAAGAGAACCTTGGGCGACTTTAACTTCAACAACGCTCGTTGAGAAAAAATCTTAGCGGGAATTACCATCTTTGCAGTATCGGGAAGAGAACCATAGGCAATTATAATCTGAAAGGGAATCACCTCACTCACCGCCGGAGAGGGAACTATAGGAAATTATAATCTGGAAGGAATTATCACCTCACTCACCGTCGGAGAGGGGACCATAGGAGATTATCACCTCACTCACCGTCGGAGAGGGAAACATCTGAAAAGGAATTATCACCTCACTCACCGTCGGAGAGGGAAACATCTGAAAAGGAATTACCACCTCACTCACCGTCGGAGAGGGGACCATAGGAGACTATCACCTCACTCACCTTCGGAGAGGGAAACATCTGAAAAGGAATTACCACCTCACTCACCGTCGGAGAGGGGACCATAGGAGACTATCACCTCACTCACCGTCGGAGAGGGAAACATCTGAAAAGGAATTACCACCTCACTCACCGTCGGAGAGGGGACCATAGGAGACTATCACCTCACTCACCGTCGGAGAGGGAAACATCTGAAAAGGAATTACCACCTCACTCACCGTCGGAGAGGGGACCATAGGAGACTATCACCTCACTCACCGTCGGAGAGGGAAACATCTGAAAAGGAATTACCACCTCACTCACCGTCGGAGAGGGGACCATAGGAGACTATCACCTCACTCACCGTTGGAGAGGGAAACATCTGAAAAGGAATTACCACCTCACTCACCGTCAGAGAGGGGACCATAGGAGACTATCACCTCACTCACCGTCGGAGAGGGAAACATCTGAAAAGGAATTACCACCTCACTCACCGTCGGAGAGGGGACCATAGGAGACTATCACCTCACTCACCGTCGGAGAGGGAAACATCTGAAAAGGAATTACCACCTCACTCACCGTCGGAGAGGGGACCATAGGAGACTATCACCTCACTCACCGTCAGAGAGGGAAACATCTGAAAAGGAATTACTACCTCACTCACCGTCGGAGAGGGGACCATAAGAGACTATCACCTCACTCACCGTCGGAGAGGGAAACATCTGAAAAGGAATTACCACCTCACTCACCGTCGGAGAGGGGACCATAGGAGACTATCACCTCACTCACCGTCGGAGAGGGAAACATCTGAAAAGGAATTACCACCTCACTCACCGTCGGAGAGGGGACCATAGGAGACTATCACCTCACTCACCGTCGGAGAGGGAAACATCTGAAAAGGAATTACCACCTCACTCACCGTCGGAGAGGGGACCATAGGAGACTATCACCTCACTCACCGTCGGAGAGGGAAACATCTGAAAAGGAATTACCACCTCACTCACCGTCGGAGAGGGGACCATTAGGGAAGGAATAACCTGAGATAACTTTTACTGAGTCTTTATCAGAAAAAACTGTTGGGAGTCGATTTAGCTGGACTAGAGAAGGCCTTGGACTGGACAAGAAATCTTTTGAGTCGATTAACCGAACCTGTCTAGGTCTTGAAATATGATTGAGAATCTCAACTGCATCTTTCCTGAAAGGTAAAGGTCAGTCATATACAATGCATGATATGGATCAAGCAATGATGTTCTCAACATAAATGAGATTTGTATGATATAATGCGTCTATGCATGCTATAATGATGTATGTGATGTTTTATGAATGTATGTTTTCGTCTGGGAAATTAAATCCTTGACGGGTGCCGGGAAGTCATATCCTGGGCTGATATTGAAGAATAAGCTTTCGCTTCCGCTGGGGATGATAGCTGCAAGAATACCGGTAGGAGAAGATGACTCAGTTGCGGAATAAACTTGGCAAATGGAAGATTCTGCGGGGAGAAAAGATACTCTAGCGACCATGCTGGGAAGCAATACTCTGTGGGAAGAGGGATGCCTTGCTGAGTGTTGATAATAATTTGTTGGGGATACCCTTGTTGTTGGAAGTGTTGATGGACTTCGCTGGGGTAAGAAGACTTCGTCGAGGACGCTCTTTCCGTGGCTTTTGGCTGAGGATAACCCAGTTATATCCTGTTAAGGAAATAACTCTTTGAATAAAGCCGGACGACGCGTTCGTGCTCTGCGAGGATAAGCTTCCAGAATCTACTGGGGATAAGCTTACTGCTTGGGGAGACGAATTCCAACTTTCCTGGGGAACTAGATTGGACTCTCTTGGGGAAGTTTTTGAATTGCGGGGGAAGTGATTCCTTTGAATGTTGATGTACCACCGGGGAACAATCTTTAGGTCAAGACTGCCGGGGATGCTTTTTAAGGATATGTATATTGCTGTTGGGGAATGTTGAGATCTGCTGGAGGATACTCAACTTCCTTAAGGTTGGATAACTTTGCTTGGAGAAGAGTGCACTGACTACTGACTTACTCTCTGGGGAATTAAGATGTACTGGTCATGTTCTTTAGCTGAACCTACCTTGGTACCTTGGAGGACATAACAACTAGATTGTTTAGACGACTCATCATTGCCCCTGTTTCTGAGGTGGGAGAGGAAGACCTGTGAGGGGCTGATAGTTGTTGATGGACCAACCTTCTTCTGGTAGGTAGGTGACAAGATGACAGGACATAGTCGTACGCTTTGATCCCTAATTTTTGCCTGGACCGCCCTTTCGGGTTTTCAGTCCACCGCGATACCCATTTTTGCCCAAGCCGCCTTTCCAGGTTTTCGACTTGCCGGGTGTACAGATTTTTCATTTCATCCCTTCATTTTGCCCGAACCCTTTTGGTTCGCCGGGAAGCCCTTATTTTTGCCTAGGTACGTCGACCTAGCGGGTCTTTGATTTTGCGTAGTATCTTTTTCGACTATGTCCACGCTCTCAGAATGTAGGGAGTTGCCCCTGTTAGAAGTGCTTAGTCATGCCACCAGAAAGTTTTTGATCGGGCAAGATTCGTTGTTGAAATGCCCCAAGTGACTCAGGCGGAGATTTGTCCCAGGCTATTTGGCCTTTGAGAGATTCTCCGAATCTTGACTGAATTGCCCCAGATGATGGATAATAATCACGTCATGCCCCTTGATGGGAAGTGCTTCTGTTCATTAGGCATTCGTCGTGCGAATTTCCCTGCTGTTCAAACAAAAAGTCATATGCCAACAAAGTTATGTTAAAAATGCAAAGCTTATGTCTGTCTTGAAGATTTTGAAAATGCATTCTTTTCATAAAACAAATGAATGTTTGTAAAACGTGATGTCAACTCCTTCTTTATAGTAAGCCTTAAGGAGTCAGGATACCTTTCATCACAGTATTCTTTCGAACTAACCCATGCTTCAGCTAGGACTTTTAAGGGTTATAACGTGGCTTGGTTCACGGTTTAAGAAACAAAGGATAAAGGCTCAAATTTTATTTGTACCCACCCGCTCTTCGTGATGTTCTCCAAACCTAAACTCAGTTGATCATACGTTAGACCTTGTTTGAGTCTTTGCTCTGATTTTCCGGTGATGATTCAGATGTTGATAACTTATTTTGAATAGGCAGTCATTCCTTTCTTGTTGAGGGTTGGTAAGACCTCTTCCTTGTCTGATTTTTTTTATCCCTTTCTTTTTTTGCCTGAACTGTTTCCTTTTTTGGAATTACAGTCAGCGGGATGCCCCAGTTTCATAAGTCCCTTTTTATAGGTTTTGACTTCTTGGGCTTTTCGTTTATGATTTTTTTTTGATAATGACTGCCTATCCTTATGATTGTTCGGAACCATCACTGTCTCTTGTTTTTTTTTTTGGAAAAACTCATTTGGTGCCATTCATTGTGCACTTGGATCAACTGAGAAGACTACCAT
Source organism: Vicia faba (assembly GCA_948472305.1). NCBI lineage: Eukaryota > Viridiplantae > Streptophyta > Magnoliopsida > Fabales > Fabaceae > Vicia > Vicia faba. The sequence goes on along the minus strand of OX451737.1, from coordinate 84,754,066 downwards.
GCCCCGGGTTATGATTAAGGGTTTTAAATTTCGAAAAGAAAAACTCCTACTTCTTTGGCTCAGAGGGGTTGACGAGGGATTATCATCCTTATAACTCCAGTGTTTAGGGATTGAAACAATGCCTGTACCTCATCAGCGGGGTCTGTTCAAAAGCATACTGTAATGATCGCGGTATCGTTTTCGTCATCCTCCCTCAAGAGGCTTAGAATTTTAGATCAAGAGTTGACATCAGAAAAAAAATATGAAAAATAATTTGCATAGAGTGAATACGAATATATTGGTTCAAAATAGACATAAGCGATGCATTAATGGAATAACAATGTTTAACATGAATAAATGTTTGAACAAAAGAAAATTGCAACTTGAACATTCGAATGAACAAAAATTTCCTAGTCTCAGGGCTTGTCACTTCACATAGTGGATCCTGTGGGGATGGTAGAAGTACTCAGCCTGGCCCTCTTGGGTGAATTCCACAGCTCCTTCCCCAATCAGGTCCTAGATTTTATTCTTCAAAGTCCAACAATCCTCTGTAGCATGCCCCGGGCTGTCAGAATGATAAGCGCAGTGAGCGTTGGGGTCATACCTTGAAGGTGTCCTGTTGGGATTCTTAGGAGGATCCTTTAGAGTTACCAAGTTCAACCTCAGCAGTTGTTGTAAGGCTTGAGGCAGCGACACGTTGAGCTTGGTGAATTTCCTTTTGGGCTTGTCTGGCTGAAGCTGGTGAGGTTGATACTGAATTGGTGATACTGGAGCCATATGAGGAACTTTCTCCTTGCCTCTTTGTCTCAAAGATGGTCGAACGATGACTGGCTTTTTACCCTTAGATGTTTGCCCCAGTTGGTTACCCTGAAGCAGTTGGTTGACGAGAAACCGGAGCTCATCTTGTCTTTGAGCTAAACCTTGAATGGCATTCCTCTGCCCCAGCATTTGGACTTTCACTGCATCCATCTCAGCTTGTAGGTGTTTCAGCCTTTCACCCTCAGCACTGTTTCTAACAAAGGTCTCCATGAGAAGTGTCCTTAGCTCCTCCTGCCCCTTGGATAGATTCAGGAGGATTTCCCCGAACCGAGTCTCTTGAGCAAGACAGTCCTGGTTATCTGGTTGGAAGGCCATTGCTGAAATAAACAGCGAGAAAGGTAAGTAACCTGCAACAAGGGTACCTATCATGCAATGATGTGTATGTATGCATATGCGATGTTTTCAAGGATCCCGCGCGGTAAACAAGAAAATTTGTTAGAACTCGGGTCCGGTAGTTTGCTTGAAGGAACTTCGTATTTGTTGAGAGTCTTTCTTCCAAGGGTCAAAGGCTCACCATATCCAGTGGGTCATAGCCCCTGACAACCTTGGCTAGGGCAACCTTCTTCAAGTGTCAAGGCTCACCATATCAAGTGGGTCATAGCCCTTGACAACCTTGGCCAGAGGAAAATAAATCCTCTTTGCCCCTTGCTAGACAATTGGTTCATCATGACCTGCATCACAAGCCCTTGAGATCCTTGAAATGGGTTAGAATGTATGCAATGGTATGATGTTATGCTATGCATGGGGTAATGTACGTAACCCTGTTACGAGTCCTAATTAAGGACTGCAAACCAAAACCTGCAAGAAACTTAGGATACCCTGTTATGAGTCCTAATTAAGGACTACAAACGAAACCTGCAAGAAGCTCAAGTGTCAGACAAAAAGCATGCAAGTAGTCAAGTACGAAGGCACACAAGTCACACAAGAGAAGCCCTTAGAGTTTAGGCCAGCATGAGGTCTAGGTATTACCCTCTTTCAGTTGGTTGGTTCGTACCTGTCCTATCAAAGTAACCGGGTTCTTAGAGGATCCCAATATCATTGACTACCCTCAATCGGTCATAACTCCAGCATCGCAATCTTTTCTTGCGGCCAGAACCATCACGAGAGTTTAGCCTCAATGGGCGTAGCATACTGCTACTGTTCTAATGGCCAAGTTGTGTCATTTAAGGTTCTAAGGTCTGTTGGTGCTTAATGACTCCTTGGAAGACCCATATTCTCCCCGTTTCAACACGAGGGATATCGGTACAGACCAAGGTGCCACACCAATGTAGCCACTGCTTCACCCATGTCGGTATACGCCGGACAGGTCCCTCACAGCTTATGCTACCTAAATAGGGTATCCCCAGATCCGGGTTAGGATCTATGTAACTCCGATGCAACCCACAATAGTAAAGCAATCAAATCAATACAATTGAAAACACAGTTATGAACTAGCCCTAAGGTACACCTCACTTTAAGTTTGGTCCCCAGCAGAGTCGCCAGTTCTGTGATCGGTGGATCTGGAACTGACTGTTTAACGCTGGTTCGCGAAATGTCGCGGAAGCAAGAGTCGCCACCGTCTTTTATTTTCTCCAAATGGAAAGGACAAAAGCATAGAAAAATTCCTTAAAGAGATTGCTCTCGGTTCGGGAGGTAGATTATAGAAAGGGAAGGTGTTAGCACCCTTTCTATCCATGGTTATCCATGGGCTCTTAGATACTTGCTCATTTGTGTTTTCAAAAATGGTTTGTTTGCTTTTCAACTGTGGGTTTTAAAAAGTTTCTTTGAAAATTTCAGTTCGACTCTTGTATCGGTCCTCAAGAGTGTTTGAAAAAAATGCTTTCGAAAGCTTTTTGAAAATGTGTTGGTGTGAAAGGTATTTTTGAATTTGTTTTGAATTTAGAGCAAGTATCTAGAGTCGTCTACCTACCCTAAGGAATTCGTCTGAGTAGATGTCCTTTAAAGTAGTGCCATCCCACCATTGAGAGGTAGGTAGCACCACCGTTGGAGGTGTTCGGGTCAATTCGAAGTTCGGGACATGGTGATCACCAGAGCAATAGGAAGACACCTTAGAAGCTACCCTCATGCCAGGTTCCCGGATCATGAGGACTTACTAAGACATCCTCTACTCGACGATCACCTTTCGAAGGCAAGGCAACAGTGAGGCGTACCCTAGGGGTGGTGTGTGTGATTTGTGTGTCGTTTTCATTTGCATTTTTCTTGTCATGTTATTGGTGTTCTACGCTTTGTTTTTATTTTTGTCCATACAGTCTTTCATGCTTTGTTTAACAGTTTAAAAGTTGCGAGGAAAAGTAAATCTAAAGCTATTACAAATGGCGCGGGTCCACATCGCCAAAATTAACCAGGACCCGATTTGACAGAAAAATAAATAAATTGAAAGTGTGAGAAGTAGTTAAATTACATGGCTTCGGGAGAGGTACATAATTATTTAAGCAAAATAAAATAAATATGCGAAATTAAATCGAAACGAGGGCGTTGGACCCTTTTGCAAAATTAAAATTAATGAGGAATTAAAATTAAAAGAAGGCAAGACTTGTTTTTTTGGTATTTTATGTTTTTTTGACTTAATAGAAAAAGAATTAATCAAAATACGACGCAAACCCTAATTCTAGTTATTCTAATTTATTGAGAAAACATTAGAATTTAACCTAAATTAACCCTAAGTTATTTTCATGCAAATTTAATTATAAAAATAAATTAAATAAATAAATATTATTATAAGAAAGAAAAATTAAAAGGGAATAAAAACATTAATTAAACCTAATTCTACTTCTTTTTTAGATTTTTGTTATGAAAGGAATTAAAATTAAAAAAAAACTAATTTAAACTAACTAATTACATGCCAATTTATTTATGAAAATATTAAAACAAAAATATTTATTGTATTTTTTTCTCTTTTCTGATTTTTATGCATTTTTTATATTTTGTGAAAATAGTTAATTAAATTGGATAAATAATAATAAAAGGAATAAAAAATAACAAAAAAAAGAAATAAAGAAAATAAAAAGAATGTGCAAACCTGGGGGTTCAGACCCCAATTTGGAGGTTTGGCCTTAGTAATCTGGCCCATTTAGCAAGGCCTGGTGGACTTTTTGAATCACGTGTTGGCATGTTGACTAGGGCGTAGCGTACTCTCCAATTCTCAGCCTTTGATCTGATTCCAATGTGCACGGGGATGACTGGATTAAGAGGATGTATGGTGCGCTCCACCTTTGAAACTGCATATGAATATATATTACAAAATAATATGGAAATTAACGTAGACCTGGGACTCGAACCCAGGTCATATGCATTACCAACGTTCACACCTTGCCACTGGACCACTATCACGCGTTTTGATATATAATAAACAAACAAATAATATAAAAGAAAGTGGGTTAATGGCTTGGAAACGCGCGCGAATTTTTGAACTGGCCTATCACCATTTGACACGACTTCGTCTTCTTCATATTCCTGAAATACAAAAACATGAGGCAACGGTTTCTTGTATGTTCTCTTAGGCCAGTTTTGAGAAAATAGCGAATAAGCCTAGGTCTCTCATAAATTAGGCGCGAGGGTATGTTTAGATTCGTCCAGAAGCGCTGATTTGAATGGTGGTAGTCTTGAGTCTCAATTTTTCTTGGTTTTAAAAGCCCTAATTTCACATCCTACAAACCCTAAAATTCAAACATGGTGAAATCGTGTATACAGCCTAAAAACATAATTGAATCATATGGTTAGCATTAGAATGGCATAAGGAATGCAAATCAAGCATTAAAAACTATAAAGGATGCATGAATCGTGATGTACGATTATGAGTTTTTCTTGATACAGTGGGCACTCATGTTACCAATTCTTGAAGCTGGGATGAATGTTTGTGATTGGAATATGTCCAGGGATGCTTGAGGAAGCTATTGGAACAAGAATTGAGACCTGAATCGTCCTGGAAGGCTGTTTTCAGAATTGAGTTTTTTTGACAATTTTTTTCAAGTTTGTGAATGGCTTTCTTGCGCAGCTTAGTGTGTATTCTCATTAGGGTTGGGATCAGGCTTTTGTATTGAGTGCATTAGGTCAAAAAGAATCAATCAAATCCATTGCATTCATAGTTTTGAAGATTTGATTTTCAAGCTTTATTTTCCAAATATTTTCCATGTGCTTTTGTGCAAATCATGATCTAATCAGTCCAATTCTTTCCTTATTTGGCTAGGCACGAATTATTGAGTATCAAACATGCACAAAAAGATTTGTTAGGTTAAATTAAGTATTTTTCATATATTTAAATGATTTAAGTGAATTAACATAAATAAAAATTCAAATAAATAAATAAAAAATGAAGAAATACTTCCCTTTGGGCCAAGTGGTCGTGCACATGTCATGGATGATGAATTATGGAAGAAAAATGGGCCCATTAGCAATTTTAGGTCATTTGAAGTAATGTTGACTTTTCAAAATACCCAAAAATTTCCCAACTTCCACAAGGCATAACTTGCTCAATTTTTAAGCTTTTCTCATGTTCTTGGACGTTTTGGAAAGGTCTTTGAGTCCTCTAACCAATGTCTTTGGTCCCATGTCATTTTGATTTACCAATCTCAAGTTATGGCCTTTGACTTAAAGTCCCTTTTTGTTGACTTTTGAAAATGACCTATAATGTTGAAATTGATAACATTTTGTGAGAGAATTTCTTGGACTTGAAGTATGAAGATGAGTTGTAGGAAATGTCTTTCTCTTCAAAATGAGCTTTGGATGGAATTTTTCTGATAATCCATGTGAAAGTTATGCCCTGGTCAATTTCAGTTGACTTTTTCAACTGTCCAAATAAGGAAACTTTTGCATCTTGATGATTTCTGAGCCAAATTTTGAGAATCATGATCAAGCATTGATCAAATGATGTTTGTGGCTTCAAAATGATATGTTGACCAAAAATTTGAACTTTTGACTGCCAAATGACCATTTTGCCCCTACAGTTGACTGTAGTGCAATTAGGGTTTTTGACTGTGCAATTTTGTGCTGAATGTCTTGAAACTTGATATGAGGATGCTTGACCATGTTTATAGGCATATGAGACTTTATTGGACCTTTGGAAACTTCATTTTCTTGACCAGAATCCAAACCCTAGTTTTGACTGCTTAGGAGACCTTTGCACTGTGCAACCCTTGGGGAATTTTGAAGCATGACTTGGCATTTTCTTGAAGAATTATGGGAGGGCAAATTTTGGGGTACAACAGTTTCCCCTGTTCAATCTTCTTAGACCTGAGGATGCAGATTGGCTGACGTGCCTTTCGTAATCCAAGGGTAGAAGATGATTGAACACTAGAGTGCCCAGAAATTTGCACTCACATAGTAGCAGTGCGGTGGAATGGGCTTATAGATGCCATTTAGAGGTCGATGAACAGGATGATGGGCTTATAGATGCCATCTGGATGTTGATCGCGTAAGAGATTCCTTAGCGAGAACCTGCATACCTGCAAAAGAAAAATGAGTACCTGACACGTTGCAGGAGCTGATTTCAGATACTTGGTATAGATATGTCCTGACTGGTTACAGGAGCTGAGTCTGGAGCTTCACAAGATGATGAATGAACCAGGGACGGTTACTACCTTAGTATGAATGGTAAGAGAACCTTGGGCGACTTTAACTTCAACAACGCTCGTTGAGAAAAAATCTTAGCGGGAATTACCATCTTTGCAGTATCGGGAAGAGAACCATAGGCAATTATAATCTGAAAGGGAATCACCTCACTCACCGCCGGAGAGGGAACTATAGGAAATTATAATCTGGAAGGAATTATCACCTCACTCACCGTCGGAGAGGGGACCATAGGAGATTATCACATCACTCACCGTCGGAGAGGGAAACATCTGAAAAGGAATTATCACCTCACTCACCGTCGGAGAGGGAAACATCTGAAAAGGAATTACCACCTCACTCACCGTCGGAGAGGGGACCATAGGAGACTATCAACTCACTCACCGTCGGAGAGGGAAACATCTGAAAAGGAATTACCACCTCACTCACCGTCGGAGAGGGGACCATAGGAGACTATCACCTCACTCACCATCGGAGAGGGAAACATCTGAAAAGGAATTACCACCTCACTCACCGTCGGAGAGGGGACCATAGGAGACTATCACCTCACTCACCGTCGGAGAGGGAAACATCTGAAAAGGAATTACCACCTCACTCACCGTCGGAGAGGGGACCATAGGAGACTATCACCTCACTCACCGTCGGAGAGGGAAACATCTGAAAAGGAATTACCACCTCACTCACCGTCGGAGAGGGGACCATAGGAGACTATCACCTCACTCACCGTCGGAGAGGGAAACATCTGAAAAGGAATTACCACCTCACTCACCGTCAGAGAGGGGACCATAGGAGACTATCACCTCACTCACCGTCGGAGAGGGAAACATCTGAAAAGGAATTACCACCTCACTCACCATCGGAGAGGGGACCATAGGAGACTATCACCTCACTCACCGTCGGAGAGGGAAACATCTGAAAAGGAATTACCACCTCACTCACCGTCGGAGAGGGGATCATAGGAGACTATCACCTCACTCACCGTCGGAGAGGGAAACATCTGAAAAGGAATTACTACCTCACTCACCGTCGGAGAGGGGACCATAAGAGACTATCACCTCACTCACCGTCGGAGAGGGAAACATCTGAAAAGGAATTACCACCTCACTCACCGTCGGAGAGGGGACCATAGGAGACTATCACCTCACTCACCGTCGGAGAGGGAAACATCTGAAAAGGAATTACCACCTCACTCACCGTCGGAGATGGGACCATAGGAGACTATCACCTCACTCACCGTCGGAGAGGGAAACATCTGAAAAGGAATTACCACCTCACTCACCGTCGGAGAGGGGACCATAGGAGACTATCACCTCACTCACCATCGGAGAGGGAAACATCTGAAAAGGAATTACCACCTCACTCACCGTCGGAGATGGGACCATAGGAGACTATCACCTCACTCACCGTCGGAGAGGGAAACATCTGAAAAGGAATTACCACCTCACTCACCGTCGGAGAGGGGACCATAGGAGACTATCACCTCACTCACCATCGGAGAGGGAAACATCTGAAAAGGAATTACCACCTCACTCACCGTCGGAGAGGGGACCATTAGGGAAGGAATAACCTGAGATAACTTTTACTGAGTCTTTATCAGAAAAAACTGTTGGGAGTCGATTTAGCTGGACTAGAGAAGGCCTTGGACTGGACAAGAAATCTTTTGAGTCGATTAACCGAACCGGTCTAGGTCTTGAAATATGATTGAGAATCTCAACTGCATCTTTCCTGAAAGGTAAAGGTCAGTCATATACAATGCATGATATGGATCAAGCAATGATGTTCTCAACATAAATGAGATTTGTATGATATAATGCGTCTATGCATGCTATAATGATGTATGTGATGTTTTATGAATATATGTTTTCGTCTGGGAAATTAAATCCTTGACGGGTGCCGGGAAGTCATATCCTGGGCTGATATCGAAGAATAAGCTTTCGCTTCCACTGGGGATGATAGCTGCAAGAATACCGGTAGGAGAAGATGACTCCGTTGCGGAATAAACTTGGCAAATGGAAGATTCTGCGGGGAGAAAAGATACTCTAGCGACCATGCTGGGAAGCAATACTCTGTGGGAAGAGGGATGCCTTGCTGAGTGTTGATAATAATTTGCTGGGGATACCCTTGTTGTTGGAAGTGTTGATGGACTTCGCTGGGGTAAGAAGACTTCGTCGAGGACGCTCTTTCCGTGGCTTTTGGCTGAGGATAACCCAGTTATATCCTGTTAAGGAAATAACTCTTTGAATAAAGCCGGACGACGCGTTCGTGCTCTGCGAGGATAAGCTTCCAGAATCTACTGGGGATAAGCTTACTGCTTGGGGAGACGAATTCCAACTTTCCTGGGGAACTAGATTGGACTCTCTTGGGGAAGTTTTTGAATTGCGGGGGAAGTGATTCCTTTGAATGTTGATGTACCACCGGGGAACAATCTTTAGGTCAAGACTACCGGGGATGCTTTTTAAGGATATGTATATTGCTGTTGGGGAATGTTGAGATCTGCTGGAGGATACTCAACTTCCTTAAGGTTGGATAACTTTGCTTGGAGAAGAGTGCACTGACTACTGACTTACTCTCTGGGGAATTAAGATGTACTGGTCATGTTCTTTAGCTGAACCTACCTTGGTACCTTGGAGGACAGAACAACTAGATTGTTTAGACGACTCATCATTGCCCCTGTTTCTGAGGTGGGAGAGGAAGACCTGTGAGGGGCTGAGAGTTGTTGATGGACCAACCTTCTTCTGGTAGGTAGGTGACAAGATGACAGGACATAGTCGTACGCTTTGATCCCTAATTTTTGCCTGGACCGCCCTTTCGGGTTTTCAGTCCATCGCGATACCCATTTTTGCCCAAGCCGCCTTTCCAGGTTTTCGACTTGCCGGGTGTACAGATTTTTCATTTCATCCCTTCATTTTGCCCGAACCCTTTTGGTTCATCGGGAAGCCCTTATTTTTGCCTAGGTACGTCGACCTAGCGGGTCTTTGATTTTGCGTAGTATCTTTTTCGACTATGTCCACGCTCTCAGAATGTAGGGAGTTGCCCCTGTTAGAAGTGCTTTGTCATGCCACCAAAAAGTTTTTGATCGGGCAAGATTCGTTGTTGAAATGCCCCAAGTGACTCAGGCGGAGATTTGTCCCAGGCTATTTGGCCTTTGAGAGATTCTCCGAATCTTGACTGAATTGCCCCAGATGATGGACAATAATCACGTCATGCCCCTTGATAGGAAGTGCTTCTGTTCATTAGGCATTCGTCGTGTGAATTTCCCTGCTGTTCAAACAAAAAGTCATATGCCAACAAAGTTATGTTAAAAATGCAAAGCTTATGTCTGTCTTGAAGATTTTGAAAATGCATTCTTTTCATAAAACAAATGAATGTTTGTAAAACGTGATGTCAACTCCTTCTTTATAGTAAGCCTTAAGGAGTCAGGATACCTTTCGTCACAGTATTCTTTCGAACTAACCCATGCTTCAGCTAGGACTTTTAAGGGTTATAACGTGGCCTGGTTCACGGTTTAAGAAACAAAGGATAAAGGCTCAAATTTTATTTGTACCCACCCGCTCTTCGTGATGTTCTCCAAACCTAAACTCAGTTGATCATACGTTAGACCTTGTTTGAGTCTTTGCTCTGATTTTCCGGTGATGATTCAGATGTTGATAACTTATTTTGAATAGGCAGTCATTCCTTTCTTGTTGAGGGTTGGTAAGACCTCTTCCTTGTCTGATTTTTTTTATCCCTTTCTTTTTTTGCCTGAACTGTTTCCTTTTTTGGAATTACAGTCAGCGGGATGCCCCAGTTTCATAAGTCCCTTTTTATAGGTTTTGACTTCTTGGGCTTTTCGTTTATGATTTTTTTTTTGATAATGACTGCCTATCCTTATGATTGTTCGGAACCATCACTGTCTCTTGTTTTTTTTTTTGGAAAAACTCATTTGGTGCCATTCATTGTGCACTTGGATCAACTGAGAAGACTACCATGCCCCGGGTTATGATTAAGGGTTTTAAATTTCGAAAAGAAAAACTCCTACTTCTTTGGCTCAGAGGGGTTGACGAGGGATTATCATCCTTATAACTCCAGTGTTTAGGGATTGAAACAATGCCTGTACCTCATCAGCGGGGTCTGTTCAAAAGCATACTGTAATGATCGCGGTATCGTTTTCGTCATCCTCCCTCAAGAGGCTTAGAATTTTAGATCAAGAGTTGACATCAGAAAAAAAATATGAAAAATAATTTGCATAGAGTGAATACGAATATATTGGTTCAAAATAGACATAAGCGATGCATTAATGGAATAACAATGTTTAACATGAATAAATGTTTGAACAAAAGAAAATTGCAACTTGAACATTCGAATGAACAAAAATTTCCTAGTCTCAGGGCTTGTCACTTCACATAGTGGATCCTGTGGGGATGGTAGAAGTACTCAGCCTGGCCCTCTTGGGTGAATTCCACAGCTCCTTCCCCAATCAGGTCCTAGATTTTATTCTTCAAAGTCCAACAATCCTCTGTAGCATGCCCCGGGCTGTCAGAATGATAAGCGCAGTGAGCGTTGGGGTCATACCTTGAAGGTGTCCTGTTGGGATTCTTAGGAGGATCCTTTAGAGTTACCAAGTTCAACCTCAGCAGTTGTTGTAAGGCTTGAGGCAGCGACACGTTGAGCTTGGTGAATTGCCTTTTGGGCTTGTCTGGCTGAAGCTGGTGAGGTTGATACTGAATTGGTGATACTGGAGCCATATGAGGAACTTTCTCCTTGCCTCTTTGTCTCAAAGATGGTCGAACGATGACTGGCTTTTTACCCTTAGATGTTTGCCCCAGTTGGTTACCCTGAAGTAGTTGGTTGACGAGAAACCGGAGCTCATCTTGTCTTTGAGCTAAACCTTGAATGGCATTCCTCTGCCCCAACATTTGGACTTTCACTGCATCCATCTCAGCTTGTAGGTGTTTCAGCCTTTCACCCTCAGCACTGTTTCTAACAAGGGTCTCCATGAGAAGTGTCCTTAGCTCCTCCTGCCCCTTAGATAGATTCAGGAGGATTTCCCCGAACCGAGTCTCTTGAGCAAGACAGTCCTGGTTATCTGGTTGGAAGGCCATTGCTGAAATAAACAGCGAGAAAGGTAAGTAACCTGCAACAAGGGTACCTATCATGCAATGATGTGTATGTATGCATATGCGATGTTTTCAAGGATCCCGCGGGGTAAACAAGAAAATTTGTTAGAACTCGGGTCCGGTAGTTTGCTTGAAGGAACTTCGTATTTGTTGAGAGTCTTTCTTCCAAGGGTCAAAGGCTCACCATATCTAGTGGGTCATAGCCCCTGACAACCTTGGCTAGGGCAACCTTCTTCAAGTGTCAAGGCTCACCATATCAAGTGGGTCATAGCCCCTGACAACCTTGGCCAGAGGAAAATAAATCCTCTTTGCCCCTTGCTAGACAATTGGTTCATCATGACCTGCATCACAAGCCCTTGAGATCCTTGAAATGGGTTAGAATGTATGCAATGGTATGATGTTATGCTATGCATGGGGTAATGTACGTAACCCTGTTACGAGTCCTAATTAAGGACTGCAAACCAAAACCTGCAAGAAACTTAGGATACCCTGTTATGAGTCCTAATTAAGGACTACAAACGAAACCTGCAAGAAGCTCAAGTGTCAGACAAAAAGCATGCAAGTAGTCAAGTACGAAGGCACACAAGTCACACAAGAGAAGCCCTTAGAGTTTAGGCCAGCATGAGGTCTAGGTATTACCCTCTTTCAGTTGGTTGGTTCGTACCTGTCCTATCAAAGTAACCGGGTTCTTAGAGGATCCCAATATCATTGACTACCCTCAATCGGTCATAACTCCAGCATCGCAATCTTTTCTTGCGGCCAGAACCATCACGAGAGTTTAGCCTCAATGGGCGTAGCATACTGCTACTGTTCTAATGGCCAAGTTGTGTCATTTAAGGTTCTAAGGTCTGTTGGTGCTTAATGACTCCTTGGAAGACCCATATTCTCCCCGTTTCAACACGAGGGATATCGGTACAGACCAAGGTGCCACACCAATGTAGCCACTGCTTCACCCATGTCGGTATACGCCGGACAGGTCCCTCACAGCTTATGCTACCTAAATAGGGTATCCCCAGATCCGGGTTAGGATCTATGTAACTCCGATGCAACCCACAATAGTAAAGCAATCAAATCAATACAATTGAAAACACAGTTATGAACTAGCCCTAAGGTACACCTCACTTTAAGTTTGGTCCCCAGCAGAGTCGCCAGTTCTGTGATCGGTGGATCTGGAACTGACTGTTTAACGCTGGTTCGCGAAATGTCGCGGAAGCAAGAGTCGCCACCGTCTTTTATTTTCTCCAAATGGAAAGGACAAAAGCATAGAAAAATTCCTTAAAGAGATTGCTCTCGGTTCGGGAGGTAGATTATAGAAAGGGAAGGTGTTAGCACCCTTTCTATCCATGGTTATCCATGGGCTCTTAGATACTTGCTCATTTGTGTTTTCAAAAATGGTTTGTTTGCTTTTCAACTGTGGGTTTTAAAAAGTTTCTTTGAAAATTTCAGTTCGACTCTTGTATCGGTCCTCAAGAGTGTTTGAAAAAAATGCTTTCGAAAGCTTTTTGAAAATGTGTTGGTGTGAAAGGTATTTTTGAATTTGTTTTGAATTTAGAGCAAGTATCTAGAGTCGTCTACCTACCCTAAGGAATTCGTCTGAGTAGATGTCCTTTAAAGTAGTGCCATCCCACCATTGAGAGGTAGGTAGCACCACCGTTGGAGGTGTTCGGGTCAATTCGAAGTTCGGGACATGGTGATCACCAGAGCAATAGGAAGACACCTTAGAAGCTACCCTCATGCCAGGTTCCCGGATCATGAGGACTTACTAAGACATCCTCTACTCGACGATCACCTTTCGAAGGCAAGGCAACAGTGAGGCGTACCCTAGGGGTGGTGTGTGTGATTTGTGTGTCGTTTTCATTTGCATTTTTCTTGTCATGTTATTGGTGTTCTACGCTTTGTTTTTATTTTTGTCCATACAGTCTTTCATGCTTTGTTTAACAGTTTAAAAGTTGCGAGGAAAAGTAAATCTAAAGCTATTACAAATGGCGCGGGTCCACATCGCCAAAATTAACCAGGACCCGATTTGACAGAAAAATAAATAAATTGAAAGTGTGAGAAGTAGTTAAATTACATGGCTTCGGGAGAGGTACATAATTATTTAAGCAAAATAAAATAAATATGCGAAATTAAATCGAAACGAGGGCGTTGGACCCTTTTGCAAAATTAAAATTAATGAGGAATTAAAATTAAAAGAAGGCAAGACTTGTTTTTTTGGTATTTTATGTTTTTTTGACTTAATAGAAAAAGAATTAATCAAAATACGACGCAAACCCTAATTCTAGTTATTCTAATTTATTGAGAAAACATTAGAATTTAACCTAAATTAACCCTAAGTTATTTTCATGCAAATTTAATTATAAAAATAAATAAAATAAATAAATATTATTATAAGAAAGAAAAATTAAAAGGGAATAAAAACATTAATTAAACCTAATTCTACTTCTTTTTTAGATTTTTGTTATGAAAGGAATTAAAATTAAAAAAAACCTAATTTAAACTAACTAATTACATGCCAATTTATTTATGAAAATATTAAAACAAAAATATTTATTGTATTTTTTTCTCTTTTCTGATTTTTATGCATTTTTTATATTTTGTGAAAATAGTTAATTAAATTGGATAAATAATAATAAAAGGAATAAAAAATAACAAAAAAAAGAAATAAAGAAAATAAAAAGAATGTGCAAACCTGGGGGTTCAGACCCCAATTTGGAGGTTTGGCCTTAGTAATCTGGCCCATTTAGCAAGGCCTGGTGGACTTTTTGAATCACGTGTTGGCATGTTGACTAGGGCGTAGCGTACTCTCCAATTCTCAGCCTTTGATCTGATTCCAATGTGCACGTGGATGACTGGATTAAGAGGATGTATGGTGCGCTCCACCTTTGAAACTGCATATGAATATATATTACAAAATAATATGGAAATTAACGTAGACCTGGGACTCGAACCCAGGTCATATGCATTACCAACGTTCACACCTTGCCACTGGACCACTATCACGCGTTTTGATATATAATAAACAAACAAATAATATAAAAGAAAGTGGGTTAATGGCTTGGAAACGCGCGCGAATTTTTGAACTGGCCTATCACCATTTGACACGACTTCGTCTTCTTCATATTCCTGAAATACAAAAACATGAGGCAACGGTTTCTTGTATGTTCTCTTAGGCCAGTTTTGAGAAAATAGCGAATAAGCCTAGGTATCTCATAAATTAGGCGCGAGGGTATGTTTAGATTCGTCCAGAAGCGCTGAGTTGAATGGTGGTAGTCTTGAGTCTCAATTTTTCTTGGTTTTAAAAGCCCTAATTTCACATCCTACAAACCCTAAAATTCAAACATGGTGAAATCGTGTATACAGCCTAAAAACATAATTGAATCATATGGTTAGCATTAGAATGGCATAAGGAATGCAAATCAAGCATTAAAAACTATAAAGGATGCATGAATCGTGATGTACGATTATGAGTTTTTCTTGATACAGTGGGCACTCATGTTACCAATTCTTGAAGCTGGGATGAATGTTTGTGATTGGAATATGTCCAGGGATGCTTGAGGAAGCTATTGGAACAAGAATTGAGACCTGAATCGTCCTGGAAGGCTGTTTTCAGAATTGAGTTTTTTTGACAATTTTTTTCAAGTTTGTGAATGGCTTTCTTGCGCAGCTTAGTGTGTATTCTCATTAGGGTTGTGATCAGGCTTTTGTATTGAGTGCATTAGGTCAAAAAGAATCAATCAAATCCATTGCATTCATAGTTTTGAAGATTTGATTTTCAAGCTTTATTTTCCAAATATTTTCCATGTGCTTTTGTGCAAATCATGATCTAATCAGTCCAATTCTTTCCTTATTTGGCTAGGCACGAATTATTGAGTATCAAACATGCACAAAAAGATTTGTTAGGTTAAATTAAGTATTTTTCATATATTTAAATGATTTAAGTGAATTAACATAAATAAAAATTCAAATAAATAAATAAAAAATGAAGAAATACTTCCCTTTGGGCCAAGTGGTCGTGCACATGTCATGGATGATGAATTATGGAAGAAAAATGGGCCCATTAGCAATTTTAGGTCATTTGAAGTAATGTTGACTTTTCAAAATACCCAAAAATTTCCCAACTTCCACAAGGCATAACTTGCTCACTTTTTAAGCTTTTCTCATGTTCTTGGACGTTTTGGAAAGGTCTTTGAGTCCTCTAACCAATGTCTTTGGTCCCATGTCATTTTGATTTACCAATCTCAAGTTATGGCCTTTGACTTAAAGTCCCTTTTTGTTGACTTTTGAAAATGACCTATAATGTTGAAATTGATAACATTTTGTGAGAGAATTTCTTGGACTTGAAGTATGAAGATGAGTTGTAGGAAATGTCTTTCTCTTCAAAATGAGCTTTGGATGGAATTTTTCTGATAATCCATGTGAAAGTTATGCCCTGGTCAATTTCAGTTGACTTTTTCAGCTGTCCAAATAAGGAAACTTTTGCATCTTGATGATTTCTGAGCCAAATTTTGAGAATCATGATCAAGCATTGATCAAATGATGTTTGTGGCTTCAAAATGATATGTTTACCAAAAATTTGAACTTTTGACTGCCAAATGACCATTTTGCCCCTACAGTTGACTGTAGTGCAATTAGGGTTTTTGACTGTGCAATTTTGTGTTGAATGTCTTGAAACTTGATATGAGGATGCTTGGCCATGTTTATAGGCATATGAGACTTTATTGGACCTTTGGAAACTTCATTTTCTTGACCAGAATCCAAACCCTAGTTTTGACTGCTTAGGAGACCTTTGCACTGTGCAACCCTTGGGGAATTTTGAAGCATGACTTGGCATTTTCTTGAAGAATTATGGGAGGGAAAATTTTGGGGTACAACAGTACCGTACCTCAGCGCAGACGTCAACAGGGACAACACCCTATTCCTTGGTATATGGCATGGAGGCCATCTTGCCCATTGAAGTTCAGATACCCTCTCTTCGGATTATGAAGGACGCAGGTTTGAGCGAAGAAGACTGGATTCAAACCCGGCTTGATCAGCTAAACTTAATCGATGAAAAGAGACTTACTGTTATTTTTCATGGTCAGACGTATCAAAAGCGAATGATCAAGGCATTTAACAATAAAGCCAGACGACAAGAGTATCAAGTTGGGGATTTGGTGATCAAGCGCATCATTCTACCACAAGGTGATCCCAGGGGCAAATGGACCCCTACGTACGAAGGGCCATTTGTGGTTAAGAACATTTTTTCAGGAGGAGCTATGATTCTTACCACCATGGATGGTGACGACCTCCCCCACCCCGTCAATGCAGATATAGTGAAAAAATACTACGCATAATCAAAAGACCCGCTAGGTTGACTGGCCTAGGCAAAAATAAGGGCTTCCCGGCGAACCAAAAGGGTTCGGGCAAAAATAAGGGATAAAATGAAAAAAAATTTGTACATCCGGCAAGTCAAAAACCTGAAAAGGAGGCTTGGGCAAAAAAGGGTATCCCGGTGGACTGAAAACCCGAAAGGGCGGTCCAGGAAAAAATTAGGGATCAAAGCGTAACACTATGTCTCATTGGATCACCTTGCAACCAGACTTCGGTATCTACTATCAAGCTTGGATGGCACCAAATAATTTGATCCAGCTTCAACCAAGTAGCAAAGTGATGAGATGCTCGAGGATATAAAGGCAATATCAGAGTTGGAACTAAGTGGGATTATTCACATAACTGTTTTTCTTTGTTTTTCACAAATTGTATAAACTCTATTGCTCGGCGGCGTTCTCTTACTAGGACGTCAGCCTCTTGTACAAAAACGCCTATTTACAGGCTAACTTCAAAATCAATACAAGTCATTTTTACAAAGAAATTTCAAACTGTTTTCCTTTTTCTGTTTTCTTTTGCAAGAACGTCCAATGTTCATTTTTGATATATGCATTTGACATTAATTGTTGCCCATGAATATTTACATGCGAAACAAAAGACGATTACTTGTAATATCAGGAACAAGGGGCAAATAAGAAATGTCCAAACTGTACAGTTGCTCTATCCACCAGGTATAGGGATAAACCTAGCTGGAGGAAATGATCGAAGGTACATTCATTCCCCGCAGAGTAAGGAGAAAGATAGTGGTGTTAGCTATCCCCAGCTGAGGCTCGCAACTGTGAATGAATTGGAGATATTCTCCCCAAAGCAGAATTTATCTACCATCAACACTAAAGTCTTATCATCCTTAGTGGCGTTTGAAAAATATCCCCAGCGGAGTATAAAAATTATCCCCAGTGGAGTTTGAAGAACCATCCCCAGTAGACTCTAGAAGATTGTCCCCAGTAGAGTCTAAAAGGTTATTCCCGGTGAAGTCGCAACTGGAAAATCATCCCAGCGGAGTTCTTTCCTTTCACAAACGGAAATTCAATCCCCAACAGGTTTCATTATCACCATAAACGGTAGTTCATCCCCAGTTGAATTCATCAGCGGAATCCTCAGCAGAGCATCTCTTCCCCACAGAGGCATTCTCTCGTCAGTTTATTCCCCAGCGGAGTTATCTTCTCTCGCAGGTTTATTCTTACAAACATCTTCGTCCACTATCTCCAGCGGAAACGAAGAATTCAATACTTTTCTCCAACAGCAATCCAGGATTTATTTTCCCCAGCTAAAAACATCACATTTCCATACCTCATGACAGGCATACGCATCATACGACACGATCTCATTTATTTTGAGAACATCATCGCTTGACACATATCATGCATTACATACAACTAACTTTTACCTTTCAGGAAATATTCTCAAAAAATTCAAGCTATGAAGCTTTTACCTCAGTTGAATTACGGACGAGTTCCTAAATCTCGACAGAGATGTTTCCTCAGTTGAATTACGAACGAGTTCCTAAATCTCAGCAGAGATGTTTCCTCAATTGAATTACGGACGAGTTCCAAAATCTCAACATAGATGTTTCCTCAGTTGAATTACGGACGAGTTCCTAAATTTCGACAACGATGTTTCCTCAGTTGAATTACGGACGAGTTCCTAAATCTCTAAAGAGATGTTTCCTCAGTTGAATTACGGACGAGTTCCTAAATCTCGAAAGAGATGTTTCCTCAGTTGAATTACGGACGAGTTCCTAAATCTCGACAGAGATGTTTCCTCAGTTGAATTACGGACGAGTTCCTAAATCTCGACAGAGTTGTTTCCTCAGTTGAATTACGGACAAGTTCCTAAATCTCGACAAAGATGTTTCCTCAGTTGAATTACGGACAAGTTCCTAAATCTCGACAGAGATGTTTCCTCAGTTGAATTACGGACGAGTTCCTAAATCTCAGCAGAGATGTTTCCTCAGTTGAATTACGGACGAGTTCCTAAATCTTAGCAGAGATGTTTCCTCAGTTGAATTACGGACGAGTTCCTAAATCTCGACAGAGATGTTTCCTCAATTGAATTATGGACGAGTTCCTAAATCTCGATAGAGATGATTCCTCAGTTGAGTACGGACGATCAAAGTTCCTAAATATCAACAGAGATGACTCCTCAGTTGAGTACGAACGATCGAAGTTCCTAAATATCAACAGAGATGATTCCTAAGTTGAGTACAGACGATCCAAGTTCCTAAATATCAACAAAGATGTTTCCTCATTAGAATAACGGACGACTGAAGCTCCAAAAATTCTACTTCTCTCAACAAAGATCAGCCTTCCCCAGCGGAATCTTCCTCAACGACAGGTATACAAGCTCTCGCTAAGGAATCTCTCATGTGATCGACACTCCTTCGGATGGCATCTTTAAGCCCATCTCCCGTCAGCAATCTCCAAATGGCATCTGTAAGCCCATTCCCGACATCATAAGACAATTACCACTTCATGCGAGTGCAAATTTCTGGGCACTCTAGTGTTCAATCAACTTCTACCTTCGGATTACGAAAGGCACGAAAGTCAATCTACATCCTCAGGTTTAAGAAGATTGAACAGGGGCAGCTGTTGTACCCCAAAATTTTCCCTCTCATATTTCTCAAAACTTTGCAAGAAAGATCCTCAAGTTGCTTAAAGTAGTCCAAAGGGTTGGGCAGACAAGCTCTCTCCTAAGGCAGTCTATCCCAAACTAGGGTTTCATGTTGCATCAAGATACTTGAATCCAAGTGACCCCAAATTCTCAACATTGTCCTAATATGTTCTCAATATCATCCATGTCAAGTTTCAAGCCTTGCAGAGGTACTTTGCTCAGTCAATTGCTCAAAGGCCCAAAAAATCGATTGTGCTAGGGCAAAAGTCAACTGTGACCCACATACAGTCAAACTTCAAGATTTTTGGTCAACATACTCATTTTGAAGTATATTTCATCATTTGATGAAGGGTTGATTGTGATTCATCAAGGATTGCTCATAATTCATCAAGACTCAAAAGTTGCTAAATTAGGGTTTTCTAGGAAAAGTCAACTCAATTTTGACCAAGCATAACTTTCTCATACTTTATGAGAAATGACCCATCCAAAGCTCATTATGAGAAATGACCCATCTTCAGCTCCCAAGTTCAAAATATGCACTCACACGACTATATGAATTTTGACATTATAGGTCATTTTGAAAAGTCAACAAAAACACCTTTTTTGTCAAAGCTTCAAACATAAGCATGGAATATCAAAATGAGATAAGACCAAAAGCGTTGATTAGAGGACATCTCAAGCATTCTAAAAAGTCACAGAACACCTCCAAAGAGTCAAAATTGAGGAAGTTATGCATTGGTGAAGTTGACCTTTTTTGCAAAATTACCAAAAGTTAACTATCCCTAAAACTTCAAATTTGGCTATATGGGCCCAATCTTTTTCACTTGTTTTGAGTTGGCAACATAGCCCATGAGCTCTAGCCTTTTCCACTTGTCCATATCTTATTTTTATTATTTATTTTGGTTTTTATTTGAATTAATCCAATTTAAATTAAATAAAATCCAAAACATTGATAACAAGAGATTTTGTGATTGTTTCAGGTTCCAATTACAGCTAGCAAAGCATTCAAACTCGTGTAATGGCTTGTGTGCACAAAAAGATTGAAAAAGGCCATGTTTGGAAAGGTTTTAAAAGTGAATCAAATCAAATCAAAAATCATTGAAGGAGAAAGATTTGGATGCAATTATCAACCCTAATGCATTCACTCATACATATAGAATGAGGCCAGACCTAAAAAAAGGGAGAAACAGGCGTGAGAGCAAGAACAAAATCTGAAAAAACCAAGAAAAAGTGTGAGATCGAATTGGCACTTAGAGGCATCCTCAAGGCTCGTTACCTATCCCAATCGCTTCCTGGGACTCTCAGCAAGCTAAAGCCATCAAGAACCAAGCATTTCAAGCCCCAAATCGCTCTGTAAGTCATTCACGACATACCCCTGTTCTTGAATTCGAATCTCACGATTTATGCATTGTTAGGTTGAAATAATTATACATTCTTGATCACAATCATGTTTGCAAGATCTTTGTATTCTTTAATTGCGTTTTTATGGCCTGTACAGGATTTCACCATTGTTAGGTTTTAGAGCTTCGAATTAGGGTTTTTGATTTCAGGAACAATTAGCCTTCGTAAGTGGCACCATTGTGATCAGGAGGATGAAACGACCTCAACCATGGCTTTAGATGTTATTTCCATGGCCTGTGGAAGATTTTGAGAAGGCACAGGTCTGTAGAAACGGACGTTTGTCCGTAGGTATAGGTTATTAAACCTTTAGCGGAAGAGAGAGGAAGGGGACGATGAGTTGTCACTCGCCTACTGGCCTATTCAAATTTCAGCGCGCATTTTCTTTTTTGTTTCCACTAATATTTGTTTTCTCATATTATTATTATTATTATTCCATAACTGTACAATGAAAACAAAGTGGCATAGTTGTGGCCACGTGAGCGCTTAAGGCTTTAGAGGCTGGAGGTCAGGGGTTCGATCCCTGCCTCCAGCATTTGCTATTTTCTCATTTTATTTCAGGCGATTCAATGCGTGCATAACTCCAGGGTCCACCATATGCCCTCATCATCAAACGTGCCAGATGGCCAGATGGCCAAATCTAATGGCCACCACTGAAGGTGCATCATGAGCCAAAGTCAGCGTACCACATTAGATTCCAGAAGTCAAATGGATTTCACACAATTGGGCCCAGGAATCTGCTTTCCACACCTCCCAAAAATGTTGTTTCAGGCCCATCTCTTATTTTTTTCTTTTTTTATTTCATTTAATTATTTAATTTATTTATTTTATTAACCAATCAAATTAATTTTCTTTTTATCAAAAAATCACCAAAAATATTTTCATGTCCAATCAAAATTAGAATATTATTTTTCATCAATAAATCAATTAATTTAATTAGGTTTGATTAATTAGACAACTTTAATTTATATTTTGTAAATAATGAAAATCAATTAAAATAAATAGGTTTTATTACTAATTTAATTTTTTATCTTCTTCCTAAAATAACAAAAAAACAAAAAATAGGCAATTATTATTATTTTTACTAATTAATTTAATCACTAATTAATTTTCATATTTAGTTTAGAAAAACTTAGTTCTTTTCTTTTAAAAATTTAAAAAAACAATTTTTTTCTTTTAATTAGGATAGAAGGGTCAAAACCCTAATTTCACATTTGATCTAACTTGTCATCGCTCTTTTTATTATTTATTATCCAATTATTGTATCTGCTCACAGTTTGTAATAGCTTTAATTAGGACTTTTACATTTATCGCTTTTACTTTCAAAGGGTTTGTTTTTGGCTATGTAAATACCCGAAGCCTTGTAATAGCGTAGTTTAATTTTCGCACTTTTAAATTCCGCAAATTATTAACTGTTAGATGTTTGATAATAGGGTTTGCATGACAAGAATGTATGTCTAATTTTAAAACAGTTAGATCACCCTAAATGTACAAAGATAAAATAATCTGAAATTGAAACACTCGCACATGCGCACTCCTAGGGTACACTCCCACTTGGTTGCCTTCACTAAACGGTCATTGAGTATAGGATATTTTAATGGTCGTCCTTTTGTCCAAAGATCATAGTTTCCTCGGAATGGTTGCCTCGGATATTGTTGGCTCGGATAAATGATCTAAGACATTAGGGTTACTACTAAGACGTCCTAACATTGCTTTAGTGACTGTACGTCCCTTTCGAATTGACCCTCCAAACTCCAACGACGGTGCTACCTACTCACTAATAGTGGGATAGCATTGTCTAAAGGAAACAAGCATAAAAGGATTCTTTTTTTGAGTAGGTAGATTAGTTCTTAGATACTTGCTCATCCAAACAAATTTTTCTCACACTTACACTCTTTTACAAACAAGTTTTCAAAAAACACTTCATTACACTCTTGAAGACAGAAGCAAGAGTTAAATCGAAGTCAAAACAAAAAACATTTCAAAACCCACAAACACAAAGAAAACAATTTTGAAAATGATGAGCAAGTACCTAAGAGCCCGTAGATAACTACGGATAGAAAGGGTGCTAATACTTTCCCTTTCTATAATCTACCCCCCGTACTCAGAAATATCTCGAAAAAGGAATTTTTCTGTGCTTTTTTCCTTTCCTTGTTGGATAAAATAAAATACGGTGACGACTCTTGCTTACCGCAACATTTTGCAAAAACAAATGCAAAACGCAAACCAGCAAAATTTCCTTTAACGAAATAAGGGAAACCACGTCCCGGTTCTGGCCACCGTATCACAGTTACGTATAGTCAAACATCTCCTGGAAGTGCCACAAACACTTGCTACTAGGGGCAGTGACAAATCTCCCTAAAATCCTTCTCATAGGATGGTTCCCAGCCAGAGTTTCAATCTCTGAAAACCTTTTCCCAACTTAGTCGACCTCAAGAATCCTCGAGGATCTTTCCCAGTGAAGTCGCTACCTCTCCAACAGACTGACAACAGGTTTTATTTCCCCAACAAACAGCCGGATAACCCAGCTTAAGTTTGCCTCTTCGACTACTACAAATCAGAGGACCACAACTCCTCTTCTCCAGTAGACTACTCTATAATCCCCATCAAGTTACTGTAAAGCCTGGACCCGACCAGACATTAGTTCAACTTTGACTCCCCAGTAGAGCAACGGACAATCGAGACTCCTGAACTTTTTCCCCAAGCAAGAATCAATACTCTCCACAGAGTTTTCAACTTTCCCCAGCGGAGTTTCTCCTAAAAAAAATAGGGATCCTCAATGGAAACATCCCAAGCAAAGTTTGAAGACACACTTACATCTCAACAACATTCATACCATATGCATACAAAATACACATAACACAAATATCATTTATTTTGAGAACATCATTATGCAATGCATACATCATGACATTGCATACAACTAACTCTTTACCTTTTCAGGAAAGATCAATCAACAGATAAAGGTCATCATCTTTTTGGAATAGTAATCGTCCAAGATTCCTTCATCATCCTGTTGAGGTAGTAATCGTCCAAGATTCCTTTATCATCCTGATGAGGTAGTAATCATCGAAGATTCCTTCATCATCCTGCTGAGGTAGTAATCCTCCAAGATTCCTTTATCACCCTGCTGAGGCTGTAATCGTCCAAGATTCCTTTATCATTCTACTGAGGTAGTAATAATAAAAGACCTCCTCTGGTTAGATTTATTTCTTCCATTTAATGACAGGAGACCAAAGACCTCCTCTGGTTAGATTTATTTCTTCCAGTTAATGACAGGCGACCAAAGACCTCCTCTGGTTAGATTTATTTCTTCCATTTAATGACAGGCAACCAAAGACCTCTTCTGGAAACAGTGCAAATGCGATCCAGATATGGCTGACATTCTGATACTTACTCTAGATTCTTTTCAGATGTATGTCATCCTGATACTCATTCAGATTCAATCTTCAGATACAGTTCAGATATGCTCCAGATACGGATGTCATTCTGATACTCATTCAAATTCAGATTTCAGATACAATTCAAATATGCTCCAGACACGGATGCCAGCCTGATACTCATTCAGATTCAGCTTTCAGATACAATTTAGATACGCTCCAGACACGGATGCCATCCTAATACTCGTCCATATTCAACTTTCATATACAGTTCGGGTACGCTCCAGACACGAACTCCATTCTGATACTCATTCAGATTCGACTCTCAGATACAGTTCAGATACGCTCCAGAAATGGATGTCATCCTGATACTTATTCAGATTAAATCTTCAGATATAGTTCAGATACGCTCCAGACACGGATGCCATCCTGATACTTATTCAGATTCAATCTTCAGATACAGTTCAGATATGCTCCAGATATAGATGCCATTCTGATACTCATTCAGATTCAGCTTTCAGATACAATTCAGATACGCTCCAGGCACGGATGCCATCCTGATACTCATTCAGATTCAATATTCAGATACACTCCAGATACGGATGCCATTTTGATACTCATTCATATTCAGCTTTCAGATACAGTTTAGATACGCTCAAGACACAGATGCCATCCTGATACTAATTTAGATTAAGCTTTCAGATACAGTTCAGATACGCTCCAGACACGGGTGCCATTATGATACTCATTCAGATTCAAATTTCAGATATAGTTCAGGTACGCTCTAGACACAGACGCCATTCTAATACTCATTCAGATTCGACTCTTAGATACAGTTCAGATACGCTCTAGACACGGACGTCATTCCGATACTCATTCAGATTCGTCTCAGATACAATTCAGATACGCTCCAGACACGGATGTCATCCTGATACTGATTCAGGTTCAATCTTCAGATATAGTTTAGATACTCTCCAGACACGGATGCCATCCTGATACTCATTCAGATTCAGCTTTCAGATATAGTTCTGATACGCTCCAGACATGGATGCAATCCTGATACTCAGTCAGATTCAATCTTCAGATACAGTTCAAATACGCTCCATATATGGATGCCATCCTGATACTCATTCAACTTTCAGTTTTCAGATCTAGTTCAGATACCCTCCCCACACGAACTCCATTCTGATACTCATTCAGTTTTAGCTTACAGATACGGTTCATCAATCATTTCTGGATGGCATCTACAAGCCCATCTCCAAAAACATTCCACCATCCCTAAAAATGGAATCTTTAAGCCCATTCCCTATACCATCAATCATCATATCACCGAGTGCAAATTTATGGGCACTTTAGTGTCCAATCATCTTCCACCTTCGAGTCACGAATGGCAAAACTCGCCAATCTAACTCTTCAGGCTTAAGAAGATTGAATAGGGGCAGTTGTTGTACCCCAAAATTTTCCCTCTCATTTATCAAGAATCCCCTTACAAGATTTTCCACGACTCAAGTTTGCAGCACTGATACATCAATTTAGGTTTGGAATTGGCACAAGGGCAAAATGGTTAATTGCATGCTGAAAAGTCAAACTTTGACTTTTGGATCAAAATCAAGTTTCAAGAATCATATGTCATCAAGACATGTTGGAATATGAAATTTGTTTTATCAAGAAAATCAAAAGTAAAAATTACTTTGGAAAAGTTAAAATCTCAAATACTTAGAAATTTTTCTAAGTGTTTAGGAAATATGACAAGTTCAGAACTTCTGGCCAGATTTTCACCATGATGCAAGCTGATTTTGGAAGAAATTCTGACACAAGAGTTGTAGATCTCAATGAGATCTAAAACATTGCAGAACAGAAGTTCTCCTAGAAATGCTGGAATTTCAAGTTATAAATCTTCAAAGACACGTCCATGAAATTGCATCCCTTAGTAAATTATGGGAATTTCCAAGACAGAATTTGGTCAGAACTTGTGGGCCAATTTTCATGTAGGTTCAATCAGAATTTGCAAGAGTAATTCAAAGAAGATCTACAAAGCGTGTTACAAGCTTTCTGGAAAGTCTGAGAACTCCTTCAAAACATGCCGGAGCAGGAAGATTCAAAGATAAGAAGTTGGATGTTCATTCTAAGTTGTGCTGATGCTGAACTTTTGGCCCAAAATTAAGCTATGATGCACAATCTCATGGCGCAGAATTTCTGATTTGATAAATCTCATCATCAATTAATGCTCACAACCACTTTTGAGTCTTTATCCAAAGGATTTCCCCACGTGTGACATAGAAGTACCTTTGTTGTCCTTGAAAAGAAAACTTTTGTACAAATATATGCTTGGCCCATTGCTTTGCTATTGCTTCTGAAGTTACTTTTCCTTAATTCATGCTTACGAATCCAGCTTAGGCACGGCTAAAAGCTGCTAACCACCTTACTTTGTGCCTTGAACCATACTTGTTTAAACTTGCTTCAAGAACAAGTCAGCGCCCTAGCATATGATGGTTGTGCCCTTGACTTCTCAAAGCTACTAAATCTTTGCCTATAAATTGAACTTCATTTGCAACTGTGAAAGGGTCGAAAAATTGAAAAGAAAAAGCTTTGAAACCTTACTAAAATTTCCAGGAATCCGAAACTGCAAACACGAATACAAATCCTTTAGGTTTTTTATTCTTGCATTCAAACTCAAATTTCCCTCAAGTGCTTCTTGACCAAATCATCCATACGCCATTCATAACCCAAGTTAAAGGTTGTTCCAGTCTGTTGAGTACGTGAGGAAGCTGATCAAAACTTTACAAGCAATCAGAATCGGACTCCAGCTCACAGAACATTTTCCAGCTGCAAGGTTACCTTCTGATAACCCTCATCATATCAATTAAGCATTGTGAGACTTGCATGTTCAAAATACAATGTAGACATCCTGACTCTGATGCTGTACATATTATGAGGTTTCATGTATTTTCATGCCTAAGTAGGAAGAATATCAGTTCAAAACTTCTTAAGGAAATTAGGATTAGCAGATACATGCGTGTTTCTAATTCACAGTCCTGATATTTTTATGTTTATGAAACCATGATGAAACCTTCCATAACAGCTATGTGTGCATTTTCTGTTTTGTTAAGAGATGACTAAGCTGCGGATGCTCTAATTAGTGTGGAGAAGGAGACGAAGTTCATCATCAGAACTTACTTTGTGTTATATATTTACGTTTTTGCTTCTAATACCGGATGTACAACCACCCGAGTGGTAGAAAGCGTGTGTATAATACATTAGTGCTAAGGTTCCTGGGTTCTAACCTCAGAAGGATCTTTTTAGGTTTATTTATTGACATTTTTACCCATTTATCAGTCAGACGATACTCCTAGATCAGAACTTCTAGATATCCTCACCTAACAGCATAATCACTTTACTCTCTCAAAAAACCAGAATTTATGACTTGCTAGAGATATGTGAACTTCTAGGTTCCCAGCTACGCTATAGCTTCTAAACCTCTCACCCTCAGAACTTGGTGTACCCAGGCCCAGAACTTCTGAGCCTCCACTTTCTCGCTAACATTTTCTCTTTTGTAGCGTATCAGAGTCAGAACTTCTGTTCCTTCACGTTTCAGCAATGTACTGATTCTGACTCCCTTCTCTCTCTTTTATTTTATTTTAGCTTTTAAATAACCAAAAACACCAAAAATATTTCACATTCAAATGTTTTGTTTTATTTCTTTGAGAACAAAAAAAGATCAAAATATTTTCTTAAGTAAACTTATTTCTTAACAAAAACAAAACAAGTCCATTTTACATTTCTTGTATATTATTTCAATATGGTTGTAATAGATAATTAGGACTTTAATTTCTTGCAATCCCCATTTGTAAATTTGTACACCCCATCCCCCTAATGTTTGTAATAGCTTAGTATTTTTATTTTCCGCAATTTAACGCTTTATATACAAATGCTAGTAATTAGGGTTTGTATGGAAAGATTAAAACCAACAAATAGCAAACCCTAATCAAGACAAATCAAGCATGTAAACCAATACATTTTAACACTTGCACCCTTAGGGTAAACCCACTTTGTTGTCTTATAAAATGGCCATATTATGCATGTGAGGTATTTTAGCAAAAAAATCAAAAAATACAAGATCATAGTCCCTCGATGACGCTATCTAAGTTTCCTTTCAAATGATCTTAGTCCCTAAAAGAGAATGCTAAGATACCTTTGCAACATTGCTAATCATGGTTATACGATGACCCATGCCCGTCCCGCTTACATCTAAAGATAGGGTTACTTACCAAATCAATGGTAAGATAACAATGTCAAAGGAAAAGGAAATCAACATAAAATACTTTTAGGTAGGTATATTTCTCCTAATTACTTGCTCCATTTCAAAACAAGCATCCTTTCTATTTTCAAAAACAAACGCCTACACTTTCAAACATATTACAAACTTGAAAACATTTTCAAAAGATCAAACATCTTTGTATACATTCTTACGAACGAGAATCATTACAAAGATTTCCTAAACAATGGCCTCTTTACAAAATACTTTCAAAAACCACACAAAGCACAATTTCTAACAAAAGCAAGTGATCTTGCAAGTAACTAAGAGCCCATGGAAAACCATGGATGAAAAGGGTCCTAACACTTTCCCTTTTCATAATCTACCCCTCGAACTCAAGAAATAATCTCAAAGGTCTTTCTTGTGCTTTTTCACCTTTCCTTTTAGATAAAAGAAAAGTCGGTGGCGACTCTTGTTAACCGCAACATTTGCGATCAAACGCAAAATCTTCAAGTCAGTTCTCCCACCGTATCACACCTAGTTCGGGTGAATATGATAATGAGACTGATTACAATGAAGAGCAGTATCCTCCGACCGACGAAAAGTACAAAGAGCTGGAAGAGCGTCTAAGTGCAATGGAGATTCAGAAAGTGCCTGGGCTGGACTTTGAAGAGCTGGGCTTGGTATATGGGATTTTCATTCCACCAAAGTTCAAGGTGCCAGTTTTTTCCAAGTACGATGGGGTTTCATGTCCCAAGATGAACCTCTGATCTTATGTAAGAAAGATACAGCCTCACATTACTGTAAGAGACTTATGGGTCCACTTCTTTCAGGATAGTCTATCTGGAACTCAGTTAGATTAGTTCTATCAGCTGGAGAGGACCAACATCCATAATTGGGAAGATCTGGCCGCTGCTTTCTATAAGTAGTATCAGTACAATGCATACTTTGCTCCCACCCTTGCTCAACTCCAAAGTATGGTTATGTGTTCGAGTGAGGGCTTCAAAGACTACGCTTAGAAGTGGAGTGACTTAGCAGGAAGAGTCCAGCCTCCCTTGTCTGATATGGAGCTAGTGGATATGTTTCTGGGTACCCTTCCGTTCCATTATTTAATCACCTAATTAGAAGTTCCTCGACCGGCTTTACTGAATTAATCTTGACAGGAGAAAGGGTGGAAGCTGAAATTAAGAGTGGTAAGATCCAAAAGAGTGCATCCTCCAGTGCAGTAAGGAAGCCATTTGCTGGGAAGAAAGAGGTTAGTGTTGTGTACAGTCAAAGGAGTCAGGACAGAACTGAACGCCATCCAACGATAGGGGCTGTCATGATCCCTAAGCTTGCGCCCACTCAACAGAGGAATAATCAGTAGAGAACAGAAAGGCCGGTAAGATAGTTCACCCGGATAAATATGAATTTATCCCAAGTTTTGCCTCATTTGTTGAAATCTAATTTGGTAACCTTGCGTGAAGCGCCAAAGAATCCCAACACTACCTCTCCCTGCTATAATCCAAATTCCCGCTGCGCTTATCATTCAGAATGTCCTGGTCATGAAACAAACGACTGGTGGGCTTTGAAAAACCAGGTACAAGACCTTATCGAGGCAAAGGAAATTGAGTTTGACGCCCCTGAAATTCCAAATGTTATCACCGCTCCTATGCCCAAGCACGGCCAAGGTGTTAACGCTATTGAAGATGATATGTTTGTTACTACTGTTGAAGAGCTTGTTACTCCTCTCTTGACCGTTAAGTGGAACTTATTGAAGGCCAGTTTATTTTTGGGCTGTAACGAAGGTTACCACTTCTGTTTATCTCTACCGACTGGTTGTCATTTGTTGAAGGCAGGTGTTTAGCGCCTGATGGATGATAGAGAGATTTTGATTGAGAAGAATCTCGTCCCGGCCATTGCTTGCAAAGATGTTTCGATAATAACCATTTCCTCCAATCCTCCCAGGGTCTCCATAAAAAGACCCGTCAGGATTACATCTGTTCTGAAGGTTACTCCGTTGATAATTACTGCGCCAGGGCCAATCCCATAATCCTCAGATAAAACTATTCTTTGGAACTATGGGGGTGACATATACTACCACGGCGTCAAGCAAGATTGGTTGGCTGATGAAGACCAGGTCTCTGAGAATGCTGATCTCGACATTGTCAACATTATGAGAACCAGCAAAATAACCAGAAGTGGAAGAGTGTTCTCCCCTGAGATTTCTCCTCCTAAAGCTGTTACTAGTCATGTGATCATTCCTACTTTCATCCCTGTTGATACTACTACTACAATCCCTGTGATTAACCTTGCTGACACCCCTATCAACGAGTCGACCGAGACTCGGGGCAAAGACATATTGGTTAAGCCTGTCCAGACGAAGGCGCATTCGATATCTACCCCAAAGGCTTCCAAGCAAGAAATGGAAGAAATTTTTAAATTTATCAAGAAAAGAGACTACAACATGGTCGAACATCTGGGGCTGACCCCTTTAAAGAAGTCCGTGCTATCCTTGTTGTTGTGCTCCGACACTCATGCAAAGACTTTGGTGAAGTTCCTGAAAACTTCCCATGTGCCCCAGGAAACCTCGGTTGACCAATTCAAAGATTTTGTGGCTATTTTGACGGCTGATAACGGTTTGGGCTTTTTTGATGCTAATTTGACTCCTAGAGGGAAGAAGCACACTGATGCATTGCATGTCTCTATCGAATGCAAGTGCACTACTTTAGCCCATGTCCTTGTAGATATTGGTTCATCGTTGAATATGCTGCCTAAGAACGCTCTAGATAGACTATACTGTGAAGGTTTGACCTTGAAGCCCAGCAACATTGTAGTGAAGGCTTTTGACGGTTCAAAGAGAATGGTGCACGGGTAGGTGGACGTCCCTATCAAGGTTGGTTCTAAGACTTTCGACTCTACCTTCTATGTGATGGATATCAGGCCATCCTATTCTTGTTTGTTGGTCCGCCCTTGGATACATGGGGCTGGAGCTGTTACGTCCACTCTACATCAGATAATGAAATACCCGGTCAAAGGGAAAATTATCACTATACACGGCGAAGAAGAATACATGGTCAGTCACCTGAATTCTTTCAGATATGTGGAAATGGATGGTGAGTTCATCGAGACTCCGTGCCAGAATTTCGAAGAGGTACCTCAGAATCTAGCTGCAACTGAAACTGTTACCAATACGTCAAAGATCACCAAACCTCCCATGAATATGGCTTCTCGCAAGGAATAAAAAGTGGTTGTCGAAGAAGGTGGGTGTACCATCTGGGGTCAGCTCCCTGATATTCCATACAAGTCTGGTAAATTTGGTTTGGGTTTCTCTTCTGGGGCTCAAAGGGTTGTTCGACGTGCTCGTGCTGGAAGACCTCCCCTACACATCAGTGATCATGGGGTGAACGCTTTAGAAGACGAAGATAGTGACAACAATATGGACAGCTGGATCTTCCAAACTACAAACGGTAGACCCAATAACTGGACGGAAAAGGATTTTGTAGTAATTGTCTTTCTTATTTTTTAGATATGTAATAAACAATATAACTTTATGGCCGTGTGTCTTACCCGGGGCACATCGGTTTATTTGTGAGGGTTATCATGTTCTATTATCATATGGAATTAATAAAGCATTGGACTTTTTATGCATACAAATTTTGCGCTCTCTATTTTCTTTTCTACTTTTACTTTGTCTATACAGCTATACTCTTACACACACTCACGTATCAAACTGCAGATCCATGTCCACTATGGATCCCATTGATAACAGTTCTGCTACTGCCAGTTATGACTTTGAAAATCCAATCAACCAAGTCGAGGACGAAGGTGAGAAAGATTGTGAGGTACCTGGAGAACTTGCTAGGCTGTTACAGCAGGAAGAAAGGGCTATACAGACTCATGAAGAGCCAGTTGAGATAATAAACTTGGGCAAAGAGGTAAACAGAAAAGAAGTCAAGATCTCCACAAATCTAGGGCTTAATGTCAAATAGCGGTTGGTACAAATGTTTCATGACTATGTTAAGATCTTTGTCTGGTCATATGAAGACATGCCAGGATTGGATACGGATATTGTGGTACACCGTCTGCCAACTAAAGAAGATTTCCCTCCGGTAAAGCAGAAGGTTCGTCGCATGCACCATGAAATGTCAGAGAAGATCAAAGCAGAGGTTATAAAGCAGTTCAATGTTGGTTTCCTAACCATCACCTCTTATCCCCAATGGGTTCCAAACGTAGTTCCAGTGCCTACAAAAGACGGAAATGTACAAATGTACGTGGACTATAGAGATTTGAATAGGGCAAGCCCCAAAGATAATTTTCCACTCCCTCACATCGACGTTCTGGTTGACAACACCATGCAACACAAGATCTTTTACTTCATGGATAGTTTCTCTGGCTACAATCAGATCAAGA
Organism: Vicia faba; assembly: GCA_948472305.1. NCBI lineage: Eukaryota > Viridiplantae > Streptophyta > Magnoliopsida > Fabales > Fabaceae > Vicia > Vicia faba. The sequence goes on along the minus strand of OX451737.1, from coordinate 84,721,205 downwards.
TGGCACCCGAAGATATGGAGAAGACAACCTTCATTACGCAATGGGGCACTTTCTGCTACAAAGTGATTCCGTTTGGATTAAAGAATATCGGGGCAACCTACCAGCGAGCCATGGTGGTCTTGTTTCATGACATGATTCACCATGAGATAGAGGTATATATGGATTACATGATATCCATGTCTCAAACTGAGGAAGAGCACCTTGATCATTTACAAAAGTTGTTTGATAGGTTGAAGACGTACAAGCTAAGGTTGAATCCAAACAAATGCACCTTCGGGGTAAGGTATGGTAAACTGCTAGGTTTCATTGTCAGTGACAAGGGAATTCAGGTAGACCTTGCAAAAGTGAAGGCTATAAAAGAAATGTTGGCCCCTCGCACTAATAAGGTGGTCAGAGGCATTTTGGGATCACTAAATTACATTTCCAGGTTCATTTCCCATTTAACTGCTACTTGTGAGCCAATATTCCAGCTCCTGAAGAAAAATCAAGTGGTAAAATGGAATGACGAATGCCAGACTGCCTTCGAAAGAATCAAGGAATACCTTCAAGAACCACAAATTTTGACGCCCCTGATTAAAGGAAGACCCTTGATAATGTACTTAACAATGTTAGATAATTCAATAGGGTGTGTGCTGGGGCAACATGATGAGTCTGGTCGAAAAGAGCACGCAATATACTACCTTAGCAAATAGTTTACCGACTACGAAACAAGATACTCACTTCTCGAGAAATCTTGTTGTGCTTTGGCATGGGCTACTCACCGACTGAGACAGTATATGTTGACCCACACTACTTTATTGATATCTAAGATAGACCAAATCAAGTACATCTTCGAGAATCCCGCACTCTCCTGAAGAATAGCAAGATGGAAAATCATCTTGACCGAATATGACATCTGTGATACGGTGGCAGAACCAACTATTTAATACTGGTTTGTGTTTTGCGTTTTTTATTCGCAAAATGTTGCGGTAAGCAAGAGTCGCCACCGAATTTTATTTTATCCAACTAGAATGGACAAAAGCACAGAAAAATTCCTTTTTTTGAGATTTTGAGTACCCTTTCTATCCGTAGTTTTCTACGGGCTCTTAGGTACTTTCTCATCATTTTAAAAATTGCTTCTGTGTTTGTGTGTTTTGAAAAGTTTTTGTTTTACTTCGATTTAACCCTTGCTTCTGTCTTCAAGAGTGTTACGAAGTCGTTTTTGAAAACTTTGTTCGGAAAGAGTGTAAGTGTGAAAAAGTTTGATTTTGAGCAAGTACCTACTAGCATCTACCTACTCGAAAAAAGAATGTTTCTTGTTCTTGTTTCCTTTAGATAGCGCTATCCCACTATTAGTAAGTAGGTAGCACCGTCATTGGAGTTGTAAGGGTCAATTCGAAAGGGACGTACGATCACTGAAGCAATGTTAGGAGGTCTTAGTAATAACCCTAGTGTCTTAAGATCATATTCGAGGCAACATTTCGGAGGCAACCTTTCCGAGGCAATATTTCCGAGGCAACATTTCCGAGGCAACATTTGATTTTTGTTTAGATAAGAGGGCAACCACTAAGACACCCTATACTTAATGATCGTTTACCGAAGGCAACCAAAGTGAGAGTATACCCTAGGAGTATGCATGTGCGAGTGATTTGATTTCAGTTATTATCTTTGCACATTTAGGGTTTGCTAACCATTTTAAAATTAACATACATTCTTGTCATGCAATAACAATTAATTTTTGCGAAAATTAAAATGCGAGAAATAAAACTATGCTATTACAAGGCTTCGAGAAGGGGGATTAATTACATAGCCAAAAACCCGTAAAACGATAAGTGAATGAAAAGTCCTAATTAAACTATTACATCCCGTAAGCAGTTATATTAATATTCTAAAAAATAAATAAATGTGCACGATGGATCGAGGACGAGAAAAAAATTAGGGTTTTGACCCCGTCTAAACCTAATTGAAAGAAAAATCATTTTTGTCGTTTTTGATTATTTTGAGAAAATAAGGTTTTAATTGAATAAGTACAAACCTAATTACTAATTAATTTAAATTAAGAAAAATAATTAATTTGACCTATTTTTGCATTTTTGTTATTTCAAGAAAAGAAAAAATAAAATTAAACTAAACAAAACCGTAATTTCTAATTTGTTTTAAATTTATTTACAAAAAGGTTAAAATTTTCCTAAAATTAAATTAAGCTAATATTAAATTTATTTTGACAAAATATATAAAAACCTAAATTTGATGAAATTGATTTTATGAATTTTTTTGTAAAAAAGAATTAATTTTTGTGTGAGAAAATAATTAATCAAAATAAATTACTAAAAGAAAATAAATATAAAAGAAAAAGAAGTGGGCCTGGTATCAAAGCAAAAGGGGGTGCAAATCTGACTTTTAAGCTCAAAAGTCCTTGGCCCATGTTGACCTTTCAGATCCCCTGTTGCAAGTTGACTAGGGTGCATTGTAGACCTCCAAATGATGGCCTTTGGACCCAGCTTGTTGGACATCTGGTTGGCTGTTCCTTGAGGGCGTATGGTGGTCTCCATGCCTGCACATGTGCCTGATCATACAAGAAATAAATTCATGAAATAATATGGGGGACCTGGGATTCGAACCCAGGCCCTTTGGCCTTTTCCAAGCGCTTCCTGGCCAACTGAGTTAGCGTGCATGTTTGTATATGGAACAACCATCAAATATTATATTGGAAAAAAGCAAAGTAATATATTAAAACGCGCAAACTATTGAATGGGCCAGTCAGGCCACGCCATGCCATCATCTCCTACCTCCTTCTATTGCTAAAAGTTTGGAAGCTTTTACCTACGAACAAAAGGCGTAGGTACAGCCCCTGTGATTTTCCAAAACTCCCTGCAAGCATGATAAACACATAACAATGGTACCAATCAACTCGTGAAAACCTCACAAGCATCATGGTACCTCAATCGTGGCCCAATTTCCCCTGTGTAGTAAAGCCCCAAACCTATCTCAGAAACCCTAACAATGGCATCCACACGTATGGCTTCCAAAAATGCAATTAAACGGTACTGTTAGCTTACAAATGTGATAAGGATTACAAATATATCATTTAAACATGATAAAGATGCAAGAATGACTGGATATGATTTTGGAAAAATTGACAAACCGTGAGAGTTGTGGAGATGGATTCTGGGCAAATCAATGCTTGATTATGATCAAGTTAGCTTCAGGAGATGGATGGGAATCAATTGCTAGCCTTGGAATGGTGTAAATCGCCCTCTAACTTGTAATTTGATTCAACACTTTTTGGTGATTTTTGTGACTTTTATTCTGCTCTCTTACGCCTCTAACCCTTGTGCTTTTGGTCTGCCAATGTTCTATATGTACTCTTGAGTGAATTAGGTTTACAAATTTGCTTCAAATCTTCTCCAATAATGATCATTGATCATGATTTGATTCTCATGTAAATCTTTCCAAACCAATCCAAAATCAAATCTTTTTGTGTACAAACAAGCCTTGCAAAATTTGATCTCATTGCCAGCTATTCATGGACCTGAAATATGCACAAAATCTCAAGGTTTAAATGATTTTGGGTATTTTCATTATTTATTATTGATTTTATTTGATTTAAATGAAATAAAATCAAGATAAATGATAAAAATAAAATAATGACAAGTGGCAGGGCTCATGGGTCGTGGATCATGTTACCAACTCAATACAAGCACAAAAAGTTAGGCCCATTTGACAAACATTGCAATTTGAGACATATTTGACTTTTGGAAATTTTGCAAAAAAGGTCAACTTTGCCAATGCATAACTTCCTCAATTTTGACCCTAGATATGTGTTCTTAGACTTTTTAGAAATATAAATATGTCCTCTAAGCAACCCTTTCGGTATCATCTCAATTGAGTCTTCCATGTTCATGTATGAAGCTTTGACAAAAAAGGTGTTTTTGTTGACTTTTCAAAGTGACCTATAATGTCCAAATTCATAACTTCTTATAAGTACGTATTTTGAACTTGGGAGATGAAGATAAATTGTAGGGCATTGCATCCTCTTCAAAATGAGCTTTGTATGGGCCATTCTTGATAAAGTATGAGAAAGTTATGTTTGGTCAAATTTGAGTTGACTTTTCCTACAAAACCTAATTTAGCAACTTTTGGGTTTTGATGAATTGTGAGCAATCCTTGAGGAATCATGATAAACCCTTGATCAAATAATGAATAACACTTCAAAATGATGGTGTTGACCAAAAATCTTGAAGTTTGACTGTATGTTGGCCACAGTTGACTTTTGCCCTAGCACAGTCGATTTTCAGGCCCTTGAGCAATTGACTGAGCAAACTTTCTCTGTAAGGCTTGAAAATTGACATGGATGATATTGAGAACATATTAGGACAATGGTTTGCATTTTGGGTCCCTTAGACTCAAGTATCTTGATGCAACATGAAACCCTAATTTGAGATAGACTGCCTTATGAGGGAGTTTGTCTGGTCAACCCTTGGACTTTCTTGAGCAATTTGAGGACCTCACTTGAAATGTATTGAGAAATATGGGAGGGAAAATTTTGGGGTACAAAAACTGCCCCTGTTTAATCTTCTTTAACCTGAGGATGTAGATTGGCTTGTCTGCCTTTCGTGATCCAAAGGTGGAAGATGATTGAACACTAGAGTGCCCAGAAATTTGCACTCGCATGAAGTGGTACTTGTCTTATGATGTCGGGAATGGGCTTATAGATGCCATTTGGAAATTAATGACAAGAGATGGGCTTAAAGATGCCATCCGAAGGAGTGTCGATCGCATAAGAGATTCCTTTGTGAGAGTCTGTATACCTGTTGTTGAGGAGGATTTCGCTGGGGAATGCTGATCTCTATCTTAGGAGAAATAGAACTTTAGAAGCTTCGGTCGTCCGTTATTCTACTGGGGAATCGTCTCTTAGTCGAAGAAGTGAAAATGAACTACTATCTGGTCGTGCTCCAGGCTTCATAGTGATAAGATCGACTGCTTATATGGTCGTGCTCCAGGATTTGTAGTGACTTACTGGGGAGATGAGATTAAACTTGATATCTGGTCGTTCTCCAGGCTTCGCAATTTCTCAATTCTTATCTGGTCGTAACCTAGGCTTCATAAGGAATTAGGTTGTTATCTGGTCGCATCCGGGCTTCAACTTGAATTTAGGGCATACTAATATCTGGTTGATTCCAGGCTTCTTAGTAATTGGCCAGGTAAACTGCTATTTGGTCGAAATCCAAGCTTCACAATGTCCCTTACTGTTATCTGGTCGTAATCCAGGCTTCAATATTCTTTGTCGCTATCTGGTCGTAATCCAGGCTTCACAATGTCTCATACCATTATTTGGTCGAATCCAGGCTTCACGGTATTTGGAGAGATCAAGATAGTATCTGGTCGAATCCGGGCTTCATAACTTGCCTTAAAGATATACCAATATCTGGTCGATTCTAGGCTTCGTAGTATTCTTTGCTACTATCTGATCGTAATCCAGGCTTCACAATGTCTTATACCATTATCTGGTCGATTCCAGGCTTCACGGTATTTGGAGAGATCAAGATATTATCCGGTCGAATCCGGGCTTCATAACTTGCCTTAAATATATACCACTATCTGGTCGATTCCAGGCTTCGTAGTATTCTTTGCTGCTATTGAAGGGGTAAGAAAACACTTAGAAGGGGGGGGGGGGTTGAATAAGTGACTCTTTTCGTTTTCAATACAAAGCTCAAAACAATAATGGAATAACACAGATATTTTTATCCTGGTTCATTTGAACTCAAACTACTCCAGTCCACCTGCCAAGGTGATTTCGCCTTTCTCAACAAGGACTTAATCCACTATAATCAACTGATTACAATCACACAACAATTGTTGTGACTAACAATGCACAAGTAATCTTACAAGTGACTAACAACACTAAGACTTAAATCTAGTCCTAGTCTGCTTGAGGAATCTGACCAAACTTGGTCTCTCAAGGAACAAATACAAGAGTATAATATTTACATATAATTGAAATAGAGTTTGCTTCTAATCAAGCTATATCACAACTGTGATTTTTCACTTAGAATATATTACACAAAATTGTATGAACTATGAGTTTGTGAGCTTTTTGATTTTTCACATAGTTTGTGGTTTGAACATTATTGTTGGCTTGCAATAAATGTCCTTCTACTTATAGTAGTAACAATAAGATCGTTGCTGCCTTCAGAGGAAATGGAGAGCATTAAATGCTTTGCGTGTATCCTTGCAATATTCCATTTTCCAAGAAACTAGTTGTAGGCACTTGAGTGCTTTTAGCCGTCTTTGCATTAATTAGCAAACGTCAGAATGTAAGAACGTGTTTCCTTTGCTTTGACAAGACAAGTTGATTTGGACGTTGTTTCATAATTTGCTTCCAAATGCTTTTTAAGTTAAAACATGCTTCATTCAACTTCTGATCATAGTGTTGTTTGCTAAGAACTTTGAACAGCGCTTGCTTTCAAGTTATCTTCAGAATCAAGAAGCCTGCTAAAAGTTAGAAGATACATTTAACAAATAAAGGTTCTTACCAGAGTCAGCAAATGCGTTTGAATATAAGTTTCTTTAATCAAAGAACTTCTTCATAATCTTTGCTTAGTACTTTAGAATGTTTTCTGTCAGAACATTAACTAAGACATTCAAAACACATTCATCAGAGCATAAATTATCTTAAATATAATTTAGTTATCATCAAAAATCTTGAGATAGGTCAGAACTAATCTTGTTCTTTCAGCTATCTGGTTGTAACCCGGGCTTCACAACGTCTTATACCATTATCTGGTCGAGTCCAGGCTTCATGGTATCTTGTATTGCTATCTGGTTGTAATCCAGGATTCACAATAACTTGCTGAGGGTTAAGTTGTTATCCGGTCGGTTTCCGAGCTTCACAACATTTTATACCATTATCTGGTCGAATCTAGGCTTCATGGTGATTTTACTGCTATCTGGTCGTAATCCAGGCTTCACAGTAACTTGCATTGCTATGTAGTCGTAATCCAGGCTTCACAATAACTTATTTGGGATTAAACTACTATCCGGTCGAATCCGGGCTTCATAGTTTTAAGATAAACCACTATCTGGTCTATTCCAGGATTCGCGGTATTTTGATACCATTATCCAGTCATTCTCCAGGCTTCACAGTATGACGGAGAAATCAAGATATTATTCCGTCGGACCCGGGCTTTATAGCTTGAACTCGAATATAAATCTTAGCACAGATTTGACTGAACCAGAGAAAATTGTGAGAATTTTATTATATCTTTCCCTGAAAGGTAAAGAGTTAGTCGTATGTAATGTCATGATGCATGACATGTATCGAATAATGATGTTCTCAAAATAAATGAGATTGTGTTTTATGATGCTTATGCGTATGCCATGATGTATAAATATGCAATGTTCTTATGACGTTCACTAGCTAGGGAAAATAAATCCTGGACTGCTGCTAGAGAGTACCAAGAGTTTTACTCGCTGGGAATAACGACCGAAGATGATTTGAGAATAAATTGGCGCGAGAATGACTTTGCTGGAGAATAAACTGGCGAGAGAGTGACTCTATGGGGAAGAGAGATACTTTTCCAGAAGATCTGTTGATTTGGAGAAATAACCTCGGCTAGGGATGAATTACCGTTGCTGGCAATAATGAGCCCTGTTAGGGATTGCGTTTCTACTTGTGGAAGAAATAAACTCCACTGGGGATAGTCTTCCATTGTTGGTGATAAATGAACTCTGCTTGGGGAGAATTAACACCACTATCTTTGGGTATTTCCTGCTCTGCGTGGATTGTATGCACTTTTAGTCATTTTCTCAAGCTGACTTTATCCCTGTACCCAGCGGGTAGAGCAACTGTAAGGTTTGGACACTTCTTATTTTCCCCTGTTCCTGGAATTATGAGTAATTGTCTTTTGTTTTGCATGTAAATATTTATGAGTAACAATTATGTTCAAATGCATATATCAAAAATGAACCATTGGACGTTCTTGCAAAACAAAACAGAAAAAGAAAAACAATTTGAAATTTTTTTGTGAAAATGAATTGTATTGATTTTGAAGTTGGCTTGTAATAGGCGTTTTGTACAAGAGGCTGACGTTCTAGTAAGAGAATGCCGCTGAACGATCAGAACTTATGCAATTTGTATAAAAGAAAGAAAACAACTATGTGAAATAATCCCACTGGGTTCCAACTCTGCTATTGCCTTTATATCTTCGAGCGTCTCATCACTTTGCTACTTGGTTGAAGGTAGATCAGATTGATTGGTTTCGTCTGAGCTTGATAGTTGATACTGAAGTCATGGTTGCAAGATGATCCAATGAGACATAGTGTTACGCTTCAATCCCTTATTTTTTCCTGGACCGCCCTTTCGGGTTTTCAGTCCACCAGGATACCCTTTTTTGCCCAAGCCGCCTTTTCAGGTTTTCGACTTGCCGGGTGTACAGTTATTTTTATTTTCATCCCTTACTTTTTCCCGAACCCTTTTGGTTCGCCGGGAAGCCCTTATTTTTGCCTAGGCCAGTCGACCTAGCGGGTCTTTGATTATGCGTAGTATTTTTTCACTATGTCTGCATTGACGGGGTGAAGAAGGTCATCACCATCCATGGTGGTTAGAATCATAGCTCCTCCCGAGAAAATGTTCTTAACCATAAATGTCCCTTCGTACGTAGGGGTCCATTTTCCCCTTGGATCACCTTGCGGCAGTATGATGCATTTGATCACCAGATCCCCAACTTGATACTCTTGTCGTCTGACTTTCTTGTTAAAAGCCTTAATCATTCGCTTTTGATACGTCTGACCATGACAAATAGCAGTAAGTCTCTTCTCGTCGATTAAATTTAACTGCTCAAGTCGTGTCTGGATCCAATCGTCCTCGCTTAAACCCGCATCCTTCATAATCCGGAGAGAAGGTATCTGGACTTCAATGGGTAAGACTGCCTCCATGCGATACACCAAAGAGTAGGGTGTTGCCCCTGTCGACGTCTGTGCTAAGGTGCGATACCCATGAAGAGTGAATGGTAACATCTCATGCCAGTCATTGTATGTCACCGTCATCTTCTGCACAATCTTCTTGATATTCTTATTAGCCGCTTCAACAACCCCATTCATCTTCGGCCGGTAAGGATAAGAGTTGTGATGTTGTATCTTAAACTGTTTGTAGAGCTCGGTGATCATTGTATTGTTGAGATTTGTACCATTGTCCATAATGATCCTCTCTGGTAAACCATATCGATAAATCAGATTGTTTCGGATAAACCGCTCCATGACATTCTTGGTTACTGTAGCAAAGGAAGTTGCCTCAACCCACTTTGTAAAGTAATCAATAGCCACCTGTTGTACCCCAAAATTTACCCTCCCATATTCTTCAAAGTTTTGACAAGCATCATCTCAATTTGCTCAAGTCTACTCAAGGGCTGCACAGTTCAAACACCCTCCTAAGCCAGTCAAATTAGGGTTTTGGTTCTTGCAAGGAAGTTGAAGTTTTCAAGGGCTCAATCAAGTCACATATGCTCATATACATTGTCAAGCACCTACATGTCAAGTTTCAAGGCTCACAAGGTCAAGTTGCACAGTCAAAGGTCCTAGTTGCTCCACAATCAACTATAGGGGTAAAATGGTCATTTGGCAGTCAAAAGTCAAAAAATTTGGTCAACATCTTATTTTGAAGCCACAATCATCATTTGATCAAGTCTTGATCATGATTCCACAAGAATGGCTAAAAAATCATCAAGATGCAAAAGTTTCCATTTTTGGACAGCTGAAAAGTCAATTGTAACTTGACCAAGGCATAACTTTTTCATGGTTCATTAGAAAAATCCCATCCAATGCTCATATTTAAGGGGAAGAAATTTCCTACAACTCATCTTCACATTCCAAGTCCAAGAAATGCTCTCACAAAAAGTTATCAATTTCAACATTATAGGTCATTTTCAAAAGTCAACAAAAAGGCACTTTAAGTCAAAGACCATAACTTGAGATTGGTAAATCAAAATGACATGGGACCAAAGACATTGGTTAGAGGACTTCAAGACCTTTCCAAAGTGTCCAAGAACATGTTCATAGCTTCAAAATTGAGCAAGATATGCATTGGAGAAGTTGGGAAATTTTTGTGAAATGGCCAAAGTCAATTATCCTTGAAACTTCATTTTTGACAAAAGGGGCCCACTTTTTCCACTTGTTTCAGCTTGGCCATGCTTCCCACGTGTCCCACAATTTATTTCAAGATTTAAAATTAATTTTTCCATTTTTATTTAATTTTATTTGATTTAATTCATTTTAAATCTTTTAAAATCAAATAAAAATCAAAGAAATTAATGGAGGGATATATTTTGTGATGATTAGCTTTGATACACCTTAAAACACATTCCAAATTCGTGCAAGGGCCTATTCCAAGCAAGAATTCAAATTTGACACAAAAATGGAAGGTTGTTTCAATGGAGTTCATGACATAATCTCAAACATGAATGCAAAGGCTTAATGACCATTATTCTTATTGATACACTTTACATTACTATATATACAAGCCTTCCCAACCTCATTCAAAAAAAAGAGTGTGTGCAGAAACGGCCAAGAGCAAAACCAAAAATTATTCAAAAAGTGAGAGTTCTAAAACATAGTTGTGAGCATCTTAAGATCAAAACAAGCACGTGGTTCTATTCCTTGCCACACCCTGAAGCTAAAGCAACCTTTGCCAAGTCCTGAGGCTCATACCGCGCTGTAAGTTCTTCCCAGGTCCCCTATAATTTCCATATCATTTTTTTCATTACTTTCATGTGCAGATTCTCAAAGGAGGAACACCATAAACCTCCTATTTGGCCCACACCCCCTTGGTTTTTACTTTCTTTTTTTATTTTGTTTTGTCATTTTCTCTTATTTTTAATTGCTAACCTTTTAATTATTTTGATTATTAACAATTAACTTAATTAACGCATTTTCATAAAAAAACCAAAAAATAGAATTAACATTATTATCATTATTGTTATTTTATTTTGTAAATAATTATTAACCAAAATAGTTTGATTAGGCAATTTTAATTCCTTTTCTTAAATAATTAAAATAAATCTAGAATTAGGTAAAAGTTAACTTTTAATTTTATTCCATTTCTTTTATTTCATAAAAACATAAAAAACAAAAAAAATATTTATTTTTAATTAAATTAATTAATTAGTCATTAATTAGCTTTAATTTCATTTTAATTACAAAAAAGACAAAAAAAATCAATTTCTTTTCTAAAAAAAAGGGTCAACACCCTTAGACATTCCCGATTAATTTATTCGCGCGCATTTACTTTATTTGATTATTATGTAATTGCCTTCAAGAATATAATAGTTAAATAGGTTTATCGCTTTATTTAATTTCCGTACTTATTTACTAAAAAACGGGTTTTTGTCTTTGGCGATGTATAGACCTGCGCCTTGTAATAGTTAGAATTTACATTTCTGCAATTTACTTTCCGCACTCCTAACTGTTAATAAAAATGCATGAAAGAATGTATGTAAATAAAATCAATCTGTAGCTCACAAATAACTTGTACAAAACATTAACATGAAAAACAACACACAATGCACATGCCACTTCTAGGGTACGCTTCACTCGTTGCCTCGAAACGTGGTCATCAAGTATAGGATGTTTTAGAGGTCACCCTTATGTCTAAGATCCAGTTGCCTCGAAACGGTTGCCTCGGATACAAAGGATCTAAGACGCTAGGGTTACTTCTAAGGTATCCTACCATTGCTTCGGTGACCACACTGACCCGATAATCGAATTGACCCGAACACCTCCAACGATGGTGCTACCTACCTCCAAATGGTGGGATAACACTATCTAAAGGACTCTTACACAGCTTAATTCCTTAGGGTAGGTAGATGACTCATGGGTACTTGCTCTTTTCAAAACAAACAAAATACTTTTCACACCTTACACTTTCAAAAAAGTTTTCAAACAATACTTCATACACTCTTGAGGACTGATACAAGAGTTACCTAGAAGTTTTCAAACGAACTCTTTCAAAACCCACACACATTTGAAAAGCAAACATCTTTTGAAAACATAAGAGCAAGTACCTAAGAGCCCGTGGATAACCACGGATAGAAAGGGTGCTAACACCTTCCCTTTCTATAAATCTACCTCCCGAACCGAGAACATATTCTCATAAGGAATTTTGCTGTGCTTTTGTCCTTTCCATGTTGGAGAACATAAAAGACGGTGGCGACTCTTGCTTCCGCGACATTTTGCGAAACCAGCTTTAAACAGTCAGTTCTATTTCCACCGGTCACAGAACTGGAGACTCTGCTGGGGAAACTATAAAAGTGAGGTGTAACTTAGGATTAGATCATACTTATGTTTTCAATTGCTTTGCTTTGATTGCTTTATATTTGTGGGCTTTGCATCGGAGTTTCATAGATCCTAACCCGGATATGGGAATACCCTTTTAGGTAGCATAAGCTGTGAGGGACCTGTCCGGCGTAGACCGACACGGGTGAAGCAGTGGCTACGTTGGTGTGGCACCTTGGTCTGTACCGATATCCCTTGTGTTGCAACGAGGAGAATATGGGTCTTCTGGGGATTCATTAAGCACCAACCGACCTTAGAACCCTAATGTGACCCAACTTGGCCATAGAACAGTAGCAGTATGCTACACCCATTGAGGCTAAACTCTCGCGATGGTTCTGGCCGCAAGAAAAGATTGTGACACTGGAGTTATGACCGATTAAGGGTAGTCAGTGATATTGGGATCCTCTAGAACCCGGTTACTTTTGATAGGACAGGTCTTAACCAACGAAACTGAAAGAGGGTAGTACCCAAACTTCATGCTGGCCTAAACTCTAAGGGCTCTTTGTGTGACTTGTGTGCCTTCAAACTTGACTACTTGCATACTTGTTATCTGACACTGGAGTTTCTTGCAGGTTTTGTTTACAGTCCTTAATCTGGACTCATAACAGGGTTTACCTACATTACTCCACGCATAGCATAACATCATACCATCATACCATTGCATGCATCCTACATAAGGACTAATCCATTTCAAGGACCTCAAGGGTTTTGTGATGCAGGTCATGATGAATCAAATGTCCACAAGGGGTAAAGGGGATTTATTTTCCTCTAGCCAAGGTTAATGACTTGAGTCAGGGGCTATGACCCACTCGATATGGTGAGCCTTGACTCTTGAAGAAGGACTCTCAGCAACATGAAGTTCCTTTAATCAAGCTACCCAAATTCAAACTCTAACAAGTTTCTCTGTTTACCCCGCGAGATCCTTGAAAACATCGCATGCATACATACATATTATTGCATAACAGGTACCTTTGTTACGGGTCACTTACCTTCTCCGCTGTTTATTTCAGCAATGGCTTCCCAACAAAACAACCAGGATCTTCATACTCAGGATACTCGGTTCGGGGAGATCCTCCTAAATCTATCCAAGGGGCAGGAAGAGCTGAGAACACTCCTCATGGGGAATTTGGTCAGGAAGAGTCCCGAAGACGACATGGACGAACGGATGAAACATCTGCAAGTTGAGGTGGATGTAATGAGAACCCAGATGTTGGGGTAAATGGCTCTTATCCAAGACTTATCTCAAAGACAAGGAGAGCTCAGGGTTCTCGTCAACCAACTGCTTCGGGATAACCAACTGGGGCAAACATCTAAGGTTGAAGAGCAAGCCATCATTCAACCACCAGTGGGGCAAGAAGACAGGGGAAAATCTCCTCAGTTTGCTTCGGGGTCACAAGCCCAGCATCAACCTCACCAGCGTCAACAGGGTAATTGGCGTAAGCAAAATACATCTGGAAGACATTTCTCGGAGACTGGTGTGCCATCCTCACTAATACTGAAACGCTTGTTGGAGGTCAAGCTGATTGCTTTAAAGGATCCTCCCAAGAAGCTCAACATAACCTCCCTAAAGTACAATCCTGATGAAAGGTGTGCCTACCATTCTGACAGTTCTGGAGATTACACTGACGACTGTTGGAGCCTGAGGAACAAGATCCAAGACTTGATTGACGGAAGGGTGATGGAGTTCATGCCAGGAGGGAAAATGAAAATCTTCTGCTGAGAATCTTCCATCTGAAATGACTGGTGCAAACTAAAGCTTTTGTTCATTCAAATGTTCAAGTTGTATTTTTCTCTGATTGTTCAAACATTTGTTCATGTCAAACTCTTTTACTTTATCAATGCATCGCATATGTCTGTTTTGAATCAATATATTCTCATTCGCTATATTCAAACTGCTTTCATTTTTTTATGTCAACTCTCAATTAATAATTCTAAGCCTCTTGAGGGAGGATGACGAAAACGATACCATAATCTACAGTATGCTTTTGAACAGACCCCGCTGATGAGGTACAGGCATTGTTTAAATTCCTAAACACTGGAGTTATAAGGAAGATAATCCCTCGTCAACCCCTTCGAGCCAAAGAAGTAGGAGTTTTTCTTTTCGAAAATTAAAACCCTTAATCATAACCTGGGGCAGGGTAGTTCTCTCAGTTGATCCAAGTGCACAACGAATAGCACCAAAGAGGTCCTCACAAAACAAAAGACAGTGATGGTTCCGAATAATCATAAAGACAGGCAGTCATTATCCCACAAAATAAATGCCCATTAAGTCAAAACCTATGAAGGAGACTTACAAAATTGGGGCATCCCGCTGACTGTAATCACAAAAGAAACAGTTCAGACAAAAAACAGGGATAACGAAATCAAAAAGAAAAGAGGACCTGCAAACCCTCAACAAGGAAATGACTGCCTATTCAAAATAAAATGTCAACATCCGAACCATCATGGGAATATTAGGACAAAGACTCGAACAAGGTCTAACGCACGATCAACTGAGTTTAGGTTTGAAGAACATCACGAAGAGCGGGTGGGTACAAATATAATTTGAGCCTTTATCCTTTGTTTCTTAAACCGTGAACCAGGCCACGCTACAACCCCTAAAAGTCCTAGCTGAAGCATGGGTTAGTTCGAAAGCATACTGTTACCAAAGGTATCCTGACTCCTTAAGGCTCACTGTAAACTCTTGAGTTGACATTACATTTTACAAAAATTCACCTGTTTTTATGAAAATACATTTTCAAAAACTTCAAGACAGACATAAGCTTTGCATTTTTGAAATAATATTTATTTGCATATGACTATTTGTTTGAACAACATAGAAGTTCGCACGACAAATGTCTAATGAACAAAAGCACCTCCAATCAAGGGGCATGGCATGATCATTGTCCATCATCTGGGGCAGTCAAGTCAAGATTCGGAGAATCTCTCAAATGCCAAATAACCAGGGGCAAATCTCCGTCTGCATCACTTGGGGCATTGGACATGAATTCCAGCTGCGAAGCTTGCATGATCAAACGAAGATCTTCTGGTGGTATGGCGACACAATGCTACCGACAGTGACAACTCCCGGCATCCTGAGAGTACGGACATAGTCGAAAAAACACTACGCATAAGCAAAGACCCGCTAGGTTGACACACCTAGGCAAAAACAAGGGATGAAATGAAAAAAATCTATACACCCGGCAAGTCGAAAACCTGAAAAGGCGGCTTGGGCAAAAAAGGGTATCCCGATGGACTGAAAACCCGAAAGGGCGGTCCAGGAAAAAGTTAGGGATCAAAAGCGTACGACTATGTTCCGTCATCTCATCACTTGCCTACCAGAAGAAGATTTGTCAACCCGCAGTCATCAAGCGCCTCCACAGGTATCTTCTCCCATAGAAACAGGGGAAATAATGAGTTGTCCGAGCGATCTAGTTGCTCTATCCGCCAAGGTACCAAGGTAGGTTCAGCTGAAGAACGTGACCAAGATACCTTTACTCCCTGTTAAGTAAGACAAGATTCAACAACTCTCCCCGAGCATAGTTGGTCTCCCATCAGCCCTAAAAAGGCACAATATCTCCAGCAAGTCAGCAACACTCTCCCCGAGCAGAGTTAGTCTACTGTCAGCCTTAAGGAAGTGGGGCATCCCCAGAAAATCTCAATATTCCCCAGCGGAGTATACAGATATTCCTAAGCAAGCATCCCCGGCCGTCTTAATATAAGATTATTCCCCGGCGGAATACCAGACACCCTAGTGGAGCTATTCCCCAGTACAGTTCAAAAGTCTCCCCAGGAGAGTTGAATCAATCTCCCTAGTAGATTCTGGGAGCTCATCCCCAGTAGATTCTGGAAGCTTATCCCTGCAGAGTACGAACGCATCTCCCCGACTTTATTCAAAGATTATTCCTCACCAGAACTTATAACTGGGTTATCCTCACCTAATTGCCACGGAAAGATCGTCCTCGGCGAAGTTCTTCCTATCCCCCAGCGGAGTTCATCAAATTCCTCAACATAATTCTCAATGGAATCCCCAGCAAAGTTATCACCTAATCTCAGCGAAGTATCTCTTCCCACAGAGTAATTCCCCACAGAGTAATCTCTTCAACAAGTTTATTCCCCAACGGAGTCGTCTTCTCCTACCGGTTTATTCTTGTAATCATCATCCCCAGCGGAAACGAAGAACTATGTTCTTTAACATCAGCCCAGGATTCAACTTCCCGGCATGCGTCAAGGATTTACTTTCCCAGACGAAGATACATTCATAAACATCACATCATGATACATGCATATGCGCATCATGTCATACAATCTCATTTATGTCGAGAACATCATTGCTTGATCCATATCATGCATTGCATACGACTGACCTTTACCTTTCAGGAAGGATACAATTAAATAATCAGCTATGTCAAAGTAGACAAATACAGTCAAAAGAGACCAATCCAGTCAAAAAAAGACAAATCCAGTCAAAGAAGACAAATCCAGTCAAAGAAGAGAAGTCCAAGTAAATCCCAATGGTTTTTCTGATGCTCATCCAGTCAAAGAAGACAGGTCCAGTTAAATTACTTCCTAAAGTCAAAGAAGACAACCCGTCAGTATAGACACTCGTCATTGAAGACAACTCGTCATTTAAGACAACTCGTCATTGAAGACAACTCGTCATTGAAGACAACTCGTCATTGAAGACAACCCGTCAGTATAGACACCCGTCATTAAAGACATCCCGTCATTGAAGACAACTCGTCATTTAAGACAACTCGTCATTGAAGACAACTCGTCATTTAAGACAACTCGTCATTGAAGACAACTCGTCATTGAAGACAACTCGTCATTGAAGACAACCTGTCAGTATAGACACCCGTCATTGAAGACATCTCGTCATTTAAGACAACTCGTCATTGAAGACAACTCGTCATTTAAGACAACTCGTCATTGAAGACAACTCGTCATTGAAGACAACTCGTCATTGAAGACAACCCGTCAGTATAGACACCCGTCATTAAAGACATCCCGTCATTGAAGACAACTCGTCATTTAAGATAACTCGTCATTGAAGACAACTCGTCATTTAAGACAACTCGTCATTGAAGACAACTCGTCATTGAAGACAACCCGTCAGTATAGACACCCGTCATTTAAGACATATCGTCATTTAAGACAACTCGTCATTGAAGACAACTCCTCATTTAAGACAACTCGTCATTGAAGACAACTCGTCATTGAAGATAACTCGTCATTGAAGACAACCCGTCAGTATAGACACCCGTCATTGAAGACATCCCGTCATTGAAGACAACTCGTCATTGAAGACAACTCGTCATTTAAGACAACTCGTCATTGAAGACAACTCGTCATTGAAGACAACTCGTCATTGAAGACAACCCGTCAGTATAGACACCCGTCATTGAAGACATCCCGTCATTGAAGACATCCCGTCATTGAAGACAACCCGTCATTGAAGACAACTCGTCATTGAAGACAACCCGTCATTGAAGATCACTCGTCGTTGAAGACAACCCGTCCATGAAGACAACCTGTCCAAAGAGACAACTCGTCAAGAAAGACAAAACCTCCTCTGGTTCAGTTAAATCCTAAAGATTGTTCTGATATAACCTATCAGTAGAGACAACCCATCAACCTTTTGAAGTTCCAGATTCGATACCTGTATCTAGCCAGGTGTAGCGATAAAAAATGTAGCGGGGTAAATTGGAGATCGAATTATTGATTAATTCGTCTCACAAAAGCAAGAGTCGCCACCACGCTTTATTGTTTCCAAGGGAAAAGGGGAAAGAGCGAAATAAAACCCTAAATATGCAATGTAAATAATACTTTTTAAAAGTAATAAAAATACAAGGCGTTTTTGAAAAGAGATCTATGGTTCGGGGGTTGGTTATACAGTGGGAAGGTATTAGCACCCAATGTATCTATAGTACTCTATAGGAACCTTTTGAAATATCTGTTTTATTAAAATTGACCGTTCGATTAAGAAATAAATTGTTTTGGCCGAAAAGGGGTACGGATGGGTTTTTGAAGATACGACGACCTAATGTCGAAGTTTTTGCTTAGAAGGCATGAGTTTTGAAAAGATTGAGTTTTGGGGAAAAATTGTCTTAAGCTTTAATGAAATGCAAAATATTCGCGTGATCGGACTTGAGGACATGAAGTCAACAAATTTAATCGTTTTTCCCTTGGATTTAGACGTAAACAGAATAATCATGTAAATATGAAATAATTAAACAAAAAAATTATGCGGATAATGATGTATAACAATTAAATAAAAGACTAAGTGTGTGAACGTGCATTTTTGTATTTTTGTTTAATATTAATAAAACAAGAGAATTAACTAAAGAAAAGATAAAATGTCTTAAATCTTAAATTCTATTTTTTTATATTTTTGTATTAGTAATAACTAAAGCGAGGGAAGTAATTAAACGAAATGTTTTTAAAGTTCTATTTTTTATATGTTTTTTAAAGTTTTTATTAAAGCATTATTTCATTTAGTATTAAATAATTAAACTAAATTAAAACTTAAAAGGTTATTAACTTAAATCTAATTAAAAGGAATACTAAAAATTATTGAATTAGTCCTAAAGTTAACCTAATAAAATGATCAAATTATTAAAATGTTTTAATTAAATACATCTCTTATTTTGATTACACTTACTAATTATCTAGACTAATAAGGTTCTAAAAGAAAAACTAAAGGAAAAAAATAGAAAAAAGATATATGGAAAAAATGGATGATAAATAATTATGGGCTAAAGGTATAAAGGGCCTAATCAAAACTGAAAACAGGGGGGGGGGGTGCATAAGGAAGACGCTGGGCTTAGGCAAAAACGGGTAAGGCCCAATGCACATTCATAATTTTGTTTTAGGGTAAAGCGCATGTTTTGATTAACTGAGAAAGGGATTAGGTTTTGGTTTAACAGCGACGACGCTCGTTCTCTCTTGTTCACGCGTTCGTCCTCTTCGTTCCATCTTCTTCTTCGTGCTTCTGAGTCTGAGTTTTCCTCTGTCCCAACGGCCACCACTATCCTCTGCCTTCCTCTTCCCTCCAACGAAAGCCAGGGCGATGGAATCACAGTAAATTCGTTTTCCTATTCGTTTAGGGTTTTGTTACAATGCATGTTTGTGATTTGATTCTGTTTTGATTCTCACTTCGTGTTTATGTGATTATTTTAGGAATTATGAAAGTGAAAGAGGGAAGAAACGTTACCTGGAGACGGAGGAGGGAGATAAGGGCGAGCTAGGAGGCCGGGACAGCGAGGAATGCGCGTGACGCTTGCTTCGGATTACCGGTACTTCGTTCTTATTTTGTTTGGTGATGAATAAACTGAAAACTTGTGCAATGTTCCTTCTCTTCTGCCTTTACCTTGCTTTGCTTAAACTGTGACCTTCGAACACTTTCTTATCTTCTTCTCTACTTCTTCTGTATGCTTTTTTTGTTGGCCAATGATGATATGATCAGAGGCTGGATGGTGTTTGGACGTGTTATTGTTGAAATGTTTTGACATGGGTTTGATAAAAAAAACTTGCATTGTTCTGGGTTTTGCTTTGGTTAGCTGGACAGGGGTTATGGTTTTAGGTTCTGATATGGTTTAGGCCAATGTTCGTGTTTAACAGGATATGGAACAAGTTGATGGTTTATGAGATAGCAGGTTAATGGTTTTTTAGGCCATATGGTATGATGGTCTTGAAAATGGTTATGGTAGCAGGTTTGGTGGTATTATGCAGGTTAATGGTTTAGGCCGTAAGGTTGTGATATGGTTTAGGCCAAGGTTTTATGGATGGTACAAGTTTGGTGGTATTATGCAGGTTAATGGTTGTAGGCTATATTTGTTGGTTTTGGAGATAGTAGGTTTTGAAATGGTTTATGCAGTAAGTGTTTATGTTGATAGCAGGTTTATGGTTTTTAGGCCATAGTTATGGTTTATGCAGATAGCAAGCTCTACTGATTCTTGTTGTTGAGACTTTGAGACTTTTGAAAACTTTTGTATTTTTCTTGATAGTTTTCTTTTGAGGCCTCCCTTTTTTTTAGACAGGTTATGAACTCTCTCCTATTTTTGAAGGGGGTTTGTAATGTTATAATAGCTTCCTGGCTTGGTTTACGTTACAGGCTTGGTATCAGGTTTGAATATTTAATATATTCTTGGCCTCTGCACATATGCTGCTCCAACAGTTTATTGGTATTCTTATTTCATGCTTTCTTTTTTCTTATGAGATGCTGTTGTTCTGTTTCTATCCTCTTCCTGCCTAAACCAAAACCTGCAAAACCATACTTCTATCTCTCTTCTCTCTCTTAGTACCAAATGATACATTAAAATGATGTATGTTGTACTTGTTCTGAAATTGCATAGGCTGGAAAATGATGTAAGTGGAAAGATTTCATGCTTGCATATTTGATTTTAAAACTGCATGCTTCTTTGACTTGCAATGTAACAGTAGGAGCCTATTGTTTTTGGCTTCTTCTTATATGCATGGCATGTTTACGTTGGCTTTTGTTTGTGTACATTGCATATGGGACTTGCATATGCTGTTGCTATGCATATGATGTTAATTCTTTGTATGCTATTTTGACAAACAATTGAATTGATGCATATGCTGTTTGAAATATGCAGTGGACTTTTTGAAAATGCAATTGATTTTAATTAGGCAGTTTTGAAAACAAAATGAATTTGTGCATCTTTAAATTGGGCATTCATTTTGAAAATAAAATCCATCCCTTTTTGTGAACCGGGAGAAATCCCGCGATTTGCAAAAAGGGTAAAAACTGATTCCAGCCGTTTGCTTTTAATGATGAACACTAAAAATAATTTTCTGCTTTTAATTATTTCTTTATCTCTGACTTTTTCTCTTTTAATTGTTTTGCAGGTAAAATTAAATGAACCAACAGAGAAGCGTTGGATAGAAGATTTAGAATTTAGGAAAAATTAGAATAGTTTTTATTTCATTTTAAACTTTGTAAAAATTATTATTGTAAATACATTGTAAATAAATACAGTATTTACACAACAATTGTACAATTAGAATAAAAATGAATAAAATTCCAATATTTTGCCATTTAATTCTTTCCTTCTCTCTAATTATTTATTTTATCGTTTATAATTCTTTAAATTATATAATAATTGAAAATAAATTTCAATTACTTAAATTCAGAATAATAAACAATTAAATAAACATCATTTGATCAATAAACTTTTCTTCAATCTATTCCATTATTTATAATTCTCTAAATTATAATAACCGAAAAAATAAATTTCAACTATTAAACTTAGGATAATAAATAATTAAATAACATTGTTGATCAATTAATGAACTTCCTTTCCAATATTTATTATATTATTTATAAATCTTTCAATTATATAATAACTGAAAATAAATTCCAATTATTAAATTTAAGATAATAAATAATTAATAAACATTGTTTTAACATTGATCAATTAATAAACCTAGCGTTCAAAAATAAACAGCTCTCGACCTGAAAAAGTTATGAATTTTAATCTGCTTTAAAAAATTGATAAAAATAGGTCAAAACCCTTGCAATGCAATGATGCAGATGGGAGATGGTATCTTAGGTCAAAATTTGGGGTACAACAGCTGCCCCTATTTAAGTTTCTTCTATCCGGAGATATGAAGATTAAAATCTTCATTTCGACGAGATTGAAGGTACTTAAATACATAATACGCAAATTTTTACCCTAAGATACCGCCATTATGTTTGATATGAATGCAGTGATTGAGTTCACAGAGAAAGATATTGTATGAAACAAGACAATGCTGGAGGAATCGAACACCAACAAAACACAGAGACGTAGATTATACACTACTGGGGAAACGAGCCATCGATTTCAAATGACAGACGCTTGACGGCGAATGAAATTGAGGGAATACGACCTCTGACCCTAACAAAGAAGGCATCTTGCATATGCCATAAAATAGATTATTGACCCAAAACAGTGAGTTCACAACTCAAGGTCAAAGATAGACAGAGAGTATCAAATTTGCTGATGATGGATTACCAACTTCTGAAGGTAAAGATTCATAACAAACTTCTCTGCGAGATTTTCGGAGATATACTCATTAATGCTGATATAATAATAAGATTGTAGATACGCAAGCTGCTCAAATAAAGAAGCTGCCACTTGCCGTCTTCCCAAAAAGTATTATGACATACAAGCTACTCAAATAAAGAGGCTGCCACTTGCTGTCGTCTAAAAAACTATGACATACAAGCTGCTCAAATAAAGAAGCCGCCACTTGCTGTTTTCCAAAGAAAATACCAATAACATACAAGCTTCTCAAATAAAGAAGCTGCCACTTGCTGTCTTCCAGAAAAATAATAACGTACAAGTTGCTCAAATAAAGAGACTGCCGCTTGCCGTTTCCCAAAATAATGACGCACAAGTTGCTCGTGAAGAGCTGCCGCTTGTCGTTTTCCAAAAATAATAATAACGCACAAGTTTCTCGTGAAGAGCTGCCTCTTGTCGTTTTCCACAAGATAATAATGACGCACAAGTTGCTCATGAAGAGCTGCCGCTTGTCGTTTTCCAAAAATAATAATATACGTACAAGTTGCTCGTGAAGAGCTGCCGCTTGTCGTTTTCCAACGATGTCTATAACGTACAAGTTGCTCATGAAGAGACCGCCGCTTGTCGTTTTCCAAAAATAATAATAACGCACAAGTTGCTCGTGAAGAGCTGCCGCTTGTCGTTTTCCACAAGATAATAATGACGCACAAGTTGCTCATGAAGAGCTGCCGCTTGTCGTTTTCCAAAAATAATAATATACGTACAAGTTGCTCGTGAAGAGCTGCTGCTTGTCGTTTTCCAATGATGTCTATAACGTACAAGTTGCTCATGAAGAGACCGCCGCTTGTCGTTTTCCAAAAATAATAATAACGCACAAGTTGCTCGTGAAGAGCTGCCGCTTGTCGTTTTCCGAAAATAACTCAAAAGGAAAATACGATGACAACTGGCAGAGAATAAAATCTTCGTCAAAGAGGATCAAGAATCAATCCTTCCCGAGGAGATCACATACTTAAATGTGCAAAATAAATGCACCGTCCGTCTAGGTCGCGATTTCACTGGGGAAAATCAATGAGATAGCCTATGCAAGAGGCAACAACTTCATCCAGGAATAAACTAGAGAGAAGACAGTCAACAAGACTCCACCCAATGAGAGAGTAATTCGATTGGGGATTCACCCTATCCAGAAATGGACAGGGTAGGCTAAATCAAAAATCATCCACGAGGATTAGCTCAGTTGGCGAATTTAGAAAGGAAGCACATTTTCTGCCTAAGCTGACCTTCTACTTGGAAAGAAACATGTACGTTATTTGAATAAACAAAGTACAAACCAAAATCGATGGCAAATGTGAATATGTATGCGTGATATAAGTGTAAATGGATAAATGAATGTTATGCTGACAAAACGAACAGATGGAATATCTTGAAGACGATAAGATGTCACAAAAAATAGATACTCGGCCAATCTTGAAAAAAGACGGAAAATAACTGGAACTGGAACCACACAGCAACGTCGGAGCGTAACACGCTATGAGGCCAAGTCTTCTGAGGAGAAAAGCACTCAAATCCAATCTTACGATACCAATAGACTACTGGCAGGAGACAAAGCGTACCGCACTTCAGAAATCTCCCAAACAAAGATAACTGAAACAAATCTTAACTGGAACAACTGGGGAGTCACCAAACTTAGTACCACCAGAAACACGAGCTTACACAACTAACACCTCATGATGATTTGAAATAAAACATGTTCATCATGCAAGGATAAAATACCGTACTGTTTTGCATTTCATGGCTTGACCATCCTTGGAACAACTGTTAATATTCCTTTCGTTATTTATGACGCATTTTAAAGTAAAAATACTTTAAACAACTTTATTTCAAATATTTCCATAAAAATTAAAATTTTGCCCACAAAAGGTAAATGCTCAAATTTCATTAATAATATGGTAGTTCGCTAACAATGCGACTCCAATAGTTTACAAAAGTTTCGGAAATAGTACATGAAATAAAAAAGGTTACACAAAAAACCATGATCACTATTCTCCCTAACAACTTCGAATTCCGAAATGTGCTCAAGTGCCAGGACTGGACTGACCAAAAGCCTGCCTAGGCCGCCCATTCAGGTTTTCAACTTATCAAACTGTCAACTCAAACCTAAGCGAAATATTTTTTGACTACATCGGCGTTCATGGGACGCGGGAGCTCTTCACCGTCCATATTGGTGAGAATCAAAGCACCTCCAGAGAAAACTCTCTTAACGACATACGGTCCTTCATAATTCGGAGCCCACTTGCCCCTAGAATCAGGTTGGAAAGATAATATCTTCTTGAGCACAAGGTCACCTTCTCTGAACTCGCGCGGTCGAACCTTCTTATCAAAAGCCTTCTTCATTCTCTGCTGATACAATTGACCGTGACACAAAGCTGTCAATCTCTTCTCTTCAATTAAATTCAACTGATCATATCTACTTTGACACCATTCGGCCTCAGAAAGTTTAGCTTCCATCAACACTCTCAGAGACGGAATCTCAACCTCCACGGGGAGTACTGCTTCCATACCATAAACTAGGGAAAATGGGGTTGCGCCTGTTGAAGTTCGAACTGAAGTACGGTATCCATGCAGAGCAAACAGAAGCATTTCATGCCAATCTTTATAAGTTACCACCATCTTCTGGACAATCTTTTTGATGTTCTTGTTAGCAGCTTCAACAACCCCATTCATCTCCGGCCTGTAAGGAGAAGAATTATGATTTTCGATCTTGAACTCTTCACAAAGCTCTCTCATCATCTTGTTATTCAAATTCGAACCATTATCAGTGATGATCTTGCTCGGGATGCCGTATCGACAAATGATCTGATTCTTGATAAATCTGACTACCACCTGTCTGGTTACATTAGCATAAGATGCTGCTTCCACCCATTTAGTAAAATAATCGATCGCTACCAAGATGAAACGATGACCATTTGAAGCTTTGGGTTCAATCATTCCAATCATGTCAATGCCCCACATAGAGAAAGGCCAAGGTGAAGAGATAACATTGAGGAGGGTCGATGGCACATGCATCTTGTCCGCATAAATCTGGCATTTATGACACTTCTTCACATATTTGCAGCAATCAGATTCCATAGTCATCCAATAGTAACCAGCTCTCAACATCTTTCTAGCCATTGCATGTCCATTGGCATGAGTGCCAAAGGACCCTTCATGTACTTCTTGCATCAGCATGTCTGCTTCACGTCTGTCTACACATCTGAGCAAGACCATGTCATAATTCCTTTTATACAAAACCTCTTCATTGAGGAAGAAACTGCTTGCTAATCTTCTCAATGTCTTCCTATATTTATTGGATGCCCCAGGCGGGTACTCTTGAGTCTGAAGAACACGTTTAATGTCATAGAACCACGGTTTGTCGTCGGTGACCTCTTCTACTGAGAACACATGAGCAGGTCTATCAAGGCGCATAACTCAGATTGTAGGCACATCGTTCCAACCATTCACTTGAAACATTGAAGGCAAAGTAGCCAAAGCATCAGCCATTTGGTTCTCATCTCTAGGCATATGATGTAATTCCACTTTGTTGAAGAAGGTTAACAATCTTCTAGCATAGTCTCTGTAAGGGATCAAACCAGGATGACGAGTCTCCCATTCTCCTTTGATTTGATTAATCACCAATGCCGAATCTCCAAAAATATCAAGAATCTTAATCCTTAGATCCACTGCTTCTTCGAGATCCATAATACATGCCTCATATTCAGCCATGTTGTTCGTGCAGTCAAACTTCAATCTCGCCATGAACGGGATATGAGTGCCTCGGGGAGTGACGATGATTGCCCCAATTCCATTTCCATAAGAATTCATAGCTCCGTCAAATATTAAACCCCAATGGGATTCGGGATCAGGTCCTTCTTCAGGTAACGGCTCTTCACAATCTTTAGCTTTCAAGTACATAACGTCTTCATCTGGGAAATCAAACCTGATGGATTGATAATCGTCAATTGGTTGGTGAGCCAAATGGTCGGCTAAAATACTCCTTTTGATTGCTTTCTGAGTGTGATACTCAATGTCATATTCGGATAACAACATCTGCCAACGGGCTATTCTTCCAGATAAGGCGGGCTTCTCAAAGATATACTTGATCGGATCCATTTTGGAGATCGACCAAGTGGTGTGGTTAATCATATACTGGCGCAGACGGCGAGCAGCCCAAGCTAAAGCACAACAGGTTTTCTCAAGCAATGAGTATCGAGACTCACAGTCTGTGAACTTCTTACTCAGATAATATACGGGATGTTCCTTTCTTCCAGTCTCATCTTGTTGACCGAGCACACATCCCATGGAATCTTCCAATATAGTCAGGTACATAATCAAAGGTCTTCCTTCCACCGGAGGAATCAAAATGGGAGGTTCAAGCAAATATTCTTTGATGCTATCAAAAGCTTTCTGACAATCTTCTGTCCACACACATCCTTGGTTCTTTCGGAGAAGCTTGAAAATCGGCCCACAGGTAGCAGTCATATGAGATATAAATCTAGAAATATAGTTCAGTCTCCCAAGGAATCCTCTTACTTGTTTTTCCGTCTTGGGTGCGGGCATTTCCTGAATAGATTTGACTTTATCAGGATCTACCTCAATACCTTTCTGACTGACAATGAAACCCAGAAGTCTTACAGAACGAACACCAAAAGTGCACTTGTTGGGATTCAGACGGAGTTTATACTTTCTCAAACGCTGGAATAACTTCAACAAACGTTCCAAATGATCCTCCTCAGTTTGTGATTTGGCAATCATGTCATCCACATACACTTCGATCTCCTTATGCATCATGTCATGGAATAAAGCAGTCATGGCCTTTTGGTATGTTGCGCCAGCATTCCTCAAACCAAACGGCATAACCCGATAACAAAAAGTTCCCCAAGGTGTAATGAAAGCGGTCTTCTCCATATCTTCTGGTGCCATCTTGATTTGATTGTAACCAGAGAAACCGTCCATGAAAGAAAAGACTTTGAACTTTGCAGTACTGTCGACCAATACGTCAATATGCGGGAATGGGAAGTCATCCTTTGGGCTAGCTCTATTCAGATCTCTATAGTCTACACACATCCGAACCTTGCCATCCTTCTTAGCAACAGGCACTATGTTGGCTAACCACTGAGGATAGACCGATGTAACAAGGAAACCTGCATTAATCTGCTTCTGAACTTCCTCTTTGATCTTGTCAGCCATATCGGGACGAGTCCTTCTCAGCTTCTGCTTAATCGGTGGACATTCAGGTCTCAACGGTAAACGATGCTCCACAATATCATTGTCCAAACCCGGCATATCTTGGTAGGACCAAGCAAACACATCAACATACTCTTTGAGAAGCTCCAACATTTTCTCTTTAACTTCCGGGATAAGCAATGCTCCGACTTTGACTTCCTTTCTATCTTCTTCATCACCCAAGTTGACTAACTCTACAGGTTCTTCAAACGGCTGGATAATCTTTTCATCATGCTCAAGCAAACGGGAAATTTCAACAGGAATCTCTTCATCATCCTCTTCTTCGGCTCTGAACACAGGGAATTCAAAGTTGGGAGAGGGCATAGGATCATTGTTTTCGATGGTTAAGTCATGGATTAATCTGCACACATGATTATGCTTTATTTTAGAAATCGATTTGTGCAAATAAAACAAAAAATTATTATATTTCCTATTACTACCAATTAATTTCCATTATCATTTCCCAGAAAAAGTGAAAAAATAAAACAATAGTGGACAAAATAACATTTTTATTCATTGAAGGGAAATACTTGAAACAAGGAGCCCAGACATTTCTCTTTTGCCTTGTGCAGAGCAAAAGGAATTATTTTTCATAGCCCGACACAAAATACTTTTCGCCTTGGGCAGAGCGAATTTTTTCAAAGAAAAACAAAACCAAACATTACTCGGAAATGTGCATAACAATAGGAACATCAATAGCTATCCAGTTTTGGCAAGCCAATCCTTGCGTCACAAAATCGGGTAAATCCTCCTCGGAATCATCTTCTATGATAGCATCCACCTCAGGATGTATAAAACCTGCACTTCGGAAAACCTCTTGAATCGGATGAACAACCACCTCTTGCTTGACTCTCGCAGACACGGGACGAAAACCGAGACCTTCCCCAGACTTGTTCTCGGGCAAAGTCAACACCTGGCCCCATCCTTCGGCCGAACCACTTTCCACCACTCGTCGCGCATCCTCAAAAGAAGAAATGGATGCCCCTTGCTTCTTCAATTAATTCTTGGAAACAAATAGACCTTGGAACTGGGTTCCAACATCCTCATCAGCATCAATAAAAGAGAAGGATGATAAATGGCTTACCACCATAGCCTGCTCTCCACCGATCATTACTAGCTTCCCATGCCTCACAAACTTCAGTCTCTGATGGAGCATGGAGGTGACTGCCCCCGCATCATGGATCCATGGACGACCCAATAAGCAACTGTAGGCAGCACGAATATCCATCACTTGGAAAGTGATTTGAAAA
Organism: Vicia faba; assembly: GCA_948472305.1. Lineage (NCBI taxonomy): Eukaryota > Viridiplantae > Streptophyta > Magnoliopsida > Fabales > Fabaceae > Vicia > Vicia faba. The sequence goes on along the minus strand of OX451737.1, from coordinate 84,692,383 downwards.
GTATGAGGACCAATTACTATAGGGAGATCCACTTCACCAATGACAGTCTTCCTAGAACCATCAAACGCTTTGACAATTACTCCACTAGGTCTCATGGGAGAACCTGGATATGAGAGCCGAGATAAAGTAGTCTTGGGCATCACATTTAACGACGAACCTGTATCTACCAACACGCTTGACAAAGTATCATTTCCACAACTTACTGAGATATGCAAAGCCATATTATGGTTTCTCCCCTCCTCCGGGAGTTCTTCATCACTGAAACCAAGATTGTTACACGAAGTAATATTTCCCAAAATTCCATCAAATTGATCAACCGTCACATCATGATCCACGAACGCCTGGTCCAAGACCTTCATCAAAGCTTCTCTATGGGCACCAGAATATCTTAGTAAAGCAAGCAAAGAAATCTTGGAAGGAGTTTGCAAAAGTTGTCCACAATCTTATATTCACTTCTCTTGATAAGCTTCAGAATCTCATCATCCCCAGGGTGAGGGATAGGTTCATTGAATCGGCCTATCTCAATCCTTGGTTCAACATTTCTTGCTGGAACTTCTGCAGGTATGGGTCTCCTGACTTGAACTTCTGGTCTCTTCAAAGGTACTGCTGCAAAGACACGTCCACTTCTCGTAACTCTACTCACATCAGCAATGTTAACAAAAGACGGTCTTGTCGGTATAGGGACTTCTACCCCATTCTCAATCATTGTGGCATTATACTTGTACGGTACAGCTTGGTCTGAGTTGTAAGGCACAGGACCAGGTGGGTAAATAATCAAAGGATCAACAGGTGCAGTCTGACTGTCGTAAACGATCTCTACTGATTCAGGCAAATTGAATTGTGGTATTATAACATTCACTTCATCCTCCGGATCTAGGTCATACGTAATAGTGATAACTCTCTGGTCTAACAACTTCTGAATATCCTCATTCACAATAGGGCAATCAACCTCTCTTGAACAAAATTCACAAACATCATAATCATGCTGATGCTTAACAAAGGCAAGTCTTCTCAAACTCTGATGTAACCTGATCAACAACTCTCTTATGTGTTCAACTTGAAAAACTCGAAACTTTCCCGGACAACCTTCCACCATATTCACTGAAGCTGCCCCATGTCGAGGCAAAGGATTATCTCTAACATTCGGATTAACATCCTTGAAAGACAAAATACCATTCTTAATCAATCTCTGCACGTCTGCCTTTAAAGCAAAACAGTTTTCAAGGTTGTGCCCCGGTGACCCTTGATGATATTCACAAAACTGATCCGCCTTGTACCACGGAGAAGTACTATTCGGTGCGACAGGAGGAGGCTTTGTCGTTATGAGATTCTTTCTGATAAGAGCAGGGAACAATTCATTATAAGTCATAGGAATGGCATCGAACTGCGGTTTTCTGGGCGAATGGTTCTGATTGTTGAATGGATAAGCCTGTTGTCGAGGCTGCTGCTGAAATGGCCGTTGTTGAGTTGGTGGGGTTTGATGAGCTGGGGTCATCAAAGCTGGGCGGACAGCCGGAGTGACTGCCGCAATGTGAGAGTAACCTCTCCTCGGTCTCCCTGGGAACAATGCGCTGACATCATGCTCTTTTCTTTTCGGGAAAACACTTCCAAACTTCTTAGTACTGCTAGACGGACTTCCTTCTTTAACCAAACGCCCTTCACGAATCCCTTCCTCTAACCGCATGCCCATGCTTACCATTTCGGTGAAGTCACTGGGTGCGCTGGCGATCATTCTTTCATAGTAAAAGGAGCCTAAAGTCTTCAAAAATATCTTAGTCATCTCTTTCACCTCAAGAGGTGGATAGATTTGAGCAGCAATTTCACGCCACCTCTGGGCGTATTCCTTAAAAGATTCCCTATCTCTCTGTGACATCGCCCGGAGTTGATCCCTGTCCGGCGCCATGTCAACGTTATACTTATACTGGTGAACAAAGGCTTCGCTAAGATTGTTGAAGTTGCGGATCCGAATACTGTCTAAACCCATATACCACTTTAGAGCAGCACCCGTCAAACTGTCTTGAAAATAATGAATCAACAAGTCATGATCATCGGAATACGTAGACATCTTGCTCACGTACATAGTCAAATGACTTCGAGGACACGAATCCCCCTTATATCTCTCAAAGTCTGGCACTTTGAATTTTGCTGGAATCTTGACATTCAGAACTAAACATAGGTCATTCGTATTCTTCCCAAACAAATCCTTCCCCTTTAACGCTCTGAGCTCCTTCTGCATTTCTTGGAATTGATCTTGAAATTCTTCCATTCTATCAAAAAGACCCAAACTTTCAGCAGGCTCGGCAGGATAAGTAGGTTCATTCAAGTATGGAACGGAGTGAACCACGGGAGCGACAATTGTCATTACCGGTTGCGGAAAAGGTGTCACAGACGGAATTACTGGCGGCATGGCAGTTGTCTCTGGTTGAGGAAGAGACAAAGCAGGTTGAAACAAAGGCTATACGGCAGGCTGATACCCCTCTGGCACAAAGTTGTAAGGCATTCCCCACGGAAAACCTTTCGGCATCTGATGCTGAAGCGGAGAGTTGATTTGAGTCACAGATGTTGGAACGGTGACAATCTCGGAAACCACTGGAGTTGAAGTCTGAGTCCCGGCAGCTGTAGTCGATGGCTGATTTTGAACAGCCACCAAACTTTCCACTAGCGCAGTTAACTTTTCCATCTCGATATGAAGGGTAGCAACTTCCCCATGAAGCTCATGATTTTCCTGTTCCAGATCTTCCATCTTCCTCTGACGATTGGCTCGAGTGTCGTATCGGTGAGACAGCTTCACAACCTTTGGAGTGGAAAGAGAGACAAGGATAAGACTCTAAAAAACATGTGAAGTGGAATGTTGAATGATGCATGATGTGTGATGCAAATGATGATTCATTTTAATAGTTTTTCAAGGAACTTCGATAATTTTGCACACATCAATGGTAAAGGAATTTGGAATAACAAAAACTCAATCCACTAATCAAAAGCGGTAAATTACAACTTACAACTTTGGAATAACAAAAAAATAACTTACAACTTTGGGATAACAACCCAATAATAAAAGCAGTAAACTACAACTTTGGAACAAGAAGTCCATAATAAAACAATAAATTACAACTTCGGAACATGAAGCCCTTAATAAAAGCAGTAAATTACAATCTTGGAACATGAAGTCCATAATAAAACAGTAAATTACAACTTCGGAACATGAAGCCCTTAATAAAAGCAGTAAATTACAATCTTGGAACATGAAGTCCATAATAAAAAGCAGTAAATTACAACTTCGGAGCATGAAGCCCTTTTACAGAGTTTTACAAAATAACATCAATAAAAATAAAACTGAAAGCTAAAGATCACTCGGAATCATCAGATGAAGGACCAAACACCAACTGTAACCGGAGCTTCTTGATCTTCTCTTCATACAAGTCTTCCATCTCTTTCTTCTCAGCTACCAGTCGATCAATGATTTCCTTTCGCGGATTAGGAACAAGAGCAACGCTTACCGAACATTCCTTCTTGCTCTTCCTTTCACTAGCATACTTCTTCAATAAAGCATCCTTTTGACGAAGCTTCTCATCATGATCAATAAACCGGACGTCTTGAATAAAGAGTAAATCCTCCTTTTCCTTTAGTTGTCGAGTCAAGACTTGATTCTCATATTCAGACATATTATACTTTTCTTTCCAAGCATCTCTCTCGGACTTCATCCTGGCCAGATTTCCTTGGTATTCTCCTATATTCGCGATAGGGATAACAACAAATGATGATGCAACGGTAGGGAATAAAGGTTTCTCAAGTTTATAGGGCATCTTGAGAACACAAGCCCTAGCACGGACCCATTGTAGGTAAGGCTCCAACGAAACGGCACCCCTATGTCCTAACATATCTCTCCCTTTCCTATGGATGTGGCGCCAAGCTCCTTCGATCTCCCTCTTGGCTGCCTGATGATCTTGTCCTTCCTGTAGAAAGAAACCACTCACAAGGATGTTGTTCGGCTTATCTCTCATCGGGTACCCAAACTGACGGCGCGCGAGAACAGGGTTATAGTTAATTCCACCTCTCGTACCGAGAAGAGGCACGTTAGGAAAAGCGCCACAGCTATCGATGATCTTCACATCATAGTAAACTCGATTATACCAATCAATGTCGAAATGAGTGAGAGCCATAATCTTTGGCGCCCAACGCGGCTCCTTCTCGAGATCCCAGAAAACATCAGACCCAGGTAGATGCGAAACATACTACTGATACAGCAACGGTACACAACAAATAATCATCCCTCCTTGATAAGAGTTTCGAAGATGGATGGAGTAGTAGGTATCTCCGAGCAGTGTAGGGACCGGATTTCCAATCAAGAAGATTCTGATGGCGTTGATATCCACAAACTTATCAACGTTAGGGAACAAGAATAGACCATAGGCGAGTAAAGCAAACACGTCTTCAAAGGCAATAGTATCTTTTATCTCAGCGAAATGACGAGCTTTCCTCAACAAAAACTGCGCAGACAAGCCTCGGATTCCCCCTTTTGTAGTCATGTTCTCCTCTATCTCTGACTTCTTCAAGTGGGTGATGGTCGCTATCTCGTGAGATTTGGGTTCCTCTTCTAATCCGGAAAAAGGAACACAGTCGGTGATCGGCAAACCAAGTATGTAGGAATACTCTTCTAAGGTGGGCATCAACTGGTAATCGGGAAAGGTGAAACATCGGTACAAAGGATAGTAGAATTGGACTAACGTACCAAGGATGCCTTCTTTCATCTTGCGCTTCATGAGAGGTATAATGGACCCATACTTCTTCTGAAAATCCGTCGGGTTCTCGATCTTCGGAATCAAACTCTTCAGCTCTTCAATCTCGGGCTCTTTAAAACTAAAGCTTCGAGTGTTTCTCCTTCCAAATTCCATAATACCCTGAGATGTCTGCAAAAATCATTCCGAAGTTCCTTGAAAAACAAGTTTTTTACAAAAATGTTAATGAATGCATGAATGAATGATAATGCAACATTTACACATAAGTTTGCAAACATGGGGTTCAAAGGTTTAACGTTCAACATGGAGTCGAGGGTAAAGCCCACCCAAAGGTATGTACTATCGGTTCAATCACACCTGTAAGACAAGGTTCTAAGAGTTCCCAGAGTCTACATTCCTCCTTCGGATATTGCCAACGTCTTGATTACTCGATAATTAGAAATATTCTCAAGAGGAACTCGTCCGAGCGTAGCATCGTGTAACAACTACTTCCGAATTACTCCGTTATAGTCTCCGCGCTACACCTAAAAAGGCCAAGATGGGTTAGGGTTCTACGGTCCTCAACTTCTCGGGCTCCTAGGTCGAAAATAATAATGTCTTCCCGATTACTCGGTAAACAAATATTAAGTTCAAGAGGGCCTTCCATTGAGTGGGGGATCTCATGCCTCCTTCTTCGGGATTACTCCCTCAAAGTTAACATGACTGTACCGCCCGTCCTATTCCTTAAGTGTTACTTAATCCGGGTATAGGATTCGTCCTTCGCAAAAACCCAAACACCCCAATTTAAACACATAATCAAACAAATCAAATAATAATAAAACATATAAGACAAATTACGCTTAACCCACTTAGGGATGGACCAGCAAGAGGTCAATCTTTCCCCAGCAGAGTCGCCAATTCTGTAGCGATAAAAAATGTAGCGGGGTAAATCGGAGATCGAATTATTGATTAATTCGTCTCACAAAAGCAAGAGTCGCCACCGCGCTTTATTGTTTCCAAGGGAAAATGGGAAAGAGCGAAATAAAACCCTAAATATGCAATGTAAATAATACTTTTTAAAAGTAATAAAAATACAAGGCGTTTTTGAAAAGAGATCTATGGTTCGGGGGTTGGTTATACAGTGGGAAGGTATTAGCACCCAGTGTATCTATAGTACTCTATAGGAACCTTTTGAAATATCTGTTTTATTAAAATTGACCGTTCGATTAAGAAATAAATTGTTTTGGCCGAAAAGGGGTACGGACGGGTTTTTGAAGATACGACGACCTAATGTCGAAGTTTTTGCTTAGAAGGCATGAGTTTTGAAAAGATTGAGTTTTGGGGAAAAATTGTCTTAAGCTTTAATGAAATGCAAAATATTCGCGTGATCGGACTTGAGGACATGAAGTCAAAAATTTAATCGGTTTTCCCTTGGATTTAGACGTAAACAGAATAATCATGTAAATATGAAATAATTAAACAGAAAAATTATGCGGATAATGATGTATAAAAATTAAATAAAAGACTAAGTGTGTGAACGTGCATTTTTGTATTTTTGTTTAATATTAATAAAACAAGAGAATTAACTAAAGAAAAGATAAAATGTCTTAAATCTTAAATTCTATTTTTTTTTTGTATTAGTAATAACTAAAGCGAGGGAAGTAATTAAACGAAATGTTTTTAAAGTTCTATTTTTTATATGTTTTTTAAAGTTTTTATTAAAGCATTATTTCATTTAGTATTAAATAATTAAACTAAATTAAAACTTAAAAGGTTATTAACTTAAATCTAATTAAAAGGAATACTAAAAATTATTGAATTAGTCCTAAAGTTAACCTAATAAAATGATCAAATTATTAAAATGTTTTAATTAAATACATCTCTTATTTTGATTACACTTACTAATTATCTAGACTAATAAGGTTCTAAAAGAAAAACTAAAGGAAAAAAATAGAAAAAAGATATATGGAAAAAATGGATGATAAATAATTATGGGCTAAAGGTATAAAGGGCCTAATCAAAACTGAAAACAGGGGGGGTGCATAAGGAAGACGTTGGGCTTAGGCAAAAACGGGTAAGGCCCAATGCACATTCATAATTTTTTTTAGGGTAAAGCGCATGTTTTGATTAACTGAGAAAGGGATTAGGTTTTGGTTTAACAGCGACGGCGCTCGTTCTCTCTTGTTCACGCGTTCGTCCTCTTCGTTCCATCTTCTTCTTCATGCTTCTGAGTTTGAGTTTTCCTCTGTCCCAACGGCCACCACTATCCTCTGCCTTCCTCTTCCCTCCAACGAAAGCCAGGGCGATGGAATCACGGTAAATTCGTTTTCCTATTCGTTCAGGGTTTTGTTACAATGCATGTTTGTGATTTGATTCTGTTTTGATTCTCACTTCGTGTTTATGTGATTATTTGAGGAATTATGAAAGTGAAAGAGGGAAGAAACTTTACCTGGAGACGGAGGAGGGAGATAGGGGCGAGCTAGGAGGCCGGGACGGCGAGGAATGCGCGTGACGCTTGCTTCGGATTACCGGTACTTCGTTCTTATTTTGTTTGGTGATGAATAAACTGAAAACTTGTGCAATGTTCCTTCTCTTCTGCCTTTACCTTGCTTTGCTTAAACTGTGACCTTCGAACACTTTCTTCTCTTCTTCTCTACTGCTTCTGTATGCTTTTTTTGTTGGCCAATGATGATATAATCTGAGGCTGGATGGTGTTTGGACGTGTTATTGTTGAAATGTTTTGACATGGGTTTGATAAAAAAACTTGCATTGTTATGGGTTTTGCTTTGGTTAGCTGGACAGGGGTTATGGTTTTAGGTTCTGATATGGTTTAGGCCAATATTCGTGTTTAACAGGATATGGAGCAAGTTGATGGTTTATGAGATAGCAGGTTAATGGTTTTATAGGCCATATGGTATGATGGTCTTGAAAATGGTTATGGTAGTAGGTTTGGTGGTATTATGTAGGTTAATGGTTTAGGCCGTAAGGTTGTGATATGGTTTAGGCCAAGGTTTTATGGATGGTACAGGTTTGGTGGTATTATGCAGGTTAATGGTTGTAGGCTATATTTGTTGGTTTTGGAGATAGTAGGTTTTGAAATGGTTTATGAAGTAAGTGTTTATGTTGATAGCAGGTTTATGGTTTTTAGGCCATAGTTATGGTTTATGCAGATAGCAAGTTCTACTGATTCTTGCTGTTGAGACTTTGAGACTTTTGAAAACTTTTGTATTTTTCTTGATAGTTTTCTTTTGAGGCCTCCCTTTTTTTTAGACAGGTTATTAACTCTCTCCTATTTTTGAAGTGGGTTTGTAATGTTATAACAACTTCCTGGCTTGGTTTACGTTACAGGCTTGGTATCAGGTTTGAATATTTAATATATTCTTGGCCTCTGCACATATGCTGCTCCAACAGTTTGTTGGTATTCTTATTTCATGCTTTCTTTTTTCTTATGAGATGCTGTTGTTCTGTTTCTAACCTCTTCCTGCCTAAACTAAAACCTGCAAAACCATACTTCTATCTCTCTTCTCTCTCTTAGTACCAAATGATACATTAAAATGATGTATGTTGTACTTGTTCTGAAATTGCATAGGCTGGAAAATGATGTAAGTGGAAAGATTTCATGCTTGCATATTTGATTTTAAAACTGCATGCTTCTTTGACTTGCAATGTAACAGTAGGAGCCTATTGTTTTTGGCTTCTTCTTATATGCATGGCATGTTTACGTTGGCTTTTGTTTGTGTACATTGCATATGGGACTTGCATATGCTGTTGCTATGCATATGATGTTAATTCTTTGTATGCTATTTTGACAAACAATTGAATTGATGCATATGCTGTTTGAAATATGCAGTGGACTTTTTGAAAATGCAATTGATTTTAATTAGGCAGTTTTGAAAACAAAATGAATTTGTGCATCTTTAAATTGTGCATTCATTTTGAAAATAAAATCCATCCCTTTTTGTGAACCGGGAGAAATCCCGCGATTTGCAAAAAGGGTAAAAACTGATTTCAGCCGTTTGCTTTTAATGATGAACACTAAAAATAATTTTCTGCTTTTAATTATTTCTTTATCTCTGACTTTTTCTCTTTTAATTGTTTTGCAGGTAAAATTAAATGAACCAACAGAGAAGCATTGGATAGAAGATTTAGAATTTAGGAAAAATTAGAATAGTTTTTATTTCATTTTAAACTTTGTAAAAATTATTATTTTAAATACGTTGTAAATAAATACAGTATTTACCCAACAATTGTACAATTAGAATAAAAATGAATAAAATTCCAATATTTTGCCAATTAATTCTTTCCTTCTCTCTAATTATTTATTTTATCGTTTATAATTCTTTAAATTATATAATAATTGAAAATAAATTTCAATTACTTAAATTCAGAATAATAAACAATTAAATAAACATCATTTGATCAATAAACTTTTCTTCAATCTATTCCATTATTTATAATTCTCTAAATTATAATAACCGAAAAAATAAATTTCAACTATTAAACTTAGGATAATAAATAATTAAATAACATTGTTGATCAATTAATGAACTTCCTTTCCAATATTTATTATATTATTTATAAATCTTTCAATTATATAATAACTGAAAATAAATTCCAATTATTAAGTTTAAGATAATAAATAATTAATAAACATTATTTTAACATTGATCAATTAATAAACCTAGCGTTCAAAAATAAACAGCTGTCGACCTGAAAAAGTTATGAATTTTAATCTGCTTTAAAAAATTGATAAAAATAGGTCAAAACCCTTGCAATGCAATGATGCAGATGGGAGATGGTATCTTAGGTCAAAATTTGGGGTACAACACCAGGGCATGTCTGTGAGCGACTGACTGAGGATCAACACCTGTAACAGGCCAGGAAATTATCTTTCTCAGGTACGCAAGTTCTCGCTAAGGAATCTCTTACGCGATCGACACCTAGATGGCATCTATAAGCCCATCCACATACCAACAGTCTCCAAATGGCATCTATAAGCCCATTCCCGACAAGGTTCTGTCACAGCTCCAGATGGCATCTATAAGTCCATCCTCCTATCCACCATCTCTCCAAATGGCATCTGTAAGCCCATTCCCGCCATCACACTGCTGATACTCTACTATGTGAGTGCAAAACAAAATAGAAAAAGAAAAACAATTTGAAATTTCTTTGTGAAAATGAATTGTATTGATTTTGAAGTTGGCTTGTAATAGGCGTTTTGTACAAGAGGCTGACATCCTAGTAAGAGAATGCCGCTGAACGATCAGAATTTATGCAATTTGTATAAAAGAAAGAAAACAACTATGTGAAATAATCCCACTGGGTTCCAACTCTGCTATTGCCTTTATATCTTCGAGCGTCTCATCACTTTGCTACTTGGTTGAAGGTAGATCAGATTGATTGGTTTTGTCTGAGCTTGATAGTTGATACTGAAGTCATGGTTGCAAGATGATCCAATGAGACATAGTGTTACGCTTCAATCCCTTATTTTTTCCTGGACCGCCCTTTCGGGTTTTCAGTCCACCGGGATACCCTTTTTTGCCCAAGCCGCCTTTTCAGGTTTTCGACTTGCCATGTGTACAGTTATTTTTATTTTCATCCCTTACTTTTTCCCGAACCCTTTTGGTTCGTCGGGAAGCCCTTATTTTTGCCTAGGCCAGTCGACCTAGCGGGTCTTTGATTATGCATAGTATTTTTTCACTATGTCTGCATTGACGGGGTGAAGAAGGTCATCACCATCCATGGTGGTTAGAATCATAGCTCCTCCCGAGAAAATGTTCTTAACCATAACTGTCCCTTCGTACGTAGGGGTCCATTTTCCCCTGGGATCACCTTGCGGCAGTATGATGCATTTGATCACCAGATCCCCAACTTGATACTCTTGTCGTCTGACTTTCTTGTTAAAAGCCCTAATCATTCGCTTTTGATACGTCTGACCATGACAAATAGCAGTAAGTCTCTTCTCGTCGATTAAATTTAACTGCTCAAGTCGTGTCTGGATCCAATCGTCCTCGCTTAAACCCGCATCCTTCATAATCCGGAGAGAGGGTATCTGGACTTCAATGGGTAAGACTGCCTCCATGCGATACACCAAAGAGTAGGGTGTTGCCCCTGTCGACGTCTGTGCTAAGGTGCGATACCCATGAAGAGTGAATGGTAACATCTCATGCCAGTCATTGTATGTCACCGTCATCTTCTGCACAATCTTCTTGATATTCTTATTAGCCGCTTCAACAACCCCATTCATCTTCGGCCGGTAAGGAGAAAAGTTGTGATGTTGTATCTTAAACTGTTTGTAGAGCTCGGTGATCATTGTATTGTTGAGATTTGTACCATTGTCCATAATGATCCTCTCTGGTACACCATATCGATAGATCAGCTTGTTTCGGATAAACCGCTCCATGACATTCTTGGTTACTGTAGCAAAGGAAGTTGCCTCAACCCACTTCGTAAAGTAATCAATAGCCACCTGTTGTACCCCAAAATTTTCCCTCCCATATTCTTCAAAGTTTTGACAAGCATCATCTCAATTTGCTCAATTCTACTCAAGGGCTGCACAGTTCAAACACCCTCCTAAGCCAGTCAAATTAGGGTTTTGGTTCTTGCAAGGAAGTTGAAGTTTTCAAGGGCTCAATCAAGTCACATATGCTCATATACATTGTCAAGCACCTACATGTCAAGTTTCAAGGCTCACAAGGTCAAGTTGCACAGTTAAAGGTCCTAGTTGCTCCACAATCAACTATAGGGGTAAAATGGTCATTTGGCAGTTAAAAGTCAAAAAATTTGGTCAACATATTATTTTGAAGCCACAATCATCATTTGATCAAGTCTTGATCATGATTCCACAAGAATGGCTCAAAAATCATCAAGATGCAAAAGTTTCCATTTTTGGACAGCTGAAAAGTCAACTGTAACTTGACCAAGGCATAACTTTTTCATGGTTCATTATAAAAATCCCATCCAATGCTCATATTGAAGGGGAAGACATTTCCTACAACTCATCTTCACATTCCAAGTCCAAGAAATGCTCTCACAAAAAGTTATCAATTTCAACATTATAGGTCATTTTCAAAAGTCAACAAAAAGGCACTTTAAGTCAAAAACCATAACTTGAGATTGGTAAATCAAAATGACATGGGACCAAAGACATTGGTTAGAGGACTTCAAGTCCTTTCCAAAATGTCCAAGAACATGTTCATAGCTTCAAAATTGAGCAAGATATGCATTGGAGAAGTTGGGAAATTTTTGTGAAATGGCCAAAGTCAATTATCCTTGAAACTTCATTTTTGACAAAAGGGGCCCACTTTTTCCACTTGTTTCAGCTTGGCCATGCTTCCCACGTGTCCCACAATTTATTTCAAGATTTAAAATTAATTTTTCCATTTTTATTTAATTTTATTTGATTTAATTCATTTTAAATCTTTTAAAATCAAATAATAATCAAAGAAATTAATGGAGGGATATATTTTGTGATGATTAGCTTTGATACACCTTAAAACACATTCCAAATTCGTGCAAGGGCCTATTCCAAGCAAGAATTCAAATTTGACACAAAAATAGAAGGTTGTTTCAATGGAGTTCATGGCATTATCTCAAACATGAATGCAAAGGCTTAATGACCATTATTCTTATTGATACACTTTACATTACTATATATACAAGCCTTCCCAACCTCATTCAAAAAAAAGAGTGTGTGCAGAAACGGCCAAGAGCAAAACCAAAAATTATTCAAAAAGTGAGAGTTCTAAAACATAGTTGCGAGCATCTTCAGATCAAAACAAGCACGTGGTTATATTCCTTGCCACACCCTGAAGCTAAAGCAACCTTTGCCAAGTCCTGAGGATCATACCGCGCTGTAAGTTCTTCCCAGGTCCCCTATAATTTCCATATCATTTTTTTCATTACTTTCATGTGCAGACTCTCAAAGGAGGAACACCATAAACCTCCTATTTGGCCCACACCCCCCTTGGTTTTTACTTTCTTTTTTTATTTTGTTTTGTCATTTTCTCTTATTTTTAATTGCTAACCTTTTAATTATTTTTATTATTAACAATTAACTTAATTAACGCATTTTCATAAAAAAACAAAAAATAGAATTAACATTATTATCATTATTATTATTTTATTTTGTAAATAAATATCTACCAAAATAGTTTAATTAGGCAATTTTAATTCCTTTTCTTAAATAATTAAAATAAATCTAGAATTAGGTAAAAGTTAACTTTTAATTTTATTCCATTTCTTTTATTTCATAAAAACATAAAAAACAAAAAAATATTTCTTTTTAATTAAATTAATTAATTAGTCATTAATTAGCTTTAATTTCATTTTAATTACAAAAAAGACAAAAAAAATCAATTTCTTTTCTAAAAAAAAGGGTCAACACCCTTAGACATTCCTGATTAATTTATTCGCGCGCATTTACTTTATTTGATTATTATGTAATTGCCTTCAAGAATGTAATAGTTAAATAGGTTTATCGCTTTATTTAATTTCCGTACTTATTTACTAAAAAGCGGGTTTTTGTCTTTGGCGATGTATAGACCTGTGCATTGTAATAGTTAGAATTTACATTTCTGCAGTTTACTTTACGCACTCCTAACTGTTAATAAAAATGCATGAAAGAATGTATGTAAATAAAATCAATCCATAGCTCACAAATAACTTGTACAAAACATTAACATGAAAAACAACACACAATGCACATGCGACTTCTAGGGTACGCTTCACTCGTTGCCTCGAAACGTGGTCATCAAGTATATGATGTTTTAGAGGTCACCCTTATGTCTAAGATCCAGTTGCCTCGAAACGGTTGCCTCGGATACAAAGGATCTAAGACGCTAGGGTTACTTCTAAGGTATCCTACCATTGCTTTGGTGACCACACTGTCCCGATAATCGAATTGACCCGAACACCTCCAACGATGGTGCTACCTACCTCTCAATTGTGGGATAGCACTATCTAAAGGACTCTTACACAGCTTAATTCCTTAGGGTAGGTAGATGACTCATGGGTACTTGCTCTTTTCAAAACAAACAAAATACTTTTCACACCTTACACTTTCAAAAAAGTTTTGAAACAATACTTCATACACTCTTGAGAACTGATACAAGAGTTACCTAGAAGTTTTCAAACGAACTCTTTCACAATCCACACACATTTGAAAAGCAAACATCTTTTGAAAACATAAGAGCAAGTACCTAAGAGCCCGTGGATAACCACAGATAGAAAGGGTGCTAACACCTTCCCTTTCTATAAATCTACCTCCCGAACCGAGAACATTCTCGAATAAGGAATTTTGCTGTGCTTTTGACCTTTCCATGTTGGAGAACATAAAAGACGGTGGCGACTCTTGCTTCCGCGACATTTCGTGAAACCAGCTTTAAACAGTCAGTTCTATTTCCACCGGTCACACCACCGAAATGAAACGATGCCCGTTGGATACAGTAGGCCTGATCTCTCCAATCATATTGATGCCCCACATTACAAAGGGCCAAGGAGATGTCAATACTTTCAGAGGAATTGGATGTACATGCACCTTATCAGCATAGACTTGGCACTTATGACAGGTCTGCGAGTGCTGATAACAATCGGCTTCCATAGTGGACCAATAATATCCTGCCTGTAGGATCTTATTTTCCATGGTATGTCCACTGGAATGAGTTCCTAAGGTACCTTCATGTAACTCTTCCATGATCCTTTATGCCTCGCTTTTATCCACACATCGTAGTAAGGTTGAATCATGGTTACGCTTGTAGAGAATGCCATTGCTGATGAAGAACTTTATAGCGAATCTCCTCAAAAACTTCTTATCATTAACAGATGCACCCTCGGGGTACTCCTGAGCCTCAAGATACCTTTTTACCTCGTGGAACCAGGGTTTATCTTCTACCTCTTCCGTCTCAATGTCACAGCAATGTGCGGGTTCGTCCAACCTCTCAATGGTAATCTGGGGAGCTTCATTGTCCCACCTGACCTTGAACATAGAAGACATGGTAGCTAGCGCGTCCTCCAGCTGATTCTCCTCTCTTGGGAAGTGTTCAAAGATTATCTCCTCTAAGTGTGGGAGCAATATCAATACATACTCTTTGTAAGGAATAAGATTTGGGTGCTTCGTATCCCACTCGCCTTTGATCTAACTGATCACCAGCGCGGAATCTCCGAATACACTCAAGAACTTAATCATTTGGTCAATAGCAGCTCGAAGACCCAGGATACATGCTTCATACTCCGCCATATTGTTGGTGCAGTTAAAACATAATCGGGCGGTGAACGGAGTATGACAGCCCTTAGGAGATATAATTACAGCGCCAATGCCATTACCCAAAGCGTTCGAGGCTCCATCAAAATACATATACAATTGGGATCCATCCTCAGGTCCTTCATCCGGTCCAGGCTCTCGCAGTCGGTTACTCACATGATTTTCTCGTCCGGAAACTCGAAATTCATAGACTGGTAATCATCCACTTCCTGGTGTGCTAAATGATCCGCTACCACACTCCCCTTGATTGCTTTTTGGGTTGTGTATTGGATTTCATACTCAGTTAAGATCATCTGCCATCTTGCTCTTCTTCCAGACAAGGCAGGCTTCTCGAAGATATACTTGATTAGATCCATCTTTGATATCATTAAGGTGGTGTGAGTCAGCATATACTGTCTCAGCCGATGATTAGCCCATGCCAAAGCACAGCAAGTTTTCTCGAGCAACGAGTATCGGGTCTCGCAATCGGTAAACTTTTTGCTACAGTAGTAAATAACATGCTTTTTTCGGCCAGACTCGTCATGCTGCCCCAACACGCACCCCATTGAATTATCCAGTACTGTCAAGTATAAGATCAAAGGTCTTCCTTCAACTGGAGGCATCAAAATTGGTGGCTCTTGGAGGTATTCCTTGATCCTTTCGAAGGCGGTTTGACATTCATCATTCCATTTTACCACTTGATCTTTCTTCAGCAGCTTGAAGATTGGCTCACAAGTAGCAGTCAGATGTGAAATGAATCGGGTAATGTAGTTTAGACGTCCCAAAAGCCTCTGACTTCTTTTTCTATGCAGGGATTCGGCATCTCCTATATGGCTTTAACCTTTACGGGATCCACTTGAATACCCTTATCCCTGACGACGAAACCCAGCAGCTTACCAGACCTTACTCCGAAGGTGCACTTATTTGGGTTCAACCTTAGCTTGTACATCTTCAACCGGTCAAACAGTTTCTGGAGATGATCAAGGTGGTCTTCCTCAGTTTGGGACCTTGGAGTCATGTCATCAACAAAAACCTAAATCTCATGGTGAATCATGTCGTGGAACAAAGCGACCATGGCGCGCTGATAAGTTGCCCAGCATTCTTCAATCTGAACGGCATAACCTTGTAGCAAAAGGTACCCCACTGCGTAATGAAGGTTGTCTTCTCCATGTCCTCGGGAGCCATCTTAATCTGATTGTAACTAGAAAAACCATCCATAAAGGAGAAGATCTTATGATGCACGGTGTTGTCGACTAGAACATCGATGTGAGGAAGTGGGAAATCATCCTTGGGGCTTGCCCTGTTCAGATCTCTATAGTCCATACACATCCGTACCTTACCATCCTTCTTGGGCACTGGAACAACGTTGGAGACCCACTGCGGGTAAGAAGTGACAGCTAGAAAACCGACATCAAACTGTTTCATGACCTCAACTTTGATTTTCTCAGACATCTCAGGATGCATACGGAAAACTTTCCGCTTTACCGGAGGATAATCTTCTTTAGTTGGCAAGTGGTGAACCACAATATCAGTGTCCAAACTAGGCATATCTTTATAAGACTAGGTGAAGATCTCAACATAGTCGCGTAACATCTGTATCAACCGTTGCTTAACACTGGTCTCCATATTTGCACCTATCTTGACCTCTTTCTTGTCTTCCTCTGTACCGAAATTCACTTATTCCATTGGCTCTTCATGGGGCTGTATGGCCCTTTCTTCCTGTAGTAACAGTCTAGCAAGTTCCCCAGGCACTTCACAATCAACTTCACCTTCGTACTTGGCGTGGTTGATCAGATTTTCGAAGTCATATCTAGCAGTAGCAGAGTTGTTATCAATGGGATCCAAAATGGATATGGATCTGCATTATGATATGTGAGTGTGTCTAAGAGAATAACTGTTTTGATAAAGTGCGAGATAGAAAAGAAAAACAAGGAGCATAAAATTTGTAATGCAAGAAAACATCCAATGCTTTAATGATGATATATGAAAATGACAAATAATAAGCCCTCACAAACAAAGCCAAGGGGCCTCGGGCAAGGCACCGGGCCGTAAAGTTTTAAATTGTTTTATTACAAATCTCAAAACAAAAGTCTATTACTGTGTAATAAAAGAAACGGGCATGAAGTCCTTCACCATCCAGTTGTTCAATCCACCATTGGAAGTCGGGTAGATCCAATTGTCGATATCAGACTCTTCTTTATCACCCCAATTGCATTCACTCCCTGATTACTGATGTGTAGAGGATTTCTTCCAATCCGCGCATGCCGAACATCCCTTTGAGCCTCTGCAGTAAAGCCCAAACAAAACTTGTCAGTCTTGTGTGTGAAATCAGGGAGCTGACCCCAATTTGCACACCCACCTTTTTCAATTACAGCCCTGGCATCCTTAAAGGAAGCCATCTTCATCGGAGGTTTGTCAACAACAACTTCAGTCGATGCTAAATTCTAGGGAACCTCTTCAAAGTTCTGACACGGGGTTTCAATGAACTCTCTATCCATCTCCACATACTGAAAGGAGTTAAGATGACTCACCATGTACTCCTCTTCTCCTTGCACCGTAACAATCTTCCCCTTGACTGGATATTTCTGCATTTGATGAAGCGTAGAAGTCACTACCCCAACCTTATGAATCCACGGGCGACCCAGCAAGCAAAAATATGATGGTCGGATATCCATCACATAGAAAGTAGATGCAAGAATATGAGATCCAACTTTAACAGGGATGTCCACCTCCCCGTGCACCATCCTTTTTGACCCGTCGAACGCCCTGACCACAATATTACTCGGCTTCAGAATCAAACCTTCACAGTCCAGACGGTCTAATGCTTTCTTTGGCAAAACATTCAATGAGGATCCAGTATCCACCAGTACATGGGCCATAGTAGTGCCCCTGCACTTGATCGAGACGTGCAGAGCGTCATTACGATTTCTTCCTTTAGCAGTCAGATCTGCGTCTAAGAAACCCAACCCATTGTCGGCAATCAAACTAGATACACAGTCTTTGAATTGATCGACAGAAGTTTCTTGCGGCACATGCGCAGTTTTTAGGAAAGAAATTAAAGCCTTTGCATGGGCTTTCGAACACAATAACAAGGATAACATGGAGATTTTCGATGGGGTCTGCCCCAGCTGCTCGACTATGTTATAGTCTCTCTTCTTGATAATCTTCAGAATTTCCTCTATCTCTTGCTTAGAGGTTTCTACAATGATCTTCTTAGGTGCCTTCGTCCGGCCAGGCTCACCTGTGATTTCTTTGCCCCGAGTCCCAGATGGCTCGGCGACAGGGGTGATAACTGGAATATGTACTGGGACAGTAGCTGATGTACTAGCAGATGTAATGATAATAGGTTTGTGAACAGTCGAAGGGGAAATGTTAGGAGAGAAGAGTCTTCCACTTCTGGTGACCTTGCTAGCCCCGACAATATTGTTGACATCAGCATCGGCTTCTTCAATCTTCAAGTCTTGTTTAACTCCATGTTAATACACATCGGCCCCATAGTGCCAAGGGACAACCTTATCCGAAGTGTATGGGATAGGACCAGGGATAGTAATGATTAACGGAGCAATTCTTGGAACAGATATAATCCTAACAAGCTTTCTCGAGGAAGTCTTGGAAGGATTGGCGGAAATGGTTATGATGGCAATATCTTCAATTGGAACTAACTGAATCAAAGTCTTTTCGAACAGGATCTCTTTGTTATCCATCAGGCGTTGAACACCTGATTTCAATAAAAGGCAACCAGCAGGCAGGATTGAACATAGGTGGCAACCTTCGCCACAACCCGGAAATAAACCGGCCAACAATAGATTCTTCTTAACTGTCACCAAAGGAGTAGAAATTTCTTCCACAGTGGTCATAAATAAATCATTGTCCACAGCATTTACTCCATGACCATGTTTGGGCATAGGAGCAGTCAGGACGTTGGGCTTCTCCGGAGCGTCAAACTCAATTTCTTTAGTTTCGATCAAATCTTGCACCTTATTCTTCAAGGCCCAACAGTTGTTTGTATCATGACCTGGGCTATCAGAGTGATAGGTGCAGCGGGCGTTTGGGTTATATAGCAGAGATATGGTGTTGGGATTCTTCGGGGCTTCCCTCAGAGTTACCAGGTTGGTCTTCAATAATTATGGTAGAATTTGAGACAAGGTCATATTAAGCCGAGTGTACTGTCTCTGCGGTCTCTCCATTATTTGTTGATTGTTGCATTGTGGAGCAATTGTGGGTCTTGATATTACTACCGCATTTACTGCTTGACGGCGTTCAAGTCTGCTTTGGCTCCTCGAGCCGTAGACTGCACTAGCTTCTTTCTTACCGGTGAAAGGCTTCTTTTCTGCCCTTGATGAAGAACCTTTTTGTATCTTACCACTTCGGATATCAGCTTCTACTCTTTCCCCAGTAAAAATCAATTCAGTAAACCCAGATGATGAACTGCTGATCAGATGATTGAAAAATGGACCAGACAACGTCCCTAGAAACATATTAACCAACTACCTGTCAGACAGAGGGGGTTGGACTCTTCCAGCCAGATCTCTCCACTTTTGATCATAGTCCTTAAAACCTTCACTTGCACCCATGGACATACCCTGAAGCTGAGTACGAGTGGGAGCAAGGTCGGTGTTATACTGATACTGCTTGTAAAAAGCAACAGCAAGGTCCTCCAGGTTTCGGACATTAGCTCCTTCCAATTGATAAAACCATTCAAGCTGAGTCCCTGACAGACTATCTTGAAAGAAATGTACCCACAAATTTTTATCAGTGGCGTGGGGTTGAATTTTTCGGACATACGAGCGGAGATGGAGTTTAGAACAGGACACTCCATCGTACTTAGCAAAATCCGGAGCTTTGAACTTATGAGGAATCACCACTCCTGATACCAATCCCAACTCTCCAAAATCCAAACCAGGGATCTTCTAACACTCCATAGCACTCAACCGGTCTTCAAGTTGTTTGTACCTGTCCTCAACAGGAGGATACTGTTCTTCATCATAATCTGTATCATTATCAGAAACTACAGGTTTGGGCCCTTTTCTTCTTTTGGTCCTCCTCTCCTTTGGATGAAAGGGACATATCAACTTGTTGTTTCAGCCTATCCATAAACCTTTTACCCATGCTAAAAAGAAAAACATTCTTCTTCTTCTTCTTCTTCTTCTTCTTCTTCTTCTTCTCTTTTAGGATGAGAGCTTTCAAATCCTATTGCCCTTTAGCGAAGTTTAAGAACATCTCTTGGAATTGGGAATTTTGCGCCTGAAGATCTTTGATAGCTTGATCAGAAGACATAACTGCTGAAATAAACAGCGAAGAAGATGAGAAACCTGTAACGATACCTGTAATGATGTGCATGATAATGGGATGCGTATGTAATGATTTCAAAGACCTCAGGAGATTTAAATTTGCAAACCAAGAAATAAACAAACTTTATTAGATTAAACTTGTAAAAAATGTTTAATAATGCCTTTAAGGCGTTTACAAAGAAGTAGATGAAAAACAAATCTAAACTAGAACAAGCAAAATCAGAAATCCCGTGGACGCTTCCCCTTGGTGCTGACGTAGTCATTGATCTTTCTTTCATTCTCGAGTTGCCTGGTGAGCTTCAAGATCTTCCTTTCTTGCTCGTGGTACTTCTCCCTGTAGATATCCCTCTCCTCTTTCAGTTGAATCTAGGATCTCTTCAATGCTCCAAGATCAGTGGGCATGTAGGGATAAAGGACTGTATAAGGAATTCCCTCTTCACTGGTAGGCTCCACAATTACTGGAAACACGGCTTCATACGGCATCCCAAGCTTCTGAGTAAGAGCTCGGACCCACTGGAGATAAGGTTGCAGAGGGAGAGAAGTCCTTGGTCCTAGCTCTTGAGGGTCAGACCTATTCACCATGCCCCAAGCTCGTATAAACCTTCGGTGATGCTCATCAACGTCCTCCTTGTAGTCAAATGCAATATCCGTAAGAAGTAGCTCATGAGGACCATCTCTCTGAGTACGGCCGAATTGTCGCAAATCTAAACAAGGACTGTAGGTTATTCCCCCTCTGATTCCAAGCAACGGGACATTAAGGTATCCCCCACAACGATCAATGACAGCAATGCTTTCGATAGCCTTAGAACTCCAAAGAATGTCTGTATGGGCAAGGGACATTATCCTGTAAGACCAACCTAGACCTTCCTCATTCTTCAACACAGACTTGGGGAGGTGCGAAATAAACCACCTCGCCAACAGCGGCATGCAACACACGAGAGTCCCTCTTCTTCGCATAATACGAGTATAGAGGGAATGCAAGATATCACCCAGAAGAGTAGGTACAGGATTGTGAGACAGGAAGATCTTAGCCGCATTCACATCTATGAAGGAATCTGGGTTCGGGAAGAGAACCAAACTGTAAATAAGGAGAGCCAAGATGTCTTTAAAAGCCTGAAAGTCCAAATTATCCCAGAATAGTTGAGCTTGATCCATCAGAAACTTGGCTAAGAAACCTTTAACCCCGCTTCGTGTCTCCCAGTTAGATACTACATCAACCCATTTCAAATGTAGAGCTGAAGCAATGTCTTCTGGTCTAGGAGTCTCTTCTAACCCTGTGAAGGGCATCTGCTCAAGGATGGATACGCCCAATAAGTGAGAAAACTCCTCCAAAGTTGGAACCAACTGATAATCTGGGAAAGTGAAGCAATGATGCACCGGATCGAAGAACTGGAAAAGAACACTCATCATCTGCTCGTCAAACTTTGAGGTAAACAAGCTAAGAAGCTGACCATGTCTCCTAATGAATGAATAAGTATCAGAAACTCTCGAGGCTAAATCTTTGTTGAGCAGGTATTTGCACAAATTTAACTCGGATGGTGTTTCTGCGCACGGAAGTCATAATCTGCAAAACAAAACAAAGATAAATCCCCTCGGTCTATGAAATGGTTAGTATAATGAAGTATGCATGTTATGTTATGATGCATGATGTCATGATAAAACACACAACAAGTATAGCAGATAACAGACATGGTAAAGCCAAACAAATAACACAATAGCCCTTAAGTTTAAGGCTTGCATGGGGTCTAGGTATTACCCTCTTGAAGTTCAGTTGGTTTCAACCTGTCTTATCAAAAGTAACCGGGTTCTAGAGGTTCTCAATATCATTGACCATCCTCCATCGGTTATGGTTTCAGCTTACACAATATTTTCTTGCGGCCGAAATTATCTCGAGAGTATGGTCTCAATGAGTGTAGCATCGAGTATCAACCAGTTCCCAGCTTTACACCGAGATCGGCTATCTCACTACTCCCTATGGCCAAGTTGGTCAATTATAGGTCCTAAGGTCATTTGATTCTTGTTGTACCCCAAAATTTGCCCTCCCATATTTCTCAAGACATTGCAAGAAGAATCTCCAAGTGGCTCAAGATTGCTCAAAAGTTGGACAATCAAATCATCTCCTAAGGCAGTCAATCTCAAATTAGGGTTTTGTGTTTCATCAAGGTCCTTGCATCCAAATGACCTCAAGTGATCCCCAATTTCCTAATATTTTATCAAGTTCATCCTTGTCAAATTTCAAGCCTTGCAGAGGAAGTTTGGTCAGTAATTGCTCAAGAAGTCCAAAAATCGACTGTGCTAGGGCAAAAGTCAATTGTGACCTACAAATAGTCAAACCTCAAGATGTTTTGTCAACATTCTCATTTTGAATGATAATTCATAATTTGATCAAGGGTTGATCATGATTCATCAAAGATTGCTCAAAATTCATCAAGACTCAAAAGTTGGTAAATTAGGGTTTTGTAGGAAAAGTCAACTCAACTTTGACCAAGCATAACTTTCTCATACTTTATGATAAATGAACCATCCAAAGCTTATTTTTAAGAGGATGAAATTTCCTACAATCCATCTTCATACCCCAAGATCAAGAAATTCACTCACAAGAAGTTACAAATTTGGACATTATAGGTCATTTTTGAAAGTCAAGAAAAACACCTTTTTTTCCAAAGCTTATAACTTGATCATGGAATATCAAAATGAGATGATACCAAAAGGGTTGGTTAGAGGACATCTCAAGGTATCTAAAACGTCCAAGAACACTTCCAAAAGTTCAACATTGGAGAAGTTATGCATTGTTGAAGTTGGCCATTTTTCCAAAATTGCCAAAAGTCAACTATCCCCAAAACTTCAAATTTTGTCAAATGGGCCCACTTTTTTCCACTTGATTTGATCTTGTCACACTACACACGTGTCCTATCTTCAGTCTTGTGTCCAATTGTTAATTTTTCTATTTTATTTGATTTTTATTGAATTAATTCATTTTTAATCAATTTAAATCCAAATAAAATCCAAATCTTGATCACTTGGAATCTTTTTGATTGATACAGGTCTTAATTATCATTATGGACATGGTCAAACTCGTATCAAGCCATATCATGCACAAAATATTGGTTTTTGGACAAATTTGGAAGCTTTTTCATGGAGGATCAATTCAAATCCTAAATCATCAATGCATAAGGATTCAAAGCCCAAAACATGACCTAATTCATTCCATATTACTTATACAAGTGAGAGGCACGAGCATCCGAACCTAGAGGCTGCAAAATCACAAGAACAAACTTGAGAAAAAACTTGAAAAAGCTTGAAACTGAAATCCTTTCTAGAGGCCGATTCAAAGCAAAATCTCAACGCTATCCTTTTGCTGGACATCCACTGAGTCTGTAGCAATCAAAAGCAAGGTCGTTCACCTCCTAAATCGTGCTGTAAGTCCCCCTGAAAACCGCCATGCGTTTGAAATCGCAACCTCTCATTCTTGCATTTTTTGACAAATTATTGGCATGGTCATGATCCTTGTATGATTTCTAAACTTTCTGCAATATTTGATTGTGTTTTTATAGCCTGTAATGCCATACCCGAATCTAGGGTTCTTGTTTCTTGTTTTTGGGCGTTTTAGTTTCAGGAAAAATCAAGGAAAATAATGGACATAGGCATGTTCAGGAGGATGAGACGAGCATGGTTGTGGTCGTGGCTTGAGTTTTCATGGTCTAGAACTCGTTTTAGGATGAACCCATGGATTTAGCTGCGGATAAAAATCCGCAGGTAAAAAACCAGGGTTGGGCGAAGAAGATGATTACGTGCCCCCTCCCCATTCGCTGGTTCAAATATTTCGCGCTTATTTTTTTTATTTCAGGCATAATAATTGTTTTTCCATATAATATTTTCTACCTAATACACTAACAATTAAGCACGCTGGTTGAGTTGTTAAGGGCGCTAGTTCAATGGTTCACAGGACCTGGGTTTGAATCCCAGGTCCCCCCATATGCATATTATTATTTTTCTCCAGGTACTCAAGCGCATCTCAGCAATTGCAGTCTACCATGGACCTCAAATCTCAAAGCGCCAAATGGCCTCCAGGCCAAATCTGATGGCCCAGATAGAGCGTGCACCATGTTCCCTGGTTAACATGTCACATGGGAGTCCAAAAGTCAAACGCAGGCCAGCTCAAATGGGCCTTGAACATGCTATTCTCATCCCTGATCTGGGCCCAAACCCCTTTTTTGGTTATTTCTTTTTTCTTTTCATTTTATTTATTTATTTGTTTTGTATTATTATTTTTATTATTTAAACTAATCAATTAATCTTTTTCTTAATAAAATCAAAAACAAAAAAAATATATTTTATTTATTATAATTAAATTCAGCCTTTTATTTTTGTAAATAAATATTAATTCAATTAATCTAGTTTTAATTAGGTTTAACTTTTAATATTTTTGCAATATTTAAAATCAATATAGATAATTAGGTTTTACTAACTTTAAATCAAATTTATTTTATTTCTTTAAATATAAAAAAAAATCCAAAAATATATTTTTAATTAATTAATTTTTTTATTAAATTAGTTTAATTCCATATAATTCAAAAATAAACCAAAAAAATCACTTTCTTTCACAAAAGGGTCAAAACCCAAAAAAATGCGTCCGATATAATTTTCTCGCACGCGATCAATTTTGTCTTATTATTTTACTTGCTTCCGGAATGTAATAGCTTTAATTAGGACTTTATTTTATCGCTTTATTTTATTTTCCGCATTTTAATTTCAAGGGTTGTTTTTGACGATGTAAATACCCGACGCCTTGTAATAGTTTAGATTTAATTTCCACAATTTATTTTCCGCAACTTATAAACTGTTAGATGTTCGATAATAGGAAATGCATGACAAGATCGAATGTATGAACTTAAAATCAACATAGCTCACCCATGACATGTACAAAAATAAAATTAACCGAAACGACACACTCGCACTTGCACACTCTTAGGGTACACCTCACTTGGTTGCCTTCAAACATGGTCATTGAGTATAGGAATTTTAGAGGTCTCCCTCTTGTCCAAAGATAATAGCTTCCTCGAAACGGTTGCCTCGGAGAAAATGATCTAAGACATTAGGGTTACCGCTAAGGCATCCTAACATTGCTTTAGTGACCACACGTCCCTTAATCGAATTGACCCTTAAACTCCAACGACGGTGCTACCTACTCATCAATAGTGGGATAGCATTGTCTAAAGGACGTTAGCACAGTTTCATTCCTTTTTCGAGTAGGTAGATGGTTATTAAGTACTTGCTCTTTCTAAAAACAAAACAAAACTTTTCGCACTTACACTCCTTTCAAACAAAAACTTCTTTCAAACCCACAAACACAAAGAAAAGCAAATTTTGAAAACACTTTGAGCAAGTACCTAAGAGCCCGTGGATAACCACGGATAGAAAGGATGCTAACACCTTCCCTTTCTATAATCTACCCCCTGACTCGAGAAACATCTCGAAAAAGGAATTTTTCTGTGCTTTTTTCCTTTCCTTGTTGGGTAAAATAAAAGACGGTGGCGACTCTTGCTTACCGCGACATTTTGCGAAAATAAACGCAAAACGCGAACCAGCATTCTAAAAAATAGTCAGTTCTTCCCACCGTATCCCAGAACTGGCGACTCTGCTGTGGATTTCAATAAAAGTGGGGTGTACCTTAGGATTAGATCACTGTTGTTTTCAATTGTATGCTTCATATGCTTTATATTTGTGGGCTTGTATCAGAGTTATTATAGATCCTAACCCGGATCTGGGGGATAACCTTTAGCTAAGTAGCAATAAACTGTGAGGGAACTGTACGGTGTAGACCGATACGGTTGAAGCAGTAGCTACGTTGGTGTGGCACTTTAGTCTGTACCGATATCCCTTGTGTGAACGAGGAGAATATGGGTCTTCTAAGGGGTCATTAAGCACTAACTGACCTTAGAACCTTTAAATTGACCAACTTGGCCATAGAACAGTAGCAGTATGCTACACTCATTGAGACTAAACTCTCGCGATGATTCCGGCCGCAAGAAAAGGTTGCTAAACTGGAATTATGACCGATCAAGGGTAGTCAGTGATATTGAGATCCTCTAGAATCCGGTTACTATTTTTAGGACAGGTTTAAACCATCTGAACTGAAAGAGGGTAGTACCTAAGCTCTTTTCCAGCCTGAAATCTAAGGGCTTTCTGTGTGACTTGTGTGCCTTTACCATGTTTGCCATTTGTGGATACTTGTGGTGTGCTTTCTATCATGACATCATGACATCATAACATTGCATACATCTTGCATAAGACTAACCTATTTCAAAGACAGGAGGGATTCATCTTTGTTCTGTGTTATAGGTCATCATGATGCCCATGCGTAGGAATACCATGCAGATCAATTTTGTTCAGGTTCCCACTTTGCTTAAAGATCTGATTGCAAAGATGCCTGATACTACTTCTTTCCTCAGGAGACATGGTTATCTTCTCAGTTTGGTCACCTCCAAATTGGACGAGCAGATGATGAGTGTTTTGGTCCAATTTTATGATCCGCTGTACCATTGCTTTACTTTCCAGGACTACCAGTTGGTTCCCACCCTAGAAGAGTTCTCTGACCTGCTCGGTATCTCTATTTTGGAGCAGACCCCGTTTACTGGTTGGGAGAAGATTCTTAGGCCCGAAGAGATTGCTGCAGCCCTTCATATGACCAAGGAGGAGGTAATGGCTAATTGGGAGACTAGAAGTGGAGCAAAGGGATTTCTGACTAAGTTTTTGGTTGGCAAGGCTAACTATTTCTGGGATAGTCTAGACTTCAAGGCATTCGAGGATATTCTGGCTCTTCTGATATACGGCTTGGTATTGTTTCCAAACTCTGACTCCTTCGTTGATGTAAATGCGGTGAAAATCTTCATTTCTCGCAATCCTGTACCCACTCTCTTGGGTGACATCCTTCATCAACTTTATGCTCGTACCGCTCGAAAGCGGGGAACCTTGATGTGCTGTGCTCCCTTATTGGCAAGGTGGTTTATTTCGCACCTTCCCAAATCAGTGCTAAAGAACAAAGAAGGCATGGGATGGGCTTATAGAGTTATGTCTCTCTCTCATAATGACATCATCTAGACTCTCAAGGGTATGGATGAGGTGACTATTATTGATCGATATGGGGAGTACCCCAATGTTCCCCTGATAGGAACCAATGGAGGAATTTCTTACAACCCGTGCTTGGCCTTACGTCAGTTTGGGCGTGCCAGAAGAGAAGGACCTCATGAGATGCTAATGCCTAGTATCATCTTTGATTTCCAAGGGGATAGCGATGAGCAACGTCGCAGGTTCATAAGGGCTTGGGATAGAGTTCACAGATCTGATCCACATGAGCTGGGTCCAAAGACTTATCTGCCAATGGAGCCATATCTCAGATGGGTCTGTACCCGTGCCCAAAAGCTGGGTATGCCATATGAAGTTGTCCGGCCAGTCATTGTTGAAGTTGCTAATGAAGAAGGGGTTCTTCCAACCATCCTCCATCCTTATATGCCCACTGACATTGGGGCACTGAAAAGGTCTTGGATGCAGTTGAGGGAAGAACGGGATTCTTATCGAGAGAAGTTCAACGAGCAAGAGCAGAAGATCCAGAGGTCGACTAGGCAGTTGGAGAATGAGCAGATTCTCAACGACTATGTCCGCACCGACAAGAAGAGACCATGGGAGCACTGATTGACCTTTGATTGTTTCTTTTCCAGTTTTTTCACTTTTCAGTATTTCCATTCTTGTAACGCCTTAAGGGTAATTTGTTGAACAATTTGAATTACAAAGTTTATCTAATAAAGTGTGTTTCCTTTCTGGTTTACAAATTTGAATCTCCCGATTGTCTTTGAAATCATAATCATACGCATTTCATCTCATGCACTCCATAACAGGTACCTATTACAGGTCTCTTATCTTCTTCGTTGTTTATTTCAGTAATCATCATGTCTACTGAACCTTCAACTGAGCAAGCAATCAAGGCCCTCCAGGCCCAGAATGCCCAATTCCAAGAGTTGTTCATGAATCTAGCTAAGGGTCAGCAAGATCTGAAGACCCTGATTCTGAAAGAGAAGAAGAAGAAGAAGAAGAGGACAATCCTGTTTAACATAGGGCACAGGTTTGGAAACTGGCTACAGAATGAAGTTGATCTAACCACCTCATCTAAAGGAAAAGATAGTCAAGAGGAAAGGAGGGCTCCTAGCCCTGTGGTCTCCGACAACGAGACGGATTTTGATGAAGAACACTATCCTTCGGCCGAGGATAGATACAAGCAACTGGAAGACCGGTTGAGTGCTATGGAAGTTCAGAAAGTGCCTGGTCTGGACTTTGGTGATCTAGGTCTATCATATGGGGTGGTGATTCCCCATAAATTCAAGGCACCAGCCTTTGCCAAGTATGACGGAGTTTCTTGTCCGAAGTTGCACCTCCGGTCATATGTGAGGAAGATTCAGCCGTACACCGCTGATAAGAACCTATGGATCCATTTATTTCAAGACAGTCTCTCAGTGACTCAGCTTGAATGGTTCTATCAGTTAGATGGAGCCAGTATCCGCAGTTGGGAAGATTTGGCTACTGCTTTCTACAGGCAGTATCAATACAACTCCGACCTCGCTCCCACGCGTACCCAACTCCAGGGTATGTCAATGGGAACGGGTGAAGGATTCAAAGATTATGCTCAGAAGTGGAGGGACCTCGTCGGAAGAGTACAACCACCCTTGGCTGATCGGGAGCTTGTGGACATGTTTCTGGAGACCCTGTCTGGTCCATTTTTCAACCACCTGATTGGAAGCTCTTTGTCTGGGTTTACAGAGCTTATTTTGACCAGTGAGAGGATTGAGGCTGGTATTAAGGCTGGTAAGATACAAAAGGGTGCTTTGTCGAGCACCGAGAAGAAGCCTTTTAAGAAAGAGTCCAGTGTTGTCTACAGTTAGAAAAGACAGAATAGACCTGAACACCGCCAAGCTGTTAATGCAGTTGTTATTTCAAAACCTGTTGGTGCTCCTCAGCACCACAATCAACAAATAGACAAGAGACCTCGAAGGCAATTCACCCGCCTCAACATGACCTTATCTCATATTCTGCCATAGTTGCTGAAAACCAATCTGGTGATTCCAAAGGAAGCCCCGAAGAATCCAAATACAACGTCACCAAAGTACAACCCTAATTCCCGTTGTGCTTATCACTCTGATAGCCCGGGGCATAATACATATGATTGTTGGGTTTTGAAGAACAAGGTACAAGACTTGATTGATGCCAAGGAGATCGAGTTTGGAGCACCAGAGAAGCCTAAATAAGATGCAGGGGTGAATGCTATCAGAGAGGATGACGATGAAGAGTTTGATATCGATAGTTGGATCTACCGGCCTGCCAATGGTGGATTAAGCAACTGGACAACGAAGGATTCTATGCTCGTTTCTGTTATCACCCAGTAATGAAACTTTTGTTTTGAATATGTAACAAACAATGTTTTAAACTTTATGGCCCAGTGTCTTACCCGGGGCACTGTGGCTTCATTTATGAGGGATTTATGAGTGTCATTTTCATATATCATTAATAAAAGCATTGGACGTTCTTGCATTTCAAATTTTGCGCTCCTTGTTTTTCT
Organism: Vicia faba; assembly: GCA_948472305.1. Lineage (NCBI taxonomy): Eukaryota > Viridiplantae > Streptophyta > Magnoliopsida > Fabales > Fabaceae > Vicia > Vicia faba. The sequence goes on along the minus strand of OX451737.1, from coordinate 84,662,530 downwards.
TTTATTATATATTGCAAAACAGCTATTTTACACACACTCACATATACAGGTCCACATCCACTCTGGATCTCACTGGTAACGACTCTGCTACTGCCAGTTATGACTTTGAAAATCCGATCAAGTTAGCCGAAGACGAAGGTGAAGATGGTTGTGAAGTTCCTAGTGAACTTGCAAGAATTTTACTCCAAGAGGAGAGGGCTATTCAGCCGCACGAAGAGCCGTTGGAATCAGTGAATCTGGGTACCAAGACAGACAAGAAAGAGGTCAAGATCGGTGCAAATCTGGAGCTTAGTGTGAAGCAACCGTTGATTCAGATGCTACGTGACTACGTTGAGATCTTTGCTTGGTCTTACGAAGATATGCATGGGTTGGAAACCGACATTGTGGTCCATCGCCTGCCTACCAAGGAAGACTGTCCTTCAGTGAAAAAGAAGGTCCGCCGAATGCGCCCAGAGATGTCTGAGAAAATCAAGGCTGAAGTGATGAAACAGTTTGACGCCGGTTTTCTAGCAGTTACTTCTTACCCTCAGTGGGTGGCCAATGTGGTTCCTGTGCCGAAGAAGGATGGTAAGGTCCGAATGTGTGTTGACTACAAGGATTTAAACAGGGCAAGCCCCAAAGATGATTTCCCTCTGCCTCATATCGATGTTCTGGTTGACAACACCGTGCAGTATAAGGTCTTCTCCTTCATGGATGGTTTCTCTGGTTATAATCAAATTAAAATGGCTCCCGAAGACATGGAGAAGACAACCTTTGTTACTCAGTGGGGTACTTTTTTCTACAAGGTCATGCCCTTTGGATTGAAGAATGCTGGGGCAACGTATCAGCGTACCATGGTCGCTTTGTTTCATGACATGATCCATCATGAGATTGAAGTATACGTCGACGACATGATTGCTAGGTCCCAAACTGAGGAGGAACACCTTGACCATCTGTAGAAGCTGTTTGATAGATTGAAGTTGTACAAGCTGAGGTTAAACCCAAACAAGTGCACCTTCGGGGTGAGATCTGGTAAGCTACTGGGTTTCGTTGTAAGCGATAAAGGTATTCAAGTGGATCCGGCAAAAGTGAAGGCCATACAGAAGATGCCAGCTCCCAGAACAGAGAAAGAAGTCAGAGGCTTCGTGGGACGTCTGAACTACATTACCCGATTCATCTCGCACCTGACTGCTACTTGTGAGCCAATGTTCAAGCTGCTGAAGAAATATCAAGTAATACGTTGGAACGATGAATGCCAGGCCGCTTTCGAAAGAATCAAAGAGTATCTCCAAGAGCCACCCATTCTAATGCCACTAGTTGAAGGGAGACCTTTGATCTTATACTTGACAGTACTCGACAATTCAATGGGGTGTGTGCTGGGTCAGCATAACGAGTCTGGCCGAAAAGAGCATGCTATTTATTACCTTAGCAAAAAGTTTACCGACTGTGAGACCCGATACTCATTGCTCGAGAAAACTTGTTGCGCTTTGGCATGGGCTGCTCGCCGGCTGAGACAATATATGTTGACTCACACTACCCTGTTGATATCAAAGATGGATCCAATCAAGTATATCTTTAAAAAGCCTGCTTTGTCCGGAAGAACAGCAAGATGGCAGATGATCTTGACTGAGTATGACATCCAGTACACGACCCAAAAGGAAATTAAGGGAAGTGTGTTGGCAGACCATTTGGCACATCAAGTAGTGGATGATTACTAGTCTATGAACTTTGAATTCCCGAACGAGAATATCATGCTAGTAACTGATTGTGAGACACCTGCACCGGATGAAGGACCTGAGGAAGGATACCGATGGTATATGTACTTTGATGGAGCTTCGAACGCTTTGGGTAATGGCATTGGCACTGTGATCATATCTCCTAAAGGCTCTCATACTCCATTCACCGCCCAACTATGTTTCAACTGCACCAACAATATAGCGGAGTATGAAGCATGCATCATGGGTCTTCGAGCAGCAATTGACCTAAGGATTAAGTTTCTCAGTGTCTTCGGAGATTCCTCTCTCGTGATCAGTCAGATCAAAGGCGAGTGGGATACGAAACACCCTAATCTTATTCCTTACAAGGAGTATGTATTGATGTTGCTTCCCCATTTCGAGGAGATAACCTTTGAACACTTCCCTAGAGAGGAGAATCAATTGGCGGACGCGCTGGCTACAATGTCTTCTATGTTCAAAGTAAATTGGGACAACGAAGCTACCCAGATTATCATTGAAAGACTTGATGAACCTGCACATTGCTATGATATTAAGACTAAAGAGGTAGCAGATAAACTATGGTTTCATGAGGTGAAGAGGTATCTTGAAGCTCAAGAATACCTCGAGGGTGCATCTGTTAACGACAAGAAGTTCCTGAGAAGGTTCGCGGTGAAGTTCTTCATCAGCAATGGCTTTCTTTACAAGCGTAACCATGATTCGACCTTACTGCGTTGTGTGGATAAGAATGAAGCAGAAAGGATCATGGTGGAGTTACATGAAGGTACTTTTGGAACTCATTCCAGTGGACATACCATGGCAAAGAAAATCCTACTGGCAGGATATTATTGGTCCACAATGGAAGCTGACTGTTATCAGCATTCTCGGACATGTCACAAGTGCCAAGTCTATGCTGATAAGGTGCACATACCTCCAGTACCTCTGAACGTCTTGACGGCACCTTGGCCTTTTGCAATGTGGGGCATTGATATGATCGGCGAGATCAGACCTACGACATCCAACGGGCATTGCTTCATTCTGGTAGCAATTGATTAATTTACAAAGTGGGTTGAAGCAGCTTCCTTTGCTACCGTAACCAAGAAAGTTGTGGCATGGTTCATTTGGCATAATCTGATTTGTCGATACGGTGTACCAGAGAGGATCATTACGGACAATGGTACCAATAACAACAAGATGATCACTAAGCTATGCGAACAATTCAAGATACAGCATCACAACTCTTCTCCCTACCGGCCGAAGATGAATGGGGATTCGAAGCAGCTAATAAGAACATTAAGAAGATTGTGCAGAAGATGACAGTGACATACAAAGACTGGCACGAGATGTTACCATTTGCTCTCCATGGATACCGTACCTCGGCGCGGACGTCAACAGGGGCAACACCCTATTCCTTGGTATATGGTATTGAGGCAGTCTTGCCCATTGAAGTTCAGATACCCTCTCTTCGAATCATGAAGGATGCAGGTTTGAGCAAAGACGACTGGATTCAGACCGGCTTGATCAGCTGAACCTAATCGACGAAAAGAGACTTACTCTTATTTGTCATGGTCAGACATATAAAAAACGGATGATCAAGGCATTTAACAAGAAAGTCAGACGACAAGAGTATCAAATTGGGGATCTGGTAATCAAGCGCATTATTCTACCTGAAGGTGATCCCAGGGGCAATTGGACCCCTACTTACGAAGGGCCATTTGTGGTAAAGAACATTTTCTCAGGAGGAGCTATGATTCTAACAACCATGGATGGTGACGACCTTCCTCACCCCGTCAATGCAGACATAGTGAAAAGATACTACGCATAAACAAAGACCCTCTAGGTTGACTGGCCTAGGAAAAAATAAGGGCTTCCCGGCGAACCAAAAGGGTTCGGGCAAAAATAAGGGATGAAAATGAAAAAATCTGTACACCCGGCAAGTCGAAAACCTGAAAAGGCGGCTTGGGCAAAAAAGGGTATCCGGGTGGACTGAAAACCCGAAAGGGCAGTCCAAGAAAAAGTTAGGGATAAGCATAACACAATGTCTCATTGGATCACCTTACATCCAGCTTCGTATCAACTGTTAAGTTCGGACGGCACTAATCAATCTGATTCATCTTCAACCAGTAGCAAAGTGATGAGATGCTCGAGGACATAACGACAATAGCAGAGTTGGAACTCAGTGGGATTATTCACATAACTGTTTTGTTTTTCACAAATTGTGTAAATTCTATTATTCGGCGGCGTTCTCTTACTAGGACGTCAGCCTCTTGTACAAAAACGCCTATTTATAGGCCAAACTTCAAATCAATACAAATTCATTTTCAGACAAATTTCAAATTGTTTTTCCTTTATCTGTTTTGTTTTGCAAAGAACGTCCAAGGTTCATTTTTGATATATGCATTTGACATTAATTGCTGATCAAAAATATTTACATGCGAAATGAAAGATGAATTCCTGGTAATATCAAAAACAGGGGCGGTAAGAATTGGCCGAACTGTACAGTTGCTCTGTCCACCAGGTACCAAGGTATATTCAGCTGAAGAATATGGCTAAGATACTTTCACTCCCCGTAGAGTAAGACAATAATGGTAACTCTCCCAGATGAGACTTGCAACTACGAACAAATCAGCGATACTCTCCCCAAGCAGAGTTAGTATACCATCAGCACTAAAAGGGTCTTAATATTCCCCAACGGAGTGTAAGAATATTCCCCAGCAAGTATAAGAGTATCCCCGGCAGTCTTAATATTCCTCAACGGAGTATAAGAATGTTTCCCGGCAGAATACAAGATACCTCTAGTGGAGTCAATTTTCCCAGCACGGTCTGAAAAAGGCTTCCCCAATGGAGTTGAAGCTTCAACCCCAGTAGACTCTGGAAGTTTACCCCCAGCGGAGTAAAAAATAAATCTCCCCAACCAAATTCAGAGGGTTATCCCCACAAGAGTCTAACAGGGTTATCCCTAGCAAGTCACAACTGAAAGATCATCCCCCAGCGAAGTTCTTTCCTTTCACGAACAGGTATTCAATCCTCAACAGATTCAATATCACCAACAATGGTAATCCATCCCCAGCGGAGTTTATCAGTGGAATTCTCAGTAGAGTATCTCTTCCCCACAGAGTAATCTCTTCACCAGTTTATTCCCCAACGGAGCTCTCTTCTCCTACAAGTTTATTATCGCGGAAGCGAAGAATTCAACTCTGGTCTCCAGCAGCTATCCGGGATTTACTTTCCCCAGCTAAAACATTACATTTCCATACATCATGATACATGCATAAATGCATCATACCACACAATCTCATTTATGTTGAGAACATCATTGCTTGATCCATATCATGCATTGCATATGACTGACCTTTACCTTTCAGGAAAGATGCAGTTAAATCCTTAACTATGTGGAAGACCTTGTTTGGTCCAGTTAAATCGATTCCTAAAGATTTTTCTGATGTCGATCCAGTCAAAGGCCTTCTCTGGTCCAGTTAAATTGATTCCTAAAGATTTTTCTGATGCCGATCCAGTTGAAGTTATCCAAGACCTTGCCTGGTCCAGTTAAATCGATTCCTAAAGATTTTTTCTGATGCCGATCCAGTCAAAGGACTTCTCTGGTCCAGTAAAGTCGATTCCTAAAGATTTTTCTGATGCCGATCCAGTTGAAGTTATCCAATACCTTGCCTGGTCCAGTTAAATCGATTCCTAAAGATTTTTTCTGATGTCGATCCAGTCAAAGGCCTTCTCTGGTCCAGTAAAGTCGATTCCTAAAGATTTTTCTGATGCCGATCTAGTTGAAGTTATCCAAGACCTTGCCTGGTCCAGTTAAATTGATTCCTAAAGATTTATTTTGATGTTGATCCAGTCAAAGGCCTCCTCTGGTCCAGTAAAGTTGATTCCTAAAGATTTTCCTGATGCCGATCTAGTCAAAGAAGACAAAACCTCCTCTGGTCCAGTTAAATCGATTCCTAAAGATTTTTTTGATGCCAATCCAGTCAAAGAAGACAAGACCTCATTTGGTCCAGTTAAATCGATTCCTAAATATTTTTCTAATGCCAATCCAGTCAAAGAAGACAAGACCTCCTCTGGTCCAGTTAAATCGATTCCTAAAGATTTTTCTGATGCCGATCCAGTCAAAGAAGACAAGACCTCCTCTGGTCCAGTTAAATCGATTCCTAAATATTTTTCTGATACCAATCCAGTCAAAGAAGACAAGACCTCCTCTGGTCCAATTAAATCGATTCCTAAAGATTTTTCTGAAGTCAATCCAATCAAAGAAGACAAGACCTCCTCTGGTCCAGTTAAATCGATTCCTAAAGATTTTTCTGATCCAGTCAAAATGGATCCAAGACCTCCTCTGGTTCAGTCAGATCGCCAATAAGATCTCCCTGATTCGTATTCCAGTTGAAGTTCAGAACACCTACCAACAGTCTCCAAATGGCATCTGTAATCCCATTCCCGACATCACCGGGTTGATGCCACTTCATACGGGTGCAAATTTCTGGGCACTCTAGTGTTCAATCATCTTCCACCTTCGGATCACGAAAGGCACGAAAGCCGATCTACATCCTCAGGTTTAGGAAGATTGAACAGGGGCAGCTGTTGTACCCCAAAATTTTCCCTCCCATATTTCTCAAGACATTGTAAGAAGATCTCCAAGTGGCTCAAGATTGCTCAAAAGTTGGAAAGTCAAATCATCTCCTAAGGCAGTCAATCTCAAATTAGGGTTTTGTGTTGCATCAAGGTCCTTACATCCAAATGACCTCAAGTTCTCCCCAATGTCCTAATATTTTCTCAAGTTCATCCTTGTCAAATTTCAAGCCTTGCAGAGGAAGTTTGGTCAGTAATTGCTCAAGAAGTCCAAAAATCGACTGTGCTAGGGCAAAAGTCAACTGTGACCTACAAATAGTCAAACCTCAAGATTTTTTGTCAACATTCTCATTTTGAAGGATAATTCATCATTTGATCAAGGGTTGATCATGATTCATCAAATATTTCTCAAAATTCATCAAGACTCAAAAGTTGCTAAATTAGGGTTTTGTAGGAAAAGTCAACTCAACTTTGACCAAGCATAACTTTCTCATACTTTATGAGAAATGACCCATCGAAAGCTCATTTTTAAGAGGATGCAATTTCCTACAATCCATCTCAACACCCCAAGATCAAGAAATGCACTCACAAGAAGTTACAAATTTGGACATTATAGGTCATTTTTGAAAGTCAACAAAAACACCTTTTTTTCCAAAGCTTATAACTTGAGCATGGAATATCAAAATGAGATGAGACCAAAAGGTTTGATTAGAGGACATCTCAAGGTTTCTAAAAAGTCAAGGAACACTTCCAAAATTTCAAAATTGGATATGTTATGCATTGTTGAAGTTGGGCATTTTTCTAAATTTGCCAAAAGTCAACTATCCCCAAAACTTCAAATTTTGTCAAATGGGCCCACTTTTTTCCACTTGATTTGATCTTGTCACACTACACACGTGTCCTATCTCCAGTCTTGTGTCCAATTGTTAATTTTTCTATTTTATTTGACTTTTTATTGAATTAATTCATTTTTAATCAATTTAAATCCAAATAAAATCCAAATCTTGATCACTTGGAATCTTTTTGATTGATACAGGTCTTAATTATCATTATGGACATGGTCAAACTCGTATCAAGCCATACCATGCACAAAATATTGGTTTTTGGACAAATTTGGAAGCTTTTTCATGGAGGATCAAATCAAATCCTAAATCATCAATGCATAAGGATTCAAAGCCCAAAACTTGACCTAATTCATTCCATATTACTTATACAAGTGAGAGGCATGAGCATCAGAAACTAGAGGCTGCAAAATCACAAGAACAAACTTGAGAAAAAACTTGAAAAAGCTTGAAACTGAAATCCTTTCTAGAGGTCGATTCAAAGCAAAATCTCAACGATATCCTCTTGCTGGACATCTACTGAGTCTGTAGCAATCAAAAGCAAGTCCGTTCACCTCCTAAATCGCGCTGTAAGTCCCCCTGAAAACCGCCCTGCGTTTGAAATCACAACCTCTCATTCTTGCATTTTTTTGACAAATTATTGGCATGGTCATGATCCTTGTGTGATTTCTAAACTTTATGCAATATTTGATTGTGTTTTTATAGCCTGTAATGCCATACCCGAATCTAGGGTTCTTGTTTCTTGTTTTTGGGCATTTTAGTTTCAGGAAAAATCAAGGCAATTAATGGACATAGGCATGTTCAGGAGGAAGAGACGAGCATGGCTGTGGTCGTGGATTGAGTTTTCATGGTCTAGAACTCGTTTTAGGATGAACCCATGGATTTAGCTGCGGATAAAAATCCGCAGGTAAAAAAACCAGGGCTGGGCGAAGAAGATGATTACGTGCCCCCTCCCCATTCGTTGGTTCAAATATTTCACGCTTATTTTTTTATTTCAGGCATAATAATTGTTTTTCCATATAATATTTTCTACCTAATACACTAACAATTAAGCACGCTGGTTGAGTTAGTAGGGGCGTTAGTTCAATGGTTCACAGGACCTGGGTTCGAATCCCAGGTCCCCCCATATGCATATTATTATTTTTCTCCAGGTACTCCAGCGTATCTCAGCAATTGCAGTCTACCATGGACCTCAAATCTCAAAGAGTCAGATGTTCTCCAGGCCAAATCTGATGGCCCAGATGGAGCGTGCACCATGTTCCTTGGTCAACATGTCACATGGGAGTCCAAAAGTCAAATGCAGGCCAGCTCAAATGGGCCTTGAACATGCTATTCTCACCCATGATCTGGGCCCAAACCCCTTTTTTGGTTATTTCTTTTTTCTTTTCATTTTATTTATTTATTTGTTTTGTATTATTATTTTTATTTTTTAAACTAACCAATTAATCTTTTTCTTAATAAAATCAAAAACAAAAAATATATATTTTATTTATTATAATTAAATTCAGCCTTTTATTTTTGTAAATAAATATTAATTCAATTAATCTAGTTTTAAATAGGTTTAACTTTTAATATTTTTGCAATATTTAAAATCAATGTAGATAATTAGGTTTTACTAACTTTAAATCAAATTTATTTTATTTCTTTAAATATAAAAAAAAATCCAAAAATATCTTTTTAATTAATTAATTTATTTTATTAACTTAGTTTAATTCCATATAATTCAAAAATAAACCAAAAAATCACTTTCTTTCACAAAAGGGTCAAAACCCTAAAAAATGCGCCCGATTTAATTTCCTCGCACGCGATCAATTTTGTCTTATTATTGTACTTGCTTCTGGAATGTAATAGCTTTAATTAGGACTTTATTTTATCGCTTTATTTTATTTTCCGCATTTTAATTTCAAGGGTTGTTTTTGGCGATGTAAATATCCGACGCCTTGTAATAGTTTAGATTTAATTTCCGCAATTTATTTTCCGCAACTTATAAACTGTTAGATGTTCGATAATAGGAAATGCATGACAAGATCGAATGTATGAACTTAAAATCAACATAGCTCACCCATGACATGTAAAAAGATAAAATTAACCGAAACGACACACTCGCACTTGCGCACTCTTAGGGTACACCTCACTTGGTTGCCTTCAAACGTGGTCATTGAGTATAGGAAGTTTTAGAGGTCTCCCTCTTGTCCAAAGATCATAGTTTCCTCGAAACGGTTGCTTCGGAGAAAATGATCTAAGACATTAGGGTTACCGCTAAGGCATCCTAACATTTCTTTAGTGACCACACGCCCCTTAATCGAATTGACCCTTAAACTCCAACGATGATGCTACCTACTCATCAATAGTGGGATAACATTGTATAAAGGACGTTAGCACAGTTTGATTCCTTTTTTGAGTAGGTAGATGGTTCTTAAGTACTTGCTCTTTCTAAAAACAAAACAAAACTTTTTGCACTTCCACTCCTTTCAAACAAAAACTTCTTGCAAACCCACAAACACAAAGAAAAGCAAATTTTGAAAACACTTTGAGCAAATACCTAAGAGCCTGTGGATAACCACAGATAGAAAGGGTGCTAACACCTTCCCTTTCTATAATCAACCCCCCGTACCCAAGAAACATCTCGAAAAAGGAATTTTTCTGTGCTTTTTTCCTTTCCTTGTTGGATAAAATAAAAGACGGTGGCGACTCTTGCTTACCGTGACATTTTGCGAAAACAAACGCAAAACGCGAACCAGCTTTCCAAAAAACAGTCAGTTCTATTCCACCGTATCACAATGTTGAGCGACACATATAGCAGCCTCGTATTCTCCTCGTTTCTTTACAAGGGATACTGGTACCAACTACTGTTCCACATTAACGTAGCTACTGCTTCAACTGTATCGGTCTACGCCGTACAGTTCCCTCACAGTTTATTGCTACTTACCTAAAAGGTGTCCCCCAGATCCGGGTTAGGAACTATAGTAACTCCCAATACAAAACCCTTTAACAGTAAAACAACCAAATCAAAAAAGAGAAGCAATTTATGATGAACTAATGCTAAGTTATACCCCACTTATTTTCTCCCCAGTAGAGTCTCCAGTTCTGTGATACGGTGGCAGAACCGACTGTTTAATACTGGTTTGCGTTTTGCGTTTTTTATTCGCAAAATGTCGCGGTAAGCAAGAGTCACCACCGACTTTTATTTTATCCAACTGGAAAGGACAAAAGCACAACAAAATTCCTTTTTTTGAGATTTTGAGTACGGGGGTAGATTATAGAAAGGGAAGGTATTAGCACCCTTTCTATCCGTAGTTTTCTACGGGCTCTTAGGTACTTGCTCATCATTTTAAAAATTGCTTCCGTGTTTGTGTGTTTTGAAAAGTTTTTATTTTACTTCGATTTAACCCTTGCTTCTATCTTCAAGAGTGTTACGAATTCGTTTTTGAAAACTTTGTTTGGAAAGAGTGTAAGTGTGAAAAAGTTTGATTTTGAGCAAGTACCTACTAGCATCTACCTACTCAAAAAAAGAATGTTTCTTGTTTCCTTTAGACAACGCTATCCTACTATTAGTTATTAGGTAGAACCGTCATTGGAGTTGTAAGGGTCAATTTGAAAGGGACGTACGATCACTGAAGCAATGTTAGGAGGTCTTAGTAATAACCCTAGTGTCTTAAGATCATATTCTAGGCAACATTTCCGAGGCAACCTTTCCGAAGCAATATTTCCAAGGCAACATTTTGGAGGCAACATTTGATCTTTGTTTAGACAAGAGGGCAACCACTAAGACACCCTATACTTAATGATCGTTTACCGAAGGCAACCGAAGTGAGAGTACACCCTAGGAGTGAGCATGTGCGAGTGATTTGATTTCAGTTATTATCTTTGCACATTTAGGGTTTGCTAACCATTTTAAAATTAACATACATTCTTGTCATGCAATCCTATTATCATACATCTAATAGTTAATTTTTGCGAAAATTAAAATGCGAGAAATAAAACTATGCTATTACAAGGCTTCGGGGAGGGGGATTAATTACATAGCCAAAAACCTGTAAAACGATAAGTGAACGAAAAGTCCTAATTAAACTATTACATCCCATAAGCAGTTACATTAATATTGTAAAAATAAATAAATGCGCGCGATGGATCGAGGACGAGAAAAAATTAGGGTTTTGACCCCGTCTAAACCTAATTGAAAGAAAAATATTTTTTGTCGTTTTTGATTATTTAGAGAAAATAAGGTTTTAATTGAATAAGTACAAACTAAATTACTAATTAATTTAAATTAAGAAAAATAATTAATTTGACCTATTTTTGCATTTTTGTTATTTCAAGAAAAGAAAAAAATAAAATAAAACTAAACAAAACCCTAATTTCTAATTTGTTTTAAATTTATTTACAAAAAGGTTAAAATTTCCCTAAAATTAATTTAAGCTAATATTAAATTAATTTTGACAAAATATATAAAAACCAAAATTTGATGAAATTGATTTTATGAATTTTTTTGTAAAAAAGATATATTTTTGTGTGAGAAAATAATTAATCAAAATAAATAACTAAAAGAAAATAAATATAAAAGAAAAAGAAGTGGGCCTGGTATCAAAGCAAAAGGGGGGTGAAAATCTGACTTTTAAGCCCAAAAGTCCTTGGCCCATGCTGACCTTTCAGATCCCATGTTGCAAGTTAACTAGGGTGCATTGTAGACCTCCAAAGGATGGCCTTTGGACCCAACTTGTTGGACATCTGGTTGGTTGTTCCTTGAGGGTGTATGGTGGTCTCCATGCCTGCACATGTGCCTGATCATAAAAGAAATAAAATCATGAAATAATATGGGGGACCTGGGATTCAAACCCAGGCCCTTTGGCCTTTTCAAAGCGCTTCCTGGCCAACTGAGCTAGCGTGCATGTTTGTATATGGAACAACCATCAATTATTATATTGGAAAAAAGCAAAGTAATATATTAAAACGCGCGAACTTTTGAATGGGCCAGTCAGGCCACGCCACGCCATCATCTCCTACCTCCTTCCGTTGCTAAAAGTTTGAAAGCTTTTACCTACGGACAAAAAGCGTAGGTACAGCCCCTGTGATTTTCCAAAACTCCCTGCAAGCATGATAAACACATAACAATGGTACCAATCAACTCGTGACAACCTCACGAGCATCATGGTACCTCAATCGTGGCCCAATTTTCCCTGTGTAGTAAAGCCCCAAACCTATCTCAGAAACCCTAACAATGGCATCCACACGTATGGCTTCCAAAAATGTAATTAAACGGTATTGTTAGCTTACAAATATGATAAGGATTATAAATATATCATTTAAACATGATAAAGATGCAAGAATGAATGGATACGATTTTGGAAAAATTGACAAACCGTGAGAGTTGTGGAGATGGATCTTGGGCAAATCAAGGCTTGACTATGATCAGGTTAGCTTCAGGAGATGGTTGGGAATCGATTGCTAGCCTTGGAATGGTGTAAATCGTCCTCTAACTTGTAATTTGATTCAGCACTTTTTGGTGATTTTTGTGACTTTTATTCTGCTCTCTTACGCCTCTAACCCTTGTGCTTTTGGTCTGCCAATGTTCTATATGTACTCTTGAGTGAATTAGGTTTACAAATTTGCTTCAAATCTTCTCCAATAATGATCATTGATCATGATTTGATTCTCATGTAAATATTTCCAAATTAAGCCAAAATCTAATCTTTTTGTGTACAAACAAGCCTTGCACGATTTGATCTCATTGCCAGCTATTCATGGACCTGAAATATGCACAAAATCTCAAGGTTTAAATGATTTTTGGTATTTTCATTATTTATTATTGATTTTATTTGACTTAAATGAAATAAAATCAAGATAAATGATAAAAATAAAAGAATGACAAGTGGCAGGGCTCATGGGTCGTGGACCATGTTACCAACTGAATACAAGCACAAAAAGTTAGGCCAATTTGACAAACATTGCAATTTGAGACATATTTGACTTTTGGCAATTTTGCAAAAAAGGTCAACTTTGCCAATGCATAACTTCCTCAATTTTGACCCTAGAGATGTGTTCTTGGACTTTTTAGAAAGCTCAAGATGTCCTCTAAGCAAACCTTTTAGTATCATCTCAATTGAGTCTTCCATGTTCATGTATGAAGCTTTGACAAAAAAAGTGTTTTTGTTGACTTTTCAAAGTGACCTATAATGTCCAAATTCATAACTTCTTGTGAGTACATATTTTGAACTTGGGAGCTGAATATGAATTGTAGGGCATTGAATCCTATTAAAAATGAGCTTTGGATGGGCCATTCTTGATAGAGTGTGAGAAAGTTATGCTTGGTCAAAATTGAGTTGACTTTTCCTACAAAACCCTAATTTAGCAACTTTTGGGTTTTGATGAATTGTGAGCAATCCTTGAGGAATCATGATCAACCCTTGATCAATTGATGAATAACACTTCCAAATGAGGGTGTTGACCAAAAATCTTGAAGTTTGACTGTATGTGGGCAACAATTGACTTTTGCCCTAGCACAGTCGATTTCCAGGCCCTTGAGCAATTGACTGAGCAAACCTTCTCTGTAAGGCTTTAAACTTGACATGGATGATCTTGAGAACATATTAGAACAATGGTGAGAATTTGGGGTCCCTTAGACTCAAGTATCTTGATGCAACATGAAACCCTAATTTGAGGTAGACTGCCTTACGAGGGAGTTTGTCTGGTCAACCCTTGGACTTCCTTGAGCAATTTGAGGACCTCACTTGAAATGTATTGAGAAATATGGGAGGGTAAATTTTGGGGTACAAAAATATCCAATACACAACCCATAAAGAAACCAAGGGAAGTATAATAGCTAATCATTTGGCTTATCAGGCCGTGGATGACTACCAATCCATGAATTTTGAGTTCCCGGATAAGAATATTATGCTAGTGACTGACTATGAAGAACCTGGACCGGATGAAGGACCTTTAGAAGGATCCTGATGGATTATGGTTTTTGACGGAGCCTCGAACGCACTCGGCAATGGTATTGGTGCTGTAATTATATCTCCTGAAGGCAGTCCTACTGCTTTCACCGCTGGATTATGTTTCAACTGTACCAATAATATGGTGGAGTATGAAGTATGCATCATGGGTCTCAAAGCTGCTATTGACCTCAGAATCAAGTTCTTGAGCATTTTCGGGGATTCAGCCTTTGTAATAAGTCAAATTAAAGGCGAGTGGGATACGAAGCACCCAAATATAATCCCTTATAAAGAACACGTGCTGACATTGCTTCCACACTTTGAAGAGGTCACCTTTGAACATTTTCCACGAGAAGAGAATCAGTTATCGGACGCGCTAGCTACCATGTCATCTATGTTCAAGGTCAAGTGGGACAATGAGGCTCCCCGAATTACCATCGAGAGGTTAGATGAACCAGCATACTGCTATGAGATCAACACTGAAGAAGTAGCAGACAAACCTTGGTTCCATGAAGTGAAAAGGTATCTCGAGGTTCAAGAATATCCTGAGGGGGCATCTGTCAATGATAAGAAGTTTCTGAGAAGTTCCGCCTCAAAGTTCTTCCTCAGTAATGGAATCCTCTACAAGCGCAACCATGACTCTACTTTACTTCGATGCGTAGACAAGGGCGAAGCAGAGAGGATTATGGAAGATCTACACGAAGGTGCCTTTGGAACCCATTCTAGTGGACATACCATAGCTAACAATATCCTACGAGCAGGATACTATTGGTCCACCACGGAAGCAGACTGCTATCAGCATTCCTGAACTTATCACAAATGTCAGCTCTATACTGATAAGGTGCATGCACCTCTGGTTCCTTTGAACATCTTGACGGCTCCTTGGCCCTTTGCAATATGGGGTGTGATACGGTGGGAGAACTGGCTTGAGGTTTCGCGTTTGTGTTCGCAATTGTGCGGTTTAGCAAGAGTCGCCATCGACTTTTTATTTTATCCAAAGGGAAGGTCAAAAAGCACAGGAAAGACCTTTGAGATGTTTTCTTGGGTTCGGGGGATAGATTATGAAAAGGGAAGGTGCAAGCACCCTTTTCATCCATGGTTATCCATGGGATCTTAGTTACTTGTTTAGATCACTTGCTTTTGCTTTTCAATAGTTTGAAATGGTGCTTTGTGTGTGTAGTTTTGAAAATGCTTTGAAAAAGAGGCCATTGTTGTGGCAACCTTTGTAATGATTCTTGTTTGAATATATACAAAGGTGTTTGTCTTTTTGAAAAGATATTTCAATGTTTGAAAGTTTGTTTTTTTTGGAAATTATGTTGTGAAGTGTGTTTGAAAATAGTAAGGATGTTTTGCAAGCTTTGATCAAGTAACTAAGAGTTGTCTACCTTATTCTACTCAAATATCTTTCCTATACATTTTTAACCCTTTTGACAGTGTTGTTTTACCATTGTATTTGGTAGAAAACCTTGTATTAGAATGTTAAACGGGACAGGCGTGGGTCATCGCACACAATCATTGAAAGCAACTTGTGAGACGCTCTAGCAAATTTGTAAGGGACGAGATCGTTTTATCGAAGGGAACATCGAGGGTCATCGAGGGACTACGATCTTTGTTTATCGAAGGGGAATTTTCTAGAGTGTCTCATATTCGAGGGATATGATTGCATTTCCGAGGCAACAAGTGAGGTTACCCTAGAGGTGCACGTGTGAATTGTGTTTGTCATTTTCATGCATTTAGGTCTTGTATTAGGTCATCTAGCGATTGATTTTGGATTTTCACATAAAAACCCTAATCTCTAATCATGGTATATTTGAAAGCATAAAGTGCAAGAATGAAAAGTCTAAGCTATTACAGAAGTATCCGGGGATAGGGGTACAATTATTTACAAATGGGGATGAATCTCACAAGGATAACAATATCCAAATATCAAGTGTTACAACCAAATCAAATTATCGCAATTCAATGTAAAGCCATAACAAATTATAAAATAAGGAAAATCAATCAATTATGAAATGCATGTATTTACTTGAAAATGAAATCTATTCTAAAAAAGAAAGATTAAATATTATTATTATTTTTCTTTTTGTATTTTATTAATCAAAAAAGAGGTTTAAAGAAAAAAAAATTAATTAAATCAATTTAAATTTTTTTTTCTTGGTATTTTATTAAATGAAAAAAATTAATTAATAAAAGAAACTAATTTGAGAAAATCAAAGCTTTAATTATTATTTATTATTAACAAAATAAAACAAATTAATTAAAACAAAACAATAGCATTTGTTAATCAAAAGAAAAGAAAAGAAATTAAAAGGATTAAAGATGGGATTAAGATTTTGTGTTTGAGGTTAAGCCCAAATGAAAACAAAAAGAAGTGAGGGGGTGAGTCAGAATGGAAGGGAGCATCAGCAATTTGCGTGGGCTTAAGGGATTTGGGTGGCCCAAGGTGTTAACACTTTGCTGAACAAATAAAAAAAAGGAAGAGGAGGGGGGGGGGGGGCATGCTAGAAATTCATTATGGGCTTATGGCTTGGATGGCCCAATGCACAAATTAATTCGTTTCAGGGGTTGTGAAGAAATTAGGGTTTGTGGCTTGTTGCACAGCAGTTCCGTTTCTCTCGTTTTCACTTCATCTTTCTCAATCTCACGCGTTCGTTCTGATGCTCCCCCTAAGCCCTAGCCGTCGGATCACTATCCCTCACTCTCTCGTTTCCTCACAGTGATCCATGGATTCGGTTGCAAAACGGTATAATTCATTTCTTGTTTGAGTTTTACAGTTTCATGTTTATTTGATTTTACAGTTTAGCTAATCCATTGTATTGTATGGCTTATTGAGGTGAAGAAACGTACCTTGGGGTTTTCTCTGTGACAAAAGAGAGTGGTAAGGCTTGAGGCGCTCCTTGGTGGCTAGAGGTGGAGGGGAAGAGATGATGGCGAGCTTTTCTGGTATCTTCTCTTCTGAACCTTGAATGATGATGATTCCTTCTGAAACTTTGTTGTTTTTGTTGATGATGTTCTGAAACTGGAAATGTTGATGATGATTGCTTGTTCTGAAACCCTTTTGTTACTTCTGAAACTTTTTCCTCTCTCTTGATTTTGACTGTTGATGATGATAATAGTTTCTGAAACTCTTTTGTTGCTTCTGAAACTCTTTCCTCTCTCTTGATTTTGACTGTTGATGATGATTTGTTCTGAAAATGATTTGTTGATGCTGCTTTTGGAACTCTTTTCCTTTCTCTTGCTTTTGACTGTTGATGATGATAATAGTTTCTGAAACTCTTGATCTTTTCCTCTACCTTGAATGTTGGTGATGATTAAACTGAAACTTTGTTATTGTTTTGTTGGATAATAGTTTTTGGCTTTTGTTGTTTGGACTGAATTTTGTTGCTTGTAAAATGGTGGCACTGGTTTGGAAGTTTGAGAACTGTTGCAGGTTTTTCTGGTTTACAGGTTTTTTTTTAGTATTGTTGCAGTTTTGGTTATGCAGTTTTTGTAACAGGTTTGAGGTGGTGATGAAACTGCTACAGGTTTTTGGCTGTTGTTTGAGTTGATAACAGGTTTGGGGTTTTGTGGTTTCAGGCTTTGCAGTTTTACAGTTGCAGCTTGGCTAGGCAGTTTGGCTTGTTTGTGTATGTTTTTTCTGTTTGGTTCTGCAGTTTGGCAAGCTTGCAGGTTGTGTGATTTTTTTACACAAGGTTTTGGTTGTTGTTTGAGTTTTACAACAGGTTTTTGATGTTGTGCTGTTTTGGAGAGTTGTGTGTAGTTTATTTGGTATATTTTTCAGCTTGGTTCCAATTGCTAAAAGTTTTACAGGTTTTTAACTTCTGTCCTTAGGCCTGGCTTGGAGTTTTGTCTTATAACAGCTCTCTCTACCTTTGGTTAGCAGACTGGGACTTATGGTTTGTGCTTGAAACCGTTGGCCTTTTCTTCTTGCTGTTTTTATGGTATTATATCTTGATCCATTTTTTTATCCAACTATACAAATACAAAAAAGGTGCTCCCTTTTCTCTCTTTCTCTCTCAATGACAAAACAAATTTTCTTTTTGTCTTTTTTATTTTCTGAAAAGTTTTCCCTGTGATTGGAAAATGATGAAAAGCTGTGACAAGTCTTTGACTTGTGATTTTGGATTACCTCTTGCCTTTTACTGCTATCCTGCTGCATTTTACTGCTATCATGCTGCATTGCTACATTTGTACAGTTTGCATCCAAGTTGTTTTGTAACTTAGTTTGGGCACCTTGCGCTTTGTAGCTCAGTTTGGCACCTTGCTTGTGCTGTTTGTACAGCAGATTCCAGTTTTCCTTTGGTTTGTAACGTTGTTATGTTTCGTTTACAATGCTGTTTGGTTTGCTGTTTGGCTAGGCTTGTTATGCTTGATTCGCTTACTTTGTTTGCATTCAGTTTGCCTTTGGTTTGTAATGTTTGCATTTGAACCAATTGCTTTTGTATGCTTGCATTTTTCCTTTTGCATTTTTTATTTTTCTCTTTGTGAACCAAGAAGAGCAATCTTCTTGTGATTTGTAAAGAGGAAAATAAAAACGTGATGGATAATAGCACTTCTGATTCCAGACGGCAAACTTTGATGATGAATAATTTCTTTCTTTTTTCTATTTGAAAATTCTTTTCGTATTCAACTGACTGTACTAATCCCTTTTCCTTTGTCTTTTCATGTGAGCACAAATTGGACGGTGACAAAGCAGAAGAAGCCAGAGACTTTGTGGCGAGCACGGGAACAATGGAGCAATGGCTTAGACTTAGATTTTTTTCATTTAATTGTAATAATTTATTCTTCAAGTACTATAAGCTGTAAAACTTAAAGCACATGAAATAATAAATTATTTTTTGTAACAACATTTGAAATGAATGAAAAATTCTTTATCCATAAAACTCTTCTACTGTCAAATATCTTGCAATTCTTCCTTCAAGTCTTCATTTATTATTTAAGATTCCTGATTTAAAATAACTGAAACTGCATTCCAATAATTTTAATACAGATAACTTAAACTTTAAGTAATCCAATAACTCTGCAATCTCGTAACCTTGCAACAACATTCCAATCAAAATATGCATTGTGCATTCCAACAAACAAGAAAACATGAATTCCATTAATAAGCAAACGTTTTAACAGACGCACATCATCTGGTTAACCTGGATAAGACAAAACCTGAATATTCCACATGACCATCTCAGTTCTTATTTCAGATAAACAAACCTTGAGAACCATCAGTAACCTTTCAGCAAACTTGAAAAAGTGTGAAAACATGTGACAGTTAATTGAATTTCTTAGAATTATGTTTCTTCTGAGAAATGCGAGAGAAAACCCTAATTCTTGATTTACTGCCAAAGAAAAGTCTGTTTGATCGATTCTTGAGCCAATCTTTGAAAATCTGAGAAAACCCTAGCGTTGTGATTTCTTGTGAAAAAGGGAGGGCAAATTTTGGGGTACAACATGGGGCATTGACATGATCGGAGAGATTAGACCTACCGCTTCCAATGGGCATTGCTTCATCCTGGTAGCCATTGATTGCTTCATGAAGTGGGTTGAAACTGCCTCTTTTTCTACTGTTACCAAGAATGTTGTGGCGCGATTTATCAAGCATAACCTGATTTGTCAGTACGGTGTGCTAGAGAGAATCATCACTGACAGTGGTAGGAATCTCAACAACACGATGATCACCGACTTTTGTAAACAGTTCAAGATCCAACATCAAAATTATTCCTCTTACCGGCCGAAGATGAAGGCCGTTGTGGAGGCTGCTAACAAGAACATTAAGAAAATCATACAAAAGATGACAGTGACATACAAATACTAGCATGATATGTTACCATTTGCTCTTCACGATTATCGCACCTCAGCACGAACGTCGACATGGGAAAAATCCTACTTGTAGGTGTTTAGGTATTGGCTTGCATTTTTGGTAAACTCCAAGTGTATGTATGAATGTCATGACTGATGTCATAACATTCTAGTTCAGGTTGTACTAACTCTTTAGGTACATATGCAGAAAAATATTGTAACTCAAATACTGATGTTTATAAGTGTGTATCTGAGCATGTTTGCAAAATGATCACATTTAGCTAATCAGTAGACAGGTTTTCTCAGATGTCATAACAGATGTTATGACATCCTGTTCTGAACTAGCAGGATTACAGGATTGGATAAGTCTGAGTTTTTTCAGGAAATAACTCAGTCCTTCCTAAACAGAATCCTGCGTTTTCTGAGGAGTAACCTCGCTCAATCCTAACCTGATCAACAAAGTACTGTGACCTGGTCTTTAGGTCAAACGGAATCAACCCTAGGTTTTTGGAAACCCTAACTGAAGTTGCAGCTGCTATATATTCAACAGAGCTGCGGTTTTTGAAGTTATCCCTGCTGATTGATTAGAAGATCAAGTTTGTAATCTGTATAGATTTGTTAATTGTACTCCAAGCAATTATCATTGTGATAAGTGTCTTGGAATAGGTTTCAATTGTAAGGGTTGTGTAGCACTCAAAGCTTTGAAGCAAGAGTGTTTGAATGTTACTTGACTAAAGCTGTGAAGCAGAGTCAAGTTAGTTGTGTACATCACTCAAAGCTGTGAAGCACGAGTGATTGTGTTACTTGATTAAAAATCTGTGAAGCTTAATCAAGTGTGTGTTTTGAAGAGTGTCTTCAACAATTCTCAAGTCAAATTTGTTTATGTATCACTGCTGTGATTGAGGGGGAGTGAGTAGGAACTCAGGTTTAAGTTGTACTTAGATTAGAATTGCATTGGGTAGGTCTTAAGTGAAGGAGATAAACTGGGTGGTTTATTCCTGAATTAACATCTCTTATAGTGGATTCTCTCCCTGGCTTGGTAGCCCCCAGAGTAGGTGTTGTTGCACACTGAACTGGGTAAACAATTGACTGTGTTATTTACTGCTTTTGTATTTACTGTCATATAGTAAGTCAGATACGGTGTCATAACATTGGACGTGACATTGAGTATCTGAAGCCAGAATTTTCAATTGGCATCAGAGCAGGCACCCTGCCTGTATTACTGGGTGAGATCTAGGGATATCACTTTCTGGCACTATGGACAAAGAAGGAGTTTTTGGAAACAGACCACCCATTCTGGATGGAACTAATTATGACTACTGGAAACCTCGTATGATTGCCTTCCTAAAATCTCTGGACAAAAAGGCTTGGAGAGCTGCTGACAAAGGATGGATTCATCCCACCATAACTGAAAGAGATGGGACAATCAGTCTGAAGCCTGAGGAAGATTGGAGTAAAGAAGAAGATGAGTTAGCTCTGGGAAATTCAAAAGCCTTAAATGCCTTGTTCAATGGAATTGATAGAAACATCTTCAGATTAGTACATCAATATGAACTGGCCAAGGAAGTTTGGGACACCCTCAAAACTACTCATGAGGGCACTTCCAAAGTAAAGATGTCAAGGCTCCAGATGTTGACCACTAAGTTTGAGAATCTAAAAATGATGGAAGATGAAACCATCCATGAATTTCACATGAACATCTTGGAGATTGCCAACACCTCAGGAGCACTGGGAGAAAAAATGTCAGAAGAAAAACTGGTGAGGAAGATTCTCAGATCCTTGCCTAAAAGATTTGCAATGAAGGTAACTGCCATAGAGGAAGCCCAGGACATTAGCAAGTTAAAAGTGGATGAACTTATTGGGTCTCTTCAGACTTTTGAGATGGGGATCACTGATAATGGTGACAAGAAGAACAAAAGCATAGCACTTGTAACCAACACTGATGTTGAACACAAGGAGGATAAAGAAGAAAACATATCAGAAGCCATTGCCATGCTTGGAAGACAGTTCAACAGGCTCATCAAAAGAATGGACCCAAAGTCAAGGTCAAATGTTCACAACATTCCTTCTGACATTGACAGTTCCAGCAGAAGACCAAGATCAGAAGATAAGGAAAACCAAGGCAGAGGAATTCAATGCCATGGATGTGAAGGATATGGACATATTCGAGCTGAATGTCCTACCTTTCTTAAGAAGCAAAAGAAAGGAATGACTGTTACTTGGTCTGACTATGATTCAGAAAGCAATTCTGAAGAAGAATCTGCCAAACTAGTTACTGCCCTAACTAGTGTTTGTACTTCTGAAAGTGACACCAGTGATGAAGAAGTAACATTTGAAGAACTGGCTGATACCTACAAGAAATTGTGTATCAGAAGTGGTGAAGTCTGTGTGCAAAATGAGAAACAATCAAAACTCATTGTAAAGCTGGAGGCTGAAAAGAGAGCAAATCTTGAAACTATAAGTCATTTAGAAGGAGAAGTTCAACTGCTGAACTCACAACTGAATCAAATGACCAAATCAGTCAAGATGTTGACAAATGGAACAGACAAATTGGAAGAGATTCTTCAGGCTGGACAAAATATGGGAAATAAATCTGGCCTAGGATTTGTGGAAACAAAGAAAGTTGTTAACAGGAAGCAAATGTCAAACCAGATGTCTCAACATTACTCTCCACATCAGGGACAGAGACACATGAAGAAGAGGTACCAAAGATGGAGATGTCATCATTGTGGGAAATATGGTCACATAAAGCCCTTCTGCTACAGACTACATGGATATCCTAATCAGAAATCAAATGTCAAACCTAAGTCTAAAAAGGTACCACACGCTCCTCAATGGAAGAAAAAGGCTATTGCACTGATAGCACACACTTCCCTGAAGATCTCAGCAAAGGAAGATTGGTACTTTGACAGTGGATGTTCCAGACACATGACTGGATTCAAAAATCTCCTCAATAATGTTATGCCTCACACCACCAGTTTTGTGACCTTTGGAGATGGTGCTAAAGGAGAAATCAAAGGAGTTGGTAGTTTGGACTACCCTGGAGTTCCAAGTCTGAATAAGGTACTGTTGGTAAAAGGGTTGACTACTAATCTCATCAGCATCAGTCAATTATGTGATCTAGGATTCATGGTCAACTTCTCAAGATCTGAATGTCTAGTGTTTAATGAAAAACTGGATATTGTAATGAGAGGAATAAAATCCAAAAATAACTGTTATGTGTGGCAGCCTGAGAACACTGATATCCACACTTTGAGTCAAATCATCAAAGAGGAAAAAGATATGAAACAGTGGCAGCATAAACTTGAAGGAATGAAAAGAGCTATTCCTATGGAAGATGTCAGAAGAACTCCTAAACTACAGGCTGATAATATATGTGATGTGTCAAAGAACAAGTTTCATAAATTCTGTTCTCAAAAATTCTGGTCAACACAGATGCGACCTGAAGACAATGTTACACAAGATGTTGTGACATTGTGGTGTGATAATCTGAAAACATTCAACACTTCCTTAAACCCTATTGACTTTGGAGAGAAGAAATCATTTGAACTGAAACATAGGTTCTCTGAGCTTCAGCTAACTGATTCTTCTATCAAGGCGCTTGTTGGAAATCAACTTGAAAATTTGAAGGGCAGATTGGGTATTCACCAACATGAGAAATTATAGCAATTAGTTTTGCTGAAAACAAGGGTTGAAGGGATTAATTCTATTAAGTCTATATTTAGTGGGTTGATCATATTCATTCACAACTCCTTCAAAAGCCTTCAGAAGTTGAAAAGACTCCCTTGTGCCCCCTATCTCTCTCATCCTTGCAACCTGTTTTCTCCTCCCAATCAAAGAGCTTTCTCAAATTGCTACTGCTACTCAACGTTAAACACAATGTCTCAGACATCATCTTCCACTATGGCGGCTTCGTCTCACTCATCATCATCGTCATCTGATCAAGATTCTAGGGCAATCACGACATGCATAGAATCTGAAGTACTTGAGGTCACTCCTCTCAGGGAGATGGCAACTAACCCAGCCAAAATCAAGAAGCTCAGGACCAGACATGCAGGAAGAGCTCAAGCTGCAGTCTCTGGTAATTCTTCTCTTCCTTCATCTACTATACCTAATAAAGAAGGAACAGTTCAAGTACACCAAGCCATTGCTAGACTGGTTACTAGCATTCTGAGTGGCAACCAATCTGTACCGGGGATTTCTATTCCTTTGAATCAATCTGAGAGTCCAAACGTGGAAGGTTCTGAAAATATAGATGTCACTGAGGATGTTGTGACACCAAAAGACAACATTCAGAATCCCTCTGAAAAGGCTGCTGATCCACCTATCATTGATGTGGATGAAGAGTACTCAGATAATGAGCTGATTGCTAATGTGAACCCTAGCATTGCTAGGAGATTGATGAAAAGAAAAAGTAGTGAGACTGTTAAACCTAAGAAGTCCAAGGCTGAAGGGATGGCTGAAAAAATTCAGACTAAAGGGAAGAAGGCACAGGTGCTGACTGCTAGACAACCAATCTCCAAGAAAAGAAAAGAACCTGAAACTTCTGACTCTGATGATGAATCAGAATTTGAGATTGACATTGACAATGCTCCCATCAGAAGGAAGCTCCCTTCCAGCAAGATTGCTAGAGTGCCTGAAGTGCCAACTGACAACATCTCCTTTCATCATCCTGATAATGCAAACAGGTGGAAGTATGTTTGCTTGAAGAGAATAGCCTTGGAGAGAGAACTCAACAATGATGCTTTGGAGTGCAAAGACATCATGGAGCTGATCAGGAATGCTGGGCTAATAAAGACTGTGATGAAGTTTGGGAAATGTTATGAAAATCTGGTTAAAGAGTTTGTAGTGAACCTATCCAATGATTGTGCTGATGGGAGGTCAGCTGACTTTGAGAGTGTATTTGTTAGAGGAAGAAGGGTCAAGTTCTCTCCATCAGAAATCAACAAGTTTCTTGGAAGAACGAATAAGGACTGTCCTGATCTAGAGGCAACTGACAATGAAGTATGCTTGACCATCACTGCCAGGCAAGTAAAGTGCTGGCCATTGAAAGGGAAGTTGAATGCTAGTAAACTCAGCATGAAATTTGCCATCTTGCATAAAATAGGTGCAGCAAACTGGGTGCCTACAAATCACAAATCAACCATCTCCACAGGATTGGGGAGATTCATCTATGCTGTAGGAACCAAGACTGCCTTTGACTATGGAAGGTACATTTTTGAACAAACCTTGAAGCATGCTGGCAGTTATGCTGTCAAAGGACCAATTGCCTTTCCCTCCCTCCTTTGTGGAATCATCCTTGCACAATATCCTGACATACTTGTAGCAAGAGATACAGTCTGCAAAAGAGCCCCTGCTCTTGGCCTGCACTATAAACTGTTTCAGGGATCCCATGCTCCAGACATTGTCATAACATCAGCTGAGACATCGTCTGCAAAGAGCCAGTCCAAAACATCAGATGTCATAGCTGTCTTAAAAGAAACTTGCAAAGATCTGGATGCTAGAAAAAGGACCCTAGAAGCACTAATTGCCAAGCTAGAAAAGGAAGAAGCTGAAGCAAGCATGAGGGAAGAAGATGAAGGACAGCTCAACAGTGAAGAAAGTGGCTCCTCTGAGTCTGATGACAGTACTTGAAGGATGATTGCTGCTTGGTGGTGTTGCTGGTGGAGTTTGGAAGTATGTTCTGCTATTGTCTGCTGCTGATCTCATTATTTTGTCTTGGATAACTGTATAACTTTACAAACATGTAATCTTTGGCCCATTTGTGGCTAAAGTGGGGGAGAATATTTGGTACTGCTTAATTAGTACTTAACACTATATTTTTCTGCTGTCATCATTTATTTCTGCTGCTATCTCTGATTGTTTAGGGACTTTAGCCAAAAATCTGCCAAAGGGGGAGTTTGTAGGTGTTTAGGTATTGGCTTGCATTTTTGGTAAACTCCAAGTGTATGTATGAATGTCATGACTGATGTCATAACATTCTAGTTCAGGTTGTACTAACTCTTTAGGTACATATGCAGAAAAATATTGTAACTCAAATACTGATGTTTATAAGTGTGTATCTGAGCATGTTTGCAAAATGATCACATTTAGCTAATCAGTAGACAGGTTTTCTCAGATGTCATAACAGATGTTATGACATCCTGTTCTGAACTAGCAGGATTACAGGATTGGATAAGTCTGAGTTTTTTCAGGAAATAACTCAGTCCTTCCTAAACAGAATCCTGCGTTTTCTGAGGAGTAACCTCGCTCAATCCTAACCTGATCAACAAAGTACTGTGACCTGGTCTTTAGGTCAAACGGAATCAACCCTAGGTTTTTGGAAACCCTAACTGAAGTTGCAGCTGCTATATATTCAACAGAGCTGCGGTTTTTGAAGTTATCCCTGCTGATTGATTAGAAGATCAAGTTTGTAATCTGTATAGATTTGTTAATTGTACTCCAAGCAATTATCATTGTGATAAGTGTCTTGGAATAGGTTTCAATTGTAAGGGTTGTGTAGCACTCAAAGCTTTGAAGCAAGAGTGTTTGAATGTTACTTGACTAAAGCTGTGAAGCAGAGTCAAGTTAGTTGTGTACATCACTCAAAGCTGTGAAGCACGAGTGATTGTGTTACTTGATTAAAAAGCTGTGAAGCTTAATCAAGTGTGTGTTTTGAAGAGTGTCTTCAACAATTCTCAAGTCAAATTTGTTTATGTATCACTGCTGTGATTGAGGGGGAGTGAGTAGGAACTCAGGTTTAAGTTGTACTTAGATTAGAATTGCATTGGGTAGGTCTTAAGTGAAGGAGATAAACTGGGTGGTTTATTCCTGAATTAACATCTCTTATAGTGGATTCTCTCCCTGGCTTGGTAGCCCCCAGAGTAGGTGTTGTTGCACACTGAACTGGGTAAACAATTGACTGTGTTATTTACTGCTTTTGTATTTACTGTCATATAGTAAGTCAGATACGGTGTCATAACATTGGACGTGACATTGAGTATCTGAAGCCAGAATTTTCACTACTCTCTGGTATATGGTATGGAGGTTGTCCTGCCTATTGAGGTTCAGTTCCCTTCTCTGAGAATCATGAAGGATGCGGGTTTGAATGAAGATGATTGCATCCAGACTCGACTTGATCAACTTAATATGATCGATGAGAAAAGGCTTACTGCTGTCTGTCATGGTCAAATGTATCAAAAATAATGATCAAGGCTTTTAACAAAAAGGTCAGATGCCAAGTATATCAAGTCGGGGATCTAGTGATCAAGCGCATCATACTGCCGCAAGGTGAACCCAGGGGAAAATGGACTCCCACCTACGATGGGCCATTTTTTTTATCAAAATCATATTTTCTGGTGGAGCCATGATTCTGACCAACATGGATGGTGACGACCTCCCTCACCCTGTTAATGCGGACATTGTGAAAAGATACTACGCATGAAGAAATACCCGCTAGGTTGACTGGCCTAGGAAAAAATAAGGGCATCCCAGCGAACCAAAAGGGTTTGGACAAAAATTATGGATGAAAACAAAAAATATCTGTACACCCGGCAAGCCGAAACCTGAAAAGGCAGCTTGGGCAAAAAAGGGTATCCCGGTGGACTGAAAACCCGAAAGGGCGGTCGAGGAAAAAGTTAGGGATTTGAAGCGTATCCCTATGTCCCATTGGATCACCTTGCGGCCAGACTTCAGTATCAACTATCAAGCTCAAACGGAACCAATCAATCCAGTCAGCTTCGAACAAGTAGCAAAGTGATGAGACGCTCAAAGACGTAGCGACAATAGCAGAATTGAAACCCAATGGGATTATTACACAAAGCTGTTTTCTTCTCTTTGTGAACTATTTTGTATAGTTTTCACTCTTACGGAGGCGTTCCTCTACTAGAACGTCAGCCTCTTTGTACACAACGCTTGTTATAGGCAAACTTCAGAAATCAATACAAATTGTTTCTTTGGAAGTACAAATCTGTTTGTTTTCGTTTTCTTTTCCTGTTTTGGTTTTGCAAAAAAAACGTCCAATGACTTATTCTTGACATATGCATTTGAATATGATTGCTATTCACAAATATTTGCATATGAAACAAAAAGACAGTTGCTCATGACTTAAGGAACGGGGAAAATTCTAAAAAAACATTTCAATCTCGACAGTTACTCTTTTTAACATGGTACAGGGGCAGAGAGAGTTTGAGGTGAAGTCACCAGTACATGCGACCCCGTGATATCTACACTCCCCACAGAGTTCAGGCAACCAAAATTTTTTATCTCTGCTTCCCCAAATAGGAGTTACTTTCCCCAGCAAAGTTCCTTTAGAGATCCGATATCTATATTCCCCAGCCGATTTTTATAATCGCAAACGGTTTATAAAGCTTTCTCCCGAGCATAGTTTATTTCTCTGACTGCGGAATCTCCTCCCAAGTAGAGTTTAATTCTCTGAATATGGATGCTCAATCCCCAACAGAGTTTATTCCTCCAGCTACAAAAGTTCATCCCCCAGCGGAGTTTATTTCTCTGAATCGGCAAAATATTCTAGCAATGCATCTCCTCTTGCAAACAGAGTTATTCCCCTGCAGAGTTATTCTCAAGAAGAGTCTCTCCCCGGAAGAATATTCACAAACAGAAAGGAGTAAATCCCCAGCATAGTTATCTCCATTCACCATCCTTAGCGAAAATGAAGAATTCAACTTCCCAACACTCTTCAGCAGCAGTCCGGGATTTATTTTCCCTGACTCAGAAGTACCGCAATAACATCTCATATTCATACATCATGGCATGCACATACATATTACATACAACACAATCTCATTTATTTTAAGAACATCATCAAAATGCATTTCATACATAATGACATTGCATACAACTAACTCTTTTCATTTCAGTGAAAAGATCAAATCAACAAGTTACGGCTAATAAAGGGCTATTCCATGATTTTCCTCAGAAAGATGTCCTCACAAGATTTTCCCTAGGTCAGACAGGTCGACACTAAGATCTCTCTGATTACCATTCCAGTGGAAGAAGTTCCAAGACTTTTGTCTGGGTCAGTTGAATCGTTACTAAGATTCTCCTGATTACTATGCCAGTCAAAGTTAACCAAAGATTTTCCCTGGGTCAGATAGGTCGACGCTAAGATCTCTCTGATTACCATTCCAGTGGAAGAAGTTCCAAGACTTTCGTCTGGGTCATTTGAATCGCTACTAAGATCCTCCTGATTACTATGCCAGTCAAAGTTAACCCAATATTTTCCCTGGGTCAGACAGGTGGACGCTAAGGTCTCTCTGATTACCATTCCAGTGGAAGATATTCCAAGACTTTCATCTGGATCAGTTGAATCGCTACTAAGATTCTCCTGATTACTATACCTGTCAAAGTTAACCCAAGATTCTCCCTGGGTTACACATGTCGACACTAAGATCTCTCTGATTACCGTTCTAGTTGAAGAGGTTCCGAGACTTTCGTCTGGGTCAGTGAATCGATGCTAAGATTCTCCCGATTACTATTCCAGTCAAAGTTAACCCAAGATTTTTCCTGGGTCAAACAAGTCGACACTAAGATCTCTCTGATTACCATTCTAGTGGAAGAGTTTCCAAGACTTTCATCCGGGTCCGTTGAATCGATACTAACATTCTCTTGATTACTATGCTAGTCAAGGTGAACCCAATATTTTCTCTGGATCATCCAGATCGACACTAAGATCTCTCTAATTACCATTCCAGTTGAAGATGTTCCAAGACTTTCGTCTGGGCCAGTGGAATCGATACTAAGATTCTCCTGATTACTATGCTAGTCAAAGTTAATCCGAGACCTTTCTCTGGTTTAGTCAAATCGATACTAATATTTCTATCCCAGTTGAATACAATCCAAGACCTTTCTCTGGTCCAGTCAAATCGGTACTAAGATTTCTATTCCAGTTAAAGATGTTATGAAGCCCGGAAACTGACCAGATAATAGTCAATCAACAATTCAAGACAATGTGAAGCCTGGATCCTGACTAGATAACAGTTTAATCTCATCTCCTCAGTAAGTCGTTGCGAAGCCTGGAGCACGATTATATCATGAAAGGCAGACCAACCAATATATATCCTCAGGTTTAAGAAGATTGAACCGGGGCAGCTGTTGTACCCCAAACTTTTCCCTCTCATGTTTTTCCAAGATTTCCTCTTGCATAGGTGGTTGCAAACCTTTGCCTAAAGACAAGGAAATTTTTCAAATGATGTTTAAGTATCCTTCAATTGGCATCTGCAAAATTCATTTCAATTGGCATCTCCAAAATGCCTTTCGATTGGAGCCTACAAAAATGCCTTTCGATTGGCATCTAAAAAATTCCTTTTCGATTGACATCTACATAACGTCCTTCGATTGACATCTGCAAAAGGCATTTCGATTAGCCTCATGACAAGGGATCCTTAGATTTAGCATTGTGTCAAAGCATCTTCGACAGGCATGTTAACCATGTCCATCGATTGGTGTTATACCCCAAAATTTGCCCTCCCATATTCCTCAAGAAATTGTCAAGCCAAGCTAGAAAATTCCCCAAGGGTTGTGCAGTGCAACAGTCTCCCATACAGTCAAAATTAGGGTTTTGAGTCTGATCAAGAAAAGGAAGTTTTCAAAGGCCCAATCAAGTCTCATGTGCTTACAAACATGGCCAAGCACCCTCATATCAAGTTTCAAGGCATTCAGCTCAAGATTGCACAGTCAAAACCCTAAATTGCACTACAGTCAACTGTAGGGGCAAAATGGTCATTTGGCAGTCAAAAGTTCAAATTTTTGGTCAACATATCATTTTGAAGCCACAAACATCATTTGACCAATGCTTGATCATGATTCTCAAAATTTGGCTCAGAAATCATCAAAAATGCAAAAGTTGCTATATTTGGACAGCTGAAAAAGTCAACTGAAATTGACCAGGGCATAACTTTCACATGGATTATCAGAAAAATTCCATCCAAAGCTCATTTTGAAGAGAAAGACATTTCCTACAACTCATCTTCATACTTCAAGTCCAAGAAATGCTCTCACAAAAAGTTATCAATTTCAACATTACAGGTCATTTTCAAAAGTCAACAAAAAGGGACTTTAAGTCAAAGACCATAACTTGAGATTGGTAAATCAAAATGACATGGGACCAAAGGAATTGGTTAAAGGACTCAAAGACCTTTCCAAAATGTCCAAGAACATGTGAAAATCTTAAAAATTGAGCAAGTTATGCCTTGTAGAAGTTGGGAAATCTTTGTGAAATGGCAAAAGTCAACTATCCTTGAAAATCCAATTTTTGACAAAAGGGCCCCATTTTTTCCACTTGGTTCATCCTTGTCATGCCACACACGTGGCCCATGATTAGTTTTAAGACCAAATATTGATTTTTTTATTTTATTTAATTTTTGATGATTTAATTCATTTTAATTCTTTGAAAATTCAAATAAAATTTAAAAACCAATGGAATAGTGTCATATGAACTTGGACAATTTCTATGTACCATGAACCAACTCAAGAAATCAGGCTAGGGTTCATTTGCACACTAGGTCTAGGTTTTGGCTAAAAAAGAGGAAAAATGGTTAATGGAAGAAACCCTAAGACCAATTCTTTCCCAAGCATGAATTAAGGTCAAAGAGCAAGCCCATTCCATTCCATTATGATCACTGAGTCCAACCCTAACCACCATATGCCATATGCTGCGCTGAAGAGCCATTGGGCATTTGAAAATTTTGGCATAAAACACAAAATCTGAAATCAAGGTTAAAGGATCTTTCAAGCCTCAATTTTTTTTCCATAAGCATCCTTAAGCAACTCTGAACACGTTCCAATCAATCTCAAGCACAAAAGCTCCAAGAATTGGCGCCTGGGACTCATACTGCATTGCAAAAACTTCACAATCGTATAGCATTTTTTAAGCACTTTTACAACATTCTATGCATTGCATCATGTTTATCTTGAGCTTCTGAAACTAACCCTTATGCTTGATTGAAGTTTTACACGTTGTACACAAAGATGCCATGACAGAATGCTAGGGTTACAGTTTTTCTTAAATTGGGGATTTTGCCTAGAGGAAAAATTAGGGCCCATGACCACCATGGTTGAACTCAGTGTTTAGAGACGAAGAAGAAGATATGGTCGCGACAAATTTATGAGATACACAGGCCTATTCGCTATTTCTTGGAAGGCTGCCTAATGCTACGTTTCAAAACCGTTGCCTTCTTTCTTTGTGTTTCAGGAAAATGAAAGAGATGATGGCGTGGCACAAGTGGATTGGAGGAGTTTGAATTTGCGCGCGTTTTAAAAAGCACTAACCTTTTTCTTTTATAATGTTTGTTGATTAATATATATTAAATGAATTCAAAGTGGCTCAGTGGCCAGGGACACGCGCATGTAACCTCAATGACCTGGGTTCAAGTCCCAGGTCAGAACAATTTCCATAATGTTTTTCTATCTTAATTCCCATGCAGCGTTGCTATAGGGGTACACCATGCACACTCAAAAATCAATCGGCCACGCGTCTTGGAGATCTAATACAGGGATCAGGATGAAAGCATATCATGGATGCCAGTCAACAAGCCACATATGATCCAGAAAGTCAATGATTCACAATGCAAATGGGCCTTAATCTTCCAGGCCTGCACCTCACAATTCTGGGGTCTACCCCCCCCTGGTTTGCCCATTTAATTTATTTTCTTATATCTTTTAATCATTTATTTTAATTGTTATATGATTTTAATTATTTGTTTTATTTAATTTTTAATCAAAAATATAAAAACATTAAAAATACAGAAAGGACAAAAAAAAATATAATTAATTTTGATTACTTTTATAAATAAATTAAAATGTGTAAATTATTTAGTTTTAATTAGGTTTTCAAATTTAATTCTTTTAATAATAAAAATCCAAAAAAATAGAATTTAGGTTAATAACTTTTTATTTTCTTTTTTTTTATTTTCCTTTTTTTTAGCAATAATTATTTATTTATTTTCCATAAATTAAAAATTGTACATAAATCAATTTAGAATTAAATTAGGTTAGAAATTAAATCTCTTTCTTAAAAACTTAAAAAACATTAGAACTAGGGTTTAGCATTTTAATTTTAAATAATTTTTCTTTTTTCCTTTAAATCTAAAAAACACAAAAAATACTATTTTTCATTTAATTTTAATTTTAGATTCCTTGATTAATTTTAATTGTTTGTAAAAGGGTCCAACGCCCTAATTTTGTTTAATCTCTTTATTTCGCGCATTTGTTTTATATTGTTTAAATAATTCTGTATATCCCCCAAAGCCATGTAATTTAAAATTCTCGCACTTTTATTTATTCGCTTTATTCATTTTCAGTCAAATCGGGTTCGGTTTTTTTTGGCGATGTGGACCCGCGCCAGTTGTAATAGTTAGATTTATTTTCTCGCAAATATATAACTGTTAATAAATATGCATGAAAGAATGAATGCCCAAAAATAAAATCGAATCGTTAGATCACCATTGCATGACAAGACAAACAATAAACTGAAAATGACACACTCGCACACACCACCCCTAGGGTACGCCTCACTGTTGCCTTTCGAAAGGTGGTCGTCGAGTATAGGACGTTTTAGTAAGTCCTTATGTCCATGACATGATCCAGTTGCCTCGAAACGGTTGCCTCGGAAAATAAAGGATCAATGGCATAAGGGTAGCTTCTAAGGTGTCCTACTGTTGCTCTGGTGACCACCACGTCCCTAAAACTCGAATTGACCCGAACACCTCCAACGGTGGTGCTACCTACCTCTCAATGGTGGGATAGCACTACTTTCAAGGACTTTTACACAGACGAATTCCTTAGGGTAGGTAGGTTCTCAAGGATACTTGCTCTAATTTCAAACAAATCCAAACATCTTTTCACACCGACACACTTTCAAAAACTTTCAAAACAAACTTTTCAAACACTCTGACGTACGAGTTGAATTGAAACTTTTCAAAGAATATTTTTGAAACCCACAATTGAAAAGCAAACAACAATTTTGAAAACACATTGAGCAAGTACCTAAGAGCCCATGGATAACCATGGATAGAAAGGGTGCTAACACCTTCCCTTTCTATAACCTACCTCCCGAACCGAGAGCGATCTCTTTAAAGGAATTTTTCTGTGCTTTTGTCCTTTCCAATTGGAGAAAATAAAAGACGGTGGCGACTCTTGCTTCCGCGACATTTCGCGAACCAGCTTTAAAACAGTCAGTTCCAGATCCACCGATCACAATTGGCATGGACAAGATCTTTCGTTTGGCGTAGCAAAGGACTCTTCGATTGAAATTTCAATAAATAACCTTCGATTGGTATTTGGACAAGGGCCCTTCGAAGAATTTCTTCCATACCATTCGAAAGAGGCCATCAAGAGGGTACTCGGAAAATATGTCCAGGCCAGATTCCTGCCTTGTTTGTTCACAATTCCACAAGAGCTGATTCAACCAGGGAATTTTCTTCAAAAGGACAGGAAATCGAAGCAAAGGGTGGTCGAATGGAGGGAGCCCTAGTATTGAAGCTGTCACAATTCAACTCAGAACCATTAAGGAGAACAAGGTTATGATAAGGAAATTCTTGATTGGTTCAAATTGGACTTTAAGGCTGGAAAGGAAGGCAGATTTGAAGGAAGGGGATTTTGTAGCGATAAAAAATGTAGCCGGGTAAATCGGAGATCGAATTATTGATTAATCCGTCTCACAAAAGCAAGAGTCACCACCGCGCTTTATTGTTTCCAAAGGAAAAGGGAAAAGAGCGAAATAAAACCCTAAATATGCAATGTAAATAGTAATGAAAATACAAAGCGTTTTTGAAAAGAGATCTTATGGTTCGGGGGTTGGTTATACAAAGGGAAGGTATTAGCACCCAATGTATCTATAGTACTCTATAGGAACCTTTTGAAATATCTGTTTATTTAAAATTGATCGTTTGATTAAAAATAAATCGTTTTGGCCGAAAAGGGGTACGAACGGGTTTTTTGAAGGTACGACGACCTAACGTCGAAGTTTTTGCTTAATGGGTATAAGTTTCGAAAAGAGTGAATATTTGAGGAAAAATTATCCTAAGTTTTAATAAAATGCGAAAGATCGCGCAATTTAGACTTGAAGACATGAAGTCAACAAATTTATCGTTTTTTCCTTGGATTCAAACGTAAACGGAATAAACAAATAGATATGAAATAAATAAACAGAAAAATTATGCAGATAATGATTAAATAACAATAGTTAAATGGTAGACTAAATGATATAAATATGCATTTTGGATTTTTGTGTAATATAAATGAGAAGAAAGTATTTTTAATAGTTTTCAATTTTACGCATTTTAAAAATGGATAAAAGTAAAAATGAGAATTAATTAAAGGAGTCAAAATATTTTTTTAGTTTTTTAAGTCTCTATATTTTATATATTTTGTATTAATATTAACTAAAACGAGTGAATTAATTAAAATATTTTTTATTTCCATATGTTCTACATTTAATATGTTTTTCTTTTTTTTAATATAAAATATTAAAAGATAAAAAATGTCTTATACTAAATTGAGTATTTTAACTAATTTTATAAAAGGCCTTAATTAGTATAACAAAATTGTTCATTAGTAATTAATACTATTAAGAATAAATATATTTAATTAACTATATAAAAAGGTTGTTTATTATTACTAATTAGAAACAAAAGTTAATTAAGCTGATTCATTAAAACAAACTAAAGGAAATAATAAAATGGGCCAAAAGGGGTTTTAGGAGGCCCAAGCTTAATAGTATCAGAAGCAGGATAGGGGGGTGGATGAAGCAAAACGTTGGGCTTAGGCAGCAAAATGGGGTAAGGCCCATTTTAAAACTTGTTTCTTTTAGGGGTTAAACAATGTTTAGGGAAAGCAAATTAGGGTTAAGGCTTCTTGGTCAGAAACGGCGCTCCTTGTTGTACCGTCTTCTTCTTCGCTCCATCTTTCCACGCCTTTTGCTTCTGAGTCCCTGAGTTCGCTCCCAAGCTCCTTGCCATGGCCACCAGTGGTCTTCAACCTCCTCTTCCCTCCGGCCAAGGCGTTAGGGAGATTGATTCAAGGTAAAATGTGTTATTCGTTAGGTTTTGTTATATTTGCATGCATTGATTTTGATTATGTTTTGATTCTGATTCTTATTATTGTTGTTGGAGGTATTATAGAAGTAAAAAGGGGAGAGGAAATCGTTACCTAGAGGCGGAGACGGAGGAGGACGGTTGGACGAGCTAGGAGGCCAGGCGGCGAGGAAAGGAGGCGCGTCGCGAGCTTGCTTCGGTGGCCGGTACTTTGTATTTGGCTTCCTTCTTCTTGCCTTGGTACTGTGTATTTCAATGTCGCCTTGATGCTTTTGTTGAAACGAAATCCGACTAGCCTGCCTTCTTCTTCTTTCTGACTTTGATACTGCTACTGTTGAAAAATACTTTTTTGACTAGCTTCTTTTTCTTCTTCTCACTGCGATCCTGTTGCCTCTTTGCGTTTGTGATTTTGCTTCCTGAATTTAGGTTGACTATGAGGATATAATCTGAGGCTTTATGTGTGTTTGGACATGGTTTCAATGGTCTATACTTTGCTGGTTTGAAATGGTGATGGTGTTTGTTGGTTTATGATTCTACTGGTTTTTGAAATGCAGTTGGTTTGAAATGATGATGCAGTAAGCTGTAGTTGATGCAGGTTTTACTGATTTTACTGGTTTAGGCCATGTTGAATGATTTTGGTTGGTTCGGCAGGTTTGACAGTAGGCTATGGTTCTAGGTTCTGATATGGTTTTTGATATATGGTTTTGATGATGTGGTAGGCAGGTTTAGGCCGAGGTTCAGGACATATGGGTTTTTGACAGGTTTATGGTGATGTTGGCTTAAGGGCTCAATCAGTTTCGGTGAGGTTTTCTATGGTTTAAACAAGTTGTTGAGGTTTATGCCATGTTGTGGTCTGATTCTACAATGGTTCTATGCAGATTGCTGGTTTATGCAGTAACAGGTTTAGGAGGGCTCGATGAAAAAATGGTTTTTTGCCTTTTTTCTTTGATAGCTTGGAGATAGATAGATTATGATATGTGTGTGATTTTGTTATGTTATATCAGTCTTTTGGCCTTCAGGTTTCCGTTGAGGGCTTTGGTATATTTTTTAATATATTCTTGGTACTTCTGCACCCTTACTGCTCCATATGGTTTGTCTCTATTCCTATTTCATGTTTTTACTTCCTACTGACTGTGTTACTTCAGTTTGTCTTGTATCTCTTCCTGCCTAAACCAAACCTGCAAAACCACACTTCTATCTCTCTTCTCTCTCATAAGTACCATTTTGACATTTAAATGATGTACTGTACTATTTTCTGAAATTGCAAAAGTGTTGGAATATGATGAAAAGGGAATATTACATTGCTTGCAAAATTGTTTAAACTGCATATTTTAACTTGCCTACTGCATGGCACAGTGGGAGCCTCTTTGTATGTTTGGCCTCTTCCTATATGGGCATGTTTATGTTGCAATTTGGCTTTGAAAGTGCATATGCTGTTGATTTTTTGTATGCTATTTGTCAAACATTTGAATTGATGCATATTGTTTTGAACTATGCAGTGGGCTTTTGAAAATGCAATTGATTTGAAAAATGTAGTTCTTTAACAAAAAATGAATTTGTGCATTCATTTATAAAAATTCCTCTGTTTTTTGTGAACCGGGAGAAATCCCGTGATTTGCAAAAAAGGGTAAACTGATTCCAGCCATTGCTTTTAATGATGAACACTAAATAGTTTTCTTCTTTTAATTATTTGTTCAATTCTAATTTCTTTTAATCGTTTTGCAGGTAAAATCAAGTGAGCAGACAAAAAGGCATTGGGTAGAAGATTTAGGATTAGAAAGCATTAGATTAGTTTTTATTTCATTTTGACTTTGTAAAATTATTATTGTAAATTCGTTGTAATAAATACAATATTTACACAATAATTGTACAATTAGAAGAAAATGAATAAAATTCCAATATTTGCCAATTAATTTCTTCCTTCTCTAATTATTTATTTTATCGTTTACAATTCTTTAAATCGTATAATAATTGAAAGTAAATCTCAATTACTTAAATCCAGAATAATAAACAAATAAATAAATAATGTCATTGATCAATTAATAGTTTCAATTATTTAATTCATTATTCATAATTTTCTAAATTATAATAATTAAAATAAAATTTCAATTATTTAACTTAGAATGATAAATAATTAAATAATCATTATTGACCAATTAATGAACTTTTTCAAATATTTATTATATTATTCATAAGTCTTTAAATTATGTAATAACTGAGAATAAATTCCAGTTATTTAAATTTAAGATAGTGAATAATAAATAAACACATGTCTGCATGATTAATACGCCTCTTTTCTAATATTTATTTTATTATCTATACATCTTTAAATTATATAATAATTGAAAACAAATTCCAATTATTTAAATTTAAGATAATAAATAATTAATAAACATTGTTTTAGCATGAATCGATTAAATAATTTAGTGTTCAAAATAAATAGCTCTCGGCCTGAAAAAAGTTATGAATTTTTTAAAATCAATAGATCAAAACACTTGTAATGTAATGATGCAGATGGAAGATGGTATCTTAGGTCAAAATTTGGGGTACAACAGCTGCCCCTATTTAAGTTTCTTCTATCCGGAGATATGAAGATCGAAATCTTTGTTTCGACGAGATTGAAGGTACTTAAATACATAATTACGCAAATTTTGTCCTAAGATGCCGCCCTTATGTTTGATATGAATGCAACGATTGAATTTGCAGAGAAAGATGTTGTATGAAACAAGACAATGTTAGAGGAATCGAACACCAATAAATCACAGAGACATGGGCTATACACTACTGGGGAAACGAGATATCGACTTCAAACGACAGACTCCTGACGGTGAGTAAAATTGAGGGAATACGACCTCTGAACCTAACAAAGAAGGCATCTTGCATATGTCATAAAATAGATTATTGACCCAGAATAGTGAGTTTGCAACCCAAGGTTAATGATAGACAGAGAGTATCAAATGCTGATGACAGATTACCGACTTCTGAAGGTAATGATTCATGACAAACTTCTCTGCAAGATTTTCGGAGATATACTCATTAATGCTGATATAATAACATGGTTGTAGATACACAAGCTGCTCAAATAAAGAGATTGCCACTTGCTGTCGTCCAAAGAAAATATCGATAACATACAAGTTGCTCAAATAAAGAGGCTGCCACTTGTTGTTGTCCAAAGAAAATACCAATAACATACAAGCTGCTCAAATAAAGAAGCTGCCGCTTGCTGTTGTCCAAAGAAAATACCAATAACATACAAACTGCTCAAATAAAGAGGCTGTCGCTTGCTGTATTCCAGAAAAGTAATAAAGTATAAGTTGCTCGTAAAGAGCTGCCGCTTGTCGTTTTCCAATGATGATAACGCACTAGTAGCTCGTGAAGAGCTGCTGCTTGTCGTTCTCTGATGTAATAATACGTACATGTTGCTCATGAAGAGCTGCCGCTTGTCATTTTCCAAAAAAAATAACGCACAAGTTGCTCGTGAAGAGCTGCCGCCTGTCGTTTTCCAAAAGATAATAATACGTACAAGTTGCTCATGAAGAGCTGCCGCTTGTCGTTTTCCAAAATCATAATAACGCGCAAGTTGCTCGTGAAGAGCTTCCGCTTGCCGTCTTCCACAAAATAATAACGTACAAGTTGCTCATGAAGAGCTGCCGCTTGCCGTTTTCCCAAAATCATAATGAAGGAAATTGCGATGACACCGGCAGAGAATAACATCTTCGTCAGAAAGAAACATGAACCAATCTTTCCAGAGGAGATCATATAGTCAAACGTGCAAAATAAATGCACCAACTGTCTAGGTCACAAACTCACTGGGGAAAATCAAAGAAATAGCCTATGAAAGAGGCAACAACTTCATCCAGGAATAAACCAGAGAGAAGACAGTCAAACAAGACTCTACCCAATGAGAAAGTAATTCGACTGGGGATTCATCCTATCCAGAAATGGACAAGGTAAGCTGAATCAAAATCATCCACGAGGATTAGCTCAGTTGGGGAATTTAGAAAGGAAGCACATTTTCTGCCTAAGCTAACTTTCTACTTGTAAAGAAACATGTACATTATTTGACCAATGTGGATATGCATGCTGATATGAGTGTAAATGAGTAAATGAATGTTATGCTGACAAAACAGATAGATGGAATATCTTGAAGATAATAAGATGTCACAGCAAAATAGATACTCGGCCAATCTTGAAAAGACGGAAGATAACTGGAACTGGGAACACAAAGCAACGTCGGAGTGTAACACGCCACAAGGCTCAAGTCTTCTGAGGAGAAAAGCATTCAAATCAAATCTTCTAATACCAATAGGCCACTGGCATGAGACAAAGCGTACCACACTTCAGAAATTGCCCAAATAAAGGTAACCAAAACAACGCTTAACTGGAACAACCAGGGAGTCACCAAACTTAGTACCCCGAGAAACTCAAGTTTACACAACCAACACCTCATGATGATTTTAAAAGAAAACGAGTTCATCATACAAGTATAAATTACTGTACTGTTTTGCATTTCATGACTTGACCATCTTCGGAACGACTGTTAATATTCCTTTCGTTATTCACGACACATTTTAAAAATAAGAACATTTTAAATACTTTGTTTCAAATATTGCCGTAAAAAAATTAAAATTTTGCCCACAAAAGGTAATGCTCAAATTTCATTAATAAGCTGGTGGTTCGCTAACAATGCGCCTCCAACAGTTTACAAAAGTTTGGGAAATAGTACATGAAATAAAAGGTTACACAAAAACAATGATCACTATTCTCCCTAACAACTTTGAATTCCAAAATGTGCTCGAATGCCACAGCCGGGATGACCAAAAACTTGCCTAAGCGAAGTACTTCTTGACTGCATCAGCGTTCAAGGGACGCGGGAGTTCTTCACCGTCCATATTGGTGAGAATCAAAGCACCTCCAGAGAAAACTTTCTTAACAACATACGGTCCTTCATAATTCGGAGCCCACTTGCCCCTAGAATCGGGTTGGAAAGATAAAATTTTCCTGAGCACAAGGTCACCTTCTCTGAACTCGCGCGGTCGAACCTTCTTATCAAAAGCCTTCTTCATTCTCTGCTGATACAATTGACCGTGACACAACGCTGTCAATCTCTTTTCTTCAATTAAATTCAACTGATCATATCTACTTTGACACCATTCAGCCTCAGAAAGTTTAGCTTCCATCAACACTCTCAGAGACGGAATCTCAACCTCCACGGGGAGTACTGCTTCCATACCATAAACTAGGGAAAAAGGAGTTGCGCCTGTTGAAGTTCGAACTGAAGTACGATATCCATGTAAAGCAAACGGAAGCATTTCATGCCAATCTTTATAAGTTACCACCATCTTTTGGACAATCTTCTTGATATTCTTGTTCGCAGCTTCAACTGCCCCATTCATCCTCGGTCTGTAAGGAGAAGAATTATGATGTTCGATCATGAATTCTTCACACAGCTCTTTCATCATCTTGTTATTCAAATTCGAACCATTATCAATGATGATCTTACTCGGGATACCGTATCGACAAATGATCTGATTCTTGATAAATCTGACTACCACCTGTCTGGTTACTTTAGCATAAGATGCTGCTTCCACCCATTTAGTGAAATAATCGATCGCTACCAAGATGAAACGATGACCATTTGAAGCTTTGGGTTCAATCATTCCAATCATATCAATTCCCCACATAGAGAAAGGCCAAGGTGAAGAGATAACGTTGAGGAGGGCCGGTGGCACATGTATCTTGTCCGCATAAATCTGGCATTTATGACATTTCTTCACATATTTGCAGCAATCAGATTCCATTGTCATCCAATAGTAACCAGCTCTCAACATCCTTCTAGCCATTGCATGTCCGTTGGAATGAGTGCCAAAAGATCCTTCATGTACTTCTTGCATCAGCATGTCTGCTTCACGTCTGTCTACACATCTGAGCAAGACCATGTCGTAATTCCTCTTATACAAAACTTCTTCATTGAGAAAGAAACTGCTTGCTAATCTTCTCAACGTCTTCCTATCTTTATTGGATGCCCCAGGCGGGTACTCTTGAGTTTGAAGAACACGTTTAATGTCATAGAACCACGGTTTTCGTCGGTAACCTCTTCCACTGAGAACACATGAGCAGGTCTGTCGAGGCGCATAACCCGGATTGTAGGCACGTCGTTCCAATCATTTACTTGAAACATTGAGGACAAAGTAGCCAAAGCATCAGCCATTTGGTTCTCATCTCTAGGGATATGGTGTAATTCTACTTTGTTGAAGAAAGTTAACATTCTTCTAGCATAGTCTCTGTAAGGGATCAAACCAGGATGACGAGTCTCCCATTCTCCTTTGATTTGATTAATCACCAATGCTGAATCTCCGTAAATATCAAGAATCTTAATCCTTAGATCCACTGCTTCTTCGAGACCCATAATACATGCCTCATACTCTGCCATGTTGTTCGTGCAGTCAAACTTCAGTCTCGCCGTGAACGGAATATGAGTACCTCGGGGAGTGACGATGATTGCCCCAATTCCATTTCCATAGGAATTCACAGCTCCGTCAAATATTAAACCCCAACGGGATTCAGGATCAGGTCCTTCTTCAGGTAACGGCTCTTCACAATCTTTAGCTTTCAAGTACATAACATCTTCATCTGGGAAATCAAACTTGATGGATTGATAATCGTCAATTGGTTGGTGAGCCAAATGCTCGGCTAAAATACTCCCTTTGATTGCTTTCTGAGTGAGATACTCAATGTCATATTCAGATAACAACATCTGCCAACGGGCTATTCTTCCAGATAAGGCGGGCTTCTCAAAGATATACTTGATCGGGTCCATTTTGGAGATCAATCAAGTGGTGTGGTTAATCATATACTGGCGCAGACGGCGAGCAGCCCAAGCTAAAGCACAACAGGTTTTCTCAAGCAATGAGTACCGAGACTCACAGTCTGTGAATTTCTTACTCAAATAATATACGGCGTGCTCCTTTCTTCCAGTCTCATCTTGTTGACCAAGCACACATCCCATGGAATCTTCCAATATAGTCAGGTACATAATCAAAGGTCTTCCTTCCACCGGAGGAATCAAAATGGGAGGTTCAAGCAAATATTATTTGATGCTGTCAAAAGCTCTCTGACAATCTTCTGTCCACACACATCCTTGGTTCTTTCGGAGAAGCTTGAAAATCGGCCCACAGGTAGCAGTCATATGAGATATAAACCTAGAAATGTAGTTCAGTCTCCCAAGGAATCCTCTTACTTGTTTTTCCATCTTGGGTGCGGGTATTTCCCGAATAGCTTTGACTTTATCAGGATCTACTTCGATACCTTTCTGGCTGACAATGAAACCCAGAAGTCTTCCAGAACGAACACCAAAAGTGCACTTGTTGGGATTCAAACGGAGTTTATACTTCCTCAAACGCTGGAATAACTTCAACAAATGTTCCAAGTGATCCTCCTCAGTCTGTGATTTGGCAATCATATCATCCACATACACTTCGATCTCCTTATGCATCATGTCATGGAACAAAGCAGTCATGGCCCTTTGGTATGTTGCGCCAGCATTCCTCAAACCAAACGGCATAACCCGATAACAGAAAGTTCCCCAAGGCGTAATGAAAGCGGTCTTCTCCGTATCTTCCGGTGCCATCTTGATTTGATTGTAACCAGAAAAACCATCCATGAAAGAAAAGACTTTGAACTTGGCAGTACTGTCGACCAATACGTCAATATGAGGTAATGGGAAGTCATCCTTCGGACTAGCTCTATTCAGATCTCTGTAGTCTACACACATCCGAACTTTGCCATCTTTCTTTGCAACAGGCACTATGTTGGCTAACCACTGGGGATAAACCGATGTAACAAGGAAACCTGCGTTGATCTGTTTCTGAACCTCCTCTTTGATCTTGTCAGCCATGTCGGGACGAGTCCTTCTCAACTTCTGCTTGATCGGTGGACATTCAGGTCTCAACGGTAAATGATGCTCCAAAATGTCATTGTCCAACCCTGGCATATCTTGGTAGGACCAAGCAAACACATCAACATACTCTTTGAGAAGCTCCAACATTTTCTCCTTAACTTCCGGGATAAGCAATGCTCCGACTTTGACTTCCCTTCTAACTTCTTCATCACCCAAGTTGACCAACTCTAAAGGTTCTTCAAATGGTTGAATAATCTTCTCATCATGCTCGAGCAAACGGGAAATCTCAACAGGAATCTCTTCCTCATCCTCTTTTTCGGCTCTAAACACAGGGAATTCAAAGTTGGGAGAGGGCATATGATCATTGTTTTCGATGGTTAAGTCATGGATTAATCTGCACATATGATTATGCTTTATTTTAGAAATCGATTTGTGCAAATAAAACAAAAGGTTATTAATTAATTTCATTACTATTTCCCAAAAAGTGAAAAATAAAACAGTAGTGGACAAAATAACGTTTTTATTCATTAAAGGGAAATACTTGAAACAAAGAGCCCAAACATTTCTCTTTTGCCTTGGGCAGAGCAAAAGGAATTATTTTTCATAGCCCGACACAAAATACGTTTCGCCTTGGGCAGAGCGAATTTTTTTCAAAGGAAAATAAACAAAACATTACTCAGAAATGTGCATAACCACAGGAACATCAACAGCTATCCAGTTTCGGCAAGCCAATCCATGCGTCACAAAAAGGGGCAAATCTTCCTCGGAATCATCATCTATGATAGCATCAACCTCAGGATGTACAAACCCTGCACTTCGGAACACCTCTTGAATCGGACGAACAACCACCTCTT
This sequence comes from Vicia faba, assembly GCA_948472305.1. NCBI lineage: Eukaryota > Viridiplantae > Streptophyta > Magnoliopsida > Fabales > Fabaceae > Vicia > Vicia faba. The sequence continues at coordinate 84,617,912 of OX451737.1, read as the reverse complement.
TCCTGACTCTTGCAGACACCGGATGAAAACCCAGACCTTCCCCAGACTTGCTCTCAGGTAACGTCAACACCTGGCCCCATCCTTCGGCTGAACCACTTTCCACCACTCGCCGCGCATCCTCAAAAGAAGAGATGGATGCCCCTTGCCTCTTCACTGCATTCTTAGCAACAGAAAGACCTTGGAACTGGGTTCCAACATCCTCGTCTGCGTCAATAAAAGAGAATGATGATAAATGGCTTACCACCATAGCTTGCTCTCCCCCAATCATCACTAGCTTCCCATGCCTTACAAACTTTAGTCTCTGATGGAGCGTAGAGGTGACTGCCCCGGCATCATGGATCCAGGGACGAACCAATAAACAACTGTAGGCGGCCCGAATATCCATCACTTGGAAAGTGATTTGAAAAGTATGGGGACCAATCACTATAGGAAGATCCACTTCGCCAATGACTGTCTTCCTAGAACCATCAAACGCTTTAACAATTACTCCACTGGGTCTCATAGGAGCACCTGGATATGAAAGCCGAGATAATGTAGTCTTGGGCATCACATTCAACGACGAACCTGTATCCACTAACACACTTGATAAGGTATCATTTCCGCAACTTACTGAGATGTGCAAAGCCATATTATGGTTTCTCCCCTCCTCCGGGAGTTCTTCATCACTGAAACCAAGATTGTTACACGAAGTTATATTTCCCACAATTCCATCGAACTGGTCAACCGTCACATCATGATCCACGAACGCCTGGTCCAAGACCTTCATCAAAGCTTCTCTATAGGCACCAGAATCTCTCAGTAAAGCAAGCAAGGAAATCTTGGAAGGAGTTTGCAAAAGTTGGTCCACAATCTTATATTCACTTCTCTTGATAAGCTTCAGGATCTCATCATCCTCGGGGTGAGGGATAGGTTCACTGGATCGGCCTATCTCAACCCTTGGTTCAACATTTCTTACTGGAATCTCCGCCGGTATGGGCCTCCTAACTTGAAGTTCTGGTCTCTTCAAAGGTACTGCTGCAAAAACACGTCCACTTCTCGTAACTCTACTCACATCAGCAATGTTAACAAAAGACGGTCTCGTTGGTATAGGGACTTCTACCCCATTCTCAATCATTGTGGCATTATACTTATACGGTACAGCTTGGTCTGAGCTGTAAGGCACAGGGCCAGGTGGGTAAATATCAAAGGATCAACAGGTGCAGTCTGACTGTCGTAAGCAATCTCTACTGATTCAGGCAAATTGAATTGTGGTATGATAACATTCACTTCATCTTTCGGATTTCGGTCATAGGTAATAGTGATAACTCTCTGATCTAGCAACTTCTGAATATCCTCCTTCACAACAGGACAATCAACCTCTCTTGAACAAAACTCACAAACATCATAATCATGCTGGTGCCTAACAAAGGCAAGTCTTCTCAAACTCTGATGTAACCTGATCAACGACTCTCTTATGTGTTCAACTTGAAAAACTCGAAACTTCCCCGGACAACCTTCCACCATATTCACTGATGCTGCCCCATGTCGAGGCAAAGGATTATCTCTAACATTTGGATTAACATCCTTGAAAGACAAGATACCATTCTTAATTAATCTTTGTACGTCCGCCTTCAGAGCAAAGCAATTCTCAAGGTTGTGCCCCGGCGACCCTTGATGATACTCACAAAACTGATCCGCCTTGTACCACAGAGAAGCACTGTTCGGTGCGACAGGAGGAGGCTTTGTCGTGATGAGATTCTTTCTGATAAGAGCAGGGAACAATTCAGTATACGTCATAGGAATGGCATCGAACTGCGGTTTTCTGGGTGAACGGTTCTGATTATTGAATGGATAAGCCTGTTGTCGAGACTGCTACTGAAAAGGCCGTTGTTGAGTTGGTGGAGTTTGATGAGCTGAGGTCATCAAAGTTGGGCGGACAGCCGGAATGACTGCCGCAACGTGAGAGTAACCTCTCCTAGGTCTACCAGGGAACAAAGCACTGACATCCTGCTCTTTTCTTTTCGGGAAAACACTTCCAAACTTCTTCGCACTGCTAGACGGACTCCCTTCTTTAACCAAACGCCCTTCGCGAATCCCTTCCTCTAATCGCATACCCATGCTTACCATTTTGGTGAAGTCACTGGGTGCGCTGGCTATCATTCTTTCATAGTAAAAGGAACCTAAAGTCTTCAAAAATATCTTCGTCATCTCTTTCTCCTCAAGAGGTGGATAGATTTGAGCAGCGATTTCACGCCACCTCTGGGCGTATTCCTTAAAAGATTCTCGGTCTCTCTGTGACATCGCCCGGAGTTGATCCCGGTCCGGCTCCATGTCAACGTTATACTTGTACTGATGGACAAAGGCTTCGCTAAGATCGTTGAAGTTGCGGATCCGAATGCTGTCTAAGCCCATATACCACTTTAGAGCAGCACCCGTCAAACTATCTTGAAAATAATGAATCAACAAGTCATGATCATCAGAATACGTGGACATCTTTCTCACGTACATTGTCAAATGACTTCTAGGACACAAATCACCTTTATATCTCTCAAAGTCTGGTACTTTGAATTTTGCTGGAATCTTGACATTCGAAACTAAACAAAGGTCATGCGTGTTCTTCCCAAACAAGTCCTTCCCTTTCAATGCTCTAAGCTCTTTCTGCATTTCCTGGAACTAATCCTGAAATTCTTCCATTCTATCAAAGAGACCCAAACTTTCAGCAGGCTCAGCAGGATAAGTAGGTTCATTCAAGTATGGCACGGAGTGGACCACAGGAGCAACGGTCGTCATAATTGGTTGCGGAAAAGGTGTTACAGACGGAAATACTGGCGGCATAGCAGTTGTCTCTGGTTGAGGAAGAGACAAAGCAAGTTGGAACAGAGGTTGTACGGCAGGCTGATACCCCTCTGGCACAAAGTTGTAAGGCATTCCCCACGGAAAACCTTTCGGCATCTGATGTTGAAGCGGAGAGTTGATTTGAGTCACGGAGGCAGGGACGGTGACAATCTCGGGAACCACAGGAGTTGAAGTCTGAATCTCGGCAGCTGTAGTCGATGGCTGATTCTGAACAGCCACCAAACTTTCCACTAACGCAGTCAACTTTTCCATCTCGACACGAAGTGTAGCAACTTCCCCATGAAGCTCATGATTTTCCTGTTCCAAATCTTCCATTTTCCTCTGACGATTGGCCCGAGTGTCAAATCGGTGAGACAACTTGACAACCTTCGGGAGTGGAAAAAGAACAAGGATAAGACTCTAGAAAACATGTGAAGTGGAATGTGGAATGATGCATGATGTGCGATGCAAATGATGATTCATTTTAAAAGTTTTTCAAGGAACCTTGATAATTTTGCATACATCAATGGTAAAGGAATTTGGAACAACAAAAACTCAATCCATTAATCGAAAGCGATAAATTACAACTTACAATTTGGAATATCAAAACAGTAAATTACAACTTTGGGATAACAAATCCAATAATGAAAGCAATAAATTACAACTTCGAAACATGAAATCCATAATAAAGTGATAAATTACAATTTTAAAACATGAAATCTAAAATAAAGCAATAAATTACAACTTTGGAGCATGAAGCCCATAATAAAACAATAAATTACAACTTCGGAGCATGAAGCCCTTTTACATAGTTTTACAAAATGACATCAATAAAACAAACTAAAAGCTAAAGATCACTCGGAATCCTCAGATGAAGGTCCAAACACCAACTGTAACTGGAGCTTCTTGATCTTCTCTTCATAAAAGTCTTCCATCTCCCTCTTCTCAGCTATCAGTCGATTAATGACTTCCTCCTGCGGATTAGGAACGAGAGCCACGCTTACCGAACCTTCCCTTTTTCTCTTCCTTTCACTCGCATACTTCTTCAGCAAGGCATCCTTCTGACGAAGCTTCTCATCGTGATCAATGAACCGGCCGTCTTGAATAAACAACAACTCCTCCTTCTCTTTTAACTGTCGAGTCAGGACTCGATTCTCATATTCAGACATATGGTACTTTTCCTTCCAAGCATCCCTCTCGGACTTCATCCTAGCCAGATTTCCTTGGTACTCTCCTATATCCGCGATAGGGATAACAACAGATGACGGTGCAATGGCAGGGAATAAAGGCTTCTCAAGTTTATAGGGCATCTTGAGAGCACAAGCCCTAGCACGGACCCACTGTAAGTAAGGCTCCAAAGAAACGTCACCTCTATGTCCCAACATATCTCTCCCTTTTCTATGGATGTGGCGCCAAGCTCCTTCGATCTCCCTCTTAGCAGCCTGATGATCCTGTCCTTCCTGAAGAAAGAAACCACTCACATGGATGTTGTTTGGTTTATCTCTCATCAGATACCCGAACTGACGGCGTGCGAGAACAGGGTTATAGTTGATTCCACCTCTCGTACCGAGAAGAGGTACGTTAGCAAAAGCCCCACAGCTATCGATGATCTTCACGTCGTGGTAAACTCGATTATACCAGTCAATATCGAAATGAGTGAGAGCCATAATCTTTGGCGCCCAACGCGGTTCCTTCTCGAGATCCCAGAAAGCATCAGACCCAGGTAAATGCGAGACGTACCACTAATACAGCAACGGTACACAACAAATAATCATCCCTCCTTGATAAGAGTTTCGAAGATGGATGAAGTAGTATGTATCTCCTAGCAGCGTAGGGACCGGATTCCCAATCAGGAAAATTCTGATGGCGTTGATATCCACAAAGTTATCAACGTTAGGAAATAAGAAAAGACCATACGCGGGTAAAGCAAACACGTCTTCGAAGGCAACAACATCCTTTGTCTCAGCAAAATGACGAGCTTTCTTCAACAAAAACTACGTCGGCAAACCCCGGATTCCCCCTTTCGTAGTCATGTTCTCCTCTACCTCTGACTTCTTTAAGTGGGTGATGGCTGCTATCTCGTGAGATTTGGGCTCCTCTTCTAATCCAGAAAAAGGAACACGGTCGGCGATAGGCAAACCAAGAATATAGGAGTACTCCTCTAAAGTGGGCATCAACTGATAATCCGGAAAGGTGAAACATCGGTACAAGGGATCATAGAATTGAACCAACGTGTTGAGGATGCCTTCCTTCATCTTGCGCTTCATGAGTACGATGGACCCATACTTCTTCTGAAAATCCGTCAGACTCTCAATCTTCGGAATCAAACTCTTCAGTTCTTCAATCTCGGGCTCCTTGAAACTAAAGCTTCAAGTATTTCTCCTTCCAAGTTCCATAATAACCTGAGATGTCCGCAAAAATCATTCTGAAGTTCCTTGAAAAGCAAGTTTTTTACAAAGATGTTGATGAATGCATGAATGAATGATAATGCAACAGTCACACACAAGCTTGCAAATATGGGGTTCAAGGGTTCAACGTTCAGCATGGAGTCGAGGGTAAAGCCCACCCCAAGGTATGTACTAATGGTTCAATCACACCTGTAAGACAAGGTTCTAAGAGTTCCCAGAGTCTACATTCCTCCTTCGGATATTACCAACGTCTTGATTACTCAATAATTAGCAATATTCTCAGGAGAAACTCGTCCGAGCGTAGCATCGCGTAACAACTACTTCCGAATTACTCCGTTATAGTCTCCGCGCTACACCTAAAAGGCCAAGAGGGGTTAGGGTTCTACGGTTCTCAACTTCTCGGGCTCCTAGGTCGAAAATAATAATGTCTTCCCGATTACTCGGTAAACAAATATTAAGTTCAAGAGGGCCTTCCATTGAGTGGGGGATCTCATGCCTCCTTCTTCGGGATTACTCCCTCAAAGTTAACATGACTATACCGCCCGTCCTATTCCTTAAGTGTTACTTAATCCGGGTATAGGATTCGTCCTTTGCAGAAAACTCAAACACCCCAATTTAAACATATAATCAAGCAAATCAAGTAATAGTAAAACAGATAAGACAAATTAGGCTTAACCCACTTAGGGATGGACCAGCAAGAGGTCAATCTTTCCCCAGCAGAGTCGCCAATTCTGTAGCGATAAAAAATGTAGCGGGGTAAATCGGAGATCGAATTATTGATTAATTCGTCTCACAAAAGCAAGAGTCGCCACCGCGCTTTATTGTTTCCAAAGGAAAAGGGAAAAGAGCGAAATAAAACCCTAAATATGCAATGTAAATAGTAATGAAAATACAAAGCGTTTTTGAAAAGAGATCTTATGGTTCGGGGGTTGGTTATACAAAGGGAAGGTATTAGCACCCAATGTATCTATAGTACTCTATAGGAACCTTTTGAAATATCTGTTTATTTAAAATTGATCGTTTGATTAAAAATAAATTGTTTTGGCCGAAAAGGGGTACGGACGGGTTTTTTGAAGGTACGACGACCTAACGTCGAAGTTTTTGCTTAAAGGGTATAAGTTTCGAAAAGAGTGAATATTTGAGGAAAAATTATCCTAAGTTTTAATGAAATGCGAAAGTTCGCGCAATTTAGACTTGAAGACATGAAGTCAACAAATTTATCGTTTTTTCCTTGGATTTAAACGTAAACGGAATAAACAAATAGATATGAAATAAATAAACAGAAAAATTATGCAGATAATGATTAAATAACAATAGTTAAATGGTAGACTAAATGATATAAATATGCATTTTGGATTTTTTGTGTAATATAAATGAGAAGAAAGTATTTTTAATAGTTTTCAATTTTACGCATTTTAAAAATGGATAAAAGTAAAAATGAGAATTAATTAAAGGAGTCAAAATATTTTTTTAGTTTTTTAAGTCTCTATATTTTATATATTTTGTATTAATATTAACTAAAACGAGTGAATTAATTAAAATATTTTTTATTTCCATATGTTCTACATTTAATATGTTTTTCTTTTTTTTAATATAAAATATTAAAAGATAAAAAATGTCTTATACTAAATTGAGTATTTTAACTAATTTTATAAAAGGCCTTAATTAGTATAACAAAATTGTTCATTAGTAATTAATACTATTAAGAATAAATATATTTAATTAACTATATAAAAAGGTTGTTTATTATTACTAATTAGAAACAAAAGTGAATTAAGTTGATTCATTAAAACAAACTAAAGGAAATAATAAAATGGGCCAAAAGGGGTTTTAGGAGGCCCAAGCTTAATAGTATCAGAAGCAGGATAGGGGGTGGATGAAGCAAAACGTTGGGCTTAGGCAGCAAAATGGGGTAAGTGTTGGCTCCTAAATTCGACACCTTTGTTTTGATTGATGGCAGCCATTAAAAGCTGAAAGATGCTTTCGACTGGCTAAGCCTGTCGAAGTGCCCGTCGAAAGATGGTAAAATACCTAGAAGATTTCTTCCAAGGAAGAAGGCTGATTGCCTTCGACGTCGAAGGAGTTTTCGTCGAAGACGTCTCTTGATGAAGGTGTTCGATGGTCCAGAGTGGAGCAGTTTGAAATTCAAAGCTTTGGAGGGAAAACGGTTTCCAGCAGTTACCACGTGCAAACGTGCAAGGATCTGGAGCGTCGAACATGGAGAACGTGACAAGTGGCTTGATCTCGAAGCAGTGTAACTGCCCGACGGTTACTTGGAATGTTTTTGTATAAATAGGAGTAGACATGTAGTTTCTCGCGTGTGTTCACAATAGATACATAGTCACTCATTTAGATTCAAGTACCCAGTGTGAGCGAACGAATTGTTGAGAAATGTATGCGTGAAACACCAATTTTATCAATTCAAGTCATTTACTTTTCCAGTACTTTACATGCTTTTCCCCTTTAAATTCCTGTCGAACCTTTACATTCAAGCCTTGTTTATTTTACCAAGCCTTTCCTTTATGCAATTTACTTTAAAAAATTTACTTAAAGCCTTATCCAACTTAATTAAACTTCAAAATCAACCTATGTCCATAGGATCAATCTGATCGATCCTGCGAGTAACCAAATAAGTAACCATTTGGAGGATCAGCGGTTGTTTACCAAAACCCTAGGTAAACAAATTGGCACACCCGGTGGGACTGTGTGTTGATTGTTAAAAATTATCTCATCTTTTCGAGTTGTATGTTATTGAGGAGTGGTAGAATATACACCAACGATAACAATACTGCCAGAAGAAGGGAAGAGATGGCGAATCCGCCAAACAATAATGAAATTCCACCACCAAGTGTGGGAGCAACGGTTAATATGACCGTTAGTGAAGCGACGAATGTTGGTTCGACACCAGCAGTGTCAGTCACAACCACGGGGCCAATAACTTCGTTTTCAGGCCCCAGAATACCTTTGGGAACTCCCCCTCCAAGGGGAAATATTGGCACAAGGCCAGTGGTTCCCCCAGGATTTATTCCATTCTATGGCATGCCCACTTCCGAAGTGGCAAGCCTGACGAATGCTGCGTCCACTTATTCAGACCCTTTCGTGAGTGCCTCTTCGCCACTCCAAGGCTCTGGAGTAGGAATGGCGAATAGAAATAGGACCCAACTCTTAGGAGGAACGTCCCAAGTAGCCCATGGCCTTACAAATGCCTCGACAGCAGTCTTGAGGCAGCAGATGGACGAAAGCAACCATGATATGGTGCAAATGTTGGCACAAACTTTGAGTACAGTGCTAAATCCTCTAATACAAAATACTACTCAATCGAATCAGCAAGTTACAGCGCAAATGACGCGTTTGGCTGACTTCTTTGGAGCACCCCCACCTATTCGACAGCCCCAAAGGGCGCAAATAAGAGGAAATCAGGGGATATTTGTAGAGGAAGAAACCACCATTAATCAGGCTCAACAGCCTGTAGAACAACCTGTCGAAGAACCTAGGGTAATAGCCCCAGAGGTAAGGTTAGTTAACAGAAACCAAAATGCTGACGAAGTGGTTCAGCATGTCCAATACCAAAACATGGGTTTGGAAAACAATCTGGCAACCATGATCGAAAGAATCATGACTCAGAATGGAATGAACATGGGCTTTAGAAGGCCCAACTTTACATCTCCATTGTCAGAATATGTGTTACAAACTGATTTACCTCCTAGGAGCAAAGTCCCCAAATTTACTAAGTTCTCTGGGGACACGACAGAATCTACTGTCGAACATGTGGCAAGGTATTTGATCGAAGCAGGAGACATTTCAAATAATGAAAACCTAAGAATCAAATACTTCCCAAGTTCCTTAACCAAGAACGCTTTTACTTGGTTCACAACTCTACCCCCCAATTCGATCCACCATTGGACCCAGTTGGAAAGATTGTTCCATGAACAATTCTATATGGGGCAAACCAAGATAAGCCTGAAAGAACTGGCGAGTGTGAAGAGACGTTTCACTGAACCTATAGACGAATATCTGAATAGGTTTAGGTTGCTTAAGGCGAGATGTTTTACACAAGTGCCAGAACATGAGCTGGTCGAAATGGCCGCAGGCGGTTTAGATTATTCCATTAGGAAGAAGCTAGATACCCAGTACCTAAGAGACATGGCCCAACTGGCCGATAGAGTTCGACAAGTCGAACGCCTCAAAGCTGAAAAAGCTAAGGCAACGAAAACTCACAAGAGAGAGAGAATAGCTTACGTTGAGATGGATGACGAAGATCTAGAATCCTTCGACGATACTTTAGCTGTCGAAGAAGGAGAAGTCGATTTAGCAGAACTAAAACAAGGGCCTCCATACTCTTGTAAACAGTTAGTCCCCTCAAATGGGAAAAATCCCATTGGTCCAGACAGGACCAACGATAGGTTCCCAAAAAAGACTTATAGTTTTGACATCACAAAATGTGATGAAATATTCGACTTGCTAGTTAAAGATGGCCAAATGATAGTACCCCCTGGGGTAAAAGTGCCTCCTCTTGATCAAAGAAAGAAGAGAGGTTTTTGCAAATATCATAATTTTCTGGGCCATAAAACTTCTCAATGTTTTCTTTTCAGGAATCTTGTGCAAGACGCGATTGAGGAAGGGAGATTAAAGTTTGCTGACAAATCCCCCATGGCTGTCGACTCCAATCCACTGAAGGCTGAAGCCCACTACGCAGAACCCTCTGAGGTGAACATGATAGAGGCAACCAGGATCCAGTCGAAGAAGCCAGGCATTACCATGGTCGAAGTCTCAAAGGACCACATCAACATGCCAATCTTTGGCAGTTTTTCTGGAAATTTATCCAGGAAGACAATTGAGGCTGTCCAGAAAGCGGTCGAAGACCCGAAGTCGAAGACTGCTGAAGCACAAAAAACTGGACCAAAGCCCAGTTCCCACTTGGCCACTATACAAGGCCAGACGGAGAATCTGGAGACACAAATGAAACAACTAACTCTTGCTACTAAGGATACCATGAATATCAACATGGTTGAACTTTCTGACCCTAAAGCTTCAGAAGAAGCCATAAGGCAAGAGCAGGCGAATAAAACGGCTTTCCCTAGGGAAAACGAAAACTTGGCAGATTTTTTACAAAGATGCCAGAAGAAGAAATCAGAGGTTATGCTGTGTCCAAGATGCAGTTCTATCTTTGATAAAAAAGCTGCTGAGCACATACAAGGCGTGAGAGCAGCGAACAAGAGAAGGGAGAATGCTGACCTTCGACATGATCCCAGAAGGGGTTCTAATCAAGACAAGAGGCCTTTGACTTTTAGGCCTCCAACAAATGTACCAGTAGACACTTGGTACAAAACATCTGGCCGGAAAAGGCCAAGTGAAGAGAAATGGCATTCTTTCGAAGTGCCAAGAGGTTCCTCTTTAATCCAGAAGAAAGATCCTCAAGTTGCTGCACCCAAGGTTGCTCAAGTGTCCAGCAACTACAAGGGAAAAAATCCTATGTCGAGATCCCAATGGAGGAGGTATCAAAGAAGGCGAAAAGCTGAAAGGGAGGCTACCAACGAACCTAAGGCTGAAACTAGTTCGAATGTGCCTCAAAGGAAACAAAGAAAGCCTCTTGAGAGAGAACCAGTTACCAACAGGCTAGTCTGGCCTAACCAAAGTGAAGTCGAAGACGAAGATGATGCTGAGTCCGACGATACTCTGGATATAATGGTGAACATTGTTTCAGTACTGCCTAGGGAATTCAATCGACAGGTAGAAGTCGAAGCCAGTGACTGGGAGGTGGAACAAGAAATGGCCAAACATAGGCCAGTGTGCTATTTTGTCATGGACAATGGCACTACAGAGGAACAAAATGGCTTCTTCGAGCCACCTACAGAGGCGATGAAGAATCACCTCAAACCTTTGTTCATAAGGGCCAAGCTCGAAGAGACCACTGTGAACAAAATATTGGTCGACTGTGGGGCCACTATCAATATTATCCCTCATTCTGTGCTAATAAAGATTGGCAAAAGGGATGAAGAAATTAAACCTCACAATATGGTCCTGTCCAACTATGAGGGAGGCATCGGGACCACCATGGGAGTGATCCAGCTCGACATAAAAGTTGGGTCGATCCTTCGACCAACAATGTTCATGGTCATATCGGCCAAACCTAATTACAACCTTTTGTTAGGCCGTGAGTGGATTCATGGTGTAGGTGCTGTGCCTTCATCGATGCATCAAAGGCTCCTTCTATGGCGTCCAGATGGGATGGTCGAAAACATAGAGGCAGATCAGAGTTACTACCTTGGCGAAGTGAATCACTTGGGTGTAACAGATTTCGACAAAAACTTGGCTCACATAGGGCCATGTCCAACTCCTGACTTCGACATGGCGCCAGCGCCAAACACCTTTTGTTCCCTATACCTGCACCCTGAGCATGGTTTCCAATGGGACAAAGAAGACTTGTCCCACATCGACTTCAGTGGGCTAACTGACATCCAACCAACTGGTTGGGGAAGTGAATTCAGTGATAATGACTGAGTCACAATCTCTGAAGCGAATTTCGGCCTATGTGGCCGAAACCAAGATGATAACGGCTCTCGAAGCCGAAGTAAAGTACATGGCCACACAGGCCAATGATCAACAATTATCTGCTGTTGGCCCAGGAAAGGATTTCGATCCAAGACCTCCTGATATCATTCCAGATGAAATGCAGGAACAAAGGCTCGACGCCATCTATGACGATGAGCCTTTGGGCTTCGAAAAGGATCCCTTGGCGAACAACATTAAGATGTTAGCACAAGACCCTTTAGAAGAAATCAACTTAGGCGAAGGATCAGAGAATAAGCCAACTTACATCAGCGCCAAAATTGATCCTGAACTTAGGTTGGAAGTAATCCAGTTGCTGAAAGAGTTTAAAGACTGTTTTGCATGGGATTATGACGAAATGCCTGGTCTCGACAGAGGATTGGTAGAACTTCAGTTGCCAATCAAACCTGGAAAGAAGCCAATCAAGCAAAATCCAAGACGCTTCGCTCCAGAAATTTTGTCGAAGATCAAAACGGAGGTCGAAAGACTTCTGAAATGCAAATTCATCCGTGTTACAAGGTATGTCGAATGGATTGCAAATATTGTGCCAGTAATTAAGAAAAATGGCACATTAAGGGTGTGCATAGATTTCAGAGATTTGAATGCTGCCACCCCCAAAGATGAATATCCTATGCCTGTGGCGGAAATGCTAGTCGATTCTGCCGCTGGCTACGAATACCTGAGTATGCTCGATGGTTATTCAGGATATAATCAAATATTCATTGCTGAAGAGGATGTGTCGAAAACAGCTTTTCGATGCCCAGGGGCCTTAGGCACTTACGAATGGGTAGTGATGCCTTTTGGCCTAAAGAACGCTGGGGAAACGTACCAGCGAGCAATGAATACTATCTTCCATGATTTTATTAACACTTTTATGCAAGTTTATATTGATGATATTGTTATAAAATCTGTTTCCAGGAAGACTCACATCGACCACCTTCGACAATCATTCGAAAGAATGAGAGAACATGGTCTGAAGATGAACCCTTTGAAGTGTGCGTTCTGTGTAAAAGCTGGAGATTTCTTGGGTTTCGTTGTCCACAAGAAAGGAATCGAAATAAATCAGAACAAGACGAAGGCAATTCTGGAAGCGAAAGCGCCATCGAATAAGAAGGAATTGCAATCTCTCTTAGGCAAGATAAATTTCTTGAGAAGGTTTATATCTAGTCTAAGTGGGAAAGCTCAGGCCTTTTCACCCTTACTTCGACTGAATAAAGAGGGGTTCGAATGGGGGCAAGAGCAGCAAGAAGCCTTCGACAAAATCAAAGGGTACCTCACTAAGCCACCTATTTTGGTGCCTCCTTGTAGCAATAGGAGTATGAGATTGTACATAGCTGCATCTGACAAAACTCTGGGAAGTATGTTAGCCCAAGAGGATGAGAATGGAGTCTAAAGACCCATTTATTATCTCAGTAGAGTTTTGAATGATGCAGAAACTAGATATAGCGAAGTTGAAAAATTGTGTCTATGTCTGTATTTCTCTTGTACAAAGCTCAAACAATATATAAAACCAGTTGATGTTTACGTTTCGTCTCATTTTGATGTTTTCAAATATATGTTGTCGAAACCTATCTTGCATAGTCGAATTGGCAAGTGGGCATTAGCATTGACTGAATACTCCTTGACCTTTATGCCTCTTAAGGCAGTAAAAGGACAAGTGGTTGCAGACTTTATAGTCGACCACTCAATTCAAGTCGAGGATATTAATTATGTGGAGATAGAACCTTGGAAATTCTACTTCGATGGTTCCAGCCATAAAAATGGAACAGGAGTAGGAGTCCTGATAATTTCTCCAGATAAAATTCCAACAACATTCAAGTACCAAATCGAAGGTTCTTGTTCGAACAACGAGGCTGAGTATGAAGCTCTAATTACTGGCCTTGAAATATTGTTGGAATTGGGGGCAACTCGAGTCGAAATAATGGGAGACTCAGAGTTAGTCATCAAGCAAGTCACAAAGGAATATAAATGCATAAGAGAGAATCTCATTATGTACTTTGTGATAGCAAATCGTTTATTGAAACAATTTGAAAGTGTCAATATTCGACACATACCCAGAGTCGAAAATCAAATAGCCAATGACTTGGCACAGATTGCATCTGGGTATAAGATTTCAAAGACGAAATTACAAAGAGCAATCGAAGTTCGAGAGAAGATAAGAGCAACTTGTCTATCACCAACAGACTTGGAATCGACGAGGCTAGGTTATGCTGACCACTCAAACTTCGAGATTTCGTTCATTGATAATCTGTCAGATCAGGATTGGAGGAAACCCATTGTGGACTATCTTCAAAATCCAGGAGCTCCGACAGAACGAAAAACAAAATACAGGGCGTTGAGTTTTGTACTCATGGGTAATGAGTTATTCAAGAAGACGCCTGAAGGGGTATTGCTGAAATGTTTAAGTGAAACTGAAGCATACATAGCCCTTTCGACTACACATGCTGGGGCATGTGGGGCTCACCAAGCAGGCCATAAGATGAAATGGTTGTTGTTTCGACAAGGACTATATTGGCCCACTATGCTGAAAGATTGTGTTGAGTTCGCCAAAGGTTGCTGTTGTACCCCAAAATTTTCCCTCCCATATTCATCAAGAAATTGCCAAGTCAAAGTCACAAAATTCCCCAAGGGTTGTGTAGCTCAACTGTCTCCTATACAGTCAAAACTAGGGTTTGAGTTCTGGTCAAGCAAATGAACTTCTCAAAGGCCCAATCAAGTCTCATATGCCTACAAATGTGGTCAAGCATCCTCATGTCAAGTTTCAAGGCATTCAGCTCAAAATTGCACAGTCAAAACCCTAGATTGCACTACAGTCAACTGTAGGGGCAAAATGGTCATTTGGCAGTCAAAAGTTCAAATTTTTGGTCAACACATCATTTTGAAGCCACAAACATCATTTGATCAATGCTTGATCATGATTCTCAAAATTTGGCTCAGAAATCATCAAAGATGCAAAAGTTGTTATATTTGGACAGCTGAAAAAGTCAACTGAAATTGACCAGGGCATAACTTTCACATGGAGTATCAGAAAAATTCCATCCAAAGCTCATTTTGAAGAGAAAGACATTTCCTACAATTCATCTTCATGTTCCAAGTCCAAGAAATGCTCTCACAAAAAGTTATCAATTTCAACATTATAGGTCATTTTCAAAAGTCAACAAAAAGTGACTTTAAGTCAAAGGCCATAACTTGAGATTGGTAAATCAAAATGACATGGGACAAAAGGCATTGGTTAAAGGACTCAAAGACCTTTCCAAAATGTCCAAGAACATGTGAAAAGCTTAAAAATTGACCAAGTTATGCCTTGTGGAAGTTGGGAAATTTTTGGAAATTTTTGAAAGTCAACATTGATGCAAAAGGCCTAAAAATGCAAATGGGCCCATTTTTCTTCCAAATTTCTTCATGCCAAGCCTATGCACGACCACTAAGCCCAAAGGGAAGTATTCTCATATTTTTTAATTATTTATTTGAATTAATATTAATTTATATTCATTTAAATGATTTTAATATATGAAAAATATCAAACTAACCTAAAAAAATCTTTTTGTGCACATTCTAATCTCAATATTTCGTGCTTAATTGATTATGGCAAGTTTTGGTGTGATTGGATCATGATTGAACAAAAAACAACATGAAAAAAGATTGGAAAAGATATTAAGCAAATAAAATCTTCAAATAATGAATTGATGAGATTTTGTGTAATATTCTTAACCTAAAAGCTTGGCTATATACTCAGGAACAAGACCTAATGCCAAGAGGACTCCATACTGCGCAGCAATTGACATTACAAACTTGCAAAAATCCTTAAAAAGTTCAATACTGAATTCAAGGTTTTAGGCCGATTCAAGCATCAACTCTCATCCCATTAGCATTCTGAGACATCATTGAGTGTTTCTCAATCATTAACAACAAGCAAAACACCTTGAACTGGTATCCATGAGTCCAACCGTACCTTGAAAATTTTGAAATCACATAGCATGATTCCATCATCTTTATGCATTATTTTTCATGGATTCATGTTTGTATTGATGTTTCTGAACTAACTGATACGTTTGATTGTGTTTTTGAGCCACATATGCGTTTTCGCCATTGTCACATACTAGGGTTTGCAGGCTTGCTAATTTGGGGCTTTTGAGATAATGTAAAATTGGAGCTCCAGACCTTTGCCATTGCATTGAGCACGACCAGACGAAAAGCTTCCAACCCTCGCGCTCAATTTATGAGCGTCGAGGGTCTAATCGCTATTTTTTGATATATAGCTTTAGGCCACGCTCCATAAACCGTTGCCATATTGTTTATGTTATAAGGGACGTGAAGAAGATGAAGTGGTGGCAACCTGTGATTCGCCAGTTTAAATTTTCACGCGAAATTCCAAAGCACTAACGCGTTATTATTATATTGTTATTTGTTTATTATATGTTAACTAAATGCGCTTGGTTCAGCTGGTAACGTGCTACGCTTGTAACCTTCAAGACCTGGGTTCAAGTCCCAGGTCTGGCAAACGCTCAATATCATTTTTCAATAATTGTTCATATGCAGCGCTATTATGCCAGTACACCATGCACATTCAAAAATCATGCAGCCACGCGTCTCATAAGATCAAGCCAAGGGCAGGGATTGGGAGAGCATCATGTACCATAGTCCAACGTGTGACACATGATCCAAAAAGTCAACCAACGTCCAGCTTATTGGGCCAGGCTTTTCACATCAACACCTCCATAATGGGACAGAAACCCCCCCTGGTTCTCTCTTTTCTAAATTTTCTTTTATCTTTTATTATTTTTAATTGTTTATTTGTTTATTTATTTTCTGACTTAATTAAACATCCTTTTTTACAAAAAATACAAAAAAACATCATAAAAATAAAAATGTCCAAATAAAAATATAATTTTTAATTTTAATTATTTTCATCAATAAATTAATATATGTCAATATTTAGTTAATTAGGTTATAGTTTTAATCCTTTTTAATAAAAAACACCAAAAATAGAATTTAGGGTTAATATCTTTTTTTGATTTCTCTTTTAATTTTTTTTCCTTTTTTCAGAATAATATTATTTATTTATTTATTTTCTTATTTAAACTGTACATAAATTAATTTAGAGTTTAATTTAGGTCATATTTTAATCCTTTCATAATAAATAAAAAAAATATTAGAATTAGGGTTTGCTTCTTAATTTAATTTCAATTAACTTTTTTTTTCTTATTAAATCTAAAAAACATAAAAATACTTAAAAACATTTTTCTTCTTAATTTTAATTTTAATTCCTCTTTATTTAATTAATTCATTAACTTTAACTATTGTTTGTAAAAGGGTCCAACGCCCTAGTTTTATTTTAATTTCTTTATTTCGCGCATTTATTTTATTATCGCTTATTATAATTTTGTAAATATCCCAAAGCCATGTAATTTAAATTTCTCGCACTTTTATTCGCGTTATTTATTTTCCGCTAAATCGGGTCCGGTTAATTTTGGCGATGTGGACCCGCGCCTTTGTAATAACCTTAGATTTATTTTCCCGCAAATACTTTATAACTGTTAAATATGCATGCAAGAATGAATGGCCCTAATTAAAATCAAGCGTAGAACACGACAAACATGACAAGACAAATAACTGAAACATGACACACAAAATCACACACCACCCCTAGGGTACGCCTCACTGTTGCCTTGCCTCGAAAGGTGGTCGTCGAGTAGAAAACGTCCTAGTAAGTCCTCATGATCCGGGAACCTGGCATGAGGGTAGCTTCTAAGGTGTCTTCCCATTGCTCTGGTGATCACCACGTCCCGAATATCGAATTGACCCGAACACCTCCAACGGTGGTGCTACCTACCTCTCAATGGTGGGATGGCACTACTTTAAAGGACATTTACACAGACGAATTCCTTAGGGTAGGTAGGTTCTCGTAGATACTTGCTCTAAATTTCAAAACAAATTCAAAATACTTTTCACACCACCACATTTTCAAAAAGCTTTCGAAAGCAATTTTTCAAACACTCTTGAGGACTGATACAAGAGTCGAACTGGAATTTTCAAAGAAACTTTTTAAAACCCACAGTTGAAAAGCAAACAAACCATTTTGAAAACACATTGAGCAAGCATCTAAGAGCCCATGGATAACCATGGATAGAAAGGGTGCTAACACCTTCCCTTTCTATAACCTACCTCCCGAACCGAGAGCAATCTCTTTTAAGGAATTTTTCTGTGCTTTTGTCCTTTCCATTTGGAGAAAATAAAAGACGGTGGCGACTCTTGCTTACCGCGACATTTCGCGAACCAGCGTTAAACAGTCAGTTCCAGATCCACCGATCACAGAACTGGCGACTCTGCTGGGGATATAATCTTAAAGTGAGGTGTACCTTAGGATTAAGATCACTGTGTTTTCAATTGCCTTCTTTGCTTGCTTTACTATTGTGGGTTGCATCGGAGTTACATAGATCCTAACCCGGATCTGGGGATACCCTGTTTAGGTAGCATAATCTGTGAGGGACCTGTCCGGCGTATACCGACATGGGTGAAGCAGTGGCTACGTTGGTGTGGCGCCTTGGTCTGTACCGATATCCCTCGTGTTGAAACGGGGAGAATATGGGTCTTCCAAGGAGTCATTAAGCACCAACAGACCTTAGAACCTTAAATGACCCAACTTGGCCAATAGAAACAGTAGCAGTATGCTACGCCCATTGAGGCTAAACTCTCGTGATGGTTCTGGCCGCAAGAAAAGATTGCGATGCTGGAGTTATGACCGATTGAGGGTAGTCAGTGATATTGGGATCCTCTAGAACCTGGTTACTTTTGATTAAGACAGGTATGAACCAACAAACTGAAAGAGGGTAGTACCCAGACCCCATGCTGGCCTTAAACTCTAAGGGCGTCTCTTGTGTGACTTGTGTGCCTTTGTACTTGCCTACTTGCGTACTTGTTACCTGACACTTGTTTCTTGCAGGTCTTGTTTATAGTCCTTAACTAGGACTCATGACAGGGTGCACTAAATGTCTTGCAGGTTTTGTTCATAGTCCTTAATTGGGACTTATAACAGGGTGTACTAACCACTTGCAGGTTCTGTTTATAGTCCTTGATTGGGACTCATGACAGGTTTTACTTAGGGTTCTTGCAGGTTTTGTTCATAGTCCTTAACTAGGACTCATGACAGGGTTTACCTAATTTCTGGCAGGTGTTGTTTATAGTCCTTAATTGGGACTCATAACAGGATACTGAATTCCTTGCAGGGTCTGTTTATAGTCCTTAATTGGGACTCATAACAGGGTTACTCACATTACCCCATGCATAGCATAACATCATACCATTGCATACATCCTAACCCATTTCAAGGATCTCAAGGGCTTGTGATGCAGGTCATGATGAACAATTATCCCAGCAAGGGGCAAAGAGGATTTATTTTCCTCTAGCCAAGGTTGTCAGGGGCTATGACCCACTGGATATGGTGAGCCTCTGACCCTTGAGGAAGGACTCTCAACAACATGAAGTTCTTACAATCAAGCTACCGGTTCCGAATGCTAACAAATTTTCTGTTTACCCCGCGAGGTCCTTGGAAACGTTACATGCATATCATACATCTCATGGCATTGCAGGTATCCCTTTGACAGGTTGCTTACCCCTTCTCCGCTGTTTATTTCAGCCGCTCGTCATGAATCCTGAATCATCAGCCGAGCAGACTATCAAGGATCTCCAGGCTCAGAACGCCCAGTTCCAAGAGCTGATCATGAATTTAACTCAGGGGCAACAAGATCCGAAGGCCTTGCTTTTGAAGAAAGAAAAGAAGAAGAAGAGGACTGTCTTGTTCAGCCCTAGACGCAGATCTGGGAATACACCGCAAATAGAAACTGAAAGGACAACCCCATCTGTGGGAAAAAGCAGTCATCCAGAGGAAAGGGTGCCCAGTCCAGAGGTCTCCGACAACGAGACAGATTTTTATGAAGAGCAGTACCCTCCTGCTGATGACAGATATAAGCAACTGGAGGACCGAATGAAAGCTATGGAGGTTCAACAGGTACCTGGGCTGGATTTCGGAGATCTGGGTTTATCGACTGGTGTGATCATTCCCCACAAGTTCAAAGCACCCACCTTCTCCAAGTATGACGGGGCATCTTGTCCCAAGCTGCATCTAAGGTCCTATGTTCGGAAGATCCAACCATATACGGTGGACAAAAACTTGTGGATCCACTTCTTCCAGGAGAGTCTTTCAGGGACTCACCTCGAATGGTTCTATCAACTGGATGGGACCAAAGTTCGTAACTGGGAGGAGTTGGCAACTGCTTTCTATAAGCAGTACCAGTACAATGCCGACCTTGCCCCCACGCGTACTCAACTCCAGGGTATGTCGTTAGGCGCAAGCGAAGGTTTTAAGGAGTACGCTCAGAAATGGAGGGATCTTGCTGGAAGGGTACAACCACCTCTGACTGATCGGGAACTTGTCGATATGTTCTTGGGGACTCTGTCTGGTCCGTTTTATAACCACCTGATTGGGAATTCATCTGCTGGATTCACAGATCTTATCTTGACTGGAGAGCGGATAGAAGCTGGCATCCGGTCTGGGAAAATTCAAGAGGCTGCACCTTCTGATAAAAAGCCTCATCATGGAAAGAAAGAATCCAATGCCGTGCACGGTAAAAAGAGCCGTCATGAGACAGGGGCAATCCAGATTTCCAATCCCGGACCTGCTCAACAAGGACAGGGGCAGCAGCGAAAGGAGAAACGGCAGTACACCAAACTCAACATGTCGTTGGATCAAGCACTGCAACAAATGTTGAAGGCGGGGCTGATCACCTTAAGGGCTCCTCTCCGGAATCCGAACACTTCTGCACCCAACTATCATCCCAACGATAGGTGCGCATATCATTCAGATAGCCCGGGGCATACTACAGACAGTTGCTGGCCTCTCAAGAATAAGATTCAAGATATGATCGACGCTGGAGAGATTCAGTTTGAAGTGCCAGAGACTCCGAACATAGTCGCTGCTCCGTTGCCCAATCATTGAAGCCTTTTGTTTATTTGAATTTTTGAGTTGTACTTTTCTTTGCTTATACAAACAATTAATGTCATAGCAAACTCGTTTATTCTATCAATGCATCGCATATGTCTGTTTTGGGGAATTAATACAATTACTTTTGTTATATTCTTTTCATATTTTTTCTGATGTCAACTCTTGGTTAATAATTCTGAGCCTCTTGAGGGAGGATGACGAAAACGATACCGCAATCATTACAGTATGCTTTTGAACAGACCCCGCTTATGAGGTACAGGCATTGTTTCAATTCCTAAACACTGGAGTTATAAGGATGATAATCCCTCGTCAACCCATCAGAGCCAAAGAAGTAGGAGTTTTTTATTCTCGAAAATCAAAACCCTTAATCATAACCTGGGGCAGGGTAATTCTCTCAGTTGATCCAAGTGCATGACGAATGGCACCGAAGAGATCTTTACAAAACAAAAGACAGTGATGGTTCAGAACAATCATAAGGACAGGCAGTCACTATCAAAAACTAAATCATAAATGAAAAGCCCGAGAAGTCTAAACCTACCAAGGAGACTTATGAAACTAGGGCATCCCGCTGACTGTAATTCCAAAAGGAAACAGTTCAGGCAAAAAAGAAAGGGATAACAAAAAAATCAAAAAGAGAGAGGTCCTACAAACCCTCAGCAAAAAAGGAGATGACTGCCTATTCAGAATAAGTCATCAACATCTGAACCATTATTGGAACATCAACGCAAAGACTCAAGCAAGGTCTAACGTATGATCAACTGAGTTTAGGTTTGGAGAACATCACGAAGAGCGGGTGGGTACAAATAATTTGAGCCTTTATCCTTTGTTTCTTAAACCATGAACCAAGCCACGTTATAACCCTCAAAAGTCCTAGCTGAAGCATGGGTTAGTTCGAAAGCATACTGTTACAAAAAGGTATCCTGACTCCTTAGGGCTTACGATAAAATAACGAGTTGACATCACGTTTTACAAACAATCACTTGTTTTATGAAAAAGAATGCACTTTCAAAATCTTCAAAAGACAGACATAAGCTTTTCATTTTTAACATAACCTTGCTTGCATATGACTTTTTGTTTGAGCAGCATAGAAATTCGCACGACGAAAGTCTAATGAACAAGAGTATCTCCAATCCAGGGGCATGACATGACTATTGTCTATCATCTGGGGCAGTTAGGTCAAGATTTAAAATCTCTCAAAAGGCCAACCAGCCTGGGGCAAATCTCCGCATGAGTCACCTGGGGCATTTCAGCAACGAATCTTGCCCGATAAGACACCTTCTGGTAATATGGCAACACAAGCAGCCAGGGGCACCTACCTGCATTCTAAGGGCATGGACATAGTCGGAAAAATACTATGCAAAATCAAAGACCCGCTAGGTTGACATACCTAGGCAAAAATTAGGGCTTCCCGGCGAACCAAAAGGGTTCGGGCAAAATGAAGGGATGAAATAAAAGATCTGTACACCCGGCAAGTCGAAAACCTGAAAAGGCGGCTTGGGCAAAAATGGGTATCCCGGTGGACTGAAAACCCGAAAGGGCGGTCCAGGCAAAAGTTAGGGATTAAAGCGTACGACTATGTCCCGTCGTCTTGTCATCTGTCTGCCAGAAGAAGGTTTATCTCTCAACAACTAGCAGCATCCCACAAGTGCTTCCCCCCATAGAAACCGGGGCAATAAAAGTGGTCTAAGCAGTCTGATCGTTCTATCCTCCAAGGTATCGGGTTAAGCTCCGTTGAAGAACATAGCCAACGCAGTTCAATACTTCCCCAGGAGAGTCCAATCCAGCTTCCCCAGGAAGGTTGGAATCTATCTCCCCAAGCAATAAGCGTACCCCCAGTAGATTCTGGAAGCTTATCCCCTCACAGGGCACAAACACGTCGTCCGGCTTGATTTAAAGAGTTATTTCCTTAACAGGATATAACTGGGTTATCCTCAGCCAAAAGCCAAGGAAAGAGCGTCGTCAACAGAATCCTCTTATCCCCAGCGAAGTCCATTCATACTTCCAATACAGCAAGGTATCCTCAACGAGTCATCCTCAACAATTCAGCAAAAGCATCTCCCCGCAGAATATTTCTTCCCGGCATGGTCGCTAGAATATCTTCCTTTCTCCCCACAGAGTATTTCTTCCCAGCATGGTCGCTAGAGTATCTTTTTCTCCCCGCAGAATCCTCCATTCGCCAAGTTTATTCCCCAACGGAGTTATCTTCGTCTATTGGAATTCTTGCAACTATTCTTCAACATCAGCCCAGGATACGACTTCCCGGCACCCGTCAAGGATTTATTTTCTTAGACAAACATACATTCATAAAACGTCACATACATCATTATAGCATGCATATGCATCATGCTACAAGAATCTCATTGATTTTGAAGACATACAGTTCATGCATCATGATTTTGCATACAATTATGTTTTGCCTTTTCAGGAAAAGGATCAATACGAAAATGATTACTATCAACTAACGGAATCCCTTCTCGATATAGTTTCAGATGTAAACCCAGCGATGGTGACGTTCTGATGCTGCTTCTAGAATTCCTTCTTGATATAGTTTCAGATGTAAACCCAGCGATGGTGACGTTCTGATGCTGCTTCCAGAATTCCTTCTTGATATAGTTTCAGATGTAAACCCAGTGGTGGTGACGTTCTGATACTGCTTCCAGAATTCCTTCTCGATATAGTTTCAGATGTAAGCCCAGCGATGGTGACGTTCTGATACTGCTTCCAGAATTCCTTCTCGATATAGTTTCAGATGTAAGCCCAGCGATGGTGACGTTCTGATACTACTTCCAGAATTCCTTCTCGATATAGTTTCGGATATGATCCAGATATGGTGACGTTCTGATACTGCTTCCAGATTCCCTTCCAGATATAGTTTCAGATGTAAACCAGAAATGGTGACGTTCTGATACTGCTTCCAGAAGTCTTTTTGATGTTTCCCTCTCCGGCATGAGCGTGAGGTGATATTCTCTTATGGTCCCCTCTCCAACGGCGTGTGAGGTGGTAATTCCTTCTTCAGATGTTCCCCTCTCCGGCATGAGCGTGAGGTGATATTCTCTTATGGTCCCCTCTCCAACGGCGTGTGAGGTGGTAATTCCTTCTTCAGATGTTCCCCTCTCCGGCATGAGCGTGAGGTGATATTCTCTTATGGTCCCCTCTCCAACGGCGTGTGAGGTGGTAATTCCTTCTTCAGATGTTCCCCTCTCCGGCATGAGCGTGAGGTGATATTCTCTTATGGTCCCCTCTCCAACGGCGTGTGAGGTGGTAATTCCTTCTTCAGATGTTCCCCTCTCCGGCATGAGCGTGAGGTGATATTCTCTTATGGTCCCCTCTCCAACGGCGTGTGAGGTGGTAATTCCTTCTTCAGATGTTTCCCTCTCCGGCATGAGCGTGAGGTGATATTTCCTTTCAGATTATAATTTCCTATAGTTCCCTCTCCAACGGTGAGTGAGGTGACTCCCTTTGAGATTATAATGTCCTTTGGTTCTCTTCCTGACACTACGAAGATGGTAATTCTCACCAAGATTTTCTCAACGAGCGTTGTTGAGGTTGAAATCATTCAGGATTCTCTTACCATTCATGCTAAGGCAGTAACCATCCCTGGTTCATTCATCAACGTTTGAAGCTCCAGACTCAGCTCCTATAACCAATCAGGACATATCTATATCAAGCATCTAAAATCAGCTCCTGCGACGTGTCAGGTACTCATTTTTCTGTTTTGCAGGTATGCAGGTTCTCGCTAAGGAATCTCTTACGCGATCAACATCCAGATGGCATCTATAAGCCCATCATCCTATCCAGCAATCTCCAAATTGCATCTATAAGCCCATTCCCCCATCACTGTCACTATGTGAGCGCAAATTTCTGGGCACTTTAGTGTTCAATCATCTTCTACCCTCGGATTACGAAAGGCACGTCAGCCAATCTGCACCCTCAGGTCTAAGAAGATTGAACAGGGGCAACTGTTGTACCCCAAAATTTGCCCTCCCATATTCATCAAGAAATTGCCAAGTCAAAGTCACAAAATTCCCCAAGGGTTGTGTAGCTCAACTGTCTCCTATACAGTCAAAACTAGGGTTTGAGTTCTGGTCAAGCAAATGAACTTCTCAAAGGCCCAATCAAGTCTCATATGCCTACAAATGTGGTCAAGCATCCTCATGTCAAGTTTCAAGGCATTCAGCTCAAAATTGCACAGTCAAAACCCTAGATTGCACTACAGTCAACTGTAGGGGCAAAATGGTCATTTGGCAGTCAAAAGTTCAAATTTTTGGTCAACACATCATTTTGAAGCCACAAACATCATTTGATCAATGCTTGATCATGATTCTCAAAATTTGGCTCAGAAATCATCAAAGATGCAAAAGTTGTTATATTTGGACAGCTGAAAAAGTCAACTGAAATTGACCAGGGCATAACTTTCACATGGAGTATCAGAAAAATTCCATCCAAAGCTCATTTTGAAGAGAAAGACATTTCCTACAATTCATCTTCATGTTCCAAGTCCAAGAAATGCTCTCACAAAAAGTTATCAATTTCAACATTATAGGTCATTTTCAAAAGTCAACAAAAAGTGACTTTAAGTCAAAGGCCATAACTTGAGATTGGTAAATCAAAATGACATGGGACAAAAGGCATTGGTTAAAGGACTCAAAGACCTTTCCAAAATGTCCAAGAACATGTGAAAAGCTTAAAAATTGACCAAGTTATGCCTTGTGGAAGTTGGGAAATTTTTGGAAATTTTTGAAAGTCAACATTGATGCAAAAGGCCTAAAAATGCAAATGGGCCCATTTTTCTTCCAAATTTCTTCATGCCAAGCCTATGCACGACCACTAAGCCCAAAGGGAAGTATTCTCATATTTTTTAATTATTTATTTGAATTAATATTAATTTATATTCATTTAAATGATTTTAATATATGAAAAATATCAAACTAACCTAAAAAAATCTTTTTGTGCACATTCTAATCTCAATATTTCGTGCTTAATTGATTATGGCAAGTTTTGGTGTGATTGGATCATGATTGAACAAAAAACAACATGAAAAAAGATTGGAAAAGATATTAAGCAAATAAAATCTTCAAATAATGAATTGATGAGATTTTGTGTAATATTCTTAACCTAAAAGCTTGGCTATATACTCAGGAACAAGACCTAATGCCAAGAGGACTCCATACTGCGCAGCAATTGACATTACAAACTTGCAAAAATCCTTAAAAAGTTCAATACTGAATTCAAGGTTTTAGGCCGATTCAAGCATCAACTCTCATCCCATTAGCATTCTGAGACATCATTGAGTGTTTCTCAATCATTAACAACAAGCAAAACACCTTGAACTGGTATCCATGAGTCCAACCGTACCTTGAAAATTTTGAAATCACATAGCATGATTCCATCATCTTTATGCATTATTTTTCATGGATTCATGTTTGTATTGATGTTTCTGAACTAACTGATACGTTTGATTGTGTTTTTGAGCCACATATGCGTTTTCGCCATTGTCACATACTAGGGTTTGCAGGCTTGCTAATTTGGGGCTTTTGAGATAATGTAAAATTGGAGCTCCAGACCTTTGCCATTGCATTGAGCACGACCAGACGAAAAGCTTCCAACCCTCGCGCTCAATTTATGAGCGTCGAGGGTCTAATCGCTATTTTTTGATATATAGCTTTAGGCCACGCTCCATAAACCGTTGCCATATTGTTTATGTTATAGGGGACGTGAAGAAGATGAAGTGGTGGCAACCTGTGATTCGCCAGTTTAAATTTTCGCGCGAAATTCCAAAGCACTAACGCGTTATTATTATATTGTTATTTGTTTATTATATGTTAACTAAATGCGCTTGGTTCAGCTGGTAACGTGCTACGCTTGTAACCTTCAAGACCTGGGTTCAAGTCCCAGGTCTGGCAAACGCTCAATATCATTTTTCAATAATTGTTCATATGCAGCGCTATTATGCCAGTACACCATGCACATTCAAAAATCATGCAGCCACGCGTCTCATAAGATCAAGCCAAGGGCAGGGATTGGGAGAGCATCATGTACCATAGTCCAACGTGTGACACATGATCCAAAAAGTCAACCAACGTCCAGCTTATTGGGCCAGGCTTTTCACATCAACACCTCCATAATGGGACAGAAACCCCCCCTGGTTCTCTCTTTTCTAAATTTTCTTTTATCTTTTATTATTTTTAATTGTTTATTTGTTTATTTATTTTCTGACTTAATTAAACATCCTTTTTTACAAAAAATACAAAAAAACATCATAAAAATAAAAATGTCCAAATAAAAATATAATTTTTAATTTTAATTATTTTCATCAATAAATTAATATATGTCAATATTTAGTTAATTAGGTTATAGTTTTAATCCTTTTTAATAAAAAACACCAAAAATAGAATTTAGGGTTAATATCTTTTTTTGATTTCTCTTTTAATTTTTTTTCCTTTTTTCAGAATAATATTATTTATTTATTTATTTTCTTATTTAAACTGTACATAAATTAATTTAGAGTTTAATTTAGGTCATATTTTAATCCTTTCATAATAAATAAAAAAAATATTAGAATTAGGGTTTGCTTCTTAATTTAATTTCAATTAACTTTTTTTTTCTTATTAAATCTAAAAAACATAAAAATACTTAAAAACATTTTTCTTCTTAATTTTAATTTTAATTCCTCTTTATTTAATTAATTCATTAACTTTAACTATTGTTTGTAAAAGGGTCCAACGCCCTAGTTTTATTTTAATTTCTTTATTTCGCGCATTTATTTTATTATCGCTTATTATAATTTTGTAAATATCCCAAAGCCATGTAATTTAAATTTCTCGCACTTTTATTCGCGTTATTTATTTTCCGCTAAATCGGGTCCGGTTAATTTTGGCGATGTGGACCCGCGCCTTTGTAATAACCTTAGATTTATTTTCCCGCAAATACTTTATAACTGTTAAATATGCATGCAAGAATGAATGGCCCTAATTAAAATCAAGCGTAGAACACGACAAACATGACAAGACAAATAACTGAAACATGACACACAAAATCACACACCACCCCTAGGGTACGCCTCACTGTTGCCTTGCCTCGAAAGGTGGTCGTCGAGTAGAAAACGTCCTAGTAAGTCCTCATGATCCGGGAACCTGGCATGAGGGTAGCTTCTAAGGTGTCTTCCCATTGCTCTGGTGATCACCACGTCCCGAATATCGAATTGACCCGAACACCTCCAACGGTGGTGCTACCTACCTCTCAATGGTGGGATGGCACTACTTTAAAGGACATTTACACAGACGAATTCCTTAGGGTAGGTAGGTTCTCGTAGATACTTGCTCTAAATTTCAAAACAAATTCAAAATACTTTTCACACCACCACATTTTCAAAAAGCTTTCGAAAGCAATTTTTCAAACACTCTTGAGGACTGATACAAGAGTCGAACTGGAATTTTCAAAGAAACTTTTTAAAACCCACAGTTGAAAAGCAAACAAACCATTTTGAAAACACATTGAGCAAGCATCTAAGAGCCCATGGATAACCATGGATAGAAAGGGTGCTAACACCTTCCCTTTCTATAACCTACCTCCCGAACCGAGAGCAATCTCTTTTAAGGAATTTTTCTGTGCTTTTGTCCTTTCCATTTGGAGAAAATAAAAGACGGTGGCGACTCTTGCTTACCGCGACATTTCGCGAACCAGCGTTAAACAGTCAGTTCCAGATCCACCGATCACAGTTGCCAAGAGTGTCAAGTTCATACAGGCATCCAGCATGTACCAGCAAGCGAACTTCACTCGATAGTGAAGCCTTGGCCCTTTCGAGGATGGGCGTTGGATCTCATTGGAGAGATTCGACCAGCATCATCAAAGAGTCAGAAATACATATTGGTAGGCATTGATTATTTTACTAAGTGGATCGAAGTTGTCCCTTTAGTCAATGTAGACCAAGAAAATGTCATTGAATTCATTCAAAAGAACATTATATTTAGGTATGGAATCCCTGAGACAATAACAACTGATCAAGGTTCAGTTTTCACTGGTCGAAAGATGCAGGAATTTGCTCAGGAAACAGGTTTCAAACTCCTAACATCCACGCCTTACTATGCACAGGCGAATGGTCAAGTCGAAGCAGCTAACAAAGTAGTGATTGGCTTGATAAAGAAACATGTTGGGAAGAAACCAAAGAAGTGGCATAAGACGTTAGACCAGATTTTATGGGCTTGTCGAACGTCCCCAAAAGAAGCCACTGGTACAACACCATATAGGCTAACTTTTGGCCATGATGCAGTATTGCCAGCTGAAATTTGTCTTCAATCTGCAAGAGTTCAGAGGCATTATGATATTCCTTCTGAGGTTTATTGGAATATGATGTTAGATGAACTGGTGGATTTAGACGAAGAGAGATTACACGCTCTCGACTTACTCAAGCTTCAGAAGAAAAGAGTCGAAGACTCTTATAATAGAAAGGTAAAACCTAAGGTATTTTTGCCTGAAGATTTAGTTTGGAAGGTAATTCTTCCCATGGATCGACGGGATCGAAGCATGGGGAAATGGTCACCCAAATGGGAAGGACCCTTCAGAGTTATCCAAATTTTTTCTGGTGGAGCCTATGAAGTCGAAGAGATAAGTGGTGATAAAAGGCTCTTGAGAGTAAATGGTAAATATTTGAAAAAATATAAGCCTATACTTCAAGAGATAAAAATAAAATAATAAAAGAACAAGCTAAATTAACCATAAAAATGCCAAAATGGAAATTTTTATTAATTTCAGCCAATATGGCAATTGTTGTCGAAAGTGACTACAGAAGATGGTTACAAAAGAGAATCAATCAAAAGGAAAGAGAATTCTTGAGTCGAAGATACTTGGCATGCTGCAGATCCAACCTCTTTTTGCACCAAGATTTTTCTTGCACCAGTTTGGCAATTTGGGCGTCGAGGCTTTGAGCCCTCTCAGCGAATTCCAGGCCTTGCTTGATCTCAGTCTGGCTCTCAGTGTCTGGGATGGTCGAAAGAATTTCCTCCTGGAGCACAGTGTTGGCGTTTATCTTCGCCTCTATCTCTGCAATTTGTGCTCGGAAGGAGACATTCTCTCGCTCAATAGCATCGAACCTTTCCTGTGCAGACGCTTTCTGTTTCGACAACTCGGCAATTCGAGAAGTCGAATCTGAGACAGCTGTCCACGCAGATGAGCTTTTGCCATGCAACACTTCGAGCTGACTGTTAAAAGTTCGTTGGCGCCTGTAATCCGCGGAGACTTGATCAATCATAGAATGTAATTCCATGATTAAGTCTGAGATTTCTGGGGCTACAGCTTCGAAGTCAACAGCATTCAAAACCTCTTTCAAGCAAGATGGAGCAGTGGGGTCCCCCTCTAAAGCCTTCATTAAATCTCTCTTGAATAACTGGGCCTTAACCTTCGCCAACGCATCATCAAGAGGAGAAGTCTCAGTAGATTTCCCTGACAGAGTAGGAATTTCCTGACTAGTGTCAGAAGAACTCTTACTCTCGACGATTGCATTGAGGTAGCTGACAGGGTCAGTTTGTTTCAAGATTTCCAAGTCCTCTTTCGACCTGTGCTTTGAGGAGGTGACCCTTGCCACAGTATTATCTTGGGCTGGAGGCTGTTGAATGCTGAGTGCCTCGTTTGGTTGCTCTTCGACTTGAACTGAGGCGGTACTAGCATCGACCTGTGGTTCTTCGTTAACGTCACCTTGGGGTCCTTCGCCAGCGTCATTTTGTGGCTCTTCGCTAACGTCATCCTGGTGTTCTTCGCCAGTACCACCTTGGTGCTCTTCGTCAACAGCATCTTGATTCTCTTCGCCATTGCCTTGATCTCTTCCTTCAGGATTCTCTTCTGACGACAAGTCCACCACAGGAACCGTTTCTGGCTGTGTTGCCTCCACCATGGTTTCTTCTGTTGTCTTCTCCACTGTTTCAGCATTGGCCTCATTCTCAGTGTGGGCTTCGTCATTGCCCAAATCTTGCACCTGAGGCCTGCTAAGGTCAGCAGATTCTAGAGTTTCTGAAGTCCTTGGTGGAGAACTTCCAGTGGTGTCCTGAAAAGGAGAAAGAAGACAAATCTTCAGATGTCGAAAGAGACATAATCAAATACTGGTATCTATGCCTAAGTTATAAGAAGGGTCCAATAGATTACCTGTGGATTGACTTCAGCCCCAGGGCTGGAATTATCACTTTCGACAGGCTTGGTAACAAGAGCGTTCAGTTCCTCCTCAGTTGGTTCTTCGATGACCACTGCAGGTGGCCTAGGCTTTCTCACAGCAACCTTTATTCTGACGGTTCGACCTTCAGGAGCTGGAGTAGGAATAGAAGCGTCCTTCGTTAACTTTCGCCTCTTTAAGGGAGAAGGAGGGGAATCACTTTCGTCATCACTCCCCGATTCGATCACCAATGCTGCCCTTTTCTTGGGCGAAGGGGCCTGGAAAACCAATAGGAATTCGATTGAATAATTACGTCGAAAATAAGAAATCGAAAGCCAGAATGAAAATGAAGAAAATCTGGTTACCGATGCAGGAGGCCTCCTCGAAGAGCCTTCCCCCTGTTGGTTGCCCGTTGTCTTCGCCGGCGCTATAGTCTTCGCCGGCGGCGGAGGTTTTGTCGAAGGGACTCTTCCTTGTGGGCCTTCTGTAGCCTTCTTGGCTAGGGGTTTTCGAACAACTGAAAGCGAAAAGGAAAGTTAACAGGCTAACAGTCGAAGAGAAAGATAAAAAGTAATGTGAGAACATGAACTTACATTTCTTTACTTTGTCCAACACAAGGACAAAAGACTTCTGCAACTCTGCTATGAAGTCCTTCTCGTCGAAGAAGTACTCAGCATAATAGCTTCTCCACCACTCTTCAAAAGATGGTGAGCAAAGGAAGTTAAGCTGGTAGTTGAACAGCGAGAGGATTGTTCGACCAGCATATCTTCCGATATGCTTGGTAGCAGCTTCTTCTGTATAATCGTTGCAGAAGTACAACATTGACTTCTCTCTTTGGAAAATGGGAGAAGGCAGGGTTTGGATGATACCAAACTGGCGAGATACCAGATTTGGTTGATAGGCAAGCAGACTCAAATGAGTCTTGGAACTCTTAAATCGAAGAGGCATGATCCTGGGTGTCAGGAACGCCTCCCAAAGTACAGTGTGCTCATCGACGTTGGGACCACTCGACTCCTTTGGATGTGGCCTTGTAAACCAGGCTGGCCCCACCTTCCGTTGAGCAAATGGAGCCATAGTCGAAACAAATTCCTTCCTTCGAGCGAACATCAGAACGAAGTTAGTGAAGGTTTGTTGAAACTCCAGCCCATCTTCCACAGGTGTCAGCAGAGCCAGCCTAATTCCTTCGATGCGCCTATTAGCTATCGCTGGGGCTTGTTCATTTATCTGATTCTTCTTGGGTAAGAAGGATTCGAAAGTGGCGTTGAGCCACAGTTGAAGTAGCCAGAAAGGCCCAGCGAGTAGCAAACTGTTCCTATCTTCGACATGTTTCAAGAGAGTGACCCCATTGCTGATTGAGTCATAAAGACTGGCCAGAATCAGTTCTGCCAGACAGATGTTCTGGCGGTGATGCAGTTGGGTGGCAAGAGTGACCATCTTTTTGGTCACTTGTAGAGACTTCGAACAAAACACAAAGCGAGTTAGCCATAAGGCTAGAAACGCTATGTGTTCGACATCCGACACTGTATCCGTCGACCTGTCGTGATAATGGTTGATAAAGGTAGTGTATGTTGGCTTCGTCTCAGAGAAGCCAATTTGGTCCTCCGACATCTCCTCAGGGTCGAAGTAATCTCCGGTTGGTCGAAGGCCAGTAATGGCCGCTACGTCGAAGAGTGTGGGGGTTAACATCCCACATGGAAGGTGAAAGGTGAAGTGAGAGTTATCCCAGAACAACAGCGAAGCTATAAGCATCTCTGGGGAGTAGTTTAAACCTGTCTTCGACAGCATTACTAGGTCAAAGATTCCCATTTCCTTCCAGACTGGAGTTTGATGTTTCTCCAACTTTGTTAGCCAAGCAATATAGTCAGAGGTCAGATTAGGGCAAGATCTGAAAACCCTAACACTTCTGTTGAAGAAACGAAGGTCGATCTTCTCGTGTGTAGGGTCTTCGTTGTCTTCTGCGTCCTTCTTGGCGCATGCTACTGGCTTGAGTTTCTCGACGATGGGGAAATAGCTCTTGATCTTCAGAGCTTCAGAGATGCTTGGGTTCATAGGTCCAGACATTGCGAAGATTTGGTTGGAATATCCAACCGGAATCATCAAGTGACGCGAGTAAGCATCGCGAACGGAGATGTCAGAAGGTTCGGGAACCCTTCGTTTCCCTGTAGCGTTCACTACCGGAGCAGTAACAAAGACCTTGGGCTTAGCAAGTTGTTCAGTTGGTGCTTTAGTCTTGGGGGCAGTAGAAGCAGAGGCCATTTTTGAAGATGAAGATGGAGTGAAAAAGGAAGAGTTTTTCTGCAAAGAGAGCAAGTTTGTATGAAAGCAAGGGAGTTTGAAAGCTAGTTTGCGTGAAAAGTCCCACAATGGGATATTCACCACTATTTATAGTAGTGGGAGAAATTCCCAATAAACGAGGACATTAAATGTCATTTAATGCTGCAGGAATTAGTGGGACGCGTGGCAGCATCCTGTTGTTTTGGCCGTTTCTGCAGAAACAGAGAGACGCAGCGTGCGTCCTCGTTTTTGGGATTTGTCATAATGACAAATTATGAAGTGATGTTTAGGTACTGCACGCCGTACTGACAGTGACGTCCTAGGATCAAATCAATGATGGTTTCTTGGGATTGCCAATAGTTGGTAAAAAGCAACAAAAAGTGCACAAGTTAACTTGTGACTAAGCGTGGAAAAATAGGTGTCGAATGGCGTTTTCAAAGAATGCCTTTTTCTTTCAGAGTCGAAATAAGGCATTCTTGGGGGGCAATTTGTTGGCTCCTAAATTCGACACCTTTGTTTTGATTGATGGCAGCCATTAAAAGCTGAAAGATGCTTTCGACTGGCTAAGCCTGTCGAAGTGCCCGTCGAAAGATGGTAAAATACTTAGAAGATTTCTTCCAAGGAAGAAGGCTGATTGCCTTCGACGTCGAAGGAGTTTTCGTCGAAGACGTCTCTTGATGAAGGTGTTCGATGGTCCAGAGTGGAGCAGTTTGAAATTCAAAGCTTTGGAGGGAAAACGGTTTCCAGCAGTTACCACGTGCAAACGTGCAAGGATCTGGAGCGTCGAACATGGAGAACGTGACAAGTGGCTTGATCTCGAAGCAGTGTAACTGCCCGACGGTTACTTGGAATGTTTTTGTATAAATAGGAGTAGACATGTAGTTTCTCGCGTGTGTTCACAATAGATACATAGTCACTCATTTAGATTCAAGTACCCAGTGTGAGCGAACGAATTGTTGAGAAATGTATGCGTGAAACACCAATTTTATCAATTCAAGTCATTTACTTTTCCAGTACTTTACATGCTTTTCCCCTTTAAATTCCTGTCGAACCTTTACATTCAAGCCTTGTTTATTTTACCAAGCCTTTCCTTTATGCAATTTACTTTAAACAATTTACTTAAAGCCTTATCCAACTTAATTAAACTTCAAAATCAACCTATGTCCATAGGATCAATCTGATCGATCCTGCGAGTAACCAAATAAGTAACCATTTGGAGGATCAGCGGTTGTTTACCAAAACCCTAGGTAAACAGTAAGGCCCATTTCAAAACTTGTTTCTTTTAGGGGTTAAACAATGTTTAGGGAAAGCAAATTAGGGTTAAGGCTTCTTGGTCAGAAACAACGCTCCTTGTTGTACCGTCTTCTTCTTCGCTCCATCTTTCCACGCCTTTTGCTTCTGAGTCCCTGAGTTCGCTCCCAAGCTCCTTGCCATGGCCACCAGTGGTCTTCAACCTCCTCTTCCCTCCGGCCAAGGCGTTAGGGCGATTGATTCAAGGTAAAATGTGTTATTCGTTAGGTTTTGTTATATTTGCATGCATTGATTTTGATTATGTTTTGATTCTGATTCTTATTATTGTTGTTGGAGGTATTATGGAAGTAAAAAGGGGAGAGGAAATCGTTACCTAGAGGCAGAGACAGAGGAGGACGGTTGGACGAGCTAGGAGGCCAGGCGGCGAGGAAAGGAGGCGCGTCGCGAGCTTGCTTCGGTGGCCGGTACTTTGTATTTGGCTTCCTTCTTCTTGCCTTGGTACTGTGTATTTCAATGTCGCCTTGATGCTTTTGTTGAAACGAAATACGACTAGCTTGCCTTCTTCTTCTTTCTGACTTTGATACTGCTACTGTTGAAAAATACTTTTTTGACTAGCTTCTTTTTCTTCTTCTCACTACGATCCTGTTGCCTCTTTGCGTTTGTGATTTTGCTGCCTGAATTTAGGTTGCCTATGAGGATATAATCTGAGGCTTTATGTGTGTTTGGACATGGTTTCAATGGTCTATACTTTGATGGTTTGAAATGGTGATGGTGTTTGTTGGTTTATGATTCTACTGGTTTTTGAAATGCAGTTGGTTTGAAATGATGATGCAGTAAGCTGTAGTTGATGCAGGTTTTACTGATTTTACTGGTTTAGGCCATGTTGAATGATTTTGGTTGGTTCGGAAGGTTTGACAGTAGGCTATGGTTCTAGGTTCTGATATGGTTTTTGATATATGGTTTTGATGATGTGGTAGGCAGGTTTAGGCCAAGGTTCAGGACATATGGGTTTTTGACAGGTTTATGGTGATGTTGGCTTAAGGGCTCAATCAGTTTCGGTGAGGTTTTCTATGGTTTAAACAAGTTGTTGAGGTTTATGCCATGTTGTGGTCTGATTCTACAATGGTTCTATGCAGATTGCTGGTTTATGCAGTAACAGGTTTAGGAGGGCTTGATGAAAAAATGGTTTTTTGCCTTTTTTCTTTGATAGCTTGGAGATAGATAGATTATGATAGGTGTGTGATTTTGTTATGTTATATCAGTCTTTTGGCCTTCAGGTTTCCGTTGAGGGCTTTGGTATATTTTTTAATATATTCTTGGTACTTCTGCACCCTTACTGCTCCATATGGTTTGTCTCTATTCCTATTTCATGTTTTTACTTCCTACTGACTGTGTTACTGCAGTTTGTCTTGTATCTCTTCCTGCCTAAACCAAACCTGCAAAACCACACTTCTATCTCTCTTCTCTCTCATAAGTACCATTTTGACATTTAAGTGATGTACTGTACTATTTTCTGAAATTGCAAAAGTGCTGGAATATGATGAAAAGGGAATGTTACATTGCTTGCAAAATTGTTTAAACTGCATATTTTAACTTGCCTACTGCATGGCACAGTGGGAGCCTCTTTGTATGTTTGGCCTCTTCCTATATGGGCATGTTTACGTTGCAATTTGGCTTTGAAAGTGCATATGTTGTTGATTTTTTGTATGCTATTTGTCAAACATTTGAATTGATGCATATTGTTTTGAACTATGAAGTGGGCTTTTGAAAATGCAATTGATTTGAAAAATGTAGTTCTTTAACAAAAAATGAATTTGTACATTCATTTATAAAAATTCCTCTCTTTTTTGTGAACCGGGAGAAATCCCGTGATTTGCAAAAAAGGGTAAACTGATTCCAGCCATTGCTTTTAATGATGAACACTAAATAGTTTTCTTCTTTTAATTATTTGTTCAATTCTAATTTCTTTTAATCGTTTTGCAGGTAAAATCAAGTGAGCAGACAAAAAGGCATTGGGTAGAAGATTTAGGATTAGAAAGCATTAGATTAGTTTTTATTTCATTTTGACTTTGTAAAATTATTATTGTAAATTCGTTGTAATAAATATAATATTTACACAATAATTGTACAATTAGAAGAAAATGAATAAAATTCCAATATTTGCCAATTAATTTCTTCCTTCTCTAATTATTTATTTTTTCGTTTACAATTCTTTAAATCGTATAATAATTGAAAGTAAATCTCAATTACTTAAATCCAGAATAATAAACAAATAAATAAATAATGTCATTGATCAATTAATAGTTTCAATTATTTAATTCATTATTCATAATTTTCTAAATTATAATAATTAAAATAAAATTTCAATTATTTAACTTAGAATGATAAATAATTAAATAATCATTATTGACCAATTAATGAACTTTTTCAAATATTTATTATATTATTCATAAGTCTTTAAATTATGTAATAACTGAGAATAAATTCCAGTTATTTAAATTTAAGAGAGTGAATAATAAATAAACACATGTCTGCATGATTAATACGCCTCTTTTCTAATATTTATTTTATTATCTATACATCTTTAAATTATATAATAATTGAAAACAAATTCCAATTATTTAAATTTAAGATAATAAATAATTAATAAACATTGTTTTAGCATGAATCGATTAAATAATTTAGTGTTCAAAATAAATAGCTCCCGGCCTGAAAAAAGTTATGAATTTTTTAAAATCAATAGATCAAAACACTTGTAATGTAATGATGCAGATGGGAGATGGTATCTTAGGTCAAAATTTGGGGTACAACAGATTTGTTCAAAAACAAGCAAGAAATCTCACAATCGAAAGAATCTTCTCTCAATCAAATAAGGAATGAAATATGATGGCAAATCAAAGGGAAAACGCGTTGGAATAAAAATAGCAAGATTTGGCCTATTTTAGAAACAAAATATACAAGACAAATCAAATCTTTTCTCACTCAATCTTCAAGATTCAGTTCAGCTTTATTAACCAAACTCATTATACTATATATGCATAACGAACCCTGATCCATGATCATAAAGAGGAAGAATAGGCCGTGTAGAACACCTACAAGAATCTCAAAATTTTGACAAAAAAAGTGGTGGTCGAATTTTTCTTTAGAGGGATATTCAAGGCGTTTCAAAGGTTGAAATCCATTCCTGGGCGTATTTGGAAGTTGTCTGGACCACTCTCACGCATCAATACATCCAGAAATAGCCCATACAAGTATCACGGTTTGCTCCTATTCTTGAATTTGATTTTGACTACACATGCATGATAAACAAATTTCAAGTATCTATTTATGTTTGTGTGACCATTTAGAACATGTTTGCATGATTAATTATGTGTTTTGATGTATATTTAACTGACTGCCATTGCTAGGGTTTGAAGCTTCATTTTAGGGTTTTTTATTTCAGGAAAAATCAGGATAACAGAAGAGTATCATTGTACTCACGAGATCAAACCCAGCTGATCTGTATTCTTGGATTAAAATTTTATTGCGTGATTGTGATTTTTGAGATAAACAAGTTTATAGTTACAACTCATGTTCGTAGGTAAAAACCCCTTGCCTAAAACGACCGTCCAGCGAATAAGATGGTTGTGTGTCAAAACCGGGTTGGGTAGTATGAATGGCACATGTTCTATTAATTACACTGAACTCTCATTACATATAATATATATTGTTTGTTTATATTAACGATTGAACAATTGGCTCAGTGGTACAAGTGAAGCCTATCCAGCGCGCATGTGTAGGAGGTCAGGGGTTCGATCCCTGCCTCCTACATGTTATTTTTCTTAACAATCCTTTGCAGATCCCATGTGACCCTTCCAAGAGGGCTCATTGTATGCCTCAAGATCATCACCCTTGGACTAATTAGCGCCTAGATCTAATGCTTCCAATGAAGCTCCCTTTGGTGGAAACTCCTGGCACAATCACACTGGATCTCACGCCCCCTCAGGCCCATTTCTTTTCTCTTTAATTTTACTATTTATTTTATTTAATTAGTCTAATTAATTTTTATTTCAAATCATTTTTTAATCAGAAAATAATCACAAAAAAATAGAATTTAGTTTTTTTAATAAATTAATTTTTGCAAATTAATTATTTTAATCAATTCTAATCTTTCTAGTTAATTCTCGCGCGTTATTATTTTGTCGTACTATTATTTTAATTATTGATGTAACTGCGCCCGGTTTGTAATAGCTAATTAGGGTTTTTTATTTCCGCAATTTTTTTCAGTCATTCTTTATGTATCTACACCAAAGCCTTGTAATAGCGTATGACCTCTATTTCTTGCTTTTATGTTTTATATGTCTGTATATAAATTTCTAGTAACCTAGGCATGTATGATTAATCAATCAATCAGTAGATCACTAAAACTGCAAGATAAAATATCTGAAATAGCACACTCTTGCACACTTGCACCCCAGGGTACTTCCCACTTTAGTTGCCTTCGAAAATGGTCATGTCCCTCTAACATAGTGATACTCTTAGCAATGACCATCAATTTAAAGTCGTCATAAAGATCATAGTCCCTAAATGTCCCTCTAGTTGCCTATGAGAAATGATCTTATGATGATAGTCCCTTCAAAATACTAAGGTATCCTTACATTTTGCCTTCAATGACCATTACGTCCCTTTCGATAGTCCCTCAACATCCAACGCTTAGGGGTACCTACTCACTAATAGTAGGATAACACGGTCTAAAGGATAGGAGGAAAAGAACAGTCTTTTTTCGAGTAGCTAAATAACTATTAGGTACTTGCTCAAACGAATTTTCACACCACACTTTCAAACACTTTTCAAACACTTTTCAAACAAAGTTTTCAAAAATCACTTTATCACACTCTTGAGGACTAATACAAGAGTTACCATAAACTGAATCTCTGCACTAAGGAATTTTCAAAGCTTTTCAAACACAAGCAATTTTAAAAAAATGAGAAAGTACCTAAGAGCCCATGGAAAACCATGGATGGAAAGGGTGCTAACACCTTCCCTTTCGATAATCTACCCCCTTACTCAGAAATCTCGAAAAAAAGGTCTTTTTTCTGTTCTTTTCAGCCTTTCCTTTTGTTGGATAAAAGAAAAGTCGGTGGTGACTCTTGCTTACCGTGACATTTGCAAACAAAAAATGCAAACCAATCTTAATAGTCGGTTCTGCCAGCGTATCACAAGCCATCTTATTCTTGTTTGTTGGGCCGCCCTTGGATACATGGGGCTCGATCTGTTACGTCCACTCTACATCAGATGATGAAATACCCGGTCAAAGGGAAAATTGTCACTGTACACGGCGAAGAAGAATGCATGGTCAGTAACCTGAATTCTTTCAGATATGTGGAAATGGATGGTGAGTTCATCGAGACTCCGTGCCAAAATTTCGAAGAGGTACCTCAGACTCTGGCTGCAACTGAAATTGTTACCAATACGCCGAAGATCACCAGACCTCCCTTGAAGATGGCTTCTCTCAAGGATGTAAAAGCGGTTGTCGAAGAAGGTGGGTGTACCATCTGGGGTCAGCTCCCTGATATTCCATACAAGTTTGATAAATTTGGTTTGGGTTTCTCTTTAGGGGCTCAAAGGGCTGTTCGACATGCTCGTGCTGGAAGACCTCCCCTACGCATCAGCAATCAAGATTGGTGCAAATCTGGGACTTAATGTCAAACAGCGGTTGATACAAATGTGGCATGACTATGTTAAGATCTTTGCCTGGTCATATGAAGACATGCCAGGATTGGATATGGATATTGTGGTTTACCGTCTGCCAACAAAAGAAGATTTCCCTCCGGTAAAGCAGAAGGTCCATCGCATGTGCCCTGAAATGTCATAGAAGATCAAAGTAGAGGTTATGAAGCAGTTCAATGCTGGTTTCCTAGCCGTCACCTCTTATCCCCAATGGGTTGCAAACATAGTTCTGGTGCCTAAAAAAGACGGCAAGGTACGAATGTGCATGGACTATAGAGATTTGAATAGGGCAAGCCCTAAAGATGACTTTCCACTTCCCCACATCGACGTTCTGGTTGACAACACCACGTAACACAAGATCTTTTCCTTCATGGATGGTTTCTCTGGCTACAATCAGATCAAGATGGCACCCGAAGATATGGAGAAGACAACCTTCGTTACACAATGGGGCACTTTCTGCTACAAAGTGATACAGTTTGGATTAAAGAATGTTGGGGAAACCTATCAGCGAGCCATGGTCTCCTTGTTTAATGACATTATTCACCATGAGATAGAGGTATATGTGGATGAGAAAAGGCTTACTGCTGTCTGTCATGGTCAAATGTATCAAAAACGGATGATCAAGGCTTTCAACAAAAAGGTCAGACGCCAAGTATATCAAGTCAGGGATCTAGTGATCAAGCGCATCATACTGCCGCAAGGTGATCCCAGGGGAAAATGGACTCCCATCTAAGAAGGGCCATTTGTGATCAAAAGCATATTTTCTAGTGGAACCATGATTCCGACCAACATGGATGGTGACGACCTCCCTCACCCTGTTAATGCGGAAATTGTGAAAATATACTACGCATGAAGAAAGACCCGCTAGGTTGACTGGCCTACGCAAAAATAAGGGCATCCCGACGAACCAAAAGGGTTCAGACAAAAATTATGGATGAAAACAAAAAAAATTTGTACACCCGACAAGCCGAAACCTGAAAAGGTAGCTTGGGCAAAAAATGTTATCCCGGTGGACTGAAAACCCGAAAGGGTGGTCCAGGAAAAAGTTAGGGATTTGAAGCGTATGAATATGTCCCGTTAGTTCACCTTGTGGAAAGAATTCAATATCAACTATCAAGCTCAAACGGTACCGATCAATCAAGTCAGCTTCGGACAAGTAGCAAAGTGATGAGACGCTCAAAGACATAGTGACAATAGCAGAATTGAAACCCAATAGGATTATTACACTTAGATGTTTTCTTCTCTTTGTGCGCTATTTTGTATAGTTTTCACTCTTACGGAGGCGTTCTTCTATTAGAACTTCATCATCTTTGTACACAACGCCTGTTATAGGCAAACTTCAGAAATCAATACAAATCGTTTCTTTGGAAGTACAAAACTGTTTGTTTTCTTTTTCTATTTCCTGTTTTGGTTTTGCAAAAAAACGTCCAATGACTTATTCTTGACATATGCATTTGAATATGATTGCTATTCACAAATATTTTCATATGAAATAGAAAGACAGTTGCTCATGACTTAAGGTACGGGGCCAAGTCTAAAAAACCATTTCAATCCCGACAATTACTCTGTTTAAGATGGTACAGGGGAAGAGATAGTTTGAGGCGAAGTCACCAGTACATGCGACCCTGTGACATCTACACTCCCCATAGAGTAGAGGCAACCAAATGTTTTTCTCTCTGCTTCCCCAAACTAGAGTTGATTTCCCCAGCAAAGTTCCTTCAGAGAGCCGATGTCTATATTCCCCAGCCATTTTTTATAATCGCAGACGGTTTATAAAGCTTTCTCCCGAGTAGAGTTTATTTCTATGACTGTGGAATCTCCTCCCAAGCAGAGTTTAATTCTTTGAGTAAGGAAGCTCAATCCCCAACAGAGCTTATTCCTCCAGCTACTGAAGTCCATCCCCCAGCAGAGTTTATTTCTCTGAATCGTCAAAATCTTCTAGCAAGGAATCTCCTTACGCAAACAAAGTTATTCTCCTACAGAGTCATTCTCAGGCAAAGTCTCTCCCCGTTAGAATATTCTCAAACAGAAAGGAGTAAATCCCCAGCATAGTCATCTCCATTCACCATCCTCAGCGGAAATGAAGAATTCAGCTTCCCAACACTCTTTAGCAGCAGTCCTGGATTTATTTTCCCCGACTAAGAAGTACTGCAATAGCATCCCATATTCATACATAATGGCATGCGCATACATATTACATACAACACAATCTCATTTATTTTGAGAACATAATCACAATACATTTCATACATCATGACATTGCATACAAATAACTCTTTACCTTTCAGTGAAAAGATCAAATCAACAAGCTACGTCTAACAAAGGGCTATTCAGGATTTTCCTCAGAAAGATGTCCTCACAAGATTTTCCCTAGGCCAGACAGGTCGACACTAAGATCTCTCTGATTACCATTCCAGTGGAAGAAGTTCCAAGACTTTCGTCTGGGTCACTTGAATTGCTACTAAGATTCTCCTGATTACTATGCCAGTCAAAGTTAACCCAATATTTTCCCTGGGTCAGACAGGTCGACGCTAAGGTCTCTCTGATTACCATTCTAGTGGAAGAAGTTCCAAGACTTTCGTCTAGATCAGTTGAATCGCTACAAAGATCCTCCTGATTACTATGCCAGTCAAAGTTAACCCAAGATTTTCCTTGGGTCAGACAGGTCGATGCTAAG
The DNA here is from genome assembly GCA_948472305.1 of Vicia faba. NCBI lineage: Eukaryota > Viridiplantae > Streptophyta > Magnoliopsida > Fabales > Fabaceae > Vicia > Vicia faba. Next base: position 84,575,091 of record OX451737.1, on the reverse strand, counting down.
GTCTCTCTGTTTACCATTCCAATGTAAGATATTCCAAGACTTTCGTTTGGGTCAGTTGAATTTCTACTAAGATTCTCCTGATTACTATGCCAATCAAAGTTAACCCAAGATTCTCCATGGGTCAGACAGGTCGACACTAAGATCTCTCTGATTACCAATCCAGTGTAAGAGATTCTGAGACTTTCGTCTGGGTCAGTGAATAGATGCTAAGATTCACCTGATTATTATTCCAGTCAAAGTTAACCCAATATTTTTCCAAGGGTCAGACAGGTCGACACTAAGATCTCTATGATTACCATTCTAGTGGAAGAGTTTCCAAGACTTTCGTCTGGGTCCGTTGAATCGATACTATGATTCTCCTGATTAATATGGCAGTCAATGTTAACCCAAGATTTTCTATGGATCAACCAGATCGACATTAAGATCTCTCTGATTACCATTCCAGTTGAAGATGTTCCAAGACTTTCGTCTGGGCCAGTGGAATCGATACTAAGATTCTCCTGATTACTATGCCAATCAAAGTTAATCTGCGACCTTTCTCTAGTTTAGTCAAATCGATACTAAGATTTCTATCCCAGTTGAATACAATCCAAGACCTTTCTCTGGTCCAGTCAAATCGGTACTAAGATTTCTATTCCAGTTAAAGAAGCTATGAAGCCCGGAAACTGACCGGATAATAGTCAATCAACAATTGAAGACACTGTGAAACCTGGATCCTAAACAAATAACAATTTAATCTCATCTCCCAGTAAGTCGCTGCAAATTCTAGAGCACGGCCAGATAACAGTTAGCCTTATTATCCTCAGCAAGCAACTGTAAAGCCTGGATTCTGACCAGATAGCAGTTAATTTCCATCTCTTCAATCAAGTGATGACTCCCCAGTAGAATAACGGACAACTGAAGCTCCTAAAACTCTATGTTCCAAGACAGAGACCAACATTCCTCAGCGGAGTCCTCTCTAACGGCAAGAGTAGGAATTCCCACAAAGGGATATCTCATGAAATCATCATTGTTCTGGATGGCATCTTTAATCCCATCTTCGACGACTCTCCATGACATTCAGATGGCATCTTTAAGCCCATCTCCGACGATCTTCCGTCATCTTTTCCAAATGGCATCTATAAGCCCATTCCTAATACTATCTACATAGTCAAGTATCATCTTAAACGAGTGAAAATTTCTAGGAACTCTTGTATTCAATCATCTTCCACCTTCTAATCACAAAAGGCAGACCATCCAATCTATATCCTCATGTTTAAGAAGATTGAATAGGGGCAGCTGTTGTACCCCAAAATTTCCCCTCTCATGTTTTTCCAATATTTCCTCCTGCATAGGTGGTTGCAAACCTTTGCCTAAAGACAAAGAAATTTTTCAAATGACGGTTAAGTATCCTTCGATTGGCATCTCCAAAATGCCTTTCAATTGGCATCTCCAAAATTCCATTCGATTGGCGCCTACAAAATGCCTTTCGATTGATTCCTTCAAAATGCCTTTTCGATTGACATATACAGAGCATCCTTCGATGGACATCTGCAAAAGGCCTTTCCATTGGCCTCATGAAAATCCTTTCGATGGGAATTGTGTCAAAGCCTTTTGATTGGCATGGCAAGGGATCCTTCGGTTTAGCATTGTGCCAAAGCAGCTTCGACAGGCATGTTAACTGTGTCCTTCGATTGGCATGGACAAGATATTTCGGTTGGCGTAGCAAAGGACTAATTGACATTCCAATAAATACCCTTCGATTGGTATTTGGACAAGGGACCTTCGAAGAATTCCTTCCAGACCATTCGAAAGAGGCCATCAAGAGGGCACTCGGAAAATATGTCCAGGCCAAATTCTTGCCTTGTTTGTTCATAATTCCACAAGAGCTGATTCAACCAAGGAATTCTCTTCAAAAGGACATGAAATAAAAGCAAAGGGTGGTCCAATCGAAGGAGACCTAGTATTAAAGCTGGCACAATTCAACTAAGAACCATTAAGGAGAACAAGGTTCTAATAAGGAAAGTCTTGATTGGTTCGAATTGGAGTTTAAGGATGGAAAGGAAGGAAAATTCGAAGGAAGGGGATTGTTCCAAAACAAGCCATAAATATCACAATCGAAAGAATCTTCTCTCAATCAAATAAGGAATGAAATATGTTGGCAAATCAAAGGGAAAACGCGTTGGAATAAAAATAGCAAGATTTGGCCTATTTTAGAAACAAAATATACAAGACAAATCAAATCTTTTCTCACTCAATATTCAAGATTCAGTTCAGTTTTAGTAACCTAATTCATTCTACTATATATGTGTAACAAACCCTGATCCCTGATCATAAAGAGGAAGAATAGGCTGTGTAGAACACCCACAAGAATCTCAAAATTTTGACAAAAAAAGTGGTCGTTGAATTTTTCTTTAGAGGGAGATTCAAGGCGTTTCAAAGGTTGCAATCCATTCCTGGGCGTATTTGAAAGTTGTCTGGACCATTTTCACGCATCAACACATCTAGAAACATCCCATACAAGTATCACGGTTTGCTCCTGTTCTTGAATTTGATTTTGACTACACATGCATGATAAAAAAATTTCAAGTATGTATTTATGTTTGTGTGACCATTCAGAACATGTTTGCATGATTAATTGTGTGTTTTGATGTATATTTAACTGACTGTCATTGTTAGGGTTTGAAGCTTCGTTTTAGGGTTTTTTATTTCAGGAAAAATCAGGACAAAAGAAGAGTATCATTGTACTCACGAGATCAAACCCAGTTGATCTGTATTCTTGGATTAAATTTTTATTGCGTGATTATGATTTTTGAGATATGCGGGTTTATAGTTACAGCGCTTGTCCGTAGGTAAAAACCCCTTGCCTAAAAAGACAGTCCAGCGAAGAAGATGATTGGGTGTCAAAACTGGGTTGGGTAGTTAGAATGGCGCGCGTTCTATTTATTACATTGACCTCTCATTACATATAATATATATTGTTTGTTTATATTAACGATTGAACAATTGGCTCAGTGGTACAAGTGAAGGTGTTCCAGTGCGCGTGTGTAGGAGGTCAGGGGTTTGATCCATGCCTTCTACATGTTATTTTTCTTAACAATCCTTTGCAAATCACATGTGATCCTTCCAAGCGCACTCACTATATGCCTCAAGATCATCACCCTTGGACCAATCAGCGCCTAAATCTAATGCTTCCAATGAAGTTTCATATGGTGGACACTCCTGGCACAATCACACTGGATCTCACGCCCCCTCAGGCCCATTTCTTTTCTCTTTAATTTTACTATTTATTTTATTTAATTAGTCTAATTGATTTTTATTACAAATCATTTTTTAATCAAAAAATAATCACAAAAAAATGGGATTTAGTTTTTTTTAATAAATTAATTTTTGCAAATTAATTATTTTAATCAATTCTAATATTTTTCATTAATTAAAATCAAGTAGAATTAGGTCAAAATCAAATCTCCTTTTTTATAAAATCCCAAAAAAAAAAATTCAATGGTCAAATTAGATTTTTAGGGTTTTGAACCTTTTTTCCAGTTAATTCTCGCACATTATCATTTTGTCGTACAATTATTTTTATTATTGATGTAACTGCTCCCGGTTTGTAATAGCTAACTAGGGTTTTTTATTTTCGTACTTTATTTTTTCCAGTCATTCTTTATGTATCTACACCAAAGCCTTGTAATAGCCTAGGACCTCTATTTCTTGCTTTTATGTTTTATATGCCTGTATATAAATTGCTAGCAACCTAGGTGTTGTACCCCAAAATTTACCCTCCCATATTCTTCAAAATTTGCCAAGTCAAAGTTTCAAGATCTCCCCAAGGGTTGCACAGTTCAAGGGCCTCCTAACAGTCAAAATTAGGGTTTTGGTTCTGACAAAGAAAATGAAGTTTCCAAGGGTCCAATCAAGTCCCACATGTCTACAAACATGGTCAAGCATCCTCATACCAAGTTTCAAGACTTACAGTACAAAATTGCACAGTCAAAAACCCTAATTGCACTACAGTCAACTGTAGGGGCAAAATGGTCATTTGACAGTCAAAAGTTCAAATTTTTGGTCAAAATCTCATTTTGAGGCCACAAACATTATTTGATCAATGCTTGATCATGATTCTCAAAGCTTGGCTCAAAAAGTCTCAAGATGCAAAAGTTTCCATATTTGGACAGTTGAAAAAGTCAACTGTAACTTGACCAAGGCATAACTTCCACATGGTTTATCATAAAAATTCCATCCAAAGCTCATTTTGAAGAGAAAGACATTTCCTACAACTCCTCTTCATACTTAAAGTCCAAGAAATGCTCTCACAAAAAGTTATCAATTTCAACATTATAGGTCATTTTCAAAAGTCAACAAAAAGGGACTTTAAGTCAAAGGCCGTAACTTGAGATTGGTAAACCAAAATGACATGGGACCAAGAGCATTGGTTAGAGGACTCAAAGACCTTTCCAAAATGTCCAAGAACATGAGCAAAGCTTAAAAATTGAGCAAGTTATGCCTTGTGGAAGTTGGGAAATTTTTGGATATTTTGAAAAGTCAACATTGCTTCAAATGTCTTAAAAATGCTAATGGGCCTCTTTCTCTTCCAAGAATCATTATCCAAGGCATGTGCACGACCACTTGGCCCAAAGGGAAGTTTTTCATCATTTTTATTTATTTATTTGGATTTTTAATGATTAATAATTCATTTAATTTAAATAAATATGTGGAAAATACTAAACCTAAGCAATCAAATCTTTTTATGCATGAAATAGTCTTAAGATTTCGTGCATTATCTGATTTAGAAAGAATCAAGTCAATTGGCCATGATTGGAACCAAGTTTGCATGAAAAAGATTGGAAAATATTTGCCATGAAAATCAATATCCATTCCATCAATGCTTTGATTCTTTGGACAAAAAACTCAACCCTAATCTCTCATACACATATATACATGCTAACCCTCGTGCCCAAAACCTCCCAGCTGCGCAGAAAAGCCATAGCCAAACTTGCAATTTTCTCAAAAAAGTCCAAAACTGAAAACTAGGTTCTAGGGCGATTCAAGCCAAAATAATTGTTCCATTGGCTTGCTGAGACATCAAGGAAGGTGCCTGGATCAATACCATAGCCTGAAACATCAAGAATTGGTATATCAGAGTCAAGCTTTTCACGAAAATTTCCATAATCGAATCATGAATTTCATGCATTTTTCGTGTGTTTTCTTTATTGATTTACATTGAGTGATTGATTCTAAAGCTAACTGCATATTTTAATTGAGTTTTTGTGCCAAATTAGAGGATTCACCATTGATACAGGTTAGGGTTACCAAGCTTTCAAATTGGGCGTTTCTAAATGCTGTAAAATTGGAACATCTTAATACCATGACTGAACTCAGCATGCTTGGACGATCTGAATAGATACCTCGCGCCTAATTTATATAGCCCCATGGCCTAGTCGCTATTTTTGAGAATTGCATATTTTGGGGGGGTTCAAAACCCCCGCTAACCCTTTTATGTTTCAGGAAAAAAACACAGCCAAGGAAGAAGAAGGGTATGTGGCAAGCGATGGTTGGTTCATTTAAAATCTTAGCGCGTTTTTTGTGTTAATGCTATTAACGTGTTTTATCCCATATATTATTTGTTGCCCACTAATACTACAAAGAAAGCCAATAACGCAGATGGTGGACGCGTTGTCATGTAACCACTGGGACCTGGGTTCGATTCCCAGGTCCCTCACCTTGTTCTATATTTTTCACTTCAGTGTGATCTCATGCAATTTCCCCTCAAAAGCCTACCATACACTCCTCCTCCAGGCGCGCCACATGGCCTGTAACCATTATCCAAGGGACCAGATGTGAAGAACATGATGGACATGAGTCAACGCCTATGCACGCAAGCTGAGAAGTCAACAAGGCCAAAGGGTCATTGGGCCTAAAATGTTACAATTATACCTCTCAATTGGGGACAGAACCCCCCAAGGTATTGTATTTCTTCTCTTTTATTTATTTTATTTATTTCAATTATTGCTTTTTTTTAATTAATTCCTTTAATTTAATTATTTTCATAAAAATATAAAAAACAATAGAAAAATCAGAAAAGACAAAAAATTTAAAATATATTTATTTAATTAATATTTTTGTAAGTAAATATCCTTAATTAATTTGGCTTTTTAAATTAGGTTTAATTTTAGTATCTTTTTCTTAATAAATCAAAAATTTGTAGAATTAGGGTTTGTATCAATTTTTATCCTTTTTCTTTTCTTTTCACCATAATTAATTATTTATTTTTATAAATCAAATTGCATTAATTAAATTAGGTTTAATGGTAGATAATTTTCATATTTTCTTAATAAATAAAAGTTGTAGAATTAGGGTTAATTACTTAATTTCATTTAATTCACATAAAAACCATAAATACAAAAAACTAAAAAATAATTTCTTTTTCCTTAATTGAATTAATGTGTAAATAATAATTTAATTTCATTAAAAAGGGTCCAACGCCCTCGCTTTCAATTTTAATTCAATTCGCGCATTTTATTTTATTTCTTATAATATTAATGTAATTCTCCCAAAGCCGTGTAAATTTATATTTCTCGCACCTTCCTTTATTTTATGTCAAATCGGGTCCTGGATTAAATTTGGCGATGTGGACCCGCGCCTTTTGTAATAGTTTAGAACTTTATATTTCTCGCAACTTTTTTTTAACTGTTAACAATTACATGCAAGAATGAATGACAAAATAAAAACAAAAGCGTAGATCACCCATGACATGAACAAGATAAATGCAAATGAACATGACACACAAATCACACACCACCCCTAGGGTACGCCTCACTGTTGCCTTGCCTCTCGAAAGGTGATCGTCGAGTAGAGGATGTCTTAGTAAGTCCTCATGATCCAGGAACCTGGCATGAGGGTAGCTTCTAAGGTATCTTCCCATTGCTCCGGTGATCACCATGTCCCGAACCTCGAATTGACACGAATACCTCCAACAGTGGTGCCACCTACCTCTCAATGGTAAGATGGCACTACTTTAAAGGACATTTACACAGACGAATTCCTTAGGGTAGGTAGACGACTCTAGATACTTGCTCTAAATCTCAAAACAAATTCAAAAATACTTTTCACACCGACACATTTTCAAAAAGCTTTCGAAAGCAATTTTTCAAACACTCTTGAGGACCGATACAAGAGTCGAACTGGAATTTTCAAAGAAACTTTTTAAAACCCACAGTTGAAAAGCAAACAAACCATTTTTGAAAACATAAATGAGCAAGTATCTAAGAGCCCATGGATAACCATGGATAGAAAGGGTGCTAACACCTTCCCTTTCTATAATCTACCTCCCGAACCGAGAGCAATCTCTTTAAGGAATTTTTCTGTGCTTTTGTCCTTTCCATTTGGAGAAAATAAAAGACGGTGGCGACTCTTGCTTCCGCGACATTTCGCGAAACCAGCGTTAAACAGTCAGTTCCAGATCCACCGATCACAGAACTGGCGACTCTGCTGGGGAAGAACTTATAAAGTGAGGTGTACCTTAGGACTAAGATCACTTGTGTTTTCAATTGTATTGACTTGTCAGCTTTAAATTTGTGGGTTGCATGGGAGTTACGTAGATCCTAACCCGGATCTGGGAATACCCTGTTTAGGTAGCATAAGCTGTGCGGGACCTGTCCGGCGTAGACCGACACGGGTGAAACAGTGGCTACGTTGGTGTGGCACCTTGGTCTGTACCGATATCCCTTGTGTTGCAACGAGGAGAATATGGGTCTTCTGAGGAGTCATTAAGCACCAACAGACCTTAGAACCTTAAATGGCACAACTTGGCCATTAGAACAGTGGCAGTATGCTACGCCCGTTGAGGCTAAACTCTCGTGATGGTTCTGGCCGCAAGAAAAGATTGCGATGCTGGAGTTATGACCGATTGAGGGTAGTCAATGATATTGGGATCCCCTAAGAACCCGGTTATTTTGATAGGACAGGTATGAACCAACAAACTGAAAGAGGGTAATACCTAGACCTCATGCTGGCCTAAACTCTAAGGGCTTTTCTTGTGTGACTTGTGTGCCTTCGTACTTGACTACTTGCATGCTTGTTATCTGACACATGAACTACTTGCAGGTTTTGTTCATAGTCCTTAATTGGGACTCATAACAGGGTTCACTAAGTTTCTTGCAGGTTTTGTTGATAGTCCTTAATTGGGACTCATGACAGGTTTTACTTGAGTTTCTTGCAGGTTTTGGTTTGCAGTCCTTAATTGGGACTCATAACAGGGTTACCTTCATTACCCCATGCATACCATAACATCATACCATTGCATACATCCTAACCCATTTCAAGGATCTCGAGGGATTATGATGCAGGTCATGGTGAATCAACATCTAGCAAGGGGCAAAGGGGATTTATTTTCCTCTAGACAAGGGTGTCAGGGGCTATGACCCACTTGATATGGTGAGCTTTGACACTTGAAGGAGTTTCCCAAGCCAAGGTTGTCAGGGGCTATGACCCACTGGATATGGTGAGCTTTTGACCCTTGAAGAAGGACTCTCAACAAATATGAAGTTCTTTCAATCAAGCTACTGGGTCCCAAATGCTAACAATTTCCTTGTTTACCCCGCGAGGTCCTTGAAAACATTACATGCATATCATACATATCATTGCATTACAGGTACCCTTGTTACAGGTCACTTACCATCTCCGCTGTTTATTTCAGCAATGGCTTCCCAACAAGATAACCAGGACTCCCTTGCTCAAGAGACTCGGTTCGGGGAAATCCTCCTGAATCTATCCAAGGGGCAGGAGGAGCTAAGGACACTTCTCATGGGGACCTTTGTCAGGAACAATGCTGAGGATATAAGGCTGAAACACCTACAAGCTGAGATGGATGCAATGAAAGCCCAAATGCTGGGGCAGGGGACTGCTATTCAAGGTTTAGCTCAAAGACAAGAAGAGCTCGGTGTTCTCATCAACCAACTGCTTCAGAGTAACCAACTGGGGAAAACATCTAAGGGTAAAGAGCCAGTCATCGTTCAACCACCTTTGAGACAAGGAAATAAGGGGAGAGCTCCTCAATTGGCTCCGGTGTCACAAATTCAGCATCAACCTCACCGGCTTCAGCCAGACAAGTCCAGGAGGCAATTCACCCCGCTCAACATGTCGCTGTTTCAAGCTTTACAACGCCTGTTGAGATTGAATTTGATCACATTAAGGGCTCATCCCCAGAATCCCAACACAACACATCCTACTTATGATCCCAATAAAAGGTGTGCCTACCACTCTGCCTGTCCAGGACATGATACAAATGAGTGTTGGGCTCTGAAGAACAAGATCAAGGACCTGATTGATGAAGGGGCATTAGAGTTCACACAAGATGGTCAGGCAGAATTTTTCTACCATCCCTCCAAGGCTCACCATTTGAAGTGACAAGCCCTGAGATGAAAAGATTTTTGTTCATTCGAATGCTCAAGTTGTAATTTTCTTTTGTTCAAACATTTACTCATGTTAGAACGTTGTTATTTCATTAATGCATCGCATATGTCTGTTTTGAAGCAATATATTCGTATTCACTATATGCAAATTATTTTCATATTTTTTTCTGATGGTTAACTCTTCGATTAATAATTCTAAGCCTCTTGAGGGAGGATGACGAAAACGATACCGCGATCTTCTACAGTATGCTTTTGAACGGACCCCGCTGATGAGGTACAGGCATTGTTTCAATCCCTAAACACTGGAGTTATAAGGATGATAATCCCTCGTCAACCCCTCTGAGCCAAAGAAGTAGGAGTTTTTCTTTTCGAAATTTAAAACCCTTAATCATAACCTGGGGCAGGGTAGTCTCTCAGTTGATCCAAGTGCATAACGAATGGCACCAAAAGAGATCCTTACAAAAAAGATAGTGATGGTTCCGAATGTTCAATAAAGAAAGGCAGTCATTATATCTCAAAAATAAAAACCCAATAAGTCAAAACCTATGAAGGAGACTTTCAAAACTGGGGCATCCCGCTGACTGTAATTCCAAAAAAGGGAAACAGTTCAGGCAAAAAAAAAAGAAAGGGATAACAAAATCAGACAAGAAAGAGGTCTTACAAACCCTCGACAAAAAAAAAGACTGCCTATTCAAAATAAATTGTCAATATCCGAACCATCACCATAATATCAGGACAAAGACTCAAGCAAGGTCTAATGCATGATCAGCTGAGTTTAGGTTTGAAGAACATCACGAAGAGCGGGTGGGTACAAATATAATTTGAGCCTTTACCTTTTGTTTCTTAAACCGTGAACCAGGCCACATTATAACCCTTAAAAGTCCTAGCTTAAGCATGAGTTAGTTCGAAAGCACACTGTTACGAAAGGTATCCTGACTCCTTAAGGCCTATGGTAAATACGGAGTTGACATCACGTTTTACAAACATTCACTTGTTTTATGAAAAAAGAATGCATTTTTCAAAATCTTCAAGACAGACATAAGCTTTGCATTTTTGATATAACATTGTTTGCATATGACTATTTGTTTGAACAACAGGGAAATTCGTACGATGAATACCTAGTGAACAAAAGCACTTCCAATCAAGGGGCATGGCATGAGCATGGTCCATCATCTGGGGCAATCCAATCAAGATTCGGAGAATCTCTCAAAGGCCAAATAGCCTGGGGCAAATCTCCGCCTGAATCACTTGGGGCATTCCAACAACGAATCTTGCATGATCAAACACTTTCTGGCGGCGTGACATAACACTTCTAACAGGGGCAACTCCCTACATTCTGAAAGCACAGACATAGTCGAAAAATACTACGCAAAATCAAAGACCCGCTAGGTCGACTGGCCTAGGCAAAAATAAGGGCTTCCCGGCGAACCAAAAGGGATCGGGCAAAATGAAGGGATGAAATGAAAAAATCTGTACACCCGGCAAGTCGAAAACCTGAAAAGGAGGCTTAGGAAAAAATGGGTATCCCGGTGGACTGAAAACCCGAAAGGGCGGTCCAGGAAAAAGTTAGGGATTTAAGCGTACGACTATGTCCTGTCATCTCGTCACTCGCCTACCAGAAGAAGATTGGTCAAATCGGCAGTCATCAAGCACCTCCACAGGTATCTTCCTCTCCCACATAAGAAACGGGGGCAATAAAGAGTTGTCTAAGCAATCTGATTGTTCGGTCCTCAAAGGTATCAAGGTAGGTTCAGCTGAAGAATACAACCAGATATCTTAATTCCCCAGAGAGTGAGTCAGCAAGTCAGTGCACTCTCCCCAAGCAAGGATATTATTAACCTTAAAGAAGTTGGGTATCCCCCCGCAGAGCTCAACATTCCCCAGCAGTATATATGCATTCTTAACAAGCATCCCCGGCAGTCTTAACCTAAAAGATTGTTCCCCGGCGGTATATCAAACATTCAATGGAGTCACTTCCCCGATACAGCTCAAAACTTCCCCAAGAGAGTCCAATCCAGCTTCCCCAGGAAAAGTTGAGATCCATCTCCCCAAGCAGTAAGCTTATCCCCAGTAGATTCTGGAAGCTTATCCTCGCAGAACACGAACGCGTCTCCCGGCTTTATTCCAAGAGTTATTTCCTTACCAGGATATAACTGGGTTATCCTCAGCCAAAAGTCATGGAGAGAGCGACCTCGACGAAGTCTTCTTATCCCCAACAAAGTCTATCAACACTTTCAACACAACAAGGGTATCCCCAGCAAGTTATTATCAACAACCTAACAAAGTCTCTCTCCCCACAGAGTATTGCTCCCCAGCAAGATTGTTAGAGTATTTTTCTCCCCGCAGATTAATCCATTCGCCAAGTTTATCCCCCAACGAATTTATCTTCTCCTACCGGTATTCTTGCAACTATCATCCCCAACGGAAGCAAAAATCTATTCTCCAACATCAGCCCATGAGTGACTTACTGGCACCCGTCAAGGATTTATTTTCCTAAGACGAAAGTGCACATTCATAAACATCGCACTTCCATACATCATAGCATGCATATACGCATCATATCTCACAATCTCATTTATGTTGAGAACATCATTGCTTGATCCATATCATGCATTGCATATGACTGACCTTTACCTTTCAGGAAAAGATTCAGTTAAGTTCTCAGCTACATTCCAAGACCTAGACCGGTTCAGTTAAATCGACCCTAAGATTTTTCTGTTTCTTATCCAGTCAAAGGCCTTCTCTAGTCCAGCTAAATCGACCCCTAACAGATTTTCCTGATGAAGACTTAGTAGAAGATATCCAAGATTCTCTCAATGATTACTGTTGAGGTTGTAGTCGCCTGTGGTTCTCTCCCCGTTACTGCGGAGGTAGTAATCGCCCCAAGATTCTCTCAGCGTTACTGTTGAAGTAGAAGTTATACAAGATTCTCTCAATGATTACTGTTGAGGTTGTAGTCGCCTGTGGTTCTCTCCCCGTTACTGCGGAGGTAGTAATCGCCCCAAGATTCTCTCAGCGTCACTGTTGAAGTAGAAGACATCCAAGATTCTCTCAATGATTACTGTTGAGGTTGTAGTCACCTATGGTTCTCTCCCCGATACTGCGGAGGTAGTAATCATCCCCAGATTCTCTCAATGATTACTGTTGAGGTTGTAATCATCCCAAGATTCTCTCAATGATTGCTGTTGAGGTTGAAGTCGCCCAAGATTCTCTCAATGATTGCTGTTGAGGTTGAAGTCGCCCAAGATTCTCTCAATGATTGCTGTTGAGGTTGAAGTCGCCCAAGATTCTCTCAATGATTACTGTTGAGGTTGAAGTCGCCTATGGTTCTCTCCCCGATACTGCGGAGGTAGTAATCGTCCAAGATTCTCTCAGCGTTCCTGTTGAAGTAGTAATCATCCAAGGTTCTCTCAGCGTTCCTGTTGAGGTAGTAATTATCCCTGGTTCATTCATCACCGTTTGAAGCTCCAAATTCTGCTCCTGTAACCAGTCAGGACACATCTATACAAAGAATCTGAAGACCAGCTCCCGTAACAGGTCAGGTAATCATTTTTCTTTTGCAGGTACGCAAGTTCTCGCTAAGGAATCTCTTATGCGATCAACATCCAGATGGCATCTATAAGCCCATCCACCTTCCATCATCTCTTAGCATGGCATCTATAAGCCCATCATCCTATCCATCAATCTCCAAATGGCATCTATAAGCCCATTCCACCATCATACTACTATGTGAGCGCAAATTTCTAGACACTCTAGTGTTCAATCATCTTCCACCTTCGGATTACGAAAGGCACGTCAGCCAATCTGCATCCTCAGGTCTAAGAAGATTGAACAGGGGCAACTGTTGTACCCCAAAATTTGCCCTCCCATATTCTTCAAAATTTGCCAAGTCAAAGTTTCAAGATCTCCCCAAGGGTTGCACAGTTCAAGGGCCTCCTAACAGTCAAAATTAGGGTTTTGGTTCTGACAAAGAAAATGAAGTTTCCAAGGGTCCAATCAAGTCCCACATGTCTACAAACATGGTCAAGCATCCTCATACCAAGTTTCAAGACTTACAGTACAAAATTGCACAGTCAAAAACCCTAATTGCACTACAGTCAACTGTAGGGGCAAAATGGTCATTTGACAGTCAAAAGTTCAAATTTTTGGTCAACATCTCATTTTGAGGCCACAAACATCATTTGATCAATGCTTGATCATGATTCTCAAAGCTTGGCTCAAAAAGTCTCAAGATGCAAAAGTTTCCATATTTGGACAGTTGAAAAAGTCAACTGTAACTTGACCAAGGCATAACTTCCACATGGTTTATCAGAAAAATTCCATCCAAAGCTCATTTTGAAGAGAAAGACATTTCCTACAACTCCTCTTCATACTTCAAGTCCAAGAAATGCTCTCACAAAAAGTTATCAATTTCAACATTATAGGTCATTTTCAAAAGTCAACAAAAAGGGACTTTAAGTGAAAGGCCATAACTTGAGATTGGTAAATCAAAATGACATGGGACCAAGATCATTGGTTAGAGGACTCAAAGACCTTTCCAAAATGTCCAAGAACATGAGCAAAGCTTAAAAATTGAGCAAGTTATGCCTTGTGGAAGTTGGGAAATTTTTGGATATTTTGAAAAGTCAACATTGCTTCAAATGTCTTAAAAATGCTAATGGGCCTCTTTCTCTTCCAAGAATCATTATCCAAGGCATGTGCACGACCACTTGGCCCAAAGGGAAGTTATTCATCATTTTTATTTATTTATTTAGATTTTTAATGATTAATAATTCATTTAATTTAAATAAATATGTGGAAAATACTAAACCTAAGCAATCAAATCTTTTTATGCATGAAATAGTCTTAAGATTTCGTGCATTATCTGATTTAGAAAGAATCAAGTCAATTGGCCATGATTGGAACCAAGTTTGCATGAAAAAGATTGGAAAATATTTGCCATGAAAATCAATATCCATTCCATCAATGCTTTGATTCTTTGGACAAAAAACTCAACCCTAATCTCTCATACACATATATACATGCTAACCCTCGTGCCCAAAACCTCCCAGCTGCGCAGAAAAGCCATAGCCAAACTTGCAATTTTCTCAAAAAAGTCCAAAACTGAAAACTAGGTTCTAGGGCGATTCAAGCCAAAATAATTGTTCCATTGGCTTGCTGAGACATCAAGGAAGGTGCCTGGATCAATACCATAGCCTGAAACGTCAAGAATTGGTATATCAGAGTCAAGCTTTTCACGAAAATTTCCATAATCGAATCATGAATTTCATGCATTTTTCGTGTGTTTTCTTTATTGATTTACATTGAGTGATTGATTCTAAAGCTAACTGCATATTTTAATTGAGTTTTTGTGCCAAATTAGAGGATTCACCATTGATACAGGTTAGGGTTACCAAGCTTTCAAATTGGGCGTTTCTAAATGCTGTAAAATTGGAACATCTTAATACCATGACTGAACTCAGCATGCTTGGACGATCTGAATAGATACCTCGCGCCTAATTTATATAGCCCCATGGCCTAGTCGCTACTTTTGAGAATTGCATATTTTGGGGGGGTTCAAAACCCCCGCTAACCCTTTTATGTTTCAGGAAAAAAACACAGCCAAGGAAGAAGAAGGGTATGTGGCAAGCGATGGTTGGTTCATTTAAAATCTTAGCGCGTTTTTTGTGTTAATGCTATTAACGTGTTTTATCCCATATATTATTTGTTGCCCACTAATACTACAAAGAAAGCCAATAGCGCAGATGGTGGACGCGTTGTCATGTAACCACTGGGACCTGGGTTCGATTCCCAGGTCCCTCACCTTGTTCTATATTTTTCATTTCAGTGTGATCTCATACAATTTCCCCTCAAAAGCCTACCATACACTCCTCCTCCAGGCGCGCCACATGGCCTGTAACCATTATCCAAGGGACCAGATGTGAAGAACATGATGGACATGAGTCAACGCCTATGCACGCAAGCTGAGAAGTCAACAAGGCCAAAGGGTCATTGGGCCTAAAATGTTACAATTATACCTCTCAATTGGGGACAGAACCCCCCAAGGTATTGTATTTCTTCTCTTTTATTTATTTTATTTATTTCAATTATTGCTTTTTTTAATTAATTACTTTAATTTAATTATTTTCATAAAAATATAAAAAATAATAGAAAAATCAGAAAAGACAAAAAATTTAAAATATATTTATTTAATTAATATTTTTGTAAGTAAATATCCTTAATTAATTTGGCTTTTTAAATTAGGTTTAATTTTAGTATCTTTTTCTTAATAAATCAAAAATTTGTAGAATTATGGTTTGTATCAATTTTTATCCTTTTTCTTTTCTTTTCACCATAATTAATTATTTATTTTTATAAATCAAATTGCATTAATTAAATTAGGTTTAATGGTAGATAATTTTCATATTTTCTTAATAAATAAAAGTTGTAGAATTAGGGTTAATTAGTTAATTTCATTTAATTCCTATAAAAACCATAAATACAAAAAACTAAAAAATAATTTCTTTTTCCTTAATTGAATTAATGTGTAAATAATAATTTAATTTCATTAAAAAGGGTCCAACGCCCTCGCTTTCAATTTTAATTCAATTCGCGCATTTTATTTTATTTCTTATAATATTAATGTAATTCTCCCAAAGCCGTGTAAATTTATATTTCTCGCACCTTCCTTTATTTTATGTCAAATCGGGTCCTGGATTAAATTTGGCGATGTGGACCCGCGCCTTTTGTAATAGTTTAGAACTTTATATTTCTCGCAACTTTTTTTTAACTGTTAACAATTACATGCAAGAATGAATGACAAAATAAAAACAAAAGCGTAGATCACCCATGACATGAACAAGATAAATGCAAATGAACATGACACACAAATCACACACCACCCCTAGGGTACGCCTCACTGTTGCCTTGCCTCTCGAAAGGTGATCGTCGAGTAGAGGATGTCTTAGTAAGTCCTCATGATCCGGGAACCTGGCATGAGGGTAGCTTCTAAGGTATCTTCCCATTGCTCCGGTGATCACCATGTCCCGAACCTCGAATTGACCCGAATACCTCCAACGGTGGTGCCACCTACCTCTCAATGGTAAGATGGCACTACTTTAAAGGACATTTACACAGACGAATTCCTTAGGGTAGGTAGACGACTCTAGATACTTGCTCTAAATCTCAAAACAAATTCAAAAATACTTTTCACACCGACACATTTTCAAAAAGCTTTCGAAAGCAATTTTTCAAACACTCTTGAGGACCGATACAAGAGTCGAACTGGAATTTTCAAAGAAAATTTTTAAAACCCACAGTTGAAAAGCAAACAAACCATTTTTGAAAACACAAATGAGCAAATATCTAAGAGCCCATGGATAACCATGGATAGAAAGAGTGCTAACACCTTCCCTTTCTATAATCTACCTCCTGAACCGAGAGCAATCTCTTTAAGGAATTTTTCTGTGCTTTTGTCCTTTCCATTTGGAGAAAATAAATGACGGTGGCGACTCTTGCTTCCGCGACATTTCGCGAAACCAGCGTTAAACAGTCAGTTCCAGATCCACCGATCACACTAGGCATGTATGATTAATCAATCAATCAGTAGATCACTAAAACTGCAAGATAAAATATCTGAAATAGCACACTATTACACACTTGCACCCCCAGGGTACTTCCCACTATGGTTGCCTTTGATAATGGTTATGTCCCTTGAACGTAGGGATACTCTTAGAAAAGACCCTCGGTTTAAAGTCATCATAAAGATCATAGTCCCTAAATGTCCCTCGAGTTGCCTACGAGAAATGATCTTATGATGATAGTCCCTTCGAAATGCTAAGGTATCCTTACATGTTGCCTTCAATGACCATTACGTCCCTTTCGATAGTCCCTCAACATCCAAAGATTAAGGTTACCTACTCACTAATAGTAGGATAACATTGTCTAAAGGATAGGAGGAAAAGAACAGTCTTTTTTCGAGTAGGTAGATAACTGTTAGATACTTGCTCAAACAAATTTTCACACCACACTTTAAAACACATTTCAAAAAAAGTTTTCAAAAAAACACTTTATCACACTCTTGAGGACTAATACAAGAGTTACCATAAAGTGAATCACCGCACTAAGGCATTTTCAAAGCTTTTCAAACACAGAAAGACAAGAAATTTTAAAAAATGAGCAAGTACCTAAGAGCCCATGGAAAACCATGGATGGAAAGGGTGTTAACACCTTCCCTTTCTATAATCTACCCCCTTACTCAGAAATCTCGAAAAAAGGTTTTTTTTCTGTTTTTTCACCTTTTCCTTTTGTTGGATAAAATAAAAGTCGGTGGCGAGTCTTGCTTACCGCGACATTTGCAAACAAAAAATGCAAACAAGTATTAACAGTCGGTTCTGCCACTGTATCACAGTAGCTTCTTAGCATGAATCATGGCTCTGGAAGATTCTTGGAGAGTTCTATTCTTGCATTCTACAATCCCATTCTTTTGAGGAGTAATGGGAGAAGAGAATTCATGGCTGATTTCTTCAGAGGAGTAAAACTCAACAAATTTTTTGTTCTCAAATTCTTTTCCATGATTACTCCTGATTCTTATGTAATGACTTTCCTTTTCCCTTTGAAGTCTTTAACAAAGATCTTTGAACGCTTCAAAAGTTTCTGATTTTTCTCTAATAAAGCTTATCCATGTGTATCTAGAAAAGTCATCTATAACAACATAGGCATACTTCTTACCACCAAGACTTTCAACCTACATAGGTCCCTCAAGTCCATGTGAAGAAATTCCAATATTTTTAACGTAGTAAGATGTTGAATCTTCTGATGTGACATCTTAGTCTTCTTTCCAATTTGACATTCACCACATACCCTTCCTTCTTCTATCTTGAGCTTAGTAATCCCTCTCACTGCTTCTTCAGATATAATTCTCTTCGTACCTTTCAGATGCAAGTGCCCCAATTTTTTATGCCATAGTTTAACCTTATTCTCTTTTGCTGAAGCACATGTTGAGGAGAGGTTTAACTCTTGAGGAACCCATAGGTAACAATTGTCTTTAGATCTGATTCCTTTCATGATAACTTCATTCTTTTCACTGTACACAAGAAATTCTTCTTTTGAGAAGTTAACTTTGATTCCTTGATCACATAGTTGGCTTATATTTATCAGGTTAGCTGTTAGCCCTTTTACAAGTAACACATTATCATGTTTAGGAACTCCTGAACAGTCAAGCTTGCCAAATCCTTTAATTTCTCCTTTTACTCCATCACCAAAAAATACATAACTGGTGGAATGAGATTTAACATCCACCAACATATTCTTGACACCTGTCATGTGTCTAGAAGAACCACTGTCAAAGTACCAGTCATCTTTGGTTGATACTATGAGAAAGGTGTGAGCAATAAGACTTCTAACATTGAACTTGGGAACCCACTGTTTCTTCTTTTTGCTGTTTTGGGGAGTCTTATTATTTTTGGGAGGAGTAGAATTTTTAGGATACCCATATAGCTTGAAACAGAAGGGCCTTTTATGTCCAAGCCTTCCATAGTGATGACATTTCCAGGGCTGGGGATTCTCTCTGGTGTAGTTAATCTTTTTCTTCCCATGATATCCTTTCTTCACATGAGGTTTCCTAAGATGCCCTTTCTTATCATGATGTTTGCCCACATGTTGAGACATTTGATTCAACATCTCTGGTTTATCCTTGGCATGTATGGTAACAGATGCAGGTTATTTGTCATGATGTTCATTCTTTATATGATGTCTGCCAGGATGTCCTTTCTTACAATGATGTTGAGACATTTGATTCGACATCTTTGGTCTACGCCTGGAATGAGTGGAAACAGATGAAGGCTCTTCTGAGTTAGGTTCCTTTTTCTAATTGAAACCTAAACCACTCTTATCTCCTGCCACTCTTCCTTCTTGGAGAATTTCATCTAATGTGTCAGACCCATTATTCAGCATCTTGAGAGATTTGACCATTCTATCAAGATTTGAATTTAGAGGGGACACTTCACTTTCCAGATCAGAAATAGTTTTAAGATGCTCTTCCATTTCTTCTTTTAGCTGAGTTATAAGGGGATTCTGTTTCTCCCCTTCAAGACATACTTTTGCACTTCTGAGACATAATTCTTTGTATGAAGCAGCTAACTCATCAAATGTTAGTTCCCCCATCACTAGACTCTTCATCAGATACATAGTTTCCTGTCAATTCTTTCACATATTTGGAAGATTCTTCAAGATAACTCTTTGAGTCCTCTTCAGACCAAGTAACAAATAGATTATTCTTCTGTTTCTTGAGATATGTAGGAAATTCAACTCTAATGTAACCAAAGCCTTCACATTCATGACATTGTATTCCCTTCCCCTGAGAAGTTTTTTCTTCAACCATTTTTCTTCCCATGTCAGATGAGATGTTCTTGACATTTGACCTTTGGTTCATGTCCATTATTTTTATCACTTTATTAAATTATCTTCCAAGCATAGCTAGGGCATTTGGTATTCCACCATCTGAATCCAGATCACAGTTATTTTCTTCATCTTCAGTATTGGATACAAAGGCTATGCTTTTGTTTTTCTTCTCAAATATTTCATTTATGCTTAATTCAAATGTTAAAAGGGATCCAACAAGTTCATCCACTTTCATTTTGTCAATGTCTTGGGTTTCTTCTATAGCAGTTACCTTCATATCAAATCTCTTGGGAAGAGACCTGAGCATCTTTCTCACCAATTTGCTTCAGGTATTTTCTCCCCTAGAGCACTAGAGGCATTAACAATTTCAAGGATCTTCATATGGAAGTCATTTATACTTTCATCGTCTTTCATCCTTAAGTTCACAAATTTTATGGTGAGCAGTTGTAGTCTTGACATCTTAACTTTGGATGTGCCTTCATGAGTAGATTGAAGAATTCCCTATGCATCCTTAGCAACTTCATAAGTATTCACCAATCTGAAAATATTTTTGTCAATTCCATTGAATATAGCATTCAAGGCTTTAGAATTTCCATGAGCAATTTCATCTTCTTACTTAGACCAATCTTCTTCAGGTTTTAGTTCAGCAGTAGGTTCTCCATTCTCTCCCAATTTGACAGGGTGTTTCCATCCTCGTAAAACAGCTTTCCATCCAGAATTGGTGGTCTGTCCATAAATCCTCCTTCATTGTCCATAGTACCAGAAAGTATCTTCCCTGGATATCACCCATATAAAGAGCAGGATGCCTGCTCTGATCCCAATTGAGATTCTGGTATCATACATGTGATACCGAAAGAGATGTCACGACACAAATATCTGTTTGCAAGTTGTTGCAACTGGTTTTTTAATCAAATTCGCCACTATTAGTTTTTATCATAGGGAAGGGAACCTAACAGAAAACCCAAATTCATAGATAAAGACTCTAGGATTCGGACTCAGTTAGACGAAAGGAAGGTGTTAGGCACATTTCATCTACCTTGTTCACAAGGATACTTAAGCTCTAGGTTTAGGTTTGGGGTACACTGTATTTTAGGTTTTATTTAGAAAGAATCGCCACGATTTTAGATCGTATGCCTACGTATCCTCTTATGAGGAATCAGAGTCCTAATTCGTAGTTCGTATAGATTGGTGTTTTTTAGGGGTTCTCAAACATATTTTGAATCACTTTGCACTCGGTCGGGAGTAGTGATTGCGAAGATTTTGACTGAATGCGTAGTAAGTCAAAACTAGTTTGAAACCCATTTGCAAAAAGACAGTTAATTAGTTAAGTTTATTGCGAAAATAGTTTTAAGGTTTGTTGGATAATGTTTAATCGTATTAATTGCGAAAATATCTTAATTAATGCATCATTGAAAAAATATTCAATGCAAATAATATATAAAAATAATATATGTAATTTTAATATAAAATAAATTTATTTGATAATATAGTGACATTTAAATAGTAGATAAAATATAAGAAGAATATTTATGTAAAAAAGGGAATTATGATAATCCTATATACCTTATAAATAATATTTGTATCTAATAAAAATAAGGAACTAAAGTTAATAGCTAATAATTGTAATATAATAATAAAAAATATAATAATTATAAATAAATAATATGGGAAAATGGAATTAAAAGTAAAAAATAACTTAATTTAATTAAAACCAGGGGGTGCATTTTCTTGTTAAGAAGTAAACAATGGGGGTGCTAAAAGGAGGTTGGGCTAGGTCCAGAACAGTTCAAGCAGGGAGGGGTGTAGCGCTAGCTTTGCTCTAGTAATTTTGTGAGAATAGGGTGTGAGAAGTAGTATGAATTTGGATACGTTGGGCCCAATTATCATTCAAACCAAGGGGGTGCGTTTTCGTTTTGAAATTAGCAAATAATTAAAAGGGGGTGTGTATGTCAGTGGGCTTAGGCCCATTACCGTTTGAAGGGGGTGACAACGTGTTCTAGTGTGGCGAGGGTGTGGTAACTACCATGCAGACTTGGCCTAATGGCCGTCTGATGATGATCAAAAGGATGGATTCGAAGGCACATGGTTATTAAAGTACACTAGCGCGCATGGAATTGATATGTACATCATAAGTTGTTTAATCATTTTTATTTTCGTTTTACATAAATTTCATCTTCTTAACTCTTTCTCTTTGACCCATTATAACCCTTTTCCCCATTTTTCAACCCTAATCCCCTTAACCACCGCGGCGGCGCTCCCATCGCATCCTAACTGACACAAATAGTAAAAGAAAAAAAAGAGGTAAGTTCGTTTTACCCCTTGCAATTCCAATTCTGATTTCGAGCGTTCTGTTTTCCGACCCCAAGATTCTTCTCTGATTCGGCGTTAATCTATTCGTCTCTTCTTGTTTGCAGGTAATGATGGAAGCTTTGAACGCGATAGCGCAAGGCAACGGTGATTACGGTTTCAGAAGTTGAATCCTAATCACTCCTCTCTTCTTCTTTGACAACGGCGAGTTCTTCTTCAACTCTTCGCGACTGGTTATCTCTACAAGCTTCATGCTCCAACTTTTTCTCCACTCTCTGTAAAACCTCTGCCCTGTTCTTGTTCTTTTGTATCGTCCCCTTTTTGTTTCTGTCACCAAAAATCCCCCCCCCCCCTCATCTCTGTTAATTTCTGTTATTTATAGAGTTAGGTTTATTTAAGGTTTTGAATTGTTAGATTTAGGATAACTTAGATAAATTATGGATTAGATTTTTTACTGATTGATTCCTAATTCTGTATTATTGATTGCAATTAGAGATTTATATTTGATTGTAGTGTTAATTGATCTTGTTACACAATAGTTTTGTAAAAAAACTGGGCTTGGATATAATGAAGATTTTGTTATGATTTGTTTTCGTATAATTTGATTGAATGCTCAATAGAAATGAGATCGAGTTTGTAATTTCTGGATTTAGACCGCGTTGTAATCGCGTAGATGTTTGCCTTTAATTGGTACAGTAGCTGTATTTGGAAAAACATGAATTGATTCTTTTTAGATCTGAACAGTACATGTTTTTAAGCAATTTGGGCCTGCGTTGACTTAAATGTATTGGGCTTGCACTTAGTAATAAAAAAATTTATACTACAAACAACATTTTTTATTTACATCAGCATTTCTTTTTTTTTTTGCACGGATTAGGCCTAAGGCTTTCTAGAAGACTTTTCTCCTTTTCTTTGACTCAACACCAATTTACAACACAACAACTCACTTCCCAAAAATATATTAATAAATATTATGACTAAAATAATAAAATAGAAATTTATCACAAAATAAAAATCAGATAATTTTCTACAATCTAATATTTAATTTTTTTTTGAGATCTTTTAATAAATTGATACAAATATATATATATATATATATATATATATATATATATATATATATATATATATATATATATATATATATATATATATATATATATATATATATATATATATATATTCCTTTTAAAGCGAAGCAGTTTTTTTCTTTAAAATAAACAACTGGGCTAGCTTAATGCTTCTAATGGGCATGTAATTATAATCATACCCCCTTCTTCTTGAAACAATGAAAACCTAATCGGCTTCATTATTGAATTCACACCCACCCTATTGGAAAAAATTCTCTAAATGGCTTTAATAAGTTTAATTTCAACTAATAACCACTTAAACTTAAGTTGGCTTTAATAGTTATTTGAATAACTTTCCATTTACGAATTACATGGGCCATTGGCCAACATGCGTCGTGAATGGGTTCCCAGATACATGAGTCTTTCTGATTTAGAAAACTTTATTCTCCTTAATTTAAGATACACACCCCTAGTCGGATAAAGACGGACCATCAAATATTGTCGTACCGTCTTTAGTTTGACATTTCTTCAATATTAATCTCGAAAAATAAAATCATCGAGATTCGAAAAATTTGGGGTACGACAGCTGCCCCTATTCAATTATCTTCGAGTCGAATGGCGTAGGAAAACTCGACTCTTGCGCATTTTGATTGGAAGTTTATTGAATACTTGAAGTATCCTGAAATTTGTCCGACAAACATAAGGTTACACTGATATAGCATACCCTTACAAGTCTCAAGGAAGTAGGCAAAGTTGATGATGTATCACTTACCAAGGTTTGATAACAAGGCAGGTGGTTTCGATCTTAAGAGTGAAATTATGTATGTCTTGGCTTATTCACCCATTTGGAGGATCAGTATAGCAATGATTGATGATGCATTGCTGCTTGAAGACTGAGGCCATGGGTTACATTCGCGAATCACTGCATGACGTTTGATGTGATAGGCTAAACCTTGTGTTTTGGAGCAACGTTGCATGAAGTCTGAGGCGATAATCGGTGTTTATAGAATAAATAAATGCATTAATGTATGAAGTCTGAGGCAATTTTTGTTTTCTTTCGAGCATCGCTGCATGAAGTCTGAGGCGATGATCTGTGCTATGGAATAACGAAACATATTGCTGCATGAACTATGTTAGAGTGTTTTTCTTCTGAGTATCATGGCATGAAGTCTGACGCGATTATCGGTGTTTATGGAATAAAGGAAGGTATTGTTGCATGTAGTCTGATGCAATGGGTTACAATTTTGCAAATCGTTACGTGAAGTATGAGACGATAAGCTAGATTTGGTTTTCGGACATCGTTGCATGAAGTCTGAGGTGATGGTTTGTGTTACGGAGTAGAGAGATGTGCATTATTGCATGAAGTTTGAAGCAATGAGTTTGGTTCACAAATCGCTGCTTGAAGTCTGATGCGATAGGCAGTATTTTAGTTTTCGGGCATCACTGCATTAAGTATGAGGCAATGATATGTGTCACGGAATAAGAAATATATTGCTGCATGAAGTCTGAAATAATAGGTTAAGTTCACAAATCACTGCGTGAAGTCTGATGTGATAAGGTAAAATTTGGTTTCGAACATCTCTACATGAAGTCTAAGACAATGGTCTGGAGTTTGGAATACATTACTGCATGAAGTCTGAGGCAATGATCTGTGTCGCAGAATAAGAAACATATTGCTGCATGAAGTCTGAGGCAATGGGTTAAGTTTGCAAATCGCTGTGTGAAATCTGAGGCAATAAGCTAAATTTGTTATTTCGAACATCGCTGCATGAAGTCTGAGACGATGATATGGAACTTGGCATAACGAAACACACTGTTGCATGAAGTCTGAGGAAATGGATTAGGTTCGCGAATCGCTGCGTGAAGTCTGAGGCAATAAGCTAGGTTTTGTGAAAACATTGGGGCTTAGAGGCAATGTAATGAGTTGTGAGAATACATTGCAGCTTAGAGGCAACATGTTGGCTTGGATAATACATTGCGGCTTAGAGGCAATGTGTTGAGTTTGGATAATACATTGCAGCTTAGAGGCAATGCACCGAGTTTTGAGAATTCATTGCGGCTTAGAGGAAATATGTTGAATTTGCAAATACATTACAACTTAGAGGCCATGTAATGGGTTTTACGGATAAATTGTGGCTTAGAGGAAATGTAATGGGTTTTGAGAATGCATTGCGGCTTAGAGGCAACATACAGAGTGTTGAGAATTCATTGGGCCTTAGAGGCAATGTTCTGAATTTTGCAAATACATTGCGGCTTAGAGGCAATGTTCTGAATTTTGAAAATACATTGAGGCTCAGAGGCAATGTAATGATTTTTGCAAATACATTGCGGCTTATAGGCAATGTTATGAATTTTGCAAATGCATTACGGCTTAGAGGCAATGTAATGAGTTTTGCGGATACATTGCGGCTTAGAGGCAATGTACTGGGTTTGTAAGGAACTCATCATTGCAGGAAGACTTAGGTGATGGGCTGAGTATGTTACGGTATGAAGACTAAGGTGACGGGTTGAATCGTAGGAGAAGTATTGCGTTGGTTGACCCTTTGATAGTTGAATCGAGGGTGAAATTATTTGTCTGTTTGCTATGCGATACATGTGTATGCATGCGTATTGAATGTTGTATGTATGCGAAATGTATGATGTTTGACATTGATATGGAACCCTGAGTGTATTCAATATTGAAATGTATAGGGTATGTATGCTTTAGATATGCAAAATGTATGTGTGAAATGTGTATAAGATGCGTATATGCCTTGAAATATTATGAAGACCATTTCTGGCATTCTCTCCTTTAAACCATTGGCTTAGAGTTACCAAATCCCGACGTTGTATGTTGTGTCGTCGTAGCATTGTTGAACTTGAATGCGGAGGGAAATGTTAGCAAAAGTTGAGCATTGATTTTGTATTGTGGGCATAGACATAGACCTAGACATAGGTAATGTCCTATGCGCAGATTTGTATGTTGTGAGCGCGAGCGTAGACGTATGTATAGAATTGGCAGGAGTGCACATGCGCGTGGAAGCGTGCGAACGTAGACCTTGGTTGCAAGTTAGGCATAGGTGCTGACATGGACGTATACTTTGTGTGCGGACCCATAGATGTAGGCATAGACTTGGTATTGTTGAGCGTAAGCATAGGCGCACATGTACGTGTGGGCGTAGACTTTTTGCATCGTGAGCGTAGATGTAGGCGCTGACATATGTATAGATTTTTGTATTGCAAGCGTAGGAGTAGGCATAGCCATGTGCATCGACGTAGACATGGATTTTCTTTCAATATTTTTTCTGACCAAAATGTTTTTTCGATGTTTTATCAAATGTTTTTTTTGTTAGTCCTCTGAAATGATTTCAAGACAATATTCATAAGTAATGATCGTAGTATTTTGTAAACAAGTCTGAGAAAATAAAAAACGCCATTTAAATGGTGCAAAGAAAGCAAATTTTTTATGGATATGCCTCTGAATAGGAGAGAGTACGAGATGCAATTCCTAGGAAGAGGTAATTACATAAAGTTTTAGACTGTATTTTTGACTGTGTCTGAATTTTCCGGATGCGGTAGTTCTTACCCATCCATTGTTGTGGGGATAAGACCACCACCAGAGAATGTTGTTTTGACTATGTATAGATCGTCGTATTTGGGGGTCCATTCACCACGTGAGTCGAGGAGATGTAGCAGAATCTTCTTGAGTACTAGATTATGTCGTGGTCCATCTCGTACAGTATACTGTTACTCATAAAGAATTTCGAGGATAATTCTCGTAGGGTTTATTTGCCAATGCTGGAGGCATTTTCAGGATGTCGTGAAACCAAGGCTTGTTATATTGTTGATTTTTAATAGCAAGGCAATGTGCGGGCTCTTCGAAGCGTCTGTTTGTGATGTGTGATTCGTGGTTTGACCAATTTACTTTGAATATAGACGATATAGTTGCCAAGGTGTCTGTCATTTGATTTCCTTTTCGTGGGACGTGACTGAAAATGATCTTTATGAATTCCGCAGTCAGTTTTCAAAACATGATTCCAATATGGAACCAGTTTTGGATGTTTAGTATCCCGTTCACCATTGAATTGACATATGGCTTATGAGCATTATTTGGAGAAGTCGATACTTACCCTATATCGTGCCCCATTGCATTTGAAGCTCCGTTGTACGCGAGTATCTGACGTGCCCCTGGCTCGGGTTCTTCGTCATATCTTGGTATTTCGTAGTTGCTTATTTTTATAGCACCGTCTGCATTTGACCTTGGGATGTTTCCATAGATATGAGAAATAACTTGATTAGCTTCTTTGTGGCTCCGCTCTTTATATTTCCCCTTAACTTGGTTTCTTCCGAGTCTTCCCATGTGCTCAGATTAATGGTCTTAATAGCCTTTGATATTGTTGCATATTGTTAGCTTTTCTTTTTATTTGCCTCTCCATTTCTTCAGAGAGTTCAAGATCTTTATCATATTCCTCTTTATCTTGGTTGATAGTGTTGTACCCCAATTATTTCCCCTAAGATCCCTTCATCATACCATGTTGATTCCATCACAACAAGATCACATTAGGATTCTTGGTTCCCCTCCCTATATTTAGCTTTTCTCTTTGAGGAATCACCAAACACCTTGACTTGTCTTATTTTATGATCATGAATATTTTTTCCTTGATTTCTTCTCTTAATTAATAAAATGCAATGTTGGTTTGTCTTGCTTGTTACTCATGTAGCTAAAGGCAACAAGATTCAGCAAGTTTCTCCATGGGTTCATGAGTTTATTTCCATGCCTTAGTCAATAAAGCTTGAGAAGTTCAAACCTCACCATTGGATTTGTTTTGGATGAAACGGCATGGCAAGGTTATTTTGGTTCACCACATTTCAAGATTATGAAATTTGGTTTAAAGGCATAAGGGATTGATTGGAGAAGTTGTCATGCTTGGACAAGGCTTTGTTCCCATTAGTCACAAATGCATATTTCTCCTAATTCTTAAGATATGGAAGTTGTTGTGGTTTCTATGAGTTCTCATTATCATCCTAAACAACTTATATTTACAAAGCATTTGTGTTGATACAAGAAGTTTGTTCAAAATTGTCAAAGTTCCTCAAGGCATTTTTCTTAATTTAGGAGCTAGGGTTTTGAACTTCAAAGAAGTATATCTTGCTCATATTTTGGTATTTTTGAGTGATTCCAAATACATACTTCTATTTAAAGGGTTATCAACAAATTACTTCAAAAGTTCCAAGGATTTTTCATGTGGAAGAAACTTGATGAAGAAGAAATATTACAAGTCCTCCAGATGAATCCCCAATTTTCCATGTGTGACTTCAAATGATCATAACTTGGTCAATTTTTATCACCTTCAGCCTATTCTTTTTCCACAACGATATTGAGGGTGTGAACTTTATGCCTTCTTTTATGTGAAAAGTGAGAAAATGGATGGAAGTTGCCTTAAGGATACAAAAGATTATAGGTCATTTCATGATTTTTTGCCAACTTCAATAATTCATAACTCTGTCAGTTTTTGGAGATTTTGAATGGTTCAAGTCCCAAAATGTCATTCAAGAGGTCTATTTCATTCCATATTTTTTGGTCAAGAGCAAAATCCAAGTGGAAGGCAATGTTTGGATGCAAGAAATTATAGGTCACTTTTGAAGAAAATTTTGAAATATTTCTAAGTATGGAAAGTCAACCCTTTTTCTCCAACTTAGACTCAACACAACTTTCAGCTCAAGCATCCATTTGATTCCATTATTTTTCCATTGAAAAGTTTGTAACCTCATCTTTCCAAAGCATCAAGAATCATGCTTTAAGTCCCCTTGAGTTGAGAATACCATTAGATTGAACTTGGTAACTTGGAACTGAAGTTTCCCCATAAGTCAGAATTTAAAGTCTTTGTTTTGGCTTCTAATCACAAGTTGTCCACGTGTTTATGCCTCTAAACATGTTTAATGAAGTTCCAGAATTGATTAGCATAACAAAGCGTGCATTTTGGATGAGTTTTGATCAAATTGGAAGTCACACTTTTATTGTTTGCAACTTCACATGATTTCCCTCCAAACTTCATCATTTCACACGCTTGAACATTCCATTTGATTCCCTATAAATAGAGGGTCATCCCCCATTCATTTCCTAAGGCTTGGATAGCCAGAATCACCCTTCCAAACTTGTTCTATAACTCAAAATTCAGCAACTTCGAAATCTATTCTCAAGCCTTTTTCAATCCAATTTATCCATCAATTCACCTTCCTTGATCTTCCCTGAAGCTAACCATATAATTACATTCAATAATCGTGTCCTATATTGCTCCATAGAAGTCCGGTTTAAGAGCTCTGTACCTCAACTTCAATAGGTAGATTCCATCATCAATTCTTCAAAACTTTGATATCATTGTGATGCTCTCATTGCCCTGGTTCTAGTCGCAACACTTGCTTTTTACTGGAAACACGTTTTGACCATGAAATTTCAAATCCCTTTTCAAAACTTTCCTTCCAAATTGCTTGAGCTACAGTTTATATAAATTTTTCGCGAATGTGTGGTTGTCTTCGTCTTGAAGAGACAAAGAGAATGGCATAGGTCTCGTGCTCTAATTTTACAATTTGAGCAACCTGGTTTTGGGACTGGCTAGAGGTTGAAGATGACCAGCGTGTCATCTTCCAACCAATAAAGGTGTGCCATCTGTGTTTTTCAAAAATCTGATTTAATTAATGATCATATGCGTTATTCACTAAAGTCCATAACATGCACAGCGCGCCAGGTCTACTTGATCTGTTTACTGACGCGTTTTGACATTGATCAGATGGCCCATATTTTTTTGGTTTTTATTTTCTTTTCTGATTTTTATATTTAATTGTTTTAAACTTCAAAAAATCATAGAAAATTCATTTTAAGTACAAAAAATCTGAAAAAATTATGAGAATAATATTTTTGATTATTCTATTTCTAATTTTTTTTCTTCACAATTTAATTTTGTGTTTTGGTATTTTTTATAAATTTTCACTTTATTTGAATTGTTTTAAATGTTTAAAAATACTTTTATGCATTTTTAAATTCTGAAAAAATTATTGAATGATCCAATGATATTGTGACAAATATTGGTGACCTTATTTTATTTGTGTTTCTGACTTTGTTATTTTTTATCATTTTTGGTTTTTTTTACTCATTTCTTTTAATTTTTAAAAATATTTTCTGACTTTAAAAAATTACCAAAAAATTTATAAAAATATTTGAGTCCATTTCTGATATTTCTGTGGTCTTACATTTTATTTCTTGATTAATTTGAACATAGTTGATATTTTTCTTTTTTATTTCTATTTTAAAACATTTTATTTTAAAACCTTTTTTGTATATGTTAAATGTAATATTATTTTGTGACTATTTTATGGCTGATCTTGGGTTACATTTTTATCATGAACTTCATTAACATCATTGGATCCATGGTGTTGAGTCTAACTCCACAAAAATGGATGAATGCTTTTAATGATAGTTTAATTAAATTTAATTCAAAAGTGGTTTCTATATTCTCTCCCACCCCTCTTCATCTCATCCCTTTCCTATTGCACTAGATGTTGTTGGAGCATGATCTCTATATCATGTCTCAAAACAAATGGTGCATAGATTGCTATTGATCAGCCTCAAAATAGGTGCCACTTCTATATTAGTCCACTTACGAGTGCTTAACATAGTGCTAAATTTTGTCCTGATTCGAATAAATAATCATTTGTGGCCTAAAATTATGTTTGCAAGCCCAAGTATGTTAGTTTGATCTCTTTGATCCAATAACCTTGAGATTCATTGTGTGGAGGCTTTTGTTCTACCAATCCTCTAATGGATCTACAACACCTTTGGTCAATGCGGATCACTTAAACATCGTTGATCATTAAATGGTACTTAGGAGGATTCCAAATGGATGATATACTTGACAAAAAGTAAATGCAACTTGTTGTGTGGAGGTTTTGGTTCTACCAATCCTCTAATGAGTT
Organism: Vicia faba; assembly: GCA_948472305.1. Lineage (NCBI taxonomy): Eukaryota > Viridiplantae > Streptophyta > Magnoliopsida > Fabales > Fabaceae > Vicia > Vicia faba. The sequence continues at coordinate 84,543,995 of OX451737.1, read as the reverse complement.
CCAAATGCAAGTTTCAAGATGATCATTCAATCAACCACTAATCACTAATAATTGACTTTATCCTGTATTTTTATTATATCCCCCTTTTATTTTTATCCACTATTTACTTTTAGCATTTACATTTCATGCCATTTTCATCTTTGCTCATTTGAGCATTTACTTTCTTGTCATTTTTATCTTGCTCACTTGAGCTTTTTCTTTTATTTTCTTAAGATACTTAATAATCAATATGAACCATAAAATACTTAATGATACTGAGACTATTTGGTTACTATCCTTGGAATTATGGAGCATTCGACTTCTTGGACTTAGGATTAGAAACCTTGGCCTATGATTGAAGACCTTGTGACCTTATCTGATTATTTTGTCTGGAGCTCTTGAGGTTTACCTCAAGAAATTGGGTCGATTGTTTGTTTTGTGTTCAAGTTATTATGATTACGCTCTTTGTTTGTAATCTAGAATTCACCCGTATACAGCTGTTACTCTGCCCATTTTTTGTGAAGACTTAATACACTTGAAGTTTGGTTCTTTCAAGAGGTCTAGTATCTTAACTTGCTTGGTTTCAGTCCAAAGAATGAGAATTCTATATTGACTCATAATGTCAAGTGTTGGCTTCTTGTTAGTTAGATGGTTCCTATCCCTAGCTTTTACCTTATGCTTTAGGATAGTCTCTTCTTCTCCTCCCATCTTCTTTAATTTCAAAAATATTCTCCCTCGTTTTGAAAACTCTTCTGGTTTTTTAAACTTGAACCACTTTCATAATAAACTTGGACTTATGGCCATGCATTTTCAAAACATTTTCATAAATAAACTTCAATCGACTTAATAATACTTTGGCATTTTTTCTGTGAGAAGACTAAAAGTTAATCAATCTCATTTCAAGCCCTTTTGCCACTTTGGCTTTTTACTTTAAAAACTTTTCTCAAAAGATTGGACTCTTGTCAATCCTTGTAGTGATGCAAATAACTATACTTCTACAATATGTAGTGAAGAGAGATATTTTCCATTTTGGTGTCGAGTGAGGCATTGTTGATTCTAAAATCCAAGCCATATCCTCCACTTTGAGATGATGCAAATTCTCTTTTCTCATGATTGTGGGTAGTAAGTATGTTTCCTACACCGACAATGATGATGATGTCTTATTTCATAAAATTAACCAACACACTTACATTTTAAAAATTTTAAAGAGGAACTATGTGTACCCTAATCCCCTATTGAACGAAAAGGTGGTACGTAGGCACTAAAGGTTCGCAACTGCGGCAGGTGAAAAAACCATAAAAATATATTTCTTTTCTCACCTCCACCATCCATTTTTTACATAACATTTTATAGCCAAAATATACATATTTTACAAAGAGGTTCCTGCGGAGTACCGTGAATGTTTAGGGTGCTAATACCTACCATTTGCATAACCAACCCCCTTACCTTGAACCTTTCCCCCTATTTTGGGTTATTCGCTCTTTTCCCATTCCTTTGGAAACAATAAAGCGCGGTGGCGATTTTTAATTTGATTTGTACAAGTCTAGTCAATCCCATGGCTTAGTCTCAAACATTTCTACCGCTACAGAAAAATGGCGACTTCACTGGGGAAAGATTGACCTCTTGCTGGTCCATCCCTAAGTGGGTTGAGCCTATCTTTGTTTATATCTGTGTATATTCTATTGTTGTTTATGTGTTATATGTTGTATATATATTTTCCTGGATTTTCCTGGTTTTCAGGGTGCTTGGTGATTACTCATAACTCTTATACCCGAACTTGGGAAAACTTTAAGATAGGAAGGGAGGTATAGTCATGTTAACTTTGAAGGAGTAATCCCAAAAAAGGAGGCATGAGATCCCCCACTCAGTGGAGGCCCCTTTGACTATAGTGTTGTTTATCGAGTAATCGAGAAGACGTACTGCTTTCGACCTGGGAGCCTGCTGAAACTGAGGACCATAGAATACCTAACCCATCTTGGCCTTTAAGGTGTAGTGCAGAAGTTGTGACGGAGTAATCCGAAAATAGTTTTCACGGGATGCTACGCTCGAATGAGTTTTTCTTGAGAATATTACTAATTACCGAGTCAATCGGGAAGTTGGTAATATCCGAAGGAAGGATGTAGACTCTGGGAACCTCTAGAACCTTGTTCAGTAGGTGATAACTTTTATACCAAAACCATATGGGTAGTACCTTCGACCTCATGCTCGTGATGTTGAACCTATGAACCCTATATGTGTGATCTTGTGTGTGATTGCTGCATCATGCATCCATGCACTCATAAGCATCTTTTGAAGGGATCTTATTTAAAGGGATTTAAAAGTTGACTATTTATGAATATCTCAAGTACTTTTTAACCATGGATTCTGGAAAGAGAAAGTCCGGAAAGTACAGTTTCAAGGATCCCAAGATAGATTAGTTGATCAGTCTAATTCTCGAGATCGAGTGTTCTATAGACTTTTGGAAGAAGTATGGATCCATCATTCCTCTCATGAAGCTGAAGATGAAGGAGGGTATTCTCTCGACCTTGGTCCAGTTCTATGATCCGATTTATCATTGCTTTACTTTTCCCTACTATCAGTTGATGCCTAAACTGGAGGAGTATTCTTATTTGTTGGATTTACTTGTTACCGATCGTGTTCCTTTTACTGGTTTGGAGGGTGAGCCAAAACCACACGATATTGCTTCTTTGATCCATTTGGGGAATTCTGAGGTGGAAGCCCATATGAATACCAAAGGAGGGATTAAAGGATTACTAGCTCAGTTCTTATTGGAGAAAGCTCACTACTTTTCCAGGATGAAGAGTACAGTCGCTTTGGAGGCCATCTTTGCTCTACTTGCTTACGGTTTGTTCTTATTTCCTAATGTGAACAAGTTTATTGACATTAATGATATCAGGACCTTCATGATTAGAAACCCAGTTCCTACCTTGTTGGGTGATTCTTATTACTCTATTCATCTTCGAAACTATTATCATGGGGGGATGATTGTCTGTTGCACGCCCCTGTTGTACTGGTGGTTTATCTCCCATATGCCTCAGTCTGATGCTTTTTGGGATGTCAAGAAGGAACCTCATTGGGCTCCTAAGATCATGGCACTTACTCACTCGGATATTGATTGGTATCATCAAGCTTACCAGGATATAGAGATTATTGACAGTTGTGGTAGTTTCCCCAATGTACCTCTTCTTAGTATAAAGGGAGGAATTAACTATAACCCTGTTCTTGCACGACGACAGCTCAATTATCCGATGAGGGATAAACCAAATAGTATTCATTTGAGTATTTTCTTTCTGAAGGAAGGAGAAGAACATAGGGAATCTAGGGAGCTGATTGTCAAGGTCTGGCGTCATATTCATAAGAAGAGTAGGAAGGATTTGGGACCTAGGGGTGCTGTTTCTTTGGAGCCATATCTTCAGTGGGTCCAAAGAGCTATTCAGTTGAAGATTCCGTATTCCCGGGAAACACATATGCCTGATTTGTTTGTGAAGACCACTCCTCTCTTGTTAGATGATCTAGAAGAGCTTCAACTTTCATTGGTCAAGATGCAACAGGAAAAGGATGCTTGGAAGAACCTCAGTTAGACTTGAAGGAGAAAGATGACTTGATTGAGATTCTTGAGAGACGGGTTGTAGAGACCACAGAGAGGCAAGGGGATTTATTTTCTCCTAAACCTCAGTCAGATGCTATTTTCTCACTCCCTGATTCAGGTGATTGGAAGGAGGTTGCCATCAGATATGTGGAAGAAAACCAGAGGTTGAAGGCTCATATTTCCAGACTTACAGGGAAGCTCAAGCGTATAGAGTGATCTCCATCAGTTTTACTTCTCAGGGTTTTAGATTTTAGTTTCATCTTGTTCTTGGGATCATTGAAACTTGTAATCCATTTTGGAGTTGTTATAATAAAAAATTTCAGTATTTCAAATGCGTTATTACTTTGATGTTTTCAATATGTCCATAAATTTTAAATCCCTTAAAATATTAAATAATATAATAAAATCATGTACATTGCATACCATGCATCATATTGTACATATTTCTTGAATTTGTTATGCATATCCAGGTGTCTTACCAAGCTTCTTTACTTCGTTCAGCAAGCTGACTCACCACTACAACACCCGAGCTAATTTCAGAAAGAAGATAGACAACTTAGAACAACAGATTCGCGAGCTGCGCGAGGAGGTTTCCAATTTGAAGGCCGGCATGGCCAATCTTACTGCTATGATGGAATCTCTGGTGGCTGCTAAGAATTAGCCACCGAGTGTCCAACCTCAACTAACCAGGGCAACTACTGAAGCTGTGACTGTTCCTGTATCTGCTACTCCAGTTTTTGTTCAAAACCGCATGCCTCAGGGTTATCCATGGGGAATGCCAGAGAATTTTTCACCTGAAGTTTTCAATCTTGGTCCTTAAGATACTCCAATTGTTCAGACTATTGTTACTCTTGCACCTCTTGTGGTGCATGCTGCTCTTGCTGCACCTCCTTCGGTGAATATGGTTTTGTTTGTTAACGATGATATGTGTCGTCCTTTCCCTCCACTGAGTGAAGACTTAGGTCTTTATGACAGAATGGATGATTTTCAAGAGCAGTTTGACAAGATGCAGAGAGAGATGAAGGCCCTCAGGGGAAAATAAATATTCGGGAAGAATATGAATGATTTATGCTTGGTCCCGAATGTTAAGATACTTGCTAAGTTTAAGGTCCCATAGTTTGAGATGTACAAGGGAAACACTTGACCTCGTGTTCATCTAGTAATGTATGTAAGGAGAATGTCTACTCATACTGATGATCAGCATCTACTGATTCACTTTTTAAGGATAGTTTGACCAGTGCTGCGCTTAAGTGGTATATGAGTTTGGACAGTGTTAACATCCATACTTTCAATTATTTGGGAGAAGCGTTCATCAAACAATACAAGTACAACATGGACATGGCGCCTGACCGTGATCAACTCAGGGCCATGGTTCAGAAAGACAGGGAATCATTCAAAGAATATGCACAGAGATGGCGTGAGGTAGCCGCCCAAGTTATTCCTCCCATGGAAGAGAAGGAGATGACTAATATTTTCTTGAAGACTTTGGGTGCTTTCTACCATGAGAGGATGGTAACGAGTGCACCAAGTGACTTTAGTGAAATGGTAGGAAAGGGTATCCGCTTAGAAGAGGCTGTAAGAGAGGGCCGTTTAACAAAAAGTGAAGGATCTGGAGGTGCGAAGTAGCCATCTTATGGGTTTACCAAGAAAAAGGAAGGGGGTGCAAATGTTTTTATGCAAGAGATGAGGGTTAATACTCCTAGAAGGAATTATCAGCGTCATCAGCAAGTCGTCTCAGTTACTCCAGTTGTAGGTGTAGCTCCAACTACCGTTGCTTATTAGAGACCGTCCCAGTAGGGGAATCAAGGGTATAATCAGAGAAGGGAGAGTTATGACCCTATTCCTATGAGCTATACAGAGTTACTACCGGCATTGATTCAGAAGAAGTTGGTTCAGACCTGACCACCTCCCGTAGTACCATCACCATTGCCTTGGTATTACAAGGAAGACCAAACATGTGCTTTTCATCAGGGAGCACCAGGGCATAATGTTGAGAATTTTTATCCTTTGAATACTGAGGTGGAGAAATTGGTGAAGTCTGGTATTCTATCTTTCAAGGATGTGGTCCCTAATGTGAAAGACAATCCTCTACCCAAGCATGGAGGAGTAAATGTTGTGAATATGGGTCGGTTGTCCAGGAGACATCCGGATCTTTGATATCAATCTGGTTAGAGGTGATTTGGTTAAAATGCATGCAGACCTCTGTGAATTTAGCTACTATATGCATGACCATTCTTGTTGTGCTATTTGCAGTACATACATACAGGGTTGCGATAAGATAAAGGCTGATTTACAGGAGATGATGGATAAGGGCCTCATCCACATAATCAAGCCTATGGCAGAATATGAAGAGGAGGTGAATATGGTTTCTGGATGTCTTAGAGAATTCAGAATCTTTGATGCAGAGTATATGAATGAGGACCTTGTGAAATTGCATGCTACGTTCTTCCATATGGTTGGTTAGGTAGAACACCAGTATGGGTCTTGCCGAATTTACTGACGGGACTCCCGAGGATGTTCAATCATGAAGAAAGGTGTTCAGTTGTTGTTGGACAATGGAACTATCATGATTACAGGTCAAATGGATGATTACCATTAAATTGATATGATTGAGGTTTGTTTTCCTGAAGATGAGTCGGATGAAGAGTATGCCTCTGCAGATGAGTATTTCTCCTCAGATGAGGATTTGTTTTCCAGAGATGACTCAATAATGACTGATTATGTTGAAGAAGGGGTAAACATCATTGTACGTTGTTTTGGTGCACCTGCCCATTTTGAAGTTGATTATTATAGCAAGCCAACTGTTACTCCATTAGTGATTAGTTTGTCGGGTCCTATCCCCTATAAGTCAAATAAGGATGTGCCATACAAATACAATGCTACAATCTTAGAGGATGGAGTGGAAGTTCCCATACAGCCAATGCCTGATGTTGGGAATATTGCTGAAAATAGCAGGGTGACCGGCAGCGGTCGTGTGCACCAGTTGTTCAAGGAGATGTTAGTGCGGGAAAGAAAATTGTTGAGAATGTTGAACCCAAGAATGCTACGGGTGAGACTAGTGGAGCTACATTAGAGAAAGAAGTGGATGATATTTTAAAGATAATCAAGATGAGCGACTACATAATTGTAGATCAGCTACTGCAGACTCCTCCAAAAATATTTATCTTGGTGTTATTGATGAACTCCTCTGCTCACGGAGAATCCTTGATGAAGGTACTGGGCCAAGCTTTTGTGGAGAATGATATGCCAATAGACGAATTCAACAGCGTAATAGGGAACATTACATCATGTAATAACTTGAGCTTTTGAGATGATGAATTCCAATATGGAGGAAGGAATCACAACCTGGCCCTCCACATCTCTATGAATTGCAAGAATGATTCACTATCCAATGTGTTGATTGATAATGGATCCGCTTTGAACGTTATACTGAAGAGCACTCTTATGAAGTTGAAATATCAAGGAATGCCTATGCGCTCGAGTGGAATCATTGTGAAAGTGTTTGATGGATCAAGGAAATCTGTAATTGGTGAAGTGGACTTGCCTATTCATATAGGACCAGATTTGTTTCAGATAACTTTCCAGGTCATGGACATTGTTCCCGCTTATAGCTGCTTGTTGGGACGGTCGTGGATTCATGAGGCAGAGGCTGTCACTTCAACTTTACACCAGAAACTAAAATTTATACGTGAAGGAAAAGTGGTAATCATAAATGGGGAATGTGATCGGTGGATCTGGAACTGACTGTTTAACGCTGGTTCGCGAAATGTCGCGGAAGCAAGAGTCGCCACCGTCTTTTATTTTCTCCAAATGGAAAGGACAAAACCACAGAAAAATTCCTTAAAGAGATTGCTCTCGGTTCGGGAGGTAGGTTATAGAAAGGGAAGGTGTTAGCACCCTTTCTATCCATGGTTATCCATGGGCTCTTAGGTACTTGCTCAATGTGTTTTCAAAAAGGTTTGTTTGCTTTTCAATGTGGGTTTAAAAAAAGTTTCTTTGAAAAATTTCAGTTCGACTCGTACGTCAGAGTGTTTGAAAAGTTTGCTTTGAAAGCTTTTGAAAAGTGTTGGTGTGAAAAGATTTCAGTTTGTTTTGAAGAGAGCAAGTATCCTTGAGAACCTACCTACCCTAAGGAATTCGTCTGTGTAAATGTCCTTAAAAGTAGTGCCATCCCACCATTGAGAGGTAGGTAGCACCACCGTTGGAGGTATTCGGGTCAATTCGAGGTTCGGGACATGGTGATCACCGGAGCAATAGGAAGACACCTTAGAAGCTACCCTCATGCCAGGTTCCCGGATCATGAGGACTTACTAAGACGTCCTCTACTCGACGATCACCTTTCGAAAGGCAACAGTGAGGCGTACCCTAGGGGTGGTGTGTGCGAATTTGTGTGTCAGTTTCATTGATTTTTGTCTTGTCATGTTCATTGTGATCTACGCTTGATTTTATTTTAAGTCCATACATTCTTTCATGCTTTTTGTTAACAGTTAAAAAAAAATTGCGAAAAAGATAAGTCTAAAGCTATTACAACGGCGCGGGTCCACATCGCCAAAATTAAACCGGACCCGATTTGACAGAAAATAAAGCAAAGTAAAAGTGCGAAAAGTATAAATTGTTACAACGCTTTGGGAGAATTACATAATTATAATATGAGACATAAATGTGCGAAATTAACAATTAAAAATATGGGCGTTGGACCCTTTTGCAAAAAATTAAAGTTAATGAATTAATTAATTAGAATTAATGCGGAATTAGAATTAAAGATTAAAAGAAAATGTTTTTAGTATTTTTGTGTTTTTTGAGATTTAATGGAAAAGAATTAATTAAAAGTAAAATAAAAAGCTAAACCTAAGTCTAATTATTTTTAAGTGTTTTAAGAAAATATTAAAGTTTTTAACCTAATTTAAACCTAAGTTTTTATGTACAATTTAATAATAAAAAATAAATAAATAAATATTATGGTAAAAAAGGAACAAATTAAAGGAATAAAAATTAAACCTAATTCTATTTTTTTGTATTTTTGTTAAAAGGGATTAAAATTGCAACCTAATTAAACTAAATATTTAATTTATTTATGAAAATAATTAAATTAAATATTTATTATATTTGTCATCTTTTCTGATTTTTTATGATGTTTTTATATTTTGTAAAAAAAAGAAAATTAATTAATTTAACAAGAGAGCAAATAGAATAATAATTAAAATAAAACATAAAAATAAAATAGAATTTGCAAACCAGGGGGGGGGGGGGGGGTGGAAGTCCCCAAAGTGGAGGTGTGATTGTGAATGCTGGCCCAATAAGCAGTGGCCCTTTTTGACTTTTGCGTGGCAACGTACAGCAATGTTGACTCACGTTCATGGTGCTCTCCCAATCTTCGCCCTTGGCTTGATCTCATGGGACGCGTGGCTGCTGATTCTTGAGGATGCATGGTACGTTTTTATCTTGGACGCTGCATGGGAACACAATTTGCAAAATAATATAGGAAACAAGACAGACCTGGGATTCGAACCCAGGTCTTGGACGTTGCAAGCTCAACACCTGTGCCACTACGCCATGTTAACGCGTTTATTATATAATTAACGAACAAATATTAAAAAGAGAAAGTAACGCATTAGTGGATTTTTGGCGCGAGCTTTTGAATTAGCCAATCCCCGCTTGACATGGCATCGTCTTCTCCATTCCCTGAAACATGAAAAACGAAGGCAACGGTTTTCCAGGTGTGGTGTTAGGCTGGCTATGGGAAAATAGCGAATAGGTTTTAGGCGCTCATAAATTGAGCGCGATGGGTGTTCCTGCTTCGTCCAGATGCGCTTGTTCTAATGATCAAGGTCCTATGTCTCAATTTTGCCTGGTTTGGGAAACCCCAATTTTCAAACTCTGTAAACCCTAAAATACAATTATGGCATAATCGCGTATGGCTTGCAAAAATTCAATCAAACACAATGGTTAGTTTCAAAAGCTCATAAAAAACATGATTCCATGAATAGAATGCTGAAAAAATGCTTAAAAGATGATATACGATTATCAAATTTTCTCTGTACAGGGAAGGTCCTCGTTACCGATTCTTTGCGTTTGGATGGACGATTTTGATTGGAATGCGTTCAGGGAGGTTTCAGGAAGCTATTGGGATCGTTGTTGTGCTTTCAATCGCCTCCTAAAGTTGATTTCAGTTTTTGAGTTTTCAAGTAATTTTTCAAGTTTGTAATAGCCTCTTATGCGCAGCTTTCAGTGTCTAAGGATTAGGTTTAGGTTCAGGCCTTTGTAGTGAATGTATTAGGGCAACAAAACTCAATCAAATCCATGGCCATAATGGTTTTCAATATTTGATTTCCTTAAGATCTTTTCCATATCTTTTCATGTGCATTTTGTATCAATTATGATCAATTAGTCCAATTCTTTCCATGTTTGGGATGTGCACGAGATTTTGAAAGCAAAACATGCATAAAAAGATTTTTTAGGTCAAAGTAGATATTTTTCACATATTTAAATAATTTAAATGAATTAATATTAATATAAATTCAAATAAATAAAATAAAAAATGAGAAAATACTTCCCTTTGGGCCAAGTGGTCGTGCACATGCTTAGAATGATGAATCATGGAAGAAAAATGGGCCCATTAGCAATTTTAGGTCATTTGAAGTAAAGTTGACTTTTCAAAATTCCCAAAAATTTCCCAACTTCCACAAGGCATAACTTGCTCAATTTTTAAGCTTTTCACATGTTCTTGGACATTTTGGAAAGGTCTTTGAGTCCTCTAACCAATGCCTTTGGTCCCATGTCATTTTGATTTACCAATATCAAGTTATGGCCTTTGACTTAAAGTCCCTTTTTGTTGACTTTTGAAAATGACCTATAATGTTGAAATTGATAACTTTTTGTGAGAGTATTTCTTGGACTTGGAATATGAAGATGAATTGTAGGAAATGTCTTTATCTTCAAAATGAGCTTTGGATGGAATTTTTCTGATAATCCATGTGAAAGTTATGCCCTGGTCAATTTCAGTTGACTTTTTCAGCTGTCCAAATATAGTAACTTTTGCATCTTTGATGATTTCTGAGCCAAATTTTGAGAATCATGATCAAGCATTGATCAAATGATGTTTGTGGCTTCAAAATGATATGTTGACCAAAAATTTGAACTTTTGACTGTCAAATGACCATTTTGCCCCTACAGTTGACTGTAGTGCAATTTAGGGTTTTGACTGTGCAATTTTGAGCTGAATGCCTTGAAACTTGATATGAGGATGCTTGACCACATTTGTAGGCACATGAGACTTGATTGGGTCTTTGAAAACTTCATTTTCTTGATCAGAATCCAAACCCTAGTTTTGACTGTATAGGAGACAGTTGAACTGCATAACCCTTGGGGAATTTTGTGACCTGACTTGGCAATTTTCTCGGAGAATATGGGAGGGCAAATTTTGGGGTACAACAGTTGCCCCTGTTCAATCTTCTTAGACCTGAGGATGCCGATTGGCTGACGTGCCTTTCGTAATCCGAAGGTGGAAGATGATTGGACACTAGAGTGCCCAGAAATTTGCGCTCACATGTTAGCAGTGATGGTGGAATGGGCTTATAGATGCCATTTAGAGATTGCTGGATAGGATGATGGGCTTATAGATGCCATCTGGACGTTGATCGCGTAGGAGATTCCTTAGCGAGAACCTGCATACCTGCAAAAGAAAAATGAGTACCTGACGCGTTGCAGGAGCTGATTTTAGATGCTTGGTATAGATATGTCCTGACTGGTTACAGGAGCTGAGTCTGGAGCTTCAAACAGCGATGAAAGAACCAGGGATGGTTACTGCCTTAGCATGAATGATAAGAGAACCTTGGGTGATTTTAACTTCAACAACGCTCGTTGAGAAAAATCTTGGCGGGAATTACCATCTTTGCAGTATCGGGAAGAGAATCATAGGCACTTATAATCTGAAAGGGAATTACCTCACTCGCCGTTGGAGAGGGAATTATAGGAAAAGGAATTGTCACCTCACTCACCGTCGGAGAGGGAACCATAAGAGATTATCACCTCACACTCATCGTCGGAGAGGGAGACATCTGAAAAAGGACTTACCACCTCACACACCGTCGGAGAGGGAACCATAAGAGACTATCGCCTCACACTCATCGTCGGAGAGGGAAACATCTGAAAAAGGAATTACCACCTCACGCACTTGCCGGAGAGGGGACCATAGGAGACTATCACCTCACACTCATCGTCGGAGAGGGAAACATCTGAAGAAGGAATTACCACCTCACGCACTTGCTGGAGAGGGGACCATAAGAGATTATCACCTCACACTCATCGTCGGAGAGGGAAACATCTGAAGAAGGACTTACCACCTCACGCACTTGCCGGAGAGGGGACCATAAGTTCTGCTGAGTCTTTATCAGCAAAATCTGTTGGGAGTCGATTTAGCTGGACTAGAGAAGGCCTTGAAATATGTTTGAGCATTTTAACTGCGTCTTTCCTGAAAGGTAAAGGTCAGTCATATGCAATGCATGATATGGATCAAGCAATGATGTTCTCAACATAAATGAGATTTGTATGATATGATGCGTCTATGCATGCTATAATGATGTATGTGATGTTTTATGTATGTTTTTGTCTAGGAAAGTAAATCCTTGACGGTTGCCGGGAAGTCATATCCTAGGCTGATGTTGGAGTATTGATTTTGCTTCCGCTGGGGATGATAACTGCAAGAATACCGGTAGGAGAAGATGACTCCGTTGCGGAATAAACTTGGCAAATGGAAGATTCTGCGGGGAGAAAAGATACTCTAGCGACCATGCTGGGAAGCAAAACTCTGTGGGGAGAGATGCTCTGCTGAGTGTTGATCATAGTTTGCTGGGGATACCCTTGTTGTATAGGAAGTGTTGATAGACTTCGCTGGGGATAAGAAGGAGCTGTGTCGACGATGCCCTTTCCGTGGCTTTTGGCAGAGGATAACCCAGTTATATCCTGTTAAGGAAATAACTCTTTAAATCAAGCCGGACGACGCGTTCGTTCTCCGAGAGGATAAGCTTCCAGAATTTACTGGGGATAAGCTTACTGCTTGGGGGAGATGGACTCCAACTTTCCTTGGGAAACTGGATTGGACTTTCTGGGGAAGTTATTCCTTTGAATATTGATATACCGCCGGGGAACAATCTTTAGGCCAAGACTGCCGGGGATGCTTGTTAAGGATATATGCTGCTGTTGGGGAATGTTGAGATTTGATAATTTTGCCTGGAGAAGAATGCACTGTTTTGTTGAACCACTCTCTGGGGATTTGATATGTACTGGTCATGTTCTCTAGCTGAACCTATCTTGGTACCTTGGAGGATAGAACAATTAGACTGTTCAGTCAATTCTTTTATTGCCCCTGTTTCTAGTGTCGCCTGCAATGAATTCCTTTGTTTCGTATGCAAATATTTATGAGTTAGCAAATTACTGTCAATGCATATATCACAAATTGAACCTTGGACGTTCTTCGCAAAACAAAACAGAGAAAGAAAAACACTTGGCACTTTTAACTGAAAATATATTCGTATTGATTTTGAATAGCCTGTGAATAGGCGTTTTGTGTACAAGAGGCTGACGTCCTAGTAAGAGGTACGCCGCCGAACAAAAGAGTTTATACAAGTTTTGTACAAAAAGAAAATAAAACAGCTGTGTGAAATATGAATGATCCCACTGGGTTTCAACTCTGCTATTGCCTTTATAATTCCGAGCGTCTCATCACTTGATGACCTTGGTTGAAGGTGAAGCTGACTGATCGATGTCGTCTGAACTTGATGTAGATACCGGATTCTGGATGCACAGTGATCAATGAGACATAGTATTACGCTTTTATCCCTAATTTTTGCCTGGACCACCCTTTCGGGTTTTCGGTCCACCGGGATACCCATTTTTGCCCAAGCCGCCTTTTCAGGTTTTCGACTTGCCGGGTGTACAGATTTTTTTCATTTTCATCCCTTCATTTTGCCCGAACCCTTTTGGTCCGACGGGAAGCCCTAATTTTTGCCTAGGCATGTCAGCCTAGCGGGTCTTTTTTCATGCGTAGTATCTTTTTACTATGTCTGCATTGGCGGGGTGAGGAAGGTCGTCACCATCCATGTTGGTCAATATCATGGCTCCTCCTGAGAACACATGCTTAACCACAAATGGCCCTTCGTACGTAGGGGTCCATTTGCCCCTTGGATCACTCTGAGGAAGGATGATTCTCTTGATTACCAGATCCCCAACTTGATATTCCTGTGGTATGACCTTTTTGTTAAATGCCCTGATCATCCGTTTCTGATACGTCTGACCATGACAGATAGCAGCAAGTCTTTTTTCATCAACGAGGTTGAGTTGATCAAGTCGTGTCTGGATCCAATCATCTTCATTCAGATTTGCATCCTTCATTATCCGGAGAGAGGGAATTTGCACTTCGATCGGCAAGACTGCCTCCATGCCATAAACCAGAGAGAAAGGAGTTGCCCCGGTTGACGTCCTGGCTGAGGTACGGTACCCATGCAGAGCGAACGGTAACATCTCATGCCAATCTTTATAAGTCACTGTCATTTTCTGCACGATTTTCTTGATGTTCTTATTCGCTGCTTCTACAGCCCCATTCATCTTTGGTCTGTAAGGAGAAGAATTGTGGTGCTGTATCTTGAACTGTTCGCAGAGCTCAGCGATCATCTTGTTGTTCAGATTGGTACCGTTGTCTGTAATAATCCGCTCAGGGACGCCGTATCGACAGATCAGGTTGTGCCGAATGAACCGTGCCACAACAGTCTTGGTTACCGTAGCATAGGATGCTGCCTCAACCCACTTTGTGAAATAATCAATTGCCACTAGGATGAAGCGATGTCCGTTGGATGCCGTAGGTTTTATTTCGCCGATCATGTCTATGCCCCACATTGCAAACGGCCAAGGTGCAGTCAGAACATTCAGGGGAACCGGAGGAACATGCACCTTATCTGCATAGATCTGGCACTTGTGGCATGTCCTGGAATGTTGGTAGCAGTCAGCTTCCATTGTGGACCAGTAATATCCTGCCCGTAGGATCTTCTTAGCCATGGTGTGTCCACTGGAATGCGTACCAAAGGTCCCTTCATGTAGCTCTTCCATGATTCGTTCCGCTTCAGTCTTATCCACACAGCGCAGTAAGGTTGAATCATGGTTTCGCTTGTACAAGATGCCGTTGCTAAGGAAGAACTTGGTTGCGAACCTCCTCAGGAATTTCTTATCATTGACGGAGGCACCTTCAGGGTATTCCTGAGCTTCCAGATATCTCTTCGCTTCGTGGTACCAAGGCTTCTCAGTTACCAATTCAGTTTTGAGATCACAACAGTATGTCGGTTCGTCCAGTTTCCAGATGATGATCCGGGGAGCCTCATTATCCCATTTGACCTTGAACATTGAAGACATTGTAGCTAACGCGTCCGCTAACTGATTCTCTTCTCTTGGAAAGTGCTCAAAGGTTATCTCTGTGAAGTGGGGGATCATGGTCAACACACATTCTCTGTAAGGAATCAGGTTTGGATGTTTCGTATCCCACTCTCCTTTGATCTGATTGATCACAAGAGCGGAATCTCCGAAGACACTTAGAAATTTGATCCTTAGGTCGATCGCAGCTTGAAGACCCATGATGCACGCCTCATACTCCGCCATGTTGTTGGTACAGTTGAAACATAGCCGGGCAGTGAGTGGAGTATGAGTACCTTGAGGTGATATGATGATGGCGCCGATACCATTTCCCAAAGCGTTGGAAGCTCCGTCAAAGTGCATAGACCATCGGGATCCCGGTTCAGGTCCTTCATCCGGTCCAGGTACTTCACAGTCAGTCACAATCATGATGCTTTCATCCGGGAATTCGAAGTTCATTGATTGATAATCATCTACAGCTTGATGAGCTAAGTGGTATGCCAATACACTCCCCTTGATGGCTTTCTGGGTTGTGTACTGGATGTCGTATTCCGTCAAGATCATTTGCCATCTTGCGATTCTCCCAGACAGAGCAGGCTTTTCGAATATGTACTTTATAGGATCCATCTTTGAGATCAACAAGGTAGTGTGAGTCAGCATATACTGTCTCAGCCGGCGAGCAGCCTATACCAAAGCGCAGCAAGTTTTCTCAAGCAGTGAGTATCGGGTCTCACAGTCGGTAAACTTTTTGCTAAGGTAATAAATGGCATGCTCTTTTCGGCCAGACTCGTCATGCTGCCCCAGCACACACCCCATTGAATTGTCAAGCACTGTCAGATATAGGATCAGAGGTCTCCCTTCAACCGGTGGCATGAGGATAGGTGGTTCTTGGAGATACTCATTGATTTTGTCGAAAGCAGCTTGACATTCATCGTTCCAACGTACTACCTGATCTTTCTTCAGCAGCTTGAAGATTGGCTCGCAGGTAGCAGTCAGATGTGAGATGAACCTAGCAATGTAATTCAGGCGTCCTAAAAAGCCTCTGACTTCCTTCTCTGTCTTAGGAACTGGCATCTCTTGAATGGCTTTGACCTTAGCAGGGTCCACTTGAATACCTTTATCACTGACCATGAAGCCCAGCAACTTCCCAGATCTTACTCCGAAGGTGCACTTGTTCGGGTTCAATCTCAGCTTGTATAGTTTCAACCGGTCAAACAACTTCTGCAGATGATCTAGGTGCTCTTCCTCAGTCTGGGACCTAGCGATCATGTCGTCAACATACACTTCGATCTCATGATGGATCATGTCATGAAATAAGGCAACCATGGCACGTTGGTAGGTTGCCCCAGCGTTCTTTAATCCGAACGGCATGACCTTGTAACAGAAGGTGCCCCACTGGGTGACAAATGTAGTCTTTTCCATGTCTTCAGGTGCCATCTTTATCTGATTGTAACCTGAAAAGCCATCCATGAAAGAGAATACTTTGTGCTGAGCTGTATTATCCACGAGGACATCAATGTGAGGTAAAGGGAAGTCATCCTTGGGGCTGGCCCTGTTCAGATCCCTGTAATCGACATACATTCTGACCTTACCGTCCTTCTTAGGTACCGGCACCACATTAGCAACCCACTGAGGATAAGAAGTCACTGCAAGAAACCCGGCATCAAACTGTTTCATCACCTCGGCTTTAATCTTCTCAGACATCTCTGGACGCATCCGACGGACCTTTTGCTTAACTGTAGGGCAGTCTTCCTTAGTCGGCAAGTGATGGACCACAATATCGGTATCTAACCCGGGCATGTCTTCGTAGGACCAGGCGAAGATCTCCATATAGTCATGTAACATCTTGGTTAACCGTTGCTTCACGCTGAGCTCTAGGTTGGCACCAATCTTTACCTCTTTTCTGTCTGCTTCAGTACCCAAGTTTATGGTTTCCACTGGCTCTTCATGGGGTTGAATTGCCCTCTCTTCCTGAAGCAACAGTCTAGCAAGCTCGCCAGGCACTTCGCAATCATCTTCACCTTCGTCTTCGGCTAAGTTGATCGGATTTTCGAAGTCATAACTGGCAGTAGCAGAGCTGTTATCAGTGAGATCCAGAGTGGATTGGAACCTGTATGAGTGAGTGTGTGTGTAAATACAGCTGTTTTTGAAAATTATGTAAAGGAAAAGAAAGACAGAAAAGGAACACAATATTTGCAATGCGAAAAACGTCCAAGATTTTCATTCATGATGTATAAAATGACAGTTTGTATGCCCTCACAAATAGAACCACGGTGCCTCGGGTAAGACACCGGGCCATAGAGTTTATCATTGTTTATTACAAAATAACAAAACATAGGAATTCATTACTTAGTAACAAAAGAAACAGGGAGATTGTCTTTTGCGCTCCAATTGTTAAGTCCACCATCAGTTGCTGGGTAAATCCAGCTATCAAACTCAGCTTCATCAACTTCCTCTTCGTCCCCGATAGCATTAACTCCATGAGCAGGCAGGGGAGCTGTCACCACATTAGGCTTGTCAGATGCCTCAAACTGTACCTCCTTAGCGTCAATGAGGTCCTGCAGCTTGTTCTTTAGTGCCCAACAGTCATCGGTAGAGTGCCCCGGGCTTTCTGAATGGTAAGCACAACGAGCATTCGGGTTGTACTTGGGAGATGTTGTATTTGGGAACTTTGGAGCCTCCCTGACAGTCACCAAATTGGTTGCGAGCAACTGTGGCAGGATCTGCGATAGGGTCATGTTTAGCCGGGTAAACTCCCTCCGGGGTCATTCAGCCCTTTGAGAATTGTTTGGCCGAGGAGCGGCAGCAGGCTTAGCAATCATCACCGCGCTGACAGATTGGCGGTGCTCAGGTCTCTCTGATTTCCTAGAGCCATACACGGCACTAGACTCCTTCTTAAATGGTTTCTTTTCCGAACTAGATGATGCACCCTTTGCAATCTTCCCAGACTTCAGCCCAGCTTCAATTCTCTCTCCGGTCAGAATCAAATCAGTGAAACCAGCAGAAGAATTCCCGATCAGATGGTTGAAAAATGGCCCAGATAGGGTCCCCAAGAACATGTCTACCAGCTCCCGATCAGTCAATGGTGGCTGCACCCTACCAGCCAGGTCTCTCCACTTCTGAGCGTACTCCTTAAAACCTTCGCTTGCACCTAACGACATACCCTGGAGTTGGGTACGTGTGGGGGCAAGGTCGGCATTATATTGATACTTCTTATAGAAAGCAGTAGCCAACTCCTCCCAGTTACGAACCTTGGTCCCATCCAGCTGATAGAACCATTCGAGATGAGTCCCTGAAAGACTCTCCTGGAAGAAGTGGATCCATAAATTCTTATCCGCAGAGTACGGCTGAATTTTCCGAACATAGGACCTCAAATGCAGCTTGGGACAAGACGCCCCGTCATATTTGGAGAAGGATGGTGCTTTGAATTTATGCGGGATAATCACACCAGTCGACAAACCCAGATCTCCGAAATCCAGCCCAGGTGCCTGTTGCACCTCCATAGCCTTCAACCTGTCCTCCAGTTGCTTGTATCTGTCATCTGCAGGAGGGTACTGCTCTTCATCAAAATCTGTCTCGTTGTCGGAGACTACTGGAGTAGGAACTTTTACTTCTGCCTGAGAAGGACTCTTGCCAACAGAAGAACCAGCCTCTTCATGTTGCAGAGTATTGCCAAACCTTCGGCCCGAGCTGAACATAACAGTTCTTCTCTTCTTCTTCTTCTCCTTCTTCAGGAGCATAGCCTTCAGTTCTTCTTGGCCTTTAGCCAGACCTTTGATTAGTTCTTGGAATTGT
Source organism: Vicia faba (assembly GCA_948472305.1). NCBI lineage: Eukaryota > Viridiplantae > Streptophyta > Magnoliopsida > Fabales > Fabaceae > Vicia > Vicia faba. The sequence continues at coordinate 84,525,235 of OX451737.1, read as the reverse complement.
GCATTCTGCACCTGAAGAGCCTTGATTGATGTCTCTGTTGATTCAGATCCGGGATTCATGATGCTGAAATAAACAGCGAAGAACTGTAAGCAACCTGAAAAGAGGAGAAACCTGCTATGCACATGATGTATGAAATGCGTATGCAATGTATTCGAGGGTTCGAAAGTTCAAATTTGTTGTAGACAAAAGGAACACACGTTATCATTAAAGAAAATCATTGTTTAATACATCAAGGCCTCATGGGCAAAAGTACAAAAATCAAATCAATCCCAAAATACACTGCGCATCCTCTTCGGAGCTATGTAAGTGTTGAGATTCCTCTCCTCATGCAACAGGCGAGTGAGCTCCAAGACCTTCTTTTCGCTGGCATGCAGACTAGTCTCAAGAGAATTCCTTTCCTCCTTAAGTTGGATCCAGCTCTTCTGCATCTCTTCCCAGGATGTGGGCATATCAGGGTGCTGAATAGTGTAGGACACTTCCCCTTCCAAGACAGGCTCTTTGATTACTGGGAGCATATGAGGATAGGGCATCACTAGCTTCTGGGAGCGAGCTCGTACCCACTTGAGATAAGGTTCCAACGGGATGGAATTCCCGTGCCCCAGTGTCTTGCTGTCTATCCTGTTGGGCATCCTCCAGGCTCTGATAAATCTCTGGCGAAATCCTTGAGTATCATTGTCGAAGTCAAAAACTATGTCGGGAATTAACATGTCATGAGGACCATCCTTCCGAGCATAATCAAACTGTCTCCAAGCCAGGCATGGGCTATAAGTAATACCTCCTCGGATTCCAAGTAAAGGAACATTAGGGTACTCCCCGCAACGATCAATGATAGTGACATCTCCTCTGGATCTAGGACACCAATGTATATCTGTATGTGTAAGAGTCATCAACCGTTGTGACCATCTCAAACCCCTCTCATTCTTCAGGACTGATTGTGGAAGGTGCGAAATAAACCACCTTCCCAGGAGAGGAGTGCAACACATAAGGACACCTCTTTTTCTCATGGTTCGAGTGTAACATAAGTGAAGGATGTCCCCCAGCAACGTAGGTATGGGATTCCTGGACATGAAGATCTGGACAGCACTGATATCAATGAGCTGATCTGGGTTAGGGAACAATACCAAGCCATAAACAAGGAGGGCCACAACCTCTTCAAAAGCTTGCAAGTCAAGGGAGTTCCAACATTCAAGGGCCTTTTCAAACAGAAACCTGGCTAAGAACCCTTTGATACCACTTCTAACTTCCCAATGTCCCTTGAGGTCAGATGACTGTAGGTGCAAGGCTTTAGCAATCTCTTCAAGCTTAGGTTCCCTTTCTGTACCGTTGAAAGGTAGCTGATCAAGGATAGGGATCTTCAGGAGCCGAGAGAACTCCTCCAATGTAGGTACCAACTGATAGTCCAAGAAGGTAAAACAGTGATGCAGAGGATCAAAAAACTGGAACAGGACCTTTATCATATCTTCCTCAATGTTGGTGTTGACCAAGCTGATGAGGCTTCCATGCCTTTCACTGAATGAAGAGTTCTCGGGAATCCTGGATATAAGCTCCTTAAGCTGAGGGGGTACCCTTACAAGACTGATTTGAATTGTCTTTCTACGAACAGTTTCCATGTCCTACAAAACAAGAACAAAGATGAAAATTCGAACCCATGAAATGGTTAGTCAATGCATATGATGCTGGATGATGTCATGATGCTATGATTAAACACACCACAGATATTTACAAAGACAAACATGTAAGGCACACAAGGCACACAAGACAAGCCCTTAAGGTTTAAGGCCAGCATGGGGTCTGGGTAGTACCCTCTTGAAGTTGGTGGGTTCAACCTGTCCTAATCAAAGTAACCGGGTTCTAAGGTTCCCAATATCACGGGATTGCTTTCATTGTTCATCGTTTCGATTTAGCCACTGAACTGGCGACCGAAATATTCCAGGAAAGCAACCCTCAATTGGGTGTAGTATCAAGTATCAACCAACCTCGGACTGCACCAAAGTCAGTTATCTCACTACCCTAAAGAGGCCAAGATAGTTCAATTAAGGTTCCTAAGGTCTGTTGATGCTTCATGACACCACGCGGAGGCCCCGTACTCTCCTTGACTGAACTCAAGGGTTACCGGTACACACCAAAGTGCCACATCAACGTAGCAGACTGTTTCAACCATGTCGGTATACCCCGCACAGTTCCCTCACAGCCTTGTTTCTACTTTCTAAGAAAGGTATCCCCAGATCCGGGTTTAGGATCTACAGAACTCCCAAGCAACCCACAATGAGCAAGCAAAGAAGACAATTGAAAACATAGTTATGACCTAGCCCTAAGGTACACCTCACTTTAAGTTAAGTCCCCAGCAGAGTCGCCAGTTCTGTGATCGGTGGATCTGGAACTGACTGTTTAACGCTGGTTCGCGAAATGTCGCGGAAGCAAGAGTCGCCACCGTCTTTTATTTTCTCCAAATGGAAAGGACAAAAGCACAGAAAAATTCCTTAAAGAGATTGCTCTCGGTTCGGGAGGTAGGTTATAGAAAGGGAAGGTATTAGCACCCTTTCTATCCATGGTTATCCATGGGCTCTTAGGTACTTGCTCAATGTGTTTTCAAAAAGGTTTGTTTGCTTTTCAATGTGGGTTTAAAAAAAGTTTCTTTGAAAAATTTCAGTTCGACTCGTACGTCAGAGTGTTTGAAAAGTTTGCTTTGAAAGCTTTTGAAAAGTGTTGGTGTGAAAAGATTTCAGTTTGTTTTGAAGAGAGCAAGTATCCTTGAGAACCTACCTACCCTAAGGAATTCGTCTGTGTAAATGTCCTTAAAAGTAGTGCCATCCCACCATTGAGAGGTAGGTAGCACCACCGTTGGAGGTATTCGGGTCAATTCGAGGTTCGGGACATGGTGATCACCGGAGAAATAGGAAGACACCTTAGAAGCTACCCTCATGCCAGGTTCCCGGATCATGAGGACTTACTAAGACGTCCTCTACTCGACGATCACCTTTCGAAAGGCAACAGTGAGGCGTACCCTAGGGGTGGTGTGTGCGAATTTGTGTGTCAGTTTCATTGATTTTTGTCTTGTCATGTTCATTGTGATCTACGCTTGATTTTATTTTAAGTCCATACATTCTTTCATGCTTTTTGTTAACAGTTAAAAAAAATTGCGAAAAAGATAAGTCTAAAGCTATTACAACGGCGCGGGTCCACATCGCCAAAATTAAACCGGACCCGATTTGACAGAAAATAAAGCAAAGTAAAAGTGCGAAAAGTATAAATTGTTACAACGCTTTGGGAGAATTACATAATTATAATATGCGACATAAATGTGCGAAATTAACAATTAAAAATATGGGCGTTGGACCCTTTTGCAAAAAATTAAAGTTAATGAATTAATTAATTAGAATTAATGCGGAATTAGAATTAAAGATTAAAAGAAAATGTTTTTAGTATTTTTGTGTTTTTTGAGATTTAATGGAAAAGAATTAATTAAAAGTAAAATAAAAAGCTAAACCTAAGTCTAATTATTTTTAAGTTTTTTAAGAAAATATTAAAGTTTTTAACCTAATTTAAACCTAAGTTTTTATGTACAATTTAATTATAAAAAATAAATAAATAAATATTATGGTAAAAAAGGAACAAATTAAAGGAATAAAAATTAAACCTAATTCTATTTTTTTGTATTTTTGTTAAAAGGGATTAAAATTGCAACCTAATTAAACTAAATATTTAATTTATTTATGAAAATAATTAAATTAAATATTTATTATATTTGTCATCTTTTCTGATTTTTTATGATGTTTTTATATTTTGTAAAAAAAAGAAAATTAATTAATTTAACAAGAGAGCAAATAGAATAATAATTAAAATAAAACATAAAAATAAAATAGAATTTGCAAACCAGGGGGGGTGGAAGTCCCCAAAGTGGAGGTGTGATTGTGAATGCTGGCCCAATAAGCAGTGGCCCTTTTTGACTTTTGCGTGGCAACGTACAACAATGTTGACTCACGTTCATGGTGCTCTCCCAATCTTCGCCCTTGGCTTGATCTCATGGGACGCGTGGCTGCTGATTCTTGAGGATGCATGGTACGTTTTTATCTTGGACGCTGCATGGGAACACAATTTGCAAAATAATATAGGAAACAAGACATACCTGGGATTCGAACCCAGGTCTTGGACGTTGCAAGCTCAACACCTGTGCCACTACGCCATGTTAACGCGTTTATTATATAATTAACGAACAAATATTAAAAAGAGAAAGTAACGCATTAGTGGATTTTTGGCGCGAGCTTTTGAATTAGCCAATCCCCGCTTGACATGGCATCGTCTTCTCCATTCCCTGAAACATGAAAAACGAAGGCAACGGTTTTCCAGGTGTGGTGTTAGGCTGGCTATGGGAAAATAGCGAATAGGTTTTAGGCGCTCATAAATTGAGCGCGATGGGTGTTCCTGCTTCGTCCAGATGCGCTTGTTCTAATGATCAAGGTCCTATGTCTCAATTTTGCCTGGTTTGGGAAACCCCAATTTTCAAACTCTGTAAACCCTAAAATACAATTATGGCATAATCGCGTATGGCTTGCAAAAATTCAATCAAACACAATGGTTAGTTTCAAAAGCTCATAAAAAACATGATTCCATGAATAGAATGCTGAAAAAATGCTAAAAAGATGATATACGATTATCAAATTTTCTCTGTACAGGGAAGGTCCTCGTTACCGATTCTTTGCGTTTGGATGGACGATTTTGATTGGAATGCGTTCAGGGAGGTTTCAGGAAGCTATTGGGATCGTTGTTGTGCTTTCAATCGCCTCCTAAAGTTGATTTCAGTTTTTGAGTTTTCAAGTAATTTTTCAAGTTTGTAATAGCCTCTTATGCGCAGCTTTCAGTGTCTAAGGATTAGGTTTAGGTTCAGGCCTTTGTAGTGAATGTATTAGGGCAACAAAACTCAATCAAATCCATGGCCATAATGGTTTTCAATATTTGATTTCCTTAAGATCTTTTCCATATCTTTTCATGTGCATTTTGTATCAATTATGATCAATTAGTCCAATTCTTTCCATGTTTGGGATGTGCACGAGATTTTGAAAGCAAAACATGCATAAAAAGATTTTTTAGGTCAAAGTAGATATTTTTCACATATTTAAATAATTTAAATGAATTAATATTAATATAAATTCAAATAAATAAAATAAAAAATGAGAAATTACTTCCCTTTGGGCCAAGTGGTCGTGCACATGCTTAGAATGATGAATCATGGAAGAAAAATGGGCCCATTAGCAATTTTAGGTCATTTGAAGTAGAGTTGACTTTTCAAAATTCCCAAAACTTTCCCAACTTCCACAAGGCATAACTTGCTCAATTTTTAAGCTTTTCACATGTTCTTGGACATTTTGGAAAGGTCTTTGAGTCCTCTAACCAATGCCTTTGGTCCCATGTCATTTTGATTTACCAATCTCAAGTTATGGCCTTTGACTTAAAGTCCCTTTTTGTTGACTTTTGAAAATGACCTATAATGTTGAAATTGATAACTTTTTGTGAGAGCATTTCTTGGACTTGGAATATGAAGATGAATTGTAGGAAATGTCTTTCTCTTCAAAATGAGCTTTGGATGGAATTTTTCTGATAATCCATGTGAAAGTTATGCTCTGGTCAATTTCAGTTGACTTTTTCAACTGTCCAAATATAGTAACTTTTGCATCTTTGATGATTTCTGAGCCAAATTTTGAGAATCATGATCAAGCATTGATCAAATGATGTTTGTGGCTTCAAAATGATATGTTGACCAAAAATTTGAACTTTTGACTGTCAAATGACCATTTTGCCCCTACAGTTGACTGTAGTGCAATTTAGGGTTTTGACTGTGCAATTTTGAGCTGAATGCCTTGAAACTTGATATGAGGATGCTTGACCACATTTGTAGGCACATGAGACTTGATTGGGTCTTTGAAAACTTCATTTTCTTGATCAGAATCCAAACCCTAGTTTTGACTGTATAGGAGACAGTTGAACTGCATAACCCTTGGGGAATTTTGTGACCTGACTTGGCAATTTTCTCGGAGAATATGGGAGGGCAAATTTTGGGGTACAACAGGGAACATACATTATTGATATATCATTTGTCCTCTTTCATCATTATGGAGGCGGATGAAGCTGCTATTGGAATCCAGTTCCAAGCCTTATCCATTGACAACATAAGAGGAAATGAGAATTCCATGGTTTCACTTAAGTATAGGTAGCAAGTTGTGCGAAAGGGTCATAGCGAGGTATGGGGATAAATTGTGGATCCACCTGTAAATAAGAACATAGCCGGCTTGGGGTTCTCTTTGAAGAATGAAAAAGGTAAGAGTATGAAGCCGAAGTCTACTGCAAGAAAGTATCAAGGCATCTTCCGTAGCGGGGGTTATCTTCATCCAACTGTTTCCGAGATTAATGCCATTGTGGAAGATGAAACAGAGCAGGAAATGCCGAATTATGTGACGCACGAAGTTAAGGTTCAGAACTTGATCACGATTGATGTTCCCTCTTGCATACATGTTTCAAATTAATTTTTTTTTAAATCTTTTTGAAAAGCTTTCACTCTGCCCAAGGTGGAAGTATTAATGTTGTAGGGCTTATCTGTTTGCTGTGACTTTTAAAATCAATAATAAAAGTTGTCATTGTTTCCCAAATTGTGTCTTTATTTTATGCTTTTTCTGGGAAAATGGTAATCAGAAAAAACACTTCAAAGTAAATAATAACTGAAATTAAATCTGCATGATCACTTGTTATATGTGTCAGTTTCTAAAAGCAATCATAAATCATATGTGCATATTAATTAAAAAACTCGTTGAATACAATGACCCTGCACCCTCTCCCAACTTTGAATGTCCTGTGTTTGGGGCTGAAGAAGAAGATTATGGCGAGATTCTGGAAGAGGTCTCACGGTTTCTTGAGCACGAGGAAAATACCATTCAGCCATATAAAGAACCTTTGGAAGTGATCAACTTGGGTTCAGAAGAAGATCCGAAGGAAGTCAAGATTGTAGCATCGCTGTATCCCGATGTAAAGAGAAAGTTGATTGAGTTATTGAAAGAGTATGTGGATATTTTTGCTTGGTTTTACCAAGATATGTCTGGTCTAGATACAGATATTGTCGAGCAGCGTTTACCGTTGAAGCCATAGTGTCCGCCAATTAAACAAAAGTTAAGAAGAACTCACCCATATATGGTAGTAAAGATCAAAGAGGAGGTTCTAAAGCAGATTAATTCTGGTTTTCTTGTGACGTCAGTGTATCCTCAATAGATTGCGAATATTGTCCTAGTACCAAAAAAAGACGGAAAAGTTTGCATGTGCGTAGATTACAAAGATCTAAATAAAGTTAGTCCAAAAGATGATTTCCCATTTCTAGACATTGATATGTTAGTGGATAGCACAACAAAATTCAAAGTATTTTCGTTCATGGACGTATTTTTCGGGTATAATCAAATAAGAATGGCTTCGGAGGACATGGAAAAAACAATGTTTATCACACCCTGGGGAACATTCTGTTACAGAGTGATGCCCTTTGGGTTGAAGAACGCTGGTGAAACGTACCAGAGGGCTATGACAACCTTATTCCATGATCTGATGCACAAGGAAAACGAGTTATATATTGATGATATGATTTCTAAATCTCGGACTGAAGAAGGGCATGTAGAATATTCGTTGAAGTTATTTCAACGTTTGAGGAAGTATCGTCTCCGCTTGAATCCAAATAAATGCACCTTTGATGTTCGATCAGGAAAATTGTTGGGTTTCATTGTTAGCCAGAAAGGAATTGAAGTTGACCCTGATAAAGTCAAATAAATTCAAGAAATGCCAGCGTTGAGAACTGAAAAGCAAGTCAGAGGGTTCCTCGGGCGTTTGAATTATATTTCCAAATTCATTTCCCACATGACTGCAACATGTGAACCGATCTTTAAGTTGTTAAAGAAAGATCAAGGTTGTGTGTGGATGGATGACTGTCAAAGGGCATTTGAAAGTATTAAAGAATATTTGCTTGAATCTCCTATATTGCTCCCTCCTATCGATGGAAGACCATTGATTATGTATCTGACAGTGTTTGATAAATCCATGGGTTGTATTCTGGGACAACATGATGAAACAGGGAAGAAAGATTTTTTCATTTATTATCTCAAAAAAAAGTTCATTGATTGTGAGTCACGGTATTCCATGCTAGAAAAGACATGTTGTGCTTTGGCCTGGGCGGCAAAGCGTTTACGACAGTATATGTTGAATCACACCACTTGGTTGATCTCCATAATGGATCCAATCAAGTACATTTTTAAAAGCCAGCTCTTACTGGGAGAATTGCCTGCTGGCATATGTTGTTATCTGAATATGACATTGAATACCGCACTCAAAAAGCTATTAAAAGCAGTGTGTTGGCAGATTATCTTACTCACCAACCAATGGAGGATCATCAGTATGTAGAGTATGAATTCCCCGATGAGGATGTGATGTTCCTGAAAGTGAAAGATTTTGATGAACCATTGCCCGAGGAAAGTCCTGACCCTGAATCTCATTGGAGTATGATATTTGATGGAGCTGTGAATGCTTACGGTAAAGGAATTGGTGATGTGATTGTCACTCCACATGGATCGCACATTCCATTTACTGCAAGGTTGACTTTTGATTGTACTAATAATATGGCAGAATATGAGGCTTGCATCATGGGTCTCGAGGAAGCTATTGATCTCATAATTAAAATTCTTGATGTGTATGGTGATTCAGCTTTGGTAATAAACCATATTAAAGGAGAATTGGATACTCGTCACCCCGGCTTGATCCCTTACAAAGATTATGCTAGAAGGTTGTTACCCTTCTTTAATAAAGTTGAATTCCATCATATTCCAAGAGATGAAAATCAAATGGTGGATGCTCTGGAAACTTTGGCTTCTATGTATCAAGTGAATACTTGGAATGATATACCTCCAATTATGGTTCGGATACTGGATAGGCACGCTCATGTGTTTACAACAGAAGAGGTAGTAGATGAAAAACCTTTGTATTATGACATCAAGCATTTTCTTCAGACTCAGGAATACCCGATCGGTGTATCGAAGAAGGATAGAAAGACATTGAGAAGATTGGCTGGCGGTTTCTTCCTCAGTGAAAATGTGTTGTATAAAAGAAATTATGATATGGTCTAGCTCAGATGCATGGATAGACACGAAGCAGGCATGTTGATGCATGAGGTTCATGAAGGTTCATTTGGCACTCATGCCAATGGATATCCGATGGCTAAAAAGATTCTAAGGGCAGGTTACTATTGGATGACAATGGAATCTGATTATTATAAGTTTGCAAAGAAGTGTCATAAATTCCAGATTTATGCAGATAAGATCCATGTGCCTCTGAAACTTCTTAATGTAATTTCCTCCCCATGGCCTTTCTCCATGTGGGGTATTGACATGATTGAGATGATAGAACCCAGAGCTTCGAATGGACACCGTTTTATCTTGGTAGCAATTGATTACTTCGTCAAGTGGGTGGAGGCTGCTTCATATGCCAATGTTACTAAACAGGTGGTTGTGCGCTTCATCAAGAATAATCTTATATGTCGGTATGGTGTGTCGAGCAGAATTATCACCGACAATGGCTCGAATCTGAACAATAAAATGATGACAGAACTGTGCGAAGAATTCAATATTGTCCATCCTAATTCCTCTCCGTACATGCCAAAAATGAATGGCGCTGTTGAAGCTGCAAATAAGAATATGAAGAAGATTATCCAGAAAATGGTTGTTACTTATAAGGATTGGCATGAAATGCTCCCTTTTGCTTTGCATGGATATCGAACATATGTCCACACTTCAACAGGAGCAACCTCGTTCTCCCTTTTGTATGGAATGAAAGTTGTAGTCCCAATTGAGGTTGAGATTCCCTCTTTGCGTGTGATAATGGAAACCAAGTTGACAGAGGCTGAATGGGTCCAAAACCGGTTTGACCAATTGAATTTGATTGAAGAGGATGACAGAATAGTGTCATGGACCGTTATATCAGAAAAGAATGAAGAAAGCTTTCGATAAAAAGGTCAAACCTCATGAATTCAGAGTAGGCGACCTCGTGCTCAGGAAGATCATGTCTTTCAACACTGATTCTAGGGGCAAGTGGACTCCCAATTTTGAAGGCCCATATGTCGTCAAGAAAGCCTTCTCTGGCGGTGCATTAATTCTTGGAACTATGGATGGCGAGGAGTTCCCACGTCCCATGAATGCTAATGCAGTCAAGAAATACTTTTCCTAAAGAAATAAAAGAATAGCTCTTTAAGTTGAAAACCCGAAAGGGCGGCTTAGGCAAAAAAAAAGAGTGTCTCGGTAGGTCGAAAACCCAAAAGGGCGGTCTAGGAAAAAGTTAGAGACATAAACAGGATAAATTTCCCGCTAAGTTGAAAACCCGCAAGGGCGGCTTAGGAAAAAGTTAGGGACTTTCTTGGCAAGTAACTGCATCATGCAAGATCTAATCATTGAAGCAACAATCTTCACGAATCCTCATCATACTTCAACAGAAGCTACTGCTCAGGATTTCAAAAAAATTGTTAGAGGGTATAGTGGTCATTATATCTCAATGTATCTTTTCCATTATATATTACCATTTTCCAAACTTTGTAATCATCTATGGAGTCTCTCCGTTTGCAGACTACCATTCTATTAATAAAGTTTGAGCTGTTACCCAATTATTTGTGTTTCTTATTTTATTTAGCTTGCAAAGACTCCATTTATTATTGATTATAACTTTCAAAGCAAAAAGATTAAATAACAAAATCGATTTTACAAAAAGAATTTACAATTTGATTTTACTTTAGAATTTGTGATGCGGAAAAAAAAAACAACAACAAAAATGGTGATCCCAGGAATGAACAAACTTGTAGCGGTAGAAATATTCAAGACTAAGCCATTGGATTGACTAGACTTTATACAAATCAAAAGAAAAATCGCCAACGCTCTTTATTGTTTCCAAAGGAATGGGAAAAGAGCGAATAACCCAAAAAGAGGGGGAAAGATTCAAGGTAAGGGGGTTGGTTATGCAAAGGGAAGGTATTAGCACCCTAAACATCTATGGTACTCCGCAGGAGCCTCTTTGTAAAATCTGTATATTTTGGCTTTAAAAAATGTTGTATATATAAAAAAATGGATGGTGGAGGTGAGGAAAGAAATATATTTATTTTTATAATTTTTGCATTCGTCGCGGTTGCGGACCTTTAGTGCCTAAGTACAACCTTTTCGTGCAATAGGGGATCAGGGTACACGTAGTTCCTCTTTTAAAAATTTAAAACACAAATGCGTTGGTTAATTTTATGAGATGAAACATCATTGTCATTGTCCGTATGGAAAACATACCTACTACCTACAATTATGAGAAAGGAGAATTTGCATCATCTCAAAGTGGAGGATATGGCTTGGATTTTAAAAATCAACAATGCCTCACTCATCACCTAAGTGGAAAATATCTCTCTTTACTACATATTGTAGAAGTATAGTTGCTTGCATCACTACAAGGATTGACAAGAGTTCAACATTTTTTGAGAAAAGTTTAAAGATAAAAGCCAAAGTGGAAAAATGGTTTGAAACTAGATTGATTGATTTTTAGTCTTCTCACAAAAAATTTCAAGGAATCATTAAGTTGATTGGAGTTTATTTATGAAAAATATTTTGAAAATGCATGGACATAAGTCCAAGTTTATTATGAAAGTGGTTCAAGTTCAAAAACAAGAAGATTTTTCAAAAAGGGAAAGAAGATTTTTGAAATTAAAGAAGATTGGAGGAGAAGAAAGGACTATCCTAAAGCATAAGGTAAAAGCTAGGGATAAGAACCATCTAACCAACAAGAAGCTAATACTTGACATTATGAGCCAAGATAAAATTCCCATTCCTTGGATTGAAACTGTGAATATGGTGGCAGAATCGACTGTTAATACTGGTTCGCATTTTATATTTGAAAATGTTGCGGTAAGCAAGAGTTTCCACCAAAATTTACTTCATCCAATCATGGAAAAGGAAAAAGAACAGAAAAAACCTTTTTTTCGAGATTTCTGAGTACGGGGGTAGATTATAGAAAGGGAAGGTATTATCACCCTTTCTATCCATGGTTTTCCATGGGCTCTTAGGTACTTGTTCATTTTAAAATTGCTTGTGTTTGCTTGTTTTGAAAAGTATTACTTCGTGATAACCCTTGTATCAGTCCTCAAGGGTGTGACGAAGTTGTTTTGAAAGGTGTTGGTCTGAAAAAATTTTGTTGAGAAAGTACTTAAGATTCTACCTACTCGAAAAAAGATTGTTTGTTCTTGTTTCCTTTAGACAGCGATATCCTACTATTAAGGAGCAGGTAGCCCCGTCGTTGGAGTTTGTAAGGGACGTTCGAATGGGACAAGTACAGTCACCTAAGCAATAGGTTGGAAACTTTAGTAGTAACCATAAAGTCTTAAGATCTTTCCGAGGCAACATTTCCGAGGCAACATTACTGAGGCAACATCTGAATGGGTCATTTTGATCTTTTAGACTGGAGGGTAACCACTAAAATCTCATATGCTTAATGACTGTTTACCGAAGGCAACCGAAGTGAGGCAAACCCTAGGCGTGAATATGTGCATGTGAATTTTTTCGGTTATTTAGTCTTTGCACATTTAGGTGATCTACTGTTTTAACTTTCAGATATTCTTGCCATACAGTCCTATTAGCCATGCATCTAACAGTTAAATATTTGCAGGAATTTAAAATGCGAGAAAGTAAACCTAGCTATTACAAGGCTTTGGCAGTTACATAATTATCTTGACTAAAATAAAAATGTGGAAGTTTAACAACCCTAATTACTATTACAATCCCGGAGCAGTTACAATAATAATAAAAAGAATTAAAATATGTGAGGCAAATTAAATGCGAGAAAAAAATTGAAAACCCTAAAAATCTAATTGAAAAAATATTTAAGTTATTTTTGAGAAAAGACTTAATTAGGTTATGTACAACTAAAACCCTAATTCTAATTATTTTTAATTATAAAAAGAAATTGAAATTAACCTAATTTAAACTAAATTAAATAATTCAAGAAAATAAAATATTTTATAAAAAAGATTTTATGTGTTTTTTGTGATTTTTATTTGAGAAAAAAAAACAATTCAATTACAAATTTAAAACCTAGTTTCTAATTAATTTTAATTAAAACAAATAATCAAATAAAACTAATTAACCTAATTTATTTTCAAAAAAATTAATTTGAATAAATAAGACCTAATTCTGTATTTTGTGATTTTTTTTTAGTTTAATAAAAAATATTTTTTGTGTTAATTAAAAAAAACAATTAAAGAAAATAATTAAAGAAATTAAAGAAAAAATAGAAAGAATAACAAATTGGGCCTGTGTTAAATGTCCCAGGGGGGTGTGATCCTGAATTCCCCAAGCCCAGTAACCATCCAAGCCCAGTCAGCGCCTGGTTCCATGTGGCGTTAAACTGGGGGTGTATCATGGTCTCTCATTGCTATGCGTTGGATCTGATACGATGCTTGATCAAGTGGCTGGATGTTGGTGATGTATGGTAGACATCTGGCCAGGTGACGCACATGATCAGCAAATGGAAAAATTAAAAACAAATTTGTTGGGACCTGGGATCGAACCCAAGTCCTTATGTTTACCAACAATGCGTTCTTCCACTAGGCCAACTAGCTTATTTGTTATTATGCTGAAAACAAAAATATAATATGGAAAAATAAATGATTAGTGGCCAAACGCGTGAAATTTCAAATGGATAAATAGTTGACTACCACACCATCGTCTTCTCCAAGAATCCGTCGTTTTAGGCAAAGACCTATACCCACGGACAAACTTTCATGGCTAGAAACCTATACAACTCAAAAACTCATAAAACGCAACATAAATGGAATTGAAGACCAGGGTTCAACTGGTTATGATGTCACAGTCATCATGGTATCTTGTTTGTGATCTTATTTTACCTGTAGTCAAAAACCCCAAAACACATGTGGAAACCCTAACAATGGCAAGTACAGATATAGGTTTAAAAATGCAATTAAACTATTCAGTTAGCTTGCAAACATGATAAAGATCACAAATATGTCAATCAAATGTGCTAACAATGCAGAAATTGATGTAATCGATTTTAAAAAAAAAGAGCAAACCGTGTGAGTGATTGCGTGCGTTTTGGGGCGCGATAAGACTTGCAAATGCTCCAGTTGGCTTCAGAGATGCTCCAGGATGTGATTGGCAAGGTTGGAATGGCTTGAATTGGCCTGTAACATGAAATTTGATTCACACTTTTCTTTGAAATTTTAGAGTTTGGTTCTTGCTTTTCCACGACTGCCACCCTTGTCTCATGCCTTGTACATGTTCCATATATATGTAAGAATGAATTAGGGTTATAAAATTGGCTTGAATCTTTGCAATTATGGAAGATTTGATTTGATTTCCATGCCATATGTAAACTTGCTATTTTGAGCCAAACCATCCCTTTCTTGTACCAATTATGCTTGATTCGTTTTGGTATTGATATCTCAGCAAATTTTGATTGCCAACCTGTCCAAAAATCAAATCAAAACATATCTTTGCTATTATCCATCAATTATTTGATTTAATTCAATTTTTAATTAATAAAAAATCAAAATAAATTGAAAAATGAAGCAAATAATGTGTGGGTGAATATTTGGGTCGTGGACCATATTATAAGTGAGGTGCAAGCATAAAAAGTTAGGCCCATTTGGCAAAAAAAATGCATTTTTGAGCACATTTGACTTTTGGCAATTTTGTAAAAAAGGTCAACTTTGACAAGGCATATCTCCTCCAATTTTAACCCTAGAGAGGTGTTATTAGACTTTTTAGAAATCTTATTATGTCCCCTAAGCAACCCTTTTTGTATCATCTCAATTGAGTCTTCCATGTTCATGCAAGAAGCTTTGACCCAAAAGGTGTTTTTGTTGACTTTTCAAAAGGACCCATAATATAGAAATTCATATCCTTTTATGAGTGCATGTTTTGAACTTGGGGGATGAATATGGGTTGTAGGGAATTGCATCCTCTTTAAAATGAGCTTTTGATGGAAAATTTCTGATAAAGCATGTGGAAGTTATGCTTAGTCAAAGTTTGGTTGACTTTTCCTAAGAAACCCTAATTTAGCAACTTTTAGATTTTGATGAATTTGGAGCATTCTTTGAAGAATCATAATAATCCTTGATTAAATGATGGATATCACTTCAAAATGTTG
Source organism: Vicia faba (assembly GCA_948472305.1). Taxonomy (NCBI): domain Eukaryota; kingdom Viridiplantae; phylum Streptophyta; class Magnoliopsida; order Fabales; family Fabaceae; genus Vicia; species Vicia faba. The sequence continues at coordinate 84,510,037 of OX451737.1, read as the reverse complement.
ATGTTGACCCAAAATCATGAAGTTTGACTGTATGTGGGCCATAGTTGACTTTTGACCTAATATAGTCGATTCTCAAGCATCTGAGCAGTTGACTGAACAAACTTCTTGTGCAAGGCATGAAACTTGACATGGAGGGTCTTGAGAACATTTAGGACCATGGAGAGCATATGAGGTCTTTGGGGTCCACCTATCTTGATAAAAATGGAAACCCTAATTTGAGACATACTGCCTTAGGAGAGAGTTTGTCTGGTCAACTCTTGGGAAAACTTTAGCAAATTGAGGATCTCTAGGAGTATGTATTGAGTAAAATGAGAGGGAAAATTTTGGGGTACAACAGCTGCCCCTGTTCAATCTTCTTAAACCTGAGGATGTAGATTGGCTCGTCTGCCTTTTATGATCTGAAGGTGGAAGATGATTGAACACTAGAGTGCCAAGAAATTTGCACTCCCATGAAGTCATACTTGATTTGTGATATCGGGAATGGGCTTATAGATGCTATTTGGAAGTTGCTATAGAATTGTTGGAGATGGGCTTAAAGATGTCATCCAAGATGTGACGGAGTACCATCGGAGATGGGCTTAAAGATGCCATCTTGAGGATGTTAGTTTCCTGAGACATTCCTTCGATGGGAGTCCTTGCTCCTGTCGTTAAAGAGGATGTTGAGGAACATTGGTGTCTGTCTTGGGAGAAATAGAATTTTAGGAGCTTCAGTCGTCCATTACTCTACTGGGGGAATAACTCCTGCTTGTGGAAGCGGAGGTGAATTGCGTATCTGGTCGGAGTACAGACTGCACCGCGATTTACTGGGGAAATGTGAAACCAATCGTGTTTGACCAGGTCCAGGTCTTACAATGTTGTGGATTGCTGTCTGGAGGTAAGAGAAAAGAAACCTGGATGGTAAGGTTATGAGAAGGAACTTAGGTCGTAGGGTTTCTTTGGAATGAAATCCTGGATAGTAGGGTTGTGAGAAGGAACCTGGATAGTAGGGTTACTTCAAAATGAAAGCCTGGATAGTAGGGCTTTGAGAAAGAACCTGGATAGTGGGGTTACTTCGATATGAAAGCCTGGATAGTAGGGCTGTGAGAAGGAACCTGGATAGTGGGGTTACTTCGATATGAAAGCCTGAATAGTAGGGTTGTGAGAAGGAACCTGGATAGTAGGGTTACTTCGATATGAAAGCCTGGATAGTAGGGCTGTAAGAAGGAACCTGGATAGTAGGGTTACTTCGATATGAAAGCCTGGATAGTAGGTCTGCGAGAAGGAACCTGGATAGTAGGATTAATTTGATATGAAAGCCTGGATAGTAGGGCTGTGAGATAGAACCGGGATAGTAGGGTTACTTCAATATGAAAGCCTGGATAGTAGGGTTGTGGGAAGGAACCTGGATAGTAGGTTTACTTCGATATGAAAACCTGGATAATAGGTTGTGAGAAGGAACCTGGATAGTAGGGTTACTTTGATATGAAAGCCTGGATAGTAGGGCTGTGATAAGGAACCTGGATAGTAGGGTTACTTCGATATGAAAGCCTGGATAGTAGGGCTGTGAGAAGGAACCTAGATAGTAGGGTTACTTCAATATGAAAGCCTGGATAGTAGGCTGTGAGAAGGAACCTGGATAGTAGGGTTACTTCGATATGAAAGCCTGGGTAGTAGGGCTGTGAGAAGGAACCTGGATAGTAGGGTTACTTTGATATAAAAGCCTGGATAGTAGGGATGTGAGAAGGAACCTGGATAGTAGGGTTACTTCGATATGAAAGCCTGGATAGTAGGGTTGTGAGAAGGAACCTGGATAGTAGGGTTACTTCGATATGAAAGCCTGGATAGTAGGGATGTGAGAAGGAACCTGGATAGTAGGGTTACTTCGATATGAAAGCCTGGATAGTAGGGCTGTGAGAAGGAACCTGGATAGTAGGGTTACTTCGATATGAAAGCCTAGATAGTAGGGTTGTGAGAAGGAACCTGGATAGTAGGGTTACTTCGATAAGAAAGCCTGGATAGTAGGGCTGTGAGAAGGAACCTGGATAGTAGGGTTACTTCGATATGAAAGCCTGGATAATAGGCTGTGAGAAGGAACCTGGATAGTAGGGTTACTTCGATATGAAAGCCTGGATAGTAGGGTTGTGAGAAGGAACCGGGATAGTAGGGTTACTTTGATATGAAAGCCTGGATAATAGGGCTGTGAGAAGGAACCTGGATAGTAGGGTTACTTCGATATGAAAGCCTGGATAGTATGGTTGTGAGAAGGAACCTGGATAGTAGGGTTACTTCGATATGAAAGCCTGGATAGTAAGGCTGTGAGAAGGAACCTGGATAGTAGGGTTACTTCGATATAAAAGCCTGGATAGTAGGGCTGTAAGAAGGAACCTAGATAGTAGGGTTACTTCGATATGAAAGCCTAGATAGTAGATTGTGAGAAGGAACCTGGATAGTAGGGTTACTTCGATATGAAAGCCTGGATAGTAGGGCTGTGAGAAGGAACCTGGATAGTAGGGTTACTTCAATATGAAAGCCTGGATAGTAGGGTTGTGAGAAGGAACCTGGATAGTAGGGTTACTTCGATATGAAAGCCTGGATAGTAGGGCTGTAAGAAGGAACCTGGATAGTAGGGTTACTTCGATATGAAAGCCTGGATAGTAGGGATGTGAGAAGGAACCTGGATAGTAGGGTTACTTTGATATGAAAGTCTGGATAGTAAGGCTGTGAGAAGGAACCTGGATAGTAGGGTTACTTCGATATGAAAGCCTGGATAGTAGGGATGTGAGAAGGAACCTGGATAGTAGGGTTACTTCGATATGAAATCCTGGATAGTAGGCCTGTGAGAAGGAACCTGGATAGTAGGGATACTTCGATATGAAAGCCTGGATAGTAGGACTGTGAGAAGGAACCCGGATCGTAGGGTTACTTCAAAATGATAGTGTAGATTAGTTGACCCGTTTGATTTTGGGAACTGAGTTTTCGTTAGTCGTCTGCAGATGTGACTTGCATAACTGCTGAATTTGTTGAAGCTAATCGTCTTTTCCTGGAAAGATATCAAGGTTAGTTACATGCGATGCATGAAATGCAGGGTGAGATGATGTTCTCAAAATAAATGAGATTAGGTTGTATATGTTATCAGCATAGATTTGGCACTTATGACAAGTTCGAGAGTGCTGATAGAAATCGGCTTCGATAGTGAACCAGTAGTATCCTGCTCGTAGGATCTTCTTAACCATGGTATGTCCACTAGAATGGGTTCCGAAAGTTCCTTCATGTAGATCTGTCATGATCCTCTCTGCTTCGCTCTTGTCTACACACCGTAGTAGTGTGGAGTCATGGTTGCGTTTATAGAGGATTCCATTACTGAGGAAGAACTTTGCAGCAAACCTCCTCCGAAACTTCTTATCATTGACAGATGCCCCTTCGGGATACTCTTGAGCATCGAGATACCTTTTGACTTCGTGAAGCCAGGGTTTTTCTGCCACTTCTTCGGTATCGATCTTGCAGTAGTGTGCTAGTTCATCCAACGTCTCAATGGTGATTTGGGGAGCTTCATTGTCCCACCTAACCTTGAACATAGAAGACATGGTATCTAGCGCGTCCGCTAACAGGTTCTCCTCTCGTGGGAAATGTTCAAAGGTTATCTCCTCAAAGTGTGGGAGCAATGTCAGTACATACTCTCTATAAGGAATGAGATTCGGGTGCTTCATATCCCACTCGCCTTTGATCTGACTTATCACCAGAGAGAAATCCCCGAATACACTCAAGAACTTGATCCTTAGGTCAATAACATCTTGAAGGCCCATGATGCATGCTTCATACTCCGCCATGTTGTTGGTGCAGTTGAAACATAATCGGGAAGTGAACAAAGTATGACATCCCTCGGGAGGTATGATTACAGCGCCAATGTCGTTACCTAGTGCGTTTGAGGCTCCGTTAAAATACATAGACCATTGGGATCCCTCCTCAGGTCCTTCATCCCGTCCAGGTTCTTCGTAGTCAATCACTAACATGATATTCTCATCCAGGAACTCGAAATTCATGGACTGGTAGTTATCCACGGCCTGATGAGCCAAATGATCAGCCAATACACTCCCCTTTATTGCTTTTTGGGTTGTATATTGTATGTCGTATTCAATTAAGATCATTTTCCACCTTTCCATCCTTCCGGAGAGAGCGGGCTTCTCGAAAATATACTTGATCGGATCCATCTTTTTATATCAATAAGGTAGTATGAGTCAACATATACTGTCTCAGTCGGCGAGCAGCCCATGCCAAAGCGCATCAATTTTTCTCGAGCAATGAGTATCGTGTCTCACAGTCGGTAAACTTTTTTCTAAGGTAATATATTGCGTGCTCTTTTCGACCAGACTCGTCATGCTGCCCCAGCACACACCCCATTGAATTGTCTAGCACTGTCAAGTACAATATCAAAGGTCTTCCTTCAACCGGAGGCATCAGAATTGGTGGTTCTTAAAGGTATTCCTTGATTCTTTCAAAAGTGGTCTCACATTCATCATTCCACTTTACTACTTGATCTTTCTTCAGAAGCTTGAAGATTGGCTCACAAGTAGCTGTCAGATGTGAAATGAACCTGGCGATGTAATTCAGACGTCCCAAGAAACCTCTAACCTCTTTCTCTATACGAGGATCCGGCATCTATTATATGGCTTTTACCTTTACAGGATCTACTTAGATTCCTTTGTCGCTGACAATGAAACCCAAAAGTTTACCCGGCCTTACCCCGAAGGTGCACTTGTTCGGATTCAACCTCAACTTGTATGTCTTCAACCTGTCGAACAACTTTTGGCGATGGTCCAGGTTCTCTTCCTCATCCTGAGACCTGGTTATCATGTCATCAACATAAACTTCGATCTCATGGTGAATCATATCATGGAACAAATCGACCATGGTGCATTGATAAGTTTCCCCATCATTCTTCAACCTAAAAGGCATCACCTGGTAGCAGAAGGTTCCCCACTGCGTAACGAAGGTTGTCTTCTCCATGTCTTCAGGAGCCATCTTGATCTGGTTGTAGCCAGAGAAACCATCCATGATGGAGAAGATTTTGTGTTGCACGGTGTTGTCGACAAGAACATCAATGTGAGGAAGTGGGAAGTCATCCTTGGGGCTTGCCCTGTTCAGATCTCTGTAATCTACACACATACGTACCTTACCTTCCTTCTTAGGTACCAGAACGATATTAGCAACCCACTATGGATACGAAGTGACAGCTAAGAATCCTGCGTCGAACTGTTTCATGACCTCTGCCTTGATCTTCTCTGACATTTCAGGGCACATATGACGGCCTTCTGTTTAATCGGAGATCTCAACATAGTCGTGTAACATCTGTATCAATCTCTGTTTGACGCTGAACTCCAGATTTGCACCTATTTTAACCTCTTTTATGTCTTCCTCAGTACCCAAGTTCACTGTTTCAACCGGCTCTTCATGAGGTTGTATGGCCCTTTCTTCCTGCTGTAATAGTCTAGCAAATTCTCCGGGAACCTCTCAATCATCCTCACCTTCGTCCTCCGCTTGGTTGATCGGATTTTTGAAGTCATAACTGGCAATAGTAGAACTGTTATCAATGGGATCCATAGTGGATATGGATTTGCATTATGATACGTGCGTGTGTGTAAGAGAATAGCTGTTTTGATAAAGTGAAAAACAGAAAAGAAAAACAGAGAGCGCAAAATTTGTATGCAAGAAACGTCCAACGCTTTATTAATGATATATGAAATAACAAATAATATCCCTCACAAGCAAAGCCAAAGTGCCTCGGGCAAGCCACGGGGCCGTAAAGTTTCAAATTTATTACAAATCTCAAAACAAGTAAGTCAATTACTGCGGAATAAAAGAAACAGCTATAAAGTCCCTAGCCATCCAGTTACTCAGTCCACCGTTGGTAGTTGGGTAGATCCAGCCGTCGATGTTTGAGTCCTCCTCGCTGTCTTCAATGGTGTTAATTCCACGATTACTGATGTATAGGGGAAGTCTTCCAACCCGAGCGCGTCGAACATCCCTTTGAGCCCTTGTAGTAAAGCCCAAACCAAATTTGTCAGTTTTGTGAGTGAAATCAGGGAGCTGACCCCAATTGGTACACCCACCTTCTTCAACCACGGCCTTGGCATCCTTGAGGGAAGCCATCTTCAGAGGAGGTTTGTTGTTGGTAGTAGTTTTAGTCAATGCGAAGATCTGAGGGACCTCTTCGAAGTTCTGACAAGGAGTTTCTATGAATTCCCCGTCCATCTCTACGTGGCGGAAGGAACTGAGGTGGCTCACCATATACTATTTTTCACCCCGTACTATGACAATCTTCCCTTTTACCGGATACTTCAGCATTTAGTGTAGTTTGGAAGTAACTTCCCCAGCCTCATGGATCCAAGGACGACCCGGTAAACAAGAATACGACGGCCTGATATCCATCACATAGAAGGTGGACCTAAAAGTATGAGAACCCACTTTGACAGGGATGTCCACCTCCCCATGCACCATTCTTTTCGATCCGTCAAAATCCCTTACCATAATGTTACTAGTCTTTAGAGTCAACCCTTCATAATCCAACCGGTCCAACGCCTTCTTCGGCAAAACATTCAGTGAAGAACCAATATCTACCAACACATGAGCCATGGTGTTGCCCCTGCATTCAATCAAGACATGCAGAGCATCATTATGCTTCCTTCCCTTCGGTGTTAAGTCTGCATCTGAAAAACCCAGCTCATTATCAGCAGTCAGGCTGGCCATACAACCTTTGAACTGATCAGTTGAAGTCTCTTGTGGCACATGCGCAGTTTTGAGGAATGCAATCAAAGCCTTCGCATGGGCCTTGGAGCACAACAACAGGGATAACATGGATATCTTTGATGGGGTCTTCCCCAGTTGCTCGACCATATTGTAGTCGCTCTTCTTAATGATTTTAAGTATTTCCTCCATTTCTTGCTCAGAGGCTTCCACAACAATTTTCCTAGGCGCCTCCATCCGGGCAGGCTCACCTATAATTTCCTTGCCGCGGGTATCAGAAAATTCACTGACAGGGGTAATAACTGGAGTAAGAACAAGAACAGTAGTTGATGTACTAGCAGGAACGGAAGATGGAATGACAATAGGCTTGTTGACAATCTTAGTGGAAATCTCGGGAGAAAAGACCCTTCCACTTCGGGTAACTTTGTTGGTTTCGACAATGTTACCAATATCAGGATCAGCTTCTTCGTCTTTCAAATCTCGTTTGATGCCATGGTATTACACATCGGCACCATAATGCCGGGGGACAGCTTTGTCTGAGACATACGGGACAAGACTAGGAACAGTGATTATCAGTGGATCAATTCTTGGAGCAGATGTAATCCTGACAGGTCTTCTCGAGGAGACCTTGGAAGGATTGGCGGAAATGGTTATAATGGCAATGTCTTCAGATGGAACAACGGGAACCAAAGTTTTCTCGAACAAAATTTCTTTGCTGTCTGTCAGGCATTGAACACCTAATTTTAGCAAATGGTAACCAGAAGGTAGAAACGAACACATGTGGCAACTTTCACCACAACCCGGAAATAAACCGGCCAAAAGCAAATTCTTCTTGACAGTCATGAGAGGAGTAAGAACTTCATCAACAGAGGTAACGACCAAATCAGTGTCAACAGCATTAACTCCACAACCGTGTTTAGGAATGGGAGCAGTTATGACATTTGGCTTCTCCGGAGCATCAAACTCTATTTCCTTGGCTTCAATCAAATCTTGTAATTTGTTCCTCAAAGCCCAGCAGTCATTTGTATCGTGGCCAGGACTCTCAGAATGATAGGCACACCGAGCATTCAGATTATATTGGGTAGATGTAGTATTTGGATTCATGGGAGCCTCTTTAATGGTTGCCAAGTTGGATCTCAGCAGATGAGGTAGAACTTCAGTCAATGTCATATTGATTCGGGTAAACTATCGTTATGGTCTTTCCACCCTTTGTTAATTGTTGCATTGTGGAGTAACTGCAGGCCTAGGTATCATTACGTCACTTACTGTTTGACGATGTTCAACTCTGTTTTGGCCCCTCGAGCTATAGATGGCACTGGCTTCCTTCTTACCAGCAAAAGGATTATTTACTAGGCTTGAAGAGGCATCCTTTTGTATCTTTCCACTCTTAATCCTGGCCTCTACTCTTTCTCCAGTTAGAATCAACTCGGTGAAACCAGCTGACAATTAAATGATTAAAAAACGGACCAGATAGCATCCCCGGAAACATATCAACCAACTCCTTATCAGACAATGAGGGTTGAACTCTTCCATCCAGGTCTCTCCATTTCTGTGCATAATCTTTAGAGCCTTCACTTGCACCCATGGACATACTCTGGAGTTGAGTACGAGTAGGAGCATGGTCGGTGTTGTATTGATACTGCTTGTAGAAAGCAGCAGCCAAATCTTCCCAGTTTCGGACATTGGCTCCTTCCAGTTGGTAGAACCATACAAGCTGAGTCCCTGATAGTCTATCTTGAAAGAAATGAACCCACAGATTTCTATCAGCGGTGTGGGGATGGATCTTTCTGACGTAAGAACGGAGATGGAGTTTTGGGCAGGACACCCCATCATACTTAGCAAAAACTAGAGCTTTGAACTTCTGCGGGATGACCACTCCCGACACCAATCCCAATTCTTCGAAATCCAACCCAGGTATCCTATGAACTTCCATGGCACTCAAACGATCTTCCAACTGCTTATATCTATCCTCAACAGGAGGATACTGCTCATCATTGTAGCCGATATCATTGTCAGAAACTGCAGGACTAGGATCCTTCTCTTCTTCCCAATTTTCCCCTTCCTTGGATGAAAAGGCCAGATCGACTTGTCACTTCAACCTCTCTCTAAACCTTCTGCCCATATTCAGAATACCAGCAACCTTCTTCTTTTTCTTTTTCTCTTTCAGGATGAGGAGTTTCAGATCCTCCTTCCCTTTTGCCAGACTTATGAACATTTGTTGGAACTGGGCGTTTTGTGCCTGAAGGTCCTTGATGGTTTGCTCGGAAGACATTTCGTGCTGAAATAAATAGCGAAGAAGATGAGAAACTTGTAATGGTACTTGTACATGAAATGTTATGAATGGGATGTGCATGCAATGATTTCAAAGACTTTGGGAAATTTAAATTTGCAAACCAAAATAAATAGATTTTATTAGCTGAAATTGAAGTTCAAATGTCTTTTAGGCGTTACAATTAAAAGCAAATCTAAACTAGAAAAGAAATAAAAATTCCCATGGATGCTTCCTCTTTGTGCCGAGATAATCATTGAGTCCTCTTTCTTCATGGAGCTGCTTTGTGAGCTCTAAAACCTTCCTTTCTTGAGCATGGAACTGATACCTATAAGTATCCCGCTCCTCTTTCAACTGAATCCAAGACCTCTGTAATTCCCCAAGATCAGTGGGAATATAAGGATAGAGAATCGTGTAAGGAATACCCTCTTCAGTAGTAGGTTCCACAATCACTGGTAAAATGGCCACATAGGGCATCATAAGCTTCTGGGCACGAGCTCGTACTCATTGTAGGTAAGGTTCCATAGGAATGGAAGTTTTTGGCCCAAAAGCCTTGGCGCCAGATCTGTTTACCATGCCCCAAGCTCGTATGAACCTCCGGCAATACTCGTAAGCATCATCCTCATAGTTGAATATAATGCCCTCAATAAGTAACTCTTGGGGACCATCTCTTCGAGCGTAACCAAATTGTCCCAGAGCTAAACAAGGATTGTAGGTTATACCCCCTCTGATGCCAAGTAACGGGACATTAGGGTACTCCTCGCAGCGGTTAATAATAGCAGTGTTTTCCATAGCTCGAGAACACTAGATAATATCCATGTGAGCAAGTGACATTATCCTTTGTGACCAACCCAAACCTTCTTCATTCTTCAGTATGGACTTAGGGAGGTGAGAAATAAACCACCTCGATAGCAATGGCATGTAACACATAAGAACCCCTCTTCTCTTCATGGTACGAGTATGGAGAGTGTGCAAAATATCTTCGAGCAAGGTAGGCACAGGGTTGCGGGAGAGGAAGATCTTGATAGCATTCACATCTATGAATGAGTCCGGATTAGGGAATAGGACTAACCCATAGATTAGAAGGGCCAAAACCTCCTCAAAAGCCTAAAATCCATATCATCCCAAAACAGTTGGGCCTTGTCTAACAGAAACTTAGCTAGAAAACCCTTGACTCCCCTTCTTGTTTCACAAATGGATACCACGTCGGTCCGTTTCAGGTGCAAAGCCGAGGCAATGACTTCGGGCTTAGAAACTTCTTCTAAACCTGTGAAGGGTAACTGTTCAAGAATGGGTATATCCAACAGCTGAGAGAATTCTTCCAAGGTAGGCACCAACTGATAGTCTAGAAAGGTGAAGCAATGGTGCTTGGGATCAAAGAACTGAAAGAGTACACTCATCATATTTTCATCAATGTTTGAAGTAACCAGGTTGAGAATTCGACCATCTCTCTTAGTGAATGTAGAAGTTTCAGAAACCCTTGATACTAGCTCTTTGAGTTGGGAAGGCATCTTCACAAAGCTGATTTGGATAGTGTTTCTATGAACGGAAGCCATGATCTGCAAAACAGAACAAAGATACATTTTGTTGGTCTTTGAAATGGTTAGTGCAATAAGAATGGTTGCTATGTTATGATGCATGATGTCATGATAAACCACAGATATAGCAAACACAAGTATAGCAAACACAGTCAAATCACACAAAGTCCTTAGGTTTAAGGCCTGCATGAGGTTAAAGATCATACCCTCTTGAAGTTTAGTTGGTTTCAAAATATCACTGACCATCCTTTATCGGGCATTGTCTCAGCTCAAGCAATATTTTCTTGCAGCCGAGATATCCCAAAAGTCTGATCTCAATGAGTGTAGTATCGAGTATCAACCAATCCTCAGCTCTGCACCGAGGCCGGCTATCTCACTACTTTCTAATGGCCAAGTTTGTTCAACTAAGGTTCTAAGGTCCGTTAGTTCTTCACGACACCACGCGGCGGCCCCGTATTCTCCTTGTCTCCCCATGAAGGATATCCGTACCAACCAAAGTGCCACACCAACAAAACTATCTCTTAAACCATATCGGTCTATGTCATACAGTCTCCACGATCTATTGTTGTTTACCTAATAAGTGCCCCCCAGATCCGGGTGTAGGATCTATAATAACCCAAGCAAAACCCTTAAAGATAAAGCAAACAGACAAGAAAGCAATTTTTAACATGACCTAGATCCTAAGGTAAACCTCACTTTATTTTTATCCCCAACAGAGTCGCCAATTCTGTGAATATGGTGGCAGAACCGACTGTTAACACTGGTTTGTGTTTTGTATTTGCAAATGTCGCGGTAAGCAAGAGTCACCACTGACTTTTATTTCATCCAATCATGGAAAAGGAAAAAGAACAGAAAAAACCTTTTTTCGAGATTTCTGAGTACGAGGGGTGGATTAAAGAAAGGGAAGGTATTAGAACCCTTTCTATCCATGGTTTTCCATGGGCTCTTAGGTACTTGCTCATTTTAAAATTGCTTGTGTGTTCTTGTTTTGAAAAGTTTTACTTCGTGATAACCCTTGTATCAGTCCTCAAGGGTGTGACGAAGTTGTTTTGAAAGTTTGTTTTGAAAATTTGTTTTGAAAGGTGTTGGTGTGAAAAGTTTTTGTTGAGCAAGTACTTAAGATTCTACCTACTCGAAAAAAGATTGTTCATTCTTGTTTACTTTAGACAGCGATATCTTACTATTAATGAGCAGGTAGTCCCGTCGTTGGAGTTTGTAAGGGACGTTCGAAAGGGACAAGTACAGTCACCTAAGCAATGGTTTGGAAACTTTAGTAGTAACCATAAGGTTATAAGATCTTTCTGAGACAACATTTCTGAGGCAACATCTGAATGGGTCATTTTGATCTTTTAGACTGGAGGGAAACCACTAAAATCTCCTATGCTTAATGATTGTTTACCGAAGGCAACCGAAGTGAGGCAAACCCTAGGAGTGAATATGTGCATGTGAATTTTTTCGGTTATCTAGTCTTTGCACATTTAGGTGATCTACTGTTTTAACTTTCAGATATTCTTGTCATACAATCCTATTAGCCATGCATCTAACAGTTTAATATTTGCTGGAATTTAAAAAGCGAGAAAATAAATCTAGGTATCACAAGGCTTTAGCAGTTACATAATTATCTTGACTAAAATAAAAATGCGGAAGTTTAAAAACCCTAATTACTATTACAATTCCGGAGCAGTTACAATAATAATAAAAATAACTAAAATACGCACGGAAAATTAAATGCGAGAAAAAATTGAAAACCCTAAAAATCTAATTGAAAAAATATTTAAGTTATTTTTGAGAAAAGACTTAATTAGGTTATGTACAACTAAAACCCTAATTATAATTATATTTAATTATAAAAAGAAATTGAAATTAATCTAATTCAAGAAAATAAAATATTTTATGTGTTTTTTGTGGTTTTTATTTGAGAAAAAAAACAATTCAATTACAAATTTAAAACCTAGTTTCAAATTAATTTTAATTAAAACAAATAATCAAATAAAACTAATTAACCTAATTTATTTTCAAAAAAAATTAATTTGAATAAATAAGACCTAATTCTGTATTTTGTGATTTTTTTTTAGTTTAATAAAAAATAATTTTGGTGTTAATTAAAAAATAATAATTAAATAAAATAGTTAAAGAAATTAAAAAAAAATAGAAAGAATAACAAACTGGGCATGTGTTGAATGTCCCAGGGGGGGGGGGGGTGATTCTGAATTCCCCAAGTTCAATAGCCATCCAAGCCCAGTCAGCGCCTGGTTCCATGTGACGTTGACCTAAGGGTGTATCATGGTCTCTCATTGCTATGCGTTGGATCTGATACTATGCTTGATCAAGTGGCTGGATGTTGGTGACGTATGGTAGAAATTTGTCCAAGTGACGCAGAGGATCGTCAAATGGAAAAATTGAAAAAAAATTTGCTGGGACCTGGGATCGAACCCAAGTCCTTATGTTTACCAACAATGCGTTCTTCCACTAAGCCAACTGGATTATTTGTTATTATGCTGAAAACAAAAATATAATATGGCAAAATAAATGATTAGTGGACAAACGCACGAAATTTCAAATGGACAAATAGCTGACAGTCACGCCATAGTCTTCTCCAAGAATCTGTCGTTTTAGGCAAAGACTTATACCCACAGATAAACTTCCATCGCTAGAAACCTATACAACTCAAAAACTCATAAAACGCAACATAAATGGAATTGAAGACCAGGGTTCAACTAGTTATGATGTCACGGTCATCATGGTATCTTGTTTGTGATCTAATTTTATCTGTAGTCAAAAACCCCAAAACACATGTGGAAACACTAACAGTGGCAACTACAGATATAGGCTTCAAAAATGCAATTAAACTATTCAGTTAGCTTGCAAACATGATAAAGATCACAAATATGTCAATCAAATGTGCTAACAATGCAGGAATTGATGTAATCGATTTCAAAAAAAAAGAGCAAAGCGTATGAGTGATTGCATGCATTTTTTGGCGCGATAAGACTTGCAAATGCTCCAGTTGGCTTCAGAGATGCTCCAGGATGCGATTGGCAAGGTTGGAATGGCTTGAATTTGCCTGTAACTTGAAATCTAATTCACACTTTTCTTTGAAATTTTAGAGTTTGGTTCTTGCTTTTCCACGACTGCTACCCTTGTCTCATGCCTTGTACATGTTCCATATATATGTTAGAATGGATTAGAGTTTTAAAATTGGCTTGAATCTTTGCAATTATGGAAGATTTGATTTGATTTACATGCCATATGTAAACTTGCTATTTTGAACCAAATCATCCCTTTCTTGTACCAATTATGCTTGATTCGTTTTGGTCTTGATATCTCAGCGTATTTTGATTGCCAACTTGTCCAAAAATCAAATCAAAACATATCTTTGCTATTATCCATCAATTATTTGATTTAATTCGATTTTTAATTAATAAAAAAATAAAATAAAATGAAAAATGAAGAAAATAATGTGTGGGTGAATATTTGGGTCGTGGACCATATTATAAGTGAGGTCCAAGCATAAAAAGTTAGGCTCATTTGGCAAAAAATGCATTTTTAGCACATTTGACTTTTGGCAATTTTGTAAAAAAGGTCAACTTTGACAAGGCATATCTCCTCCAATTTTAACCCTAGAGAGGTTTTCTTTGACTTTTTAGAAATCCTATGATGTCCCCTAAGAAACCCTTTTGGTCTCATCTCAATTGAATCTTCCATGTTCATGCAAGAAGCTTTGACCCAAAAGGTGTTTTTGTTGACTTTTCAAAAGGACCCATAATGTAGAAATTCATATCTTTTTATGAGTGCATGTTTTGAACTGGGGGTCTGAAGATGAGTTGTAGGGAACTGCATCCTCTTCAAAATGAGCCTTGGATGGAATATTTCTGATAAAGCATGTGGAAGTTATGCTTAGTCAAAATTTGGTTGACTTTTCCTAAGAAACCCTAATTTAGTAACTTTTGGGTTTTGATGAATTTGGAGCATTCTTTGAAGAATCATGATCAACCCTTGATCAAATGATGGATATCACTTAAAAATGTTGATGTTGACCCAAAATCTTGAAATTTGACTGTATGTGGGCCACAGTTGACTTTTGACCTAATATAGTCCATTCTCAAGCATCTGAGCAGTTGACTAAGCAAACTTCTTGTGCAAGGCTTGAAACTTTACATGGAGGGTCTTGAGAACTTATTAGGACCATGGAGATCATATGAGGTCTTTGGGGTCCACCTATCTTGATAAAAATGGAAACCCTAATTTGAAACATACTGCCTTAGGAGAGAGTTTGTCTGGGCAACTCTTGGGCAAACTTGAGCAAATTGAGGATCTCTAGGAGTATGTATTGAGTAAAATGAGAGGGAAAATTTTTGGGTACAACAGAAACCAATCAAGCAAAGGAATACTAGACCTCTTTAGAGAACCAAACTTCGAGTGTATTAAGTCTTCACATAAATTGGGCAGAGTAACAGCTGTATACGGGTAAATTCCATATTACAAACAATGGGTGTAATCACAAAAACCTGCACACAAAAAAAAAAACAAGCAACCCAATGTATTTAGGTAAACTTCAAGAACTCCAAACAAATTAATCAGATATGATCTCCAAGATAGGTCCAAGAAAAGTCTCGTGCTCCATAATGCCAAGGATAGTAACCAAATAGTCCAAGCACCATTAAAGATTCTTTAGGGTTTATGTTGATTATTAAGTGTTTTAAGAAAGGAAAAGAAAAGCTCAAGTGAGCAAAATAAAAATGGCAAGAAAATAAATGCTCAAATGAGCAAATATGAGAATGGCATGAAATGTAAATGCTAAAAGTAAATAGTACATAAAGCATAAAAAAAAGTATAAGGTAAACAACTCAATAATTAGTGGTTAGTTGGATGACCATCTTGAAGCTTGCATTTGGAACTCATTAGAGGATTGGTAGAACCAAAGCCTCCACACAACAAGTTGTATTTGCTTTTTGTCAAGTATATCATCCATTTGGAATTTTCATAAGTATCATTTAATGATCAACGATGTTTAAGTGATCAACGTTGACCAAAGGTGTTGTAGATCCATTAGAGGATTGGTAGAACCAAATCCTCCACACAATGAATCTCAAAGTTATTGGATCAAAGAGATCAAATTAACATATTTGGGCTTGCAATCATAAGTTTGGGCCATGAATGATCATTTATTCGAATCGGGACAAAATTTAGCGCTATGTTAAGCAATCGTAAGTGGACTTATATAGAAGTTGCACCTATTTTGAGGCCGATCAATAGCAATCTATGCACCATTTGTTTTGAGACATGATATAGAGATCATGCTCCAACAACATCTAGTGGAATAGGAAAGAGATGAGATGAAGAGGGGTGGGAAAGTATACAAACCACATTTGAATTAAATTTTAATCAAACTATCATTAGAATCATTCATCCATTTTTGTGGAGTTAAACTCAACCCCATGGATCCAATGATGTTAATAAAGTTCATGATCCAAAATCTAACCCAAGATCAGCCAGAAAATAATCACAAAATAATATCACATTTAATATACACAAAAAAAGATTTTAAAAATGTTTTAGAAATAGAAAATAATGAGAAAAATATCAAATATGTTCAAATTAATCAAGAAATGAAAAGTAAGACCATAGAAAAATCAGAAAAAAGGCCCAAGTAATTTTACAATTTTTTTGGTAATTTTTTAAAGTCAGAAACTATTTTAAAAATTAAAATAAATGGGTCAAATAAACAAAAAATGGTAAAAAATAGTAAAGTCAGAAACAAAAATAAAATGCGGTCACCAATATTTGTCACAATATCATTGGATCATTCCATAATTTTTCAGAATTTAAAAATGTATAAAAGTATTTTTAAACATTTAAAACAAATCAAATAAGTGTAAAATTTGTAAAAATTACCAAAACATAAAATTAAATTGTGAAAAAATAAAAATCAGAAAGAGAATAAACAAAAATATTTTTCATAATTTTTTCAGATTTTTTGGACTAAAAATGAATTTTCTATGAGTTTTTGAAGTTTAAAACAATTAAAATATAAAAATCAGAAAAAGAAAATAAAAGTAAAATATATGGTCCAATGGATGAAAGTCAAAACGCGTTAGTAATCAAATCCAAGGGATCTGGCGCGCTGTGCATATCATGGTCATTAGTGAATATTGTACAAAATCATTAATTAAATCAGAATTTGAAAAATATAGATGGCGCGCCTTCATTGGTTAGAAGATGACACGTTGGTCATCTTCAACCTCCAGCCATCATGAATTGCAGGTCTCTCAAACTATAAAATCAGAAGCTCAGACCTATGTAATTTGCTTCGTCTCTTCAAGACGAAGACAACCACACCCTCGCGCCAAATTTATATAAACTATAGCTCAAGCAATTTGGAAGGAAAGTTTTGAAAAGGGATTTGAAATTTCATGGTCAACACGTGTTTCCAGTAAAAAGGTAAGTGTTGCAACCAGAACCAGGGCAATGAGAGGAACACAATGATATCAGAGTTTTGAAGAATTGATGAAGGAATCTACCTATTGAAGTTGAGTTACAGAGCTCTAAAACTGGACTTCTATGGAGCAGTATAGGCCACGATTCTTGAATGTAATTATATAGTTAGCTTCAGGGAAGATCAAGGATGGTGAATTGATGGAAAAGTTTGATTGAAAAAGGGTCGAGAATGGATTTTTAAGTTACAGAAAATTGAGTTATGGAGCAAGTTTGGCAGGGTGATTCTGGCTATCCAAGCTTGGGAAAATGAATGGGATAGTTCATGTATTTATAGGAGAATCAAATGGGATCAAAAGAAAGAGTGAATGATGCGTTTTGGAGGGAATTCGTGCAAACCTGATGCACGAGTGAAGTGTGATCCAAACTTCACCAAAACTCATCCAATTCTTGCGTTTTGATGCACTAATCCACTTGGGAAAGTTGGCTAATCATATTTAGACCAAAACGCGTGTTAATTTGAGGTTTAGAGGTTGTAACATGAAATTCAAATTCTGACTTGCAAGGAAACTTCAATTCCAAGTTACCATTTTCGAAACAATGGCATTCTCAGCTCAAGGGGTCTTAAGGCATGATTCTTGATGCTTTAGAAAGATGAGGTTACAAGCTTTTCAATGGAAAAAGAATGGAGTTAAATGGATGCTTGAGATGAAAGTTGCATTGAGTCAAAGTTGAAGAAAAAGGTTTGACTTTCCATACTTAGAAATATTTCATATTCTTCTTCAAAAATGACCTATAATGTCTTGCATCCAAATATGGCCTTCCACTTGGAATTTGCTCTTGACCAAAAAATATGGCATGAAGTAGACCTCTTGAATGACACTTTGAAACTTGGATCATTCAAAATATCCAATATTTCATAAAGTTATGACTTGTTGAAGTTGGCAAAAAATCATGAAATGACCTATAATCTTCTGTTTCCTTAAGGCAACTTCCATCCATTTTCTCACTTTGCACATAAAATCAGGCATAAATTTCACATCCTCAAGATCATTTTGGAAAACTAATGGGTTCAAGGTGATAAAAATTGACCAAGTTATGATCATTTGAATTCACTCATGTAAAATTGTGGATTCATCTGGATGACTTGTAATCTTTCTTCTTCACCAAGTTCCTTCCACATGAAAACTCCTTGGAACTTTTGAAGTGATTTATTGATAACCCATTGAAGAGGAGGATATATTTGGAATCACTCAAAAATACCAAAAGGTGAGCAAGATGTACTCCTTTGAAGTTCAAAACCCTAGCTCTTAGATCAAGAAAATGCTTTGAGGAACTTTGACAAGTTTGAACAAACTTCTTGTACCAATATTCTTGCTTTGTGAATAGAAGTTGTTGAGGATGATAATGAGGACTCATAGCTACCAAAACCACTTCCATATCTTAAAATTTGATAGAAATATGCTCTTGTTACCAATGGGAACAAAAGCTTGTCCAAACATGACAACTTCTCCAATCAAACCCCTTGTACTTATGAGTTTAATCTAATAACCTTGAAATGTGATGAACAAAAGCAACCTTGCCATGCCAATTCTTCCAAAACCAATCCAATGATGAGGTTTGAACTTCTCAAGATATATTGACTAGGGAATGGAAATAAACTCATGAACCCATGGGGTAGGTTGTTAAATCTCATTGCCTTTACCTACATGGATAACAAGCAAGACAAACCAACATTGCATTTTATTAGTTAAATGAAGAAATCAAAACAATATTCATGATTACAAAAGGAACATAAGTCAAGGTGCTTGGTAATCCCTCAAAAATGGAAAACCTAAATGTAGGGAGGGGAACCAAGAATCCTAGTGTGATCTTGTTGTGAGTGAATCAACGAGGTATGATGAAGGGATCTTAGGGGGAAAATTGGGGTACAATAGCTGCCCTTATTTAAGTTTCTTCTACCCGTAGATACGAAGGTTAAAAAAATCTTCGTGTCGACGCGATCGAAGATACTTAGATATAAAACAAACCCTATTTTTGGCCCTAGGATACCATGCAAATGCTTATGATCATGAATGCATATGAACAGGACCAAAGAGACGCAAAATAACACTGGCGATGTAACAATAATAAAGAAACAAAGGAGCACCCCCCACCAAGAAAATAAATAACTGGTGGACCCAGAGAAATGAATCAGAGAGGATGGTATGATGGTCAAAGGACACACCAACTTCTACTAAAGGTGAAGCTACCGACGTTTATCGAAGGCGGAGAGAAAGATAACAAACATCGACGTTCATTGCCAATGTCCTACCAAATTTCACTGAAGGTAGAAAGAGAATATATCATATCACTGTCGTTCAATGACGATGAACTACCAACATTCACTGAGGATAGAAAAAAGATAACAAACACCGACATTCACTACCGATGGTCTACCAACTTTCACTGAAGGTAGAAAGAGAATATATCATATCACCGCCGTTCACTGACGATGAACTACCAACGTTCACTGAGGGTAGAAAAAAGATAACAAACACTGACATTAACTGCCGATGGTCTACCAACTTTTACTGAAGGTAGAAAGAGAATATATCATATCACCGCCGTTCACTGACGATGAACTACCAACGTTCACTGAAGGTATCAAAAAGATAACAAACAACGACGTTCACTGTCGATGGTCTACCAAATTTCACTGAAGGTAGAAAGAGAATATATCATATCACCACCGTTCACTGACGATGAACTACCAACGTTCACTGAGGGTTGCAAAAAGATAAAAAACACTGACGTTCACTACCGATGGTCTACCAAATTTCACTTAATGTAGAAAGATAACAAACACCGACATTCACTGCCGATGGTCTACCAACTTTCACTGAAGGTAGAAAGAGAATATATCATATCACCGTCGTTCACCGACGATGAACTACCAACGTTCACTGAGCGTAGCAAAAATATAACAAACACCAACGTTCACTGCCGATGGTCTACCAACTTTCACTGAAGGTAGAAAGAGAATATATCATATCACCTCTGTTCACTGACGATGAACTACCAACGTTCACTGAGGGTAGCAAAAAGATAACAAACACCGATGTTCACTGCCAATGGTCTACCAACTTTCATTGAAGGTAGAAAGAGAATATATCATATCACCGCCGTTCACTGACGTTGAACTACCAACATTCACTGAGGGTAGCAAAAAGATAACAAACACCGACGTTCACTGCCAATGGTCTACCAACTTTCACTGAAGGTAGAAAGAGAACAAACACCGACGTTCACTGCCGATGGTCTACCAACTTTCACTGAAGAAAGAAAGAGAATATATCATATCACCGCCGTTCACTGATGATGAATTACCAATGTTCACTAAGGGTAGCAAAAAGATAACAAGTTTCCCCAAGATTCTGGTGTTTCACCTAGAATGGGTCTCAACTTCTTCTTTAACCAAGGCACTCTGCCTGGAAGGGATAATATATAAGTTGTCTCAAATAAAGAGAATTGTTACCTGTTGTCACGGAGGGTTGTAAAAAGATATGACTTTTTGGGAAGGAGTTATGACTTCCTGGGGAGATGCCATGATACTCTTGCTGAGGGGATAAAGTCTTCTTGTGCAAAATAAATGCACCAACCAAAACTTGGGGTTTTCAGCAATCCAAAGTGAATAGCATTGCTGGGGAACCACAGATCTAAACCAGAAATAAACTGGAATGAAACGGTCAACCAGAATTCATCCTTTGAGAAATAAACTCAAGAAGGAAAACCAAATTTATCCAAACAAGGAGTTGTACCGGAAGGCTTAAAGAAAAAATCTTCTATGAGGGTCAACTTGAAAGAATATACGTTTTCTGCTTAAGTCCAACTCTCTATTGAAAAGAGGGCAACGTAACTCTGCAAAACAGGGTAATATGTCAACAAAAATATTATTAAATGTCAATGAACAATGATATGATAAATTTAGCTATGCATGATGTATGTATGAATGTATGAGTGCTATCATGCGTATGCTGACAAAACAGATACACAATCATTGGGAACAAACAAGCAAAACCGCCTCAGGCACTAACACTCGGCTAAACTTCATCCAAGATGATCATTACAAGAAAGGTAAAGGCCAACTGCAGAAAAAAAACCTACTGCCTGCTTTAACTTTACTGGGGAGAAACATAATCCGGAGGTAGACAAATCAAAGTGATGAAATAAACGGATACCGAGATAGAACATCCTTCTTCAGGCTTCATCGGGAAAACCCGTGTTTTTTCAAAAGTAACATGCATACTGGAGATTTTAAGACCAGTCTCAAATAAAGCAGAATGACACCGAAACATCCAGACTTTGCTGGGGAATTCAAGCCTACTTCAATGGAGAAAATGCGGATTGAAACTTCTCATCAAGAAAAACTCAGAAAAGAGGAGAAATGAATCCAAACTTGACCGAGGATACCAGAATCATGAACCCAATACGGTGAAAACAACCCGAGTAGACCTTCCTGAGGGGAACAAAAGCTTCTCAAAACAACTGGAGTTTGTCCATTCCTGAGATCACCACTTTTGTTGTCATTGCTTCATCACAACCCTCAAAGTAAAAGTAAATTGTAAACATCTTTTTTTTTGAAAAATCAATTTTGTTATTTAATCTCTTTGCTTTAAAAGTTATTATCAGTAATAAATGGAGTCTTTGCAAGCTAAATAAAATAAGAAACACAAATAATTGGGTAAAAGCTCGAATTTCATTAATAGAATGGTAGTCTGTGAATGGTGAGACTCCATAGATGATTACAAAGTTTGAGAAATGGTAATACATAATGGAAAGGATACATTGAGATACAATGACCACTATCCCCCCTAACAACTTTTGAAATCCTGAGCAGCAGCTTTTGTTGAAGTATGGTAAGGATCCGAGAATATTGTTGCTTCAATGATCAAGTCTTGTTTGACGTTGTTACTTGCCAAGAAAATCCCTTACTTTTTCCTAAGCTGCCCTTGCGGGTTTTCAAATTAGCGGGAAATTTATTCTGTTTATGTCTCTAATTTTTGCCTGGACCGCACTTTCGGGTTTTCGGCCTACCGAGACGCTCCTTTTTTGCCTAAGCCTCCCTTTCGGGTTTTCAACTTAGCGAGTTGTTCTTTTATTTCTTTAGGCGAAGTATTTCTTGACTGCGGCAGCGTTCATGGTACGTGGGAACTCCTCGCCATCCATAGTTTCAAGAATTAATGCACCTCCAGAGAAGGCTTTCTTGACAACATATGGGCCTTCGAAGATGGGAGTCCACTTGCCCCTAGAATTGGTGTTAAAAGAATGTTAGAACATAGTTTGATCCTACAACCCTTAATTAGAGTTTTGATGATAACAAACACAAAGAAAAAATATGCACTCTAAATTTGTGTTATTTTGTATGCAGAAGTTCTTACCGAAACAACATCAGAAATTAAGCTACAGAAGCTTTCAAGCTGAGTAATCAAAATCTGCACTGAAGAATGATGATCAGAACCTGCGCTGAAGTGAAGAATACTCTAATTCTGAACAGAAGGTTCATATACCATTAGATCCTCACATATCTGAGTCATCAATATTCTGAAGCAATTGCAGCATGCAAGATTCTAAGTTCTGAAACGTTACTATTCAATCAAGACAGCATCATATGCAACGGCTTCATTCAGACAAGAATCTTATCAATATGGAAATAGCATTGAATGTCCATTATCACGCTTTATGTTGGACAGGATTTTCATGCCTATATAAACAAGCTTAGAGGAAAATCGTTTACGATTTTGATACTACTGGAACATACCTCTAAAATGCCGAAGTTTTACATATTCATATATACACTCAAAATTGTGTAAAATATTACAGTTGTGATACAGTTTTTGTAAGGAAAAACAATAATATATAGTATAGTCTTTTATCTTAATTAAGCTAGTTTTCCTTGAGATTAATCGGGTTGTGGTTGTACTCAAGAAGACTTTGGCAGTTGTCAAAGTAGTGTTGTAATCAGTTTTTGATTAGTGAATTAGTCCTCGTTGGAAAGAGGCGAAATCACCTTGGCGGGTGGACTGGAGTAGTTTGAGATCAAACGAACCCGGATAAAAATGTCGTGTCTACTGCACTTTTGATTTTAAGTTTCAATCCAACCCCCCTTCTTGTGTTTTTCACTTCTTCAATTGGTATCAGAGCGCCTGGTTCTGAGTTCATACACTTAACCGTGTCAGTACAAGATCCAAGCTTTAGAAAAACACTATGGTGGGACCAAGCCAAAACATCAGCAATGACTATCATGAGGACAAGGACAGAATCAACGGCAAACCTCCAGTCTTTGATGGAGAAAATTTTGACTACTGGAAAGACAGAATTGAGAGCTTATTTCTGGCTCATGATGCTGATCTATGGGACATGTTAATTGATGGATACACACATCTATTGGATGAAAGTGGTCAGAAGATAGACAAAAAAAGGATATCTGACCAGCAAAAACGTGATTTCAGAAACCATCATAAAGCCAGAACAATACTTCTTAGTGCTATCTCATACTCAGAATATGCAAAAATCTCAAATAGAGAGACAGCCAAAAACATGTTTGACTCTCTGAGAATGACGCATGAAGGCAACATACAAGTCAAAGAAACCAAGGCCCTTGCACTCATTCAGAAATATGAAGAATTCAAGATGGAATACAGTGAATCCATAGAAGCAATGTTCTCAAGATTCCAGATTCTTGTTGATGGGCTAAAGGTTCTTGACAAAGGATATTCTATTGCTGATCACGTAAAGAAGATCATCAGAAGTCTACCCAAGCAATGGATTCCAATGGTCACTGCACTTAAGATACATAAAGATCTCAAAAAAATATCTCTGGAGGAACTTGTCAGCTCCCTCAGAAGTCACGAGATAGAGCTAGAAGAAGATAAGCCTCAAAAGCAAGGTAAGCCTCTAGCATTTAAATCTAACAAAAAATCTAATTCTAAGGTTTTACAGGCTATGGAAGAAACCTTTGATGGATCCTCATCAAAAGAAGATGAATTGTCTCTTCTCTCCAAAAGGGTCAATGAACTGTGGAAGCAGAGACAAAGGAAATTCAGAAACCTGAGAAGATCAGAGAATCAAAATGAATCCTCCTCCAGATACAGAAAGTCTTAGTCCTCCTCTGGACACATAAGATCTGAAGGTTCCTCAGGACACAGAAAGTCAAATAACAAGGACATCATCTGCTATGAGTGCAATGAGCAAGGGCACTACAAAAGTGACTGTCCAAGGCTTCAGAAGGAGAAGCCTAAAAAGAAGTTCTTCAAGGAGAAGAAGAAAAGCCTCATGGCAACATGGGAAGATTCAGACACCTCTGATGCTGAATCAGAGTCAGATGATGAAAGATCCAACATATCTCTCATGGCAAATGTGGCAGAAGACAGTGAAGCTTCTGGTTCAGACTCAGAATCAGACACACAAGAGGTATTCCCTGATTTCACTGTTAATTTTACTAAGGCTGAACTTGCAGAAAGTCTGAAAGAAATTATGGAAAGGTATCAGCATATCAGATTCAAATTCAAGAACTTGAAAAGGGATCTTGTCTTTGACTCTGAAAAGACTTAGAGTCTTAGATTAGAGAATTCTGAGTTAAAAGAAAAGATTTCAAAATTAGAAAACGATTTACAAAACTCTCAGAAATAAATAATCTCAAAGACTCCCAGTAATGCTGATAAGATCATCAAAGAGTATGATCACAACTTTCAGAAGTTTCTGGCTAAAAACATAGATAGAAGCAAGATGGCTTCAATGATCTATGGAGTTAGCAGGAATGGGAGAAAAGGAATAGGATACCAGGGTAAGGTATCTCCACCTAAGAAAGTCATGGACCTTGTTATAAAACGCACACCACTAAAATCACACTTCACCTATGGGAACACACACAACCTAAAATACACTAGAGTTGATTACTCTATCAAACCAAAATTCAACTAGAATTTTGGTAAAACTAACAAACCAGGACCCAAAAAGATATGGGTACTTAAGGACAAAATTATATATGTAGTAGATATCTTTAGCAGCAAGGCTAAAACACCAGTCATGGTACCTGGACTGTGGATGCTCTCGACACATGACGGGAAGAAAGCATATGTTCCAAAGCCTGGAACTTAAACCTGGAGGCTACATGGGATTTAGAGGAAACCAAAGAGGGAAGATCATTGGCTCTGGAACAATAGGTAATGGTAATCTTCCTTCTAAAAATAATGTGTTTTTAGTTGATGGATTAATGCATAACCAGTTATCCATAAGTCAATTAAGTGATAGCGCTTATGATATAATCTTTAATCAAAATTCATGCAAAGCTGTTAGTTAGAAAGATGGAACTATCCTTTTTAATGGAAAGAGGAAAAACAACATTTATAGGATAAAACTTTATGAACTAAAGAGTCAGAATGTAAAATGTCTTCTCTCTGCTAACAACAAGCAATGGGTCTGGCACAGAAGATTGGGGCATGTTAGTATGAGAAGAATACCTCATATTAATAAACTCAATCTGGTCAGAGGACTTCCTAATCTGAAGTTCAACTCAGATGCTCTGTGTGAAGCATGTCATAAAGGAAAATTTGCAAAACCTGCTTTTTAAATCTAAAAAGGTTGTTTCCACCTATAAGCCATTAGAACTTTTGCACATAGACTTATTTGGACCAGTAAAAACTATGCATGTTAGTGGCAAGAAGTATGGGTTAGTGATCGTAGATGACTATAGCAGATAGACATGGGTAAAGTTCTTAAGACACAAGGACGAATCACATTCTGTGTTTGTTGCATTATGTAACCAAGTTCAGAATGAAAAGGATCTTAGAATTGTCAAAGTCAGAAGTGATCATGGTGGAGATTTGAAAATAAAAAATTTGAAACATTTTTTAATGAAAAAGGCATCTTGCATGACTTCTCTTGTCCTAGAACTCCCCAACAAAATGGAGTTGTAGAACGAAAGAACAGAACACTGCAAGAAATGGCAAGAACCATGATAAATGATACTAACATTGTTAAGATCTTCTGGGCAGAAGAAATTAACACAGCATGTTACATTCAGAATAGAATCTATATGAGATCTATTCTGGAAAAGACTCCATATGAATTGTGGAAGAACATAAAGCCCAACATTTCTTATTTCTGTCCTTTTGGATGCACCTGTTTTATTCTGAATACTAAAGATCATCTGAACAAGTTTAATCTAAAGCACAAAAGTGTATTATGTTAGGATACTCTGAACGCTCAAGAGGGTACAGAGTATACAATACAGAAACACAGATTGTTAAAGAGTAAATCAGTGTTAGATTTGATGATAAGCTTGGCCCTCAAAAGTCAAAGCAGAATGAATCTTTTGCAGATATAGAAGTTGAATTCATAGGTCTTGAAGATAACCCATCAGAAGCTCCCAACAGAGATGCTCCAACAACTTCAGCAAGAAATATTACAAGTGATCATGTACCTTTTGTTGATCAACTCCAGAAAATTTTATCCAGAAACAGCATAGCTCACCCAGAAGATAAGATCCTGGGAAAGAAGGATGATCCAACCAGAAAAAAATCAACATTTAGAAACTATGATGAATCCCTCATGGGACTGGTCTCTCTGATTTAACCATCAATAATTGATGAAGCTCTTCTAGGCAATGACTGGATTCTGGAAATGCAGGAAGAATTAAATCAGTTCACCAGAAATAACGTATGGGATCTGGTTCCCAAACAAAAAGGATTCAACGTTATTGGAACAAAGTGGGTGTTCTGAAACAAACTGAACGAGCAAGGAGAAGTCATCATAAACAAAGCACGACTGGTAGGACAAGGTTATAGTCAGCAAGAGGGGATAGACTATACAGAAACCTTTGCTCCAGTCGCCGGGTTAGAATCTATCAGACTCTTAATCTCATATTCTGTAAACAATGGCATCACTCTGTATCAGATGGATGTCAAAAGTGAATTCCTAAATGGCTACATAGATGAAGAGGTATATGTGCACCAACCCCCTGGGATTGAAAATTCCAAACACCCAGAACATGTTTTCAAACTAAAGAAGTCACTCTATGGTTTGAAACAAGCTCCCAGAGCTTGGTATGAAAGACTAAGTAACTTCCTGTTAGAAAAGGAATTCACCAGAGGGAAAGTGGACACAACCTTGTTCTATATGACATTTAATAATGACATTTTAGTTTGTCAGATTTATGTAGATGATGTCATTTTTGGATCCACTAAACCTTCTCTGGGAAGAGAATTTTCTAAGTGCATACAGGCAGAGTTTGATATGAGCTTAATGGGGGAACTCAGATTCTTTCTGGGCATTCGGATAAACCAAACTCCAGAAGGAACTTACATTCATCAGAGCAAATATGTCAGAGAACTTCTGAAGAAATTTGACCTCTCAGAATGTAAGCCCTCAAAGACTCCAATGCATCCCACGTGCATTCTGGAAAAGGAAGAGGTAAGTAAAAAGGTAGAGCAGAAAATCTACAGAGGTATGCTTGGCTCTCTCCTTTATCTGACGGCTTCAAGGCCTGATATTTTACTCAGTGTTTGCTTATGTGCTAGATTCCAATTAGATCCTAAAGAATCTCACTTAACAGCAGTTAAGCGAATTTTCAAGTATCTGAAAGGTACTACTAATCTGGGTTTGTTTTTATAGAAAATCCAATGAATACAACTTAGTAGGATACTGTGATGCTAACTTTGCTGGAGAAAGAGTAGAGCGTAAAAGCACTTCTGGAAGCTGCCAGTTTCAGGGAGACAATCTGATCTCATGGACCAGCAAGAGATAGTGCACAATAGCATTGTCAACAACAGAAGTCGAATACATAGCAGTTGCTAGATGTAGCACTCAAATGCTCTGGATGAAAAGTCAACTTGAAGACTTCAACATATTTGAGAGTAACATTCCTATCTTCTGTGATAACACTTTTGCCATATGTCTCTCTAGAAATCAAATTTTGCATTCTAGTGCTAAGCATATAGAAATAAAACATCACTTTATTAGGGACTATATTCAGAAAGGAATTCTTACGTTAAAATTTATTGACACAGACCATCAATGGGCTGATGTATTTACAAAACCCCTTTCTGAAGATAGATTCAATTTCATTCTGAAACATCTCAGCATGAAATTATTTCTAGAATAAAAATTTTTATTTACATATCCTAACCCTCAGAACTTTATTGTTTTATGTGAACATCTGATCAACTTGTCTTCAGAAGTTAGAAGTACAATTGTCTCAGAATCTATCTATGAAGATCTGAACGTTTCATTTCAAGGATAGAGGTGTGCAGTTCACATCATCAAACATCTATCATCCTCTCACAAGCTACCTTCTGAGGCTGAACATGCATTCAAATTCTGAAGGGTCCAAGGCTCTGATTGGATGCATTGAGACACTTGTCAGTGGTAACTGTTCAATGTCTCTCTAAATCCCCTAATTTCAGGTTTCATTAATGCATATAATCATTACTTATTTTCTTTCTAACTGATTACGTTTTCAAATAACCTATATAAACTCAATTTACTATTTCATTCATTCACGTTTTACCCATTTCTATATTCTCTCTTGTTCTAGTTTCTTTTTCAAAAAAATATTTCCATTAATTTTCTTCAAAGAATTCGTGTGAACAATCATCATCAAGTCTCAAGAATCTCAATGCTCCTTAATCTTCATCAACGGAACAATATGAAGATCCCATTAGAATTCTTCTCACTCTGGTTGACAACCTTGAAGTTATCTGCGAATTGATCATTGATTTTGAAAGCTTACAAGAAAATGGGTTTAATATGTATGAAGATGTAACTGCACAGGGATGGAACAGATACTTTGATCGTCTGTTGGGTCCAACTTTTCCCATTCTTGTTAAAGAGTTTTGGATCCATGCTACCTCATCCAACCACCAGGTCACATCATATGTTATGGGGAAGAAGATAGTGATAACAAAAGATTTGATTGGGAAACTCATTGGATACAATGGCGGTGGAGTTAGGTGCATTGATATGGCTGATAGGTGATGTGACCTAAAATATATTGCTAGGGAAATCTTCACTTCTGGACAGCCATCCATCAAGATCAGAGACTTGAAGGATCATCACAGAATCTGGGATAGAATAATTTTGGGATGTATCAATCACAGGAAGCCTACAAGCTCTCTTGATTACATCAATATTGATTAGCAGTTTCTGATTTACTTTATTGCAAAGAAGACCAAGATAAACCTTCCACACTTGCTCTTCAACCATCTCAGAACAAGTGTGAAAGAGACAAGAGAAGAAGAAAGAACTAAGAGGGATTGGATTCCTCTAGGAATATTGATTTCAGATATTCTAACAGAAAACAGGCTGATAGAACATCTAACAGAGGATCAAGAAATCAACAATGTGGAAGCAACCGCTGGGAAACCTTTGAATGCCAAGAATCTGAAGAAAGTGAAGATTATTAAGAACATTAAGAAGGAACCAACAATTGCTCCTCATGAGACCATCACTTCTAGGAGAATCCCTCTGAAGGATTTTCCACTATTTTCTGAGGTAGATGCCTCTCCAGAAATGATAGTCAGATATCTTGAAGCTTGCAAGGCTGATGGGACTATTCTAGAAATCAACATCCAAGATCTGCACAAGCCAGCTCCAGAGGTTGTGCTAAAGAAATCCAAAAAGAGGAAGGCAGCAGGAGAAGGATCCTCTCATAGGACACCTAAAGCTGCGAAAAAGAAAGGTAGCCCGTCTTCTGTTTCTGTTGTAGAATCAATAGTTATTCCAACATCTGAAACCATTCCCCCACAACCAACAGAAAATCCTTCACCTCAAACATTTGAAGATTTTGATATAGAGTTTGACCCATCTGTAACTCTTGGAAACTTCTTGAATGAACCTCACTCCCCCAATCCAAATCCAAATCCAGAACAACATCAACCAGATTTTGATAGATTTCTATCTGATATTGAAATGTTTGATCAAGACTTTTCTTCACCACTCCCAGAAAATCCAAACACTCAACCTCAACAACTAGAAAATCCACAACCACAGTCTCCTCAACTAGAAAATCCACAACCACACTCTCCTCAACCAGAAAATTCACAACCACACTCTCCTCAACCAGAACACCTGAACCTCAACTCACCTCAACCAGAGAATGAAAACCCTCTCACTCCTCCTTCTGAAAACCCATCTTCTGAAATTCCTGAACCATAAATTCAACACGCTACCGCAAACCAATCAGAAAACTCCCCTTCAGATTCTGATACCACTACCCCAATTCCTGGGATAACAGAACCTCTTACGGTTCGTTTACCTCTCACAATTCATGATATTCCAAAAATACCTTCACCATATGAATCTACACCACCAAACACCCGTAACTCACCAATCCTGATTTCTGACTCTTACACTCCATCACCCATCAACTGTCCAGCTGACAACCTCAGACTTGTCATTGATCCACAAGTGCTGGACCAACTAGCTTCCACCTCAAACAAAATTTCCACTCCCAAACCTAAACCAACCTTAACCAAATCAGATATTGGTAAGAATCTATTGATTTTTGAAACAGAAATGCAGGAATGGATTACTGCTTTGAAGCAAATAAGTCAAGAAATTTATAATCCTGCTGCTTCTGATTCTCTGTGGGAAAGATTCAGAAAATGGCTCAACTCTGAAACCCAGAAGCTGAAAGAATCGGGCTATGAAAGGGCTCAGTAGAACTTCAGTGATCTGCTGAAAGCCTTCCAAGATCAAGTTCTGAGCCAATGGTACAAGAAAGAAATTCTTCCGCTGGATAATGCTCCCTGGAAAGAGCACCATCCTTCAGAAGTCTCTGAACCAGATTCTGATAGTCACCCTCTGACTACTGCTCTAGAAAACATGATTGCAACAAAAGAAGTGGTTCAATCAGAAAAGGCTGCAGAATGTTCTGAACGACATGCAACCCCTGAAGATACACCAGCTTCGTCTCTAGTCATGCAAACTCTAGAAGAGTTGAAGAAGGAGAATGCCTTAATCCATGCCAGACTGGATAAGCAAGAGGATATAAACAAAGAGATCAAGGGTATTTTGGATAAACAAGAAGATACAACAAAAGAAATCAAAGACATTCTTGGAAAGCAGGAAGAATCA
The DNA here is from genome assembly GCA_948472305.1 of Vicia faba. Taxonomy (NCBI): domain Eukaryota; kingdom Viridiplantae; phylum Streptophyta; class Magnoliopsida; order Fabales; family Fabaceae; genus Vicia; species Vicia faba. The sequence goes on along the minus strand of OX451737.1, from coordinate 84,478,960 downwards.
AGCACTCAGATTAAGAGCTTGTTGGAAGCGTTGTTCACACGTCTTCCCCCTCCTTCTTAGATTTTCTTTAAACTGTTTATCTGTAATTTTTTTATCTTATCCTCCTTTTTTTCTAAAAATTGTCAATGCATTCTGTTTTCAATATAATTCATCTTTTTGACTCTGATTATATTGCTTTTTGATACCTGACAAAAAGGGGGAGAAAGTAATATATTTTCAATAACAGTATACCGGGACAAAGTCTCAAACATTATGAATATCTTAACCTCTATATTTTCTGAAAAGCTTGAACAGGAATAAATTTTGATAAGGACAGAAGGAAATGCATCAAAAGCTCTAACGAGAAGGAACTTCAGGGAAGTAATCAACTTAGGGGGAGTCTCTCTTAAGCCTGTTAAGCTTTTTGTTCTATATTTTTTCATTGAAAATCCTAGTTTTTGTCATCATCAAAAAGGGGGAGATTGTTAGAACATAGTTTGATTCTACAACCGTTAATTAGAGTTTTGATGATAACAAAAACAAAGAACAAATATGCATTCTAAATTTGTGTTATTTTGTATGCAGAAGTTCTAACCGAAATCAGAAATTAAGCTACAGAAGCTTTCAAGCTGAGGTAACTAGAATCTGCGCTGAAGAATGATGATCAGAACTTGCGCTGAAGTGAAGAATACTTTGATTTTGAAAAGAAGGTTCATATACCATCAGATCCTCACATCTCTGAGTCATCATTATTCTGAAGCAATTGCAGCATGCAAGATTCTAACTTCTGAAGTGTTACTATTCAATCAAGACAGCATCATATGCAACGGCTTCATTCGGACAAGAATCTTCTCAATATGGAAACAACATTGAATGTCCATTATCACGCTTTATGTTGGACAGGATTTTCATGCCTATATAAACAAGCTTAGAGGAAAAATCATTTACTATTTCGATACTACTGGAACATACCTCTAAAATGCTGCAATCTTACATATTCATATATACGCTCAAAATTATGTAAAATATCACAGTTGTGATACAGTTTTTGTAAGGAAAAACACCAATATACAGTATAGTCTTTTATCTTAATTAAGCTAGTTTTCCTTGAGATTAACCGGGTTGTGGTTGTACTCAAGAAGACTTTGGCAGTTGTCAAAGTAGTGTTGTAATCAGTTTTTGATTAGTGAATTAAGTCCTCGTTGGAAAGAGGCGAAATCACCTTGGCGGGTGGACTGGAGTAGTTTGAGATCAAATTAACCAGGATAAAAATATCGTGTTTATTGTGCTTTTGATTTTAAGTTTCAATTCAACCCCCCCCCCCCCCCCTTCTTGTGTTTTTCACTTCTTCAAAGACATGATCTTCCTGAGCACGAGGTCGCCTTCTCTGAGTTCACGAGGTTTGACCTTTTTATCAAAAGCTTTCTTCATTCTTTTTTTATATAACTGGCTATGACACAAGGCTTTCATTCTCTTCACCTCAATAAAATTCAATTGGTCAAACCTGTTCTGGACCCATTCAGCCTCCGTCAACTTGGTTTCCATTATCACACGCAACGAGGGAATCTCTACCTCGACTGGAAGTACAACTTCCATTCCATACACTAAGGAGAATGGGGTTGCTCCTGTTGAAGTGCGGAAAGATGTTTGATATCTATGCAGAGCAAAAGGAAGCATTTCATGCGAATCCTTATAAGTAACAACCATTTTCTGGATAATTCTCTTGATATTCTTATTAGCAGCTTCAACAGCCCCATTCATCTTTGGCCTGTATGGAGATGAATTGTGATGGACAATCTTGAATTCTTCACACAGTTCTGTCATCATCTTGTTGTTAAAATTCGAGCCATTGTCAGTGATGATTCTTCTCGGCACATCATACCGGCATATAAGATTATTCTTGATGAAACATATAACCACCTGTTTAGTAACATTGGCATATGAAGCAGCCTCCACCCATTTGGTGAAGTAATCAATTGCTACCAAGATAAAACGGTGCCCATTCGAAGCTTTGGGTTCTATCATCTCAATCATGTCAATACCCCACATAGATAAAGGCCACGGGGAGGAAATCACATTGAGGAGTGTCGGAGGCACATGGACCTTGTCTGCGTAAATCTGGCATTTATGGAACTTCGTTGCAAATTTGTAACAGTCAGATTACATTATCAGCCAATAATAACATGCCCTTAGCATCTTTTTAGCTATCGAATGTCCATTGGCATGAGTGCCAAATGAACCTTCATGAATCTCATGCATCAACATGTCTACTTCGTGTTTATCCATGCATATGAGCAAGACCCTGTCATAATTTCTCTTGTATAACACATTTTCATTGAGGCCGAAACTGCTTTCCAATCTTCTCAATGTTTTTCTATCTTTCTTCGACGCATCAATCGTGTATTCCTGAGTCTGAAGAAAATGCTTGATATCATGATACCAAGGTTTTTCATCTGCTACCTCCTCTATTGTAAACACATGAGTGGGCCTATCCAGCCGTCAAACCGTAATTCGGGGTATATCATTCCAAGTATTCACTTGGTACATAGAAGCCAGAGTTGCCAGAGCATTCTCCATTTGATTTTCATCTTTAGGGATGTGATAGAATTCAACTTTATTGAAGAATGGTAATAATCTTCTAGCATAATCTTTGTAAGGGATCAAGCCAGGGTGACGAGTATCCCATTCTCCTTTAATATGATTTATTACCAAAGCTGAATCACTATACACATCTAGAATTTTGATTCTGAGATCAATAGCTTCCTCGAGACCCATGATGCAAGCCTCATATTCTGCCATATTATTAGTGCAATCAAATGTTAACCTTGCAGTAAAAGGAATGTGCGATCCATGAGGAGTGACAATCACATCACCAATTCCTTTACCATAAACATTCACAACTCCATCAAATATCATACTCCAAAGAGATTCAGGGTCAGGACTTTCCTCAGGTAATGGTTCATCATAATCCTTCACTTTCAGTAACATCAAATCCTTATCAGGGAATTCATATTCTGCAGACTGGTGATCCTTCACTGGTTGGTGAGCAAGATAATCTGCCAACACACTACTTTTAATAGCTTTTTGAGTGCGGTATTCAATATCATATTCAGATAACAACATCTGCCAGCGGGAAATTTTCCCAGTAAGAGTAGGTTTTTCAAAAATGTACTTGATTGGATCCATTTTCGAGATCAACCAAGTGGTGAGATTCAACATATACTACCGCAAACGCTTTGCCGCCCAGGCCAAAGCACAACATGATCTTTCCAGCATGGAATACCGCGACTCACAATCAGTGAATTTTTTACTGAGATAATAAATGGAGAACTCCTTCTTCCCTGTTTCATCCTGTTGTCCCAGAATACAACCCATGGATTTGTCTAACACTGCCAGATACATAATCAACGGTCTTCCTTCTACGGGAGGGAGCAAGATAGGAGGTTCAAGCAAATATTCTTTTATACTTTCAAATGCCCTTTGGCATTCATCTGTCCACACACCACCTTGATATTTCTTTAAAAACCTAAAGATTGATTCACATGTTGCAGTCATGTGGGAAATGAATCTGGAAATATAATTCAAACGCCCGAGGAAACCTATGACTTGCTTTTCAGTTCTTGGTGCTGGCATTTCTTGAATTGTTTTGACTTTATCAGGGTCAACTTCACTTCCTTTATGGCTAACAATGAAACCCAACAACTTCCCTCATCGAACACCGAAGGTGCATTTATTTGGATTCAAGCAGAGATGATACTTCCTCAAACGCTGAAACAGCTTCAACAAATCTTCTATATGCCCTTCTTCAGTCTGGGATTTTGCAATCATATCATCAACATATAATTCAATTTCCTTGTGCATCAGATCATGGAATAGGGTTGCCATAACCCTCTGGTACGTTGCACCAGCGTTCTTCAACCCGAATGGCATCACTCTGTAACAGAATGTTCCACGGGGTGTGATAAACGTTGTTTTTTCCATGTCCTCTAGAGCCATTCTTATTTGATTATACCCGGAAAATCCGTCCATGAACGAGAATACTTTGAATTTTGCTGTGCTATCCACTAACATGTTGATATGCGGCAATGGAAAATCATCTTTTGGACTAGCTTTATTTAGATCTCTGTAATCTACGCACATGCGGACTTTTCCGTCTTTTTTCGGTACTGTGACAATATTGGCAATCCATTGAGGATACACTGACGTCACGAGAAAACCATCATTAATCTGCTTTAGAACCTCATCTTTGATCTTTACTGCCATATCTGGGTGAGTTCTTCTCAACTTTTTTTTAATTGGCAGACACTCTGGCTTCAACGAAAAACAGTGCTCGACAATATCTGTATCTAGACCAGGCATATCTTGGTAAGACCAAGAAAATATATCCACATACCCCTTCAACAACTCAATCAACTTTCTCTTTACATCGGGATGCAGCAATGCTCCAATCTTGACCTCCTTTGGATCTTCTTCTGAACCCAAATTGATCACTTCCAAAGGCTCTCTATATGGCTGAATGGTATTTTCCTCGTGCTCAAGCAACCGTGAGACCTCTTCTGGAATATCATCATAATCTTCTTCTTCAGCCCCAAACAGAGGACATTCAAAGTTTGGAGAGGGTGCAGGGTCATTGTATTCAACGGGTTTTTTAGTTAATCTGCACATATGATTTATGATTGCTTTTAGAAACTGACACATATAACAAGTGATTATGCAGATTGAATTTCAGTTATTATTTATTTTGAAACGTTTTTTATTTTATTACCATTTTCCAAGAAAAAGCAGAAAATAAAGACATAATTCGGGAAGCAGAGACAACTTTTATTAATGATCTTAAAAGTCACAGCAAACAGATAAGCCCCACAACATTAATACTTCCACCTTGGGCAGAGTGAAAGCTTTTCAAGAAAAAAAATATTAACAAATCAAATCACTTTGAAACATGTATGCAAGAGGGGACATTAATGGTGACCTAGTTCAGAACCCTGACTCCGTGCGTCACATAATTCGGCATTTCCTGCTCTGTTCCATCCTCCTCAACAGCATTAACTCCAGAATCAGTTGGATGGAGGTAACCTCCACTGCAGAAAACATTATGATAGCTGCTCATAGTATACTTTGACTTCAAACTTTCGCCTATGCTATTCTTCGAAGAGAACCCCAAGCCAGTTTTGTTCTTGTTCACGGGTGGATCCACAATTCGTCCCCAGACTTCATTATGATCCTTACGCACAACCTGTTGTGCATCCTTCAGCGAGACCATGGAATTCTCATTTCTCCTTATGTTGTCAATGGATAAAGCTTGAAACTGGGTTCCAACAGCAGCTTCATTCGCTTCTACAATGCTGAAAGAGGATAAATGAGATATCAAAAATGCCTGCTCCCCATTTATGATCACTACCTTCCCTTCACGCACAAACTTTAGCTTCTGATGTAAATTTGAAGTGACAGCCCATGCTTCATGTATCCACGGCTGTCCTAGCATACAACTATATGTAGGAATGATGTCCATGACCTAGAAGGTTATCTGGAACAAATGTGGTCCTATATGGATAGGTAAGTCCACTTCACCGATGATAGATTTCCTTGACCTATCAAACGCCTTCACAATGATGCCACTCGGGCGTATAGGCGTTCTTGATATTTCAACTTCATGAGAGTACTCCTTGGTATAACATTCAACGCAGATCCATTATCAATTATCACATTGGATAGTGAATCATTCTTGCAGTTCATAGAGATGTAGAGGGCCGGGTTGGGATTCCTCCCTTCATCTGGCAATTCATCATCGCAGAAACTCAAGTTATTACATGACGTAATGTTTCCTATTACGCTGCTGAATTGATCTATTTGCATATCATTCTCTACAAAAGCTTGGTCCAGTACCCTCATCAAGGATTCTCTATGAGCAGAGGAGTTCATCAATAAAGCTAAGATAGATATTTTTGAAGGAGTCTGCAGTAGCTGATCTACAATTTTGTAGTCCCTCATCTTAATTATCTTCAAAATATCATCCACTTCTTTCTCTAACGTAGCTCCACAAGTCTCTCATGTAGCCTTCTTAGGTTCATCATTCTCAGCAATTTTCTTTCCAATAGCAACATCTCTCCGAACAACTGGCGCAAACACACAACCGCTACGGGTCACCTTGCTATTTTCAGCTATATTTCCAATATCAGGTATTGGCTGGATGGGAACTTCCACTCCATCTTCTAAGATTGTAGAGTTGTATTTGTAAGGCACAACCTTATCTGATTTGTAGGGGATAGGACCTGGTAAACTAATCACCAATGGGGTAACAGCTGGCTTGCTATGATACTCCACTTCAAAATGGGCGGGGTGCACCAAAATAAGGCACGATGACATTTACCCCTTCTTCAACATAATCAGTCATCAATAAGTCATTTCTGGAAAACAAATCTTCGTCTGAAGAGAAATACTCATATGTGGAGGCATACTCTTCATCTGGCTCTTCTTCTGTTAAATAAACCTCAATCATATCAACCTCATGATAATCATCCTCTGACCCATAATCTTGATAGTTTTGTTGTCTAACAACAATTAAACACCCTTATTCATGATTGAACATCCTCGGGGATCTCGACAGCAAACTAGGCAAGATCCATATTGGTGTCCCACCTGACCATCCGTGTTGAAGAAGGTAGCATGCAACTGCACGAGATCCTCATTCATATCCTCCACATCAAAAATTCTGAATTCACCAAGACATCCGGAAATTATGTTCACTTCCTCTTCATACTCTGCCCTAGGCCTGATTATATGGATGAGGCCCTCATCCATCATCTCTTGTAAATCATCCTTTATCTTCTCGCAACCCTGTATGTTTGTACTGCAAATAGCACAACCAGAATGGTCATGCGTATAGTTGCTAAATTCACAGAGGTCTGTGTGCATTTTCACCAAATCTCCTCTAACCTCATTAATATCAAAAATCTGGAAGTCGCCTGGACAACCGGCCACCATATTCACAACATTTACTCCCCCATGTGTGGGTAGAGGGTTATCTTTCACATTAGGTCCCACGTCCTTGAAAGATAGAAAACAAGACTTTACCAATTTCTGCACCTCAGTCTTCAAAGGATAACAATTCTCAACATTATGCCCTGGTGCTCCTTAATGAAAAGCACATGTTTGGTCTGCCTTGTAATACCAAGGCAATGGTGATGGTACGGCAGGAGGTGGTCGTGTCTGGACCAACTTCTTCTGAATCAATGTTGGTAATAGCTCTGTATAGCTCATGGGAATAGGGTCATAACTCTGCCTTCTTTGGTTATACCCTTGATTCCCCTGCTAGGACGGTCTCTGATAAGCAACAGTAGTTGGAGCACATTCATAACAGGAGTAAATGAGGCGACTTGCTGATGATGCTGATAATTCCTTCTAGGAGCATTTACCCTCCTCTCTTGTATAACAACATTTGCATCTCCTTCTTTCTTCTTAGTAAACCCATAAGATGGCTTCTTTACACCTCTGTATCCTTCATTATTCGTTAAACGGCCTTCTCTTACAGCCTCTTCTAAGCGGATACCCATTCCTACCATCTCAGTAAAGTCACTTGGCGCACTTGCTACCATCCTCTCATAGTATAAAGCACCCAACATTTTAAAGAAAATCTTAGTCATTTCCTTCTCTTCCATGGGAGGAATCACTTGGGCGGCTACCTCACGCCATCTCTGTGCATACTCTTTGAATGATTCCCTGTCTTTCTGAACCATGGCCCTAAGTTGGTCACGGTCAGGCGCCATGTCCATGTTATACTTATATTGTTTGATGAATGCTTCTCCCAAATCATTAAAAGTATGGATATTGGCATTGTCCAAACTCATATACCACTTTAAAGCAGCACCAGTCAAACTATCCTGAAAAAAGTGAATCAGCAGACGCTGATCATCAGTATGGGTAGACATTCTTCTCATGTACATCACCAGATGAGCACGAGGGCAAGTGTTGCCCTTATACTTCTCAAATTCTGAGACCTTGAACTTAGCAGGTATCTTAACGTTCGGGACCAAACATAGCACATTCACATTTTTCTCAAATAGCTCTTTTCCCCTAAGGGCCTTCATCTCTCTTTGCATATTGTCAAACTGCTCTTGAAAATCATACATTCTGTCATAAATACCCAAGTCTTCACTCGGTGGAGGGAAAGGACGACACACATCATCATTAACAAACGGAACCATATTCACCGAAGGAGGTGCAGCAGGAACAGCATGCACCAACGGAGGTGCTGGGGTAACAATAGTCTGAACCACTGGAGTATCTTGAGGACCAAGATTGAAACCTTCAGATGCGAAATTCTCTGGCATTTCCCATGGATAACCTTGAGGCATACGATTCTGAACAATAGTCGGAGTAGCAGATACGAGAACAGTCGGAGCTTCAGTAGTTGCCCATGTTGGTTGAGGCTGATCACTCGGTGGATGATTCTTAGCAGCTACCGGAGCTTCCATTAGAGTAGTCAGACTGGCCATGCCTACCTTCAAAGAAGAAACCTCCTTGCGGAGTTCACGATTCTCTTGTTATAAGTTGTCCATCTTCTTTTTGAATTAGCCCGAGTGTTGTAGTGATGAGTCAGCTTGTTAAACGAAGTAAAGAAGCTTGGTAAGACACCTGGATATGCATAACAAATGCAAGAAATATGTGCAATATTATGCATGATATGCAATGCACATGCTTATTTTTACTTTGTTATTTAATATTTCAAGGGATTTATAGATTTATAGACATATTGCAAACATCAAAGTAATAACGCTTTTGAAATACAGGAAAAATTTATTATAATAACTCCAAAATGGATTACAAGTTTCAATGATCCCAAGTACAAGATGAAAATAAAATCTAAAACCCTGAGAAATATAACTTGATGGAGATCACTCTGTATGCTGGCGCTTCCCCGTGAGCCTAGCAATCTGAGCCTTCAACCTCTGGTTTTCTTCCGCATATCTGGTGGCAACCTCCTTCCAATCATTTGAATCAAGAAGTGAGTGATCAGCATATGATTTAGGCTTAGGACAAAATAAATCCCCTTGCCTCCCCATAGACTCTACCGCTCGACTCTCAAGGATCTCAATCAAGTCGTCTTTCTCCTTCAGGTATGCTCTGTAGGAACTCTCTAAAGTTTGGAACTTGTTCTTCCAAGCATCTCTTTCCTGTTGCATCCTAACCAAAGCAAGTTGCATCTCTTCTAGATCATCTAATAAAGGAGGAGTGGTCTTCACAAATAGACCAGGTATGGGTGTCTCCCGGGTATATGGCATCTTTAACTGAATGGCTCTCGATCGGATCCATTAAAGATATGGCTCCAAAGAAACAGCACCCCTAGGTCCCAAATCCTTCCTACTCTTCTTATGAATGTGACGCCAGGCCTTCGCAATCTTCTCTCTAGCTTCCCTATGGTCTTCTCCTTCCTTCGGAAAGAAACTAATCAAATGAATATTATTCGGTTTATCCCTCATCGAATAACCAAGTTGTCTCCGTGCAAGAACAGGGTTATAGTTAATTCCTCCCTTTGCACCAAGAAGAGGTACATTGGGGAAACTACCACAACTGTCAATAATCTCTACATCCTGGTAAGCTCGATGATATCAATTAATGTCTGAGTGAGTAAGTGCCATGATCTTAGGAGCCCAATAGGTTTCCTTCCTGATATCCCAAAAAGCATCAGACTGAGGCATATGAAAGATAAACCACCGGTACAACAGAGGCGTGCAACAGATAATCATCCCTCCATGATAAGAATTCTGAAGATGAATAGAGTAATAAACATCACCCAATAATGTAGGAATTTGGTTTCCATTCATGAAAATCCTGATAGCATTAATGTCGACAAACTTGTCCACATTAGGAAATAAGAATAACCCATAAGCAAGTAGATAAAAGATGGCCTCAAAAGCAACTGTACTCTTCATTCTGGAAAAGTAACGAGCTTTCTCCAATAAGAACTGAGCTGGTAATCCTCTAATTCCCCCTTTTGTAGTCATATGGGCTTCCACCTCAGATTTCCCCAGATGAATCAAAGCAGCATTCTCATGTGGTTTTGGCTCACCCTCTAAACCAGTAAAAGGAATGCGATCGGTAACAGGTAAATCCAATAGATAAGAATACTCATCCAGTGTAGGCATTAACTGATAGTCGGAAAAAGTAAAGAAATGATTCATCAGATCATAGAAATGGACCATGGTCGAGAGAATACCCTCATTCATCTTCAGCTTCATGAGAGGAATAGTGGACCCGTACTTCTTCTGAAAGTCTGCAGAACACTCGATCTCGGGAATTAGACTGATCAACTCTTCTATCTTGGGATCCTTGAAACTATATTTTTCGGTCTTTCTCTTTCCAAAATCCATGGTTAGAAAGTACCTGAGATATTCACAAATAGTCAACCTTTAAATCCCTTGAAATATGATTTCTACAAAATATGCTTATGAGTGCATGTATTCATGATGCAACAATCACACACAAGATCACACATATAGGGTTCATAGGTTCAACGTCACGAGCATGAGGTCGAAGGTACTACCCATAAGGTATTGGTCTAAAAAGTTATCACCTGCCGAACAAGGTTCTAGAGGTTTCTAGAGTCTACATCCTTCCTTCGAATATTACCAACCTCCCGATTAACTCAGTAATTAGTAATATTCTCAAGAAAGACTCGTCCGAGCGTAGTATCGCGTGACAACTATTTCTGGATTACTCTGTCATAGCTTCCGCACTAAACCTAAAAGGCCAAGATGGGTTTGGTATTCTATGATCCTAGTTTCAGCAGGCTCCTAGGTTGAAAGCAGTACTTCTTCCCGATTACTCGGTAAATGACACTACAGTCAAAGGGGCCTCCACTGAGTGCAGGATCTCATAACTCCTTTTTTGGGATTACTCCCTCAAAGTTAACATGACTATACCGCCCGTCTTACCTTAAAGTTTGCCCAAGTCCGGGTATAGGACTTATGAGTAATCACCAAGCACCCTGAAAACCAGGAAAATCCAGACAAACATATATACAACATATAACACAAAAAGCAGTAATAACACATATATAGATATAAACAAAGATAGGCTTAACCCACTTAGGGATGGACCAGAAAGAGGTCAATCTCTCCCCAGTGAAGTCTCCATTTTTATATAGCGGTAGAAATGTTCAAGACTAAGCCATTGGATTGACTAGACTTTATACAAATCAAAATAAAAATCACCACAGCGCTTTATTGTTTCCAAAGGAATGGGAAAAGAGCGAATAACCCAAAAAGAGGGGGAAAGATTCAAGGTAAGGGGGTTGGTTATGCAAAGGGAAGGTATTAGCACCCTAAACATCTACGGTACTCCGCAAGAGCCTCTTTGTAAAATCTGTAGATTTTGGCTATAAAAAATGTTGTATATATAAAAAAACGGATGGTGGAGGTGAGGAAACAAATATATTTATTTTTATAATTTTTTCACCCGCCGCGGTTGTGAACCTTTAGTGCCTACTACCACCTTTTCGTGCAATAGGGGATCAGGGTACGCGTAGTTCCTCTTTTAAAAATTTAAAACACAAATGCGTTGGTTAATTTTATGAGATGAAACATCATTGTCATTGTCCGTATGGAAAACATACCTACTACCCACAATCATGAGAAAGGAGAATTTGCACCATCTCAAAGTGGAGGATATGGCTTGGATTTTAAAAATCAACAATGCCTCACTCATCACCCAAGTGCAAAATATCTCTCTTTACTACATATTATAGAAGTATATTTTTTTGCATCACTACAAGGATTGACAAGAGTTCAACCTTTTTTTGAGAAAAGTTTAAAGATAAAAGCCAAAGTGGCAAAATGGTTTGATATGAGATTGATTGACTTTTAGTCTTCTCATAAAAAATGTCAAGGCGTCATTAAGTTGATTGGAGTTTATTTATGAAAATTATTTTGAAAATGCATGGACATAAGTTCAAGTTTATTATGAAAGTGGTTCAAGTTCAAAAACAAGAAGAGTTTTCAAAAAGGGAAAGAAGATTTTTTAAATTAAAGAAGATGGGAGGAGAAGAAAGGATTATCCTAAAGCATAAGGTAAAAGCTAGGGATAAGAACCATCTAACCAACAAGAAGATAATACTTGACATTATGAGCCAAGATAGAATTCCCATTCCTTGGATTAAAACCAATCAAGCAAAGGAATATTAGACCTCTTGATAGAACCAAACTTCAAGTGTATTAAGTCTTCACAAAAATTTGGCAGAGTAACGGCTGTATACGGGTGAATTCCAAATTACAAACAATAAGTGTAATCACAAAAACTTGCACACAAAAAACAAACAAGCAACCCAATGTATTGAGGTAAACCTCAAGAACTCCAGACAAAATAATCAGATAAGATCTCCAAGATAGGTCAAGGTTTCTAATCCTAAGTCCAAGAAAAGTCCCATGCTCCATAATGCCAAGGATAGTAACAAAATAGTCCAAGCACCATTACAGATTATTTAGGGTTTATGTTGATTATTAAGTGTTTTAAGAAAGGAAAAGAAAAGCTCAAGTGAGCAAAATAAAAATGGCAAGAAAATAAATGCTCAAATGAGCAAAGATGAAAATGGCATGAAATGTAAATGCTAAAAGTAAATAGTACATAAAGCATAAAAAATAAAAAGTATAAGGTAAACAAGTCAATAATTAGTGGTTAGTTGGATGACCATCTTGAAGCTTGCATTTGGAACTCATTAGAGGATTGGTAGAACTAAAGCCTCCACACAACAAGTTGCATTTGCTTTTTTTCAAGTATATCATCCATTTGTAATTCTCATAAGTACCATTTAATGATCAACGATGTTTAAGTGATCCACGTTGACCAAAGGTGTTGTAGATCTATTAGAGGATTGGTAGGACCAAAGCCTCCACACAGTGAATCTCAAAGTTATTGGATCAAAGAGATCAAATTAACATACTTGGGCTTGCAATTATAAGTTTGGGCCATAAATGATCATTTATTCGAATCGGGACAAAATTTAGCGTTATGTGAAGCAATCGTAAGTGGACTTATATAGAAGTCGCACCTATTTTGAGGCCAGTCAATAGCGATCTATGCACCATTTGTTTTGAGACATGATATAGAGATCATGCTCCAACAACATCTAGTGAAATAGGAAAGCGATGAGATGAAGAGGGATGGGAAAATATACAAACCACATTTGAATTAAATTTTAATCAAACTATTATTAAAATCATTCATCCGTTTTTGTGGAGTTAAACTCAACACCATGGATCCAATGATGTTAATAAAGTTCATGATCCAAAATCTAACACAAGATCAGCCAGAAAATAATCACAAAATAATATCACATTTAATATACACAAAAAAGGATTTTAAAAATAGAAAGTAATGAGAAATATATCAAATATGTACAAATTAATCAAGAAAAGAAAAGTAAGACCATAGAAAAATCAGAAAAAAGACCCAAGTAATTTTACAATTTTTTTTGGTAATTTTTTAAAGTCATAAACTATTTTTAAAATTAAAATAAATGGGTCAAATAAACAAAAAATGGAAAAAAAATAGTAAAGTCAGAAACAAAAATAAAATGAGGTCATAAATATTTGTCACAATATCATTGGATCATTCCATAATTTTTTTAGAATTTAAAAATGTATAAAAGTATTTTTAAACATTTAAAACAAATCAAATAAGTGTAAAATTTGTAAAAAATACCAAAACACAAAATTAAATTGTGAAAAAATAAAAATCAGAAAGAGAATAAACAAAAATATTTTTCATAATTTTTTCAGATTTTTTGGACTAAAAATGAATTTTTTATGATTTTTTGAAATTTAAAACAATTAAAATATAAAAATCAGAAAAATAAAATAAAAGTAAAATATGTGGACCATTGGATGAAAGTCAAAACGCGTTAGTAATCAAATCCAAGGGATCTGGCGCGCTGTGCATATCATGGTCATTAGTGAATATTATACAGAATCATTAATTAAATCAGAATTTGAAAAATACAGATGGCACACCTTCATTGGTTAGAAGATGACACGTTGGTCATCTTCAACCTCCAGCGATCACGAATTGCAGGTCTCTCAAACTGTAAAATCAGAAGCTCTGACCTATGCCATTCGCTTCGTCTCTTCAAGACGAAGACAACCACACCCTCGCGTCAAATTTATATAAACTGTAGCTCAAGCAATTTGGAAGGAAAGTTTTAAAAAGGGATTTGAAATTTCATGGTCAAAACGTGTTTCCAGTAAAAGGTAAGTGTTGCGACTAGAACCAGGGCAATGAGAGCAACACAATAATATCAGAGTTTTGAAGAATTGATGAAGGAATCTACCTATTGAAGTTCAGTTGCAGAGCTCTGAAACTGGACTTATATGGAGCAGTATAGGGCACGATTTTTGAATGTAATTATATGGTTAGCTTCAGGGTAGATCAAGGAAGGTGAATTAATGGAAAAATTGGATTGAAAAAGGGTTGAGAATGGATTTTGAAGTTACATAAAATTGAGTTATGGAGCAAGTTTGGCAGGGTGATTCTGGCTATAGAAGCTTGGCAAAATGAATGGAATAGTTCATTCATTTATAGGAGAAGCAAACTGGATCAAAAGGAAGAGTGAATGATGCGTCTTGGAGGGAATTCGTGCAAACCTGATGCACGAGTGAAGTTTGATCCAAACTTCACCAAAACTCATCCAATTCTTGTGTTTTGATGCACTAATCCACTTGGGAAAGTTGGCTATTCATGTTTAGACCCAAAACGCGTGTTAATTTGAGGTTTAAAGGTTGTAACATGAAATTCAAATTCTGACTTGCAAAGAAACTTCAATTACAAGTTACCATTTTTGAAACAATGACATTCTCAGCTCAAGGGGTCTTAAGGCATGATTCTTGATGCTTTAGAAATATGAGGTTACATGATTTCCAATGGAAAAATAATGGAGTTAAATGGATGCTTGAGAAGAAAGTTGCATTGATTCAAAGTTGAAGAAAAAGGGTTGACTTTCCATACTTAGAAATATTTCACATTCTTCTTCAAAAATGACTCATAATGTCTTGCATCCAAACATGGCCTTCCACTTGGAATTTTCTCTTGACCAAAAAAGATGGAATGAGGTAGACCTCTAGAATGACACTTTTTAACTTGGATCATTCAAAATCTCCAAAATTTGAGCAAGTTATGACTTGTTGAAGTTGGAAAAAATCATGAAATGACCTATAATCGTTTGTTTCCTTAAGGTAATTTCCATGCATTTTCTCACTTTGCACATAAAAGAAGGCATAAAATTCACATCCTTAAGATCATTTTGGAAAAATAATGGGCTCAAGGTGATAAAAGTTTACCAAGTTATGATCATTTGAAGTCACTCATGTAAAATTGTGGATTCATCTGGATGACTTGTAATATTTCTTCTTCACCAAGTTCCTTCCACGTGAAAACTCCTTGGAACTTTTGAAGTGATTTATTGATAACCCTTTAAATAGGAGGATATATTTGGAATAACTCAAAAATACCAAAAGGTGAGCAAGATGTACTCCTTTGAATTTCAAAACCCTAGCTCCTAGATCAATAAAATGCTTTGAGGAACTTTGACAAGTTTGAACAAACTTCTTGTACCAATATTCTTGCTTTGTGAATAGAATTTGTTAAGGATGATAATTAGGACTCATAACTACCAAAATCACTTCCATATCTTGAAATTTGAGAGAAATATTCTCTTGTGACCAATGGGAACAAAACCTTGTCCAAACATGACAACTTCTCCAATCAAACCCCTTGTACTTTTGAGTCAAATCTAATAACCTTGAAATGTGATGAACCAAATCAACCTTGCCATGCCAATTCTTCCAAAACTAATCCAATGATGAGGTTTGAACTTCTCAAGCTATATTGACTAGGGCATGGAAATAAACTCATGAACCCACGGGGTAGCTTGTTAAATCTCATTGCATTTACCTACATGGATAACAAGCCAGACAAACCAACATTGCATTTTATTAGTTAAATGAAGAAATCAAAACAATATTCATGATCACAAAAGGAACATAAGTCAAGGTGCTTGGTAATCCCTCAAAAAGGGCAAAACTAAATGTAGGGAGGGGAACCAAGAATCCTAGTGTGATCTTGTTGTGAGTGAATCAACACGGTATGATGAAGGGATATTAGAGGGGAAATTGGGGTACAACAAATCTCCAGTTTTTTTAAGAAGTTTTTGTTCCCCTCGGGAAGGTTTACTTAGGATGATTCACCGTATTGGGTTCGTGACTCCGTTATCCTCGGTCAAGTTTGGATTCATTTCTACTCTTTTCTGAGTTTTTGATGATGTGAAGTTTCAATCCGAGATTTCTCCACTGAAGCTTTCGTTCAGTCTAATGGAAATTCCTTTTGCAAAGAAGTTGAAACCATAATCACTTTTGAAGAACGCAGGTCCCTGGTTTCTCTATTGAAGAACGTATTGTGGTTTTCCCTTTGAAAATGTGGTGTTAACCTCCCCAATGAAGTGGGCTTGAATTCCCCAGTGAATATTTTGATGATTTGGTGTCCATCTGCTTTTCTTGAGATTGGTTTTGCAATCCCCAGTGGAAGTGTTACTTTTGAAAACATTTGTTTCCCTGGTGAAGCCTGGAGAAGGATGTTTTATCCCTGTATCTGTAATATTTTGTCACTTTGTTTTGTTTACTTCCGGATTATGTTTCTCCCCAATAAAGCTAAAGCAGGCAGTAGATTTTGTTTCCTCAGTTGGCATTTAATTTTTCTTGGAATGATCATCTTCGATGTGATTTAGCTGAGTGTTGTTTGTGCCCGAGCTGGTTTTGCCTGGTTACTCCCACTGTTGTATATATGTTTTGTCAGCATACGCACGATAACACTCATACATTCATACATGTTAGACGATGTGGCGGATCTAGAAGGGGGTTGAATAGATCCCTTTGAAAATTTTGCGCTTTTTGTAAAATTGTTTTTATCAGAGAGCGACAGCCCTGAATCTGATTGTCTAAACTTTGCATATTGGAAAGATTGAATATGCGAACCAATATGAAAATGATGAGAATAGAATCACAACTAAAATTGAATATGATGAATCAATTTATCAAGTTTAACAAGGTGTAAGTTATTACCAATTAGTTGGGGAGAAGATAAATCAAATTTGTGAGTTGTAAATTCACCAAACACTTGGTGTACGTACTACACAAGGTTTGGTTATACTCAAATTGTAGTGATTATAGCGATTCAAATGAATACTATATGAGTTGTAAATTTTAGTTTGTCACTACAATTATTTTGTATGAATGAGAAAAATTGATAACTCACAAATTCAAGCAAATAGAAATAAAATGCAGAAAACTAAAATGGACACAGTATTTGTTAAGGCAGTTCACTCTGTCGTCCTCGCGTGGGCTACTCTACCCCCAATTCTAGAATCTAGAATTAGGATTATGAAATTAATTTTGCAAAGTTTATAAGAGAAGATACAATAACCACAATTCAAAGTCACTTGATGAATCTTATATGTTGCACTTCTCTTCCCTTGATTCTACATGAATCAAGTATGCCAAATCTTGAACAAAATCTCTTTCTACCTTGAATGATTTTAAACCCTAGAAATTGGCCCCAAATCCTTCTTCACAATCCTCTGGTTACCTCTACCCGATTGAACACCCCACGGTCTTCCAATCCCTTAGCTCGGCTGAATTCAATGAAGCAAAGACTTGTGATAAAAAACCCCAATTTTGGAGGACAAAACCCAAATGGTTTTATTCAAGAAAAAACCCATAAAGATCTCTACCCAAATCTGAAATTGCACTTTCAATTCGGACGTTATCAACACAATCCCAAAAACTTGATCAACAATAATGATTGTGTGTAGCTGTTGATGGTTGATGAGAGGTTGAAGATGAAGAGAGCTCTTGTGTCTATCTTTCACTTTTTCTTGTTATATGAGAAAATAGAGGCCAAAAAATATATATAAGTGATTCCCATGATGTAACAACATAGAAGAAAAAATGAGACAATTTAGCGATGTGTCGGCTCATGCAGGGTGTACAGAAGGCATACGCCTTCCCGAGCGAGAGAGGTTGAAATTCCTTCAGTCATGTGCCGACTCATTGCCTGATGCGTTGACTCATGTTTTCCCAGAACTATGCATCGGCGCATAGATAAGGCATGCACCTTCCCGGATGTTGCCAAGCCAAAATCTTCTTCTCATGAGCCGACCTAAGGTTTCATGAGCCGGCTCAAGCAGTCTATTTTGAGAAAAATGCTTGTTTTTGATGTTTCTCACTTGCACCTATTTGAAGCATGACATATTTTCACATATAGGTTTTTGACAAGCATTAAAACTCAGTTCTTTCACCTTTGCCCTCACATACTCCCCCTTTTTGATGATGGCAAAAACCGCAAATATTAATCGTCTCAATGATTGTGAATCATCCAATCATCCTCCCCCTGAGATATTGCATATTTATGTTGTGTATTCCTTCTCCCCCTTTGACAACATCAAAAAGAAACAAGGACATGGATTAAGAGAACCAAAAAAAATAGAATGACCAATATTTTTCAACTTTGCAAAAAGAACACAAACTAACATACACACAATATGAAGCAAGTGCAAATGAAAATAGATGCAATAACCAATAAAGTAAAAAAATGATGTTCATTATTACAAACCCAAAATAAAACGCAAAGTAGTACGGGAAGTAAAACAGTTTAATACAAAACCATAGTAATACAAGCATAACAAGCAAGAAATAAAGTGCCAAGAAATAACTAATGTTGTTGTTCCTCATTGTCTTGTGGTGGTTCAACGGGTTGGTTTGGTGGAAAGCGAGCCATGAAAGCCGACTGAAAGTTTGCCAAGTTTGTGTTTTGCATTTCCATCATCCCGTGAAGAGTGTTATATCGGTGGTCTTGGAGGCTAGCATAATCCTTAAACTGAATGTTTTGAAGGTTGACTATTCCATCAAGATTGTTAATTCATTTATTTTCTAATACCATGTCTTCATGATGGTGGACATGAATTTCCTCAAGTTTGCGCATCACCTCGTCATAGGATCTATGAGGCTCATGGTCATCATTGCCTTCGTCATCTTATTCATCCTCTTTCGCACTTTCTTAATTCTCAGTACCAACTTCACTGCCCTCAGCATCTTCCATTTCATCATCTTGTTCAACATATTCATTTCGAAGTATTACTGAGTTTGATTTCACAAAGTACTTGTACTTACCAAGCTGGGGATTCCATTGATGAGCCATAAGTGCGAGAGTTTTGGAGGTAAAATCTGAATCCGGAAGGATAGGTGTAGGTGAAATACCAGTAAGATCAAGGTTTGCTTGACTTAGATTTCCATGAATGAATGATGGATACCCCAAAGCAGATCCTCTAGGGGAATCCCTCAATGCAAATAGCCGGCTAGTGATCTAATACGTCTAATGAATCTTAATTTTGTTTAAAATAGCCCAAATTAACATAACCTCAGGTTGATCAATATGGGACAACCCACCCTTTTTGGGGCGAATTATCCTTGACACAATCCATTTCATAATTCGAGCTAGAGGAACTAATTGACCTGTTGTGACAGTTTTTGGAAAAGCACTACTTTGCACAAAACTCTCAAGATATGGTCGTTTTAACATGGAGTTCAAGGCTTGTTTGAAGTCATAGTCTGTGGGAAGCTTAGTGTCGGTGATTTTAACAACATCAGTGTCAACAGAGAACAACTCAAAAGCTTTCCAAATTTCATCATCTACCATGACAACCTTATTTTCAATTTTGTATGAAAATTGGTGACCGGAGAATTTACCTTGTATACCCGCATAGAATACCTTGAAGAGTACCTCTTTGTAGTCTCCATCCAACTCAAGGAATGGAAACACCTTTTGATGTTCCAACAATTCCACCACATCTGAGATATGTAGGCATTTGAGAGTGGGACGGAAGGTACAGAATTGCCTAACCAACCTCCTTCTAACAAACTTCTCATCATACTTTTCAGTGAGATCAGGAGGAAGAAGTGATAGAGGAGTAACCCGAGTTTGATTTGAAGAGCTACCTCTGATACTTCTTTTCTTTGTTGCCCTAGAATCCATGGATGAAGGTTTGGAGAGATTTGAAGTTGAAATAACACAGTGGGTTTTTAGGGTTTTGAGATGGAGAGGGAGGCCGGATGAATGATAGCAAGAGGGAACAACAACATAGAAAATGGATGCATGCAAATGGAACCACACAATACAAACTAAGATATAGTGGGCTGCCAAACAGCAACGCGTTGACCTATGTAGGGATGCATCGATGCATTCTAGTAAGATAATCCTAAATACGTTTTTCAATCAGGCGTGCGCCGACCGCTCAGAGTTATAGGTCGGCTCATGTATGTAAAATTTTGAAATTTATTGTATTTCATGGTGTTGTACCCCAAAATTTGCCCTCCCATATTTCTCAATACATTTCAAGTGAGATCCTCAAATTGCTCAAGGGAGTCCAAGGGTTGACCAGACAAACTCTCTCCTAAGGCAATCTACCTGGAATTAGGGTTTTAATTTGCATCAAGGTACTTGAGTCCAAAGGGTCCCAAATGCTCACTATTATCCTAATATGTTCTCAAGATCATCCATGTCAAGTTTCCATCCTTGCAGAGGAAGTTTGCTCAGTTAATTGCTCAAAGGCCTGAAAATCGACTATGTTAGGTCAAAAGTCAACTATGGCCCACATACAGTCAAACTTCTAGATTTTTGGTCAACATCCTTATTATGAAGTATTATTCATCATATGATCAAGGTTTGATCATGATTCATCAAGGATTGCTCACAATTCATCAAAACTCAAAAGTTGCTAAATTAGGGTTTTGTAGGAAAAGTCAACTCAACTTTGACCAAGCATAACTTTCTCATACTTTATCAAAAATGACCAATCCAAAGATCATTTTGTATAGGATGTAATTATATACAATTCATATTCATCTCCCAAGTTCAAAATATTCACTCACAAGAAGTTATGAATTTGGACATTATAGGTCATTTTGAAAAGTCAACAAAAACACCTTTTTTGCCAAAGCTTCATACATAAATATGGAAGACTAAATTGAGATGAGACCAAAAGGGTTGCTTATAGGACATCCTAAGCTTTATAAAAAGTCAAAGAACACATCTCTAGGGTCAAAGTTGAAGGATTTGTGCATTGGTGAAGTTGACCCTTTTTGCAAAATTGCCAAAAGTCAAATGTGCCCAAAATTGCATTTTTTGTCAAATGGGCCCAATGTTTTGTGCTTGCATTAAGTTTGTAATATGGTCCACGACCCATGAGACCTGCCACTTGTCATTCTTTTATTTTTATCATTTATCTTGATTTTATTTCAATTAAATCAAATTAAATCAAAATAAAATCATGAAAATATCAAAACTAATCAAAGCTTGAGATTTTGTGCATATTTCAGGTCCATGAATAGCTAGCAATGAGATCAAATCGTGCAAGGCTTGTTTGGACAGAAAAAGATTGGAATTTGCTTGTTTTGGAAAGATTTGATGCAAGAGTTAATCAATGATCAAATCTTCATAAATGGCCAAGATTAGATGCAAGTTTTCACCCTAATTGATTCTATGATATATATTGAATAAATCCAAAGCAAAAGAACAAGGATTGGAGGCCTGAGAAGCTGAAGGAAAACTTGCAAAAACTCAAGAAAAGTGGTGAATCAAATTCCAATTTCCAGGCTTCTCCAAGCCCTTCCAAGCATACCAGTCGCTTCCTATACATCTAAGGACTATATCCCAATCATTAGCAAGCATTTTCATGCCCAGATAAGCACTGTAAGTATCCCACAAACTCCATGTTTTCTTGAAATTGTATCTCATAATTCTGGAATTGTTAGCATATTTTATGGACATATTATGAATCCTTGAAACATTTGCAAGCTAATGATAATACTCAATTGTGTTTTTGTTAACCATACAGAAAGTTGCCATGATTAGGGTTTAGCTTTAGTTTTCATGGGTTCTATGTACAAGAGCAATTGGCCCTAATGGAGGATACCATTGTGATCAGCGGGTCAAACCCAGTTAATCCATGGTCTTGAATCTTATTTATATTGCTTGTATGCAGTTTCTGAAATGTACAGGGTTATAGCTACAGTGCCACATCTGTAGGTAAAGGTTCAAAGTTTTAAACGACGGATCCCAGGAAGAAGACGATGGCGTGTCACAACTTTACTGGCCGTTTAAAATTCTGGCGCATTTATTCTGGCCAGAAGCCTGTAGTTCTGATCTATTTGTTTGTTTATGTTGTATTGATAAACTAACACCCAACGTAGTTTTTCAGCAGAAGGAAGTCATAAGTTCATGATTCTGGATTCAATCCCAGGCGTGAGCTTTTGGCATTTTCCCCCTTTATATTCACCAGATCCAGCGCTTACACTTTCTGAGGATCATCTTCTAACCACATCAACCAGAACAAGAACAAGCACCCTCTGGTCACGATCTGCTAGATCCACCAGCCAGGAGCAGGTCCAGGACCATCATCCTCTGGACTATCATCCTCTGGACCGTCATCCTCTGGACTGTCATCCTCTGGATCGTCATCCTTTGGACCATCATCCTATGATCACCATCCTCTGGACCGTCATCTTCTGTTCCGTCATCCTCTGGACCATCATCCTTTGATCACCATCCTCTGGACCATCATCCGCTGATCGGAGCTGCTGACATCAGGCCCTTTTCTTTACTCTTCTTATATTTTCTTTTATCTATTTATTTTTGTTTAAATTATTTTCTAACATAAAATTAATTCCCTTTTTTACAAAAAAACTCATAAAATCAATTTTCAACAATTTAGATTTAGGTTTTATCTTTGTAAAATTTAATTTAATGATTAGTTTAGTTTAATTTTAGGGTAATTCTAACCTTTTTGTAAATAATTTAAAATAAATTAGAAATTAGGGTTTGGTTGATTTAATTTTTATGTTTCTTTTCTTAAAATAATAAAAATATAAAAATAGGTCAAATTATTTACTTTTCTCAAATTAAATTAATTAGTCACTAGGTTTATATTTATTCATTAAAACCTTATTTTCTCAAAATAACCAAAAACAACAACAAAAATTATTTTTCTTTCAATTAGGTTTAGACGGGGTCAAAACCCTAATTTTTTCTCGTTCTCATTTCATCACGCGCGTTTATTTATTGTTACGATATTAATGTAACTTCTCATGGGATGTAATAGTTTAATTAGGATTTTTCTTTTATTTATCGTTTTACGGGTTTTTGGCTATGTAATTAATCCCCCTCCCCGAAGCCTTGTAATAGCAAAGTTTTATTCCTCGTATTTTAATTTTCACAGATATTAATTGTTAGATGTATGATAATAGGATTGCATGACAAGAACGTATGTTAATTTTAAAATGGTTAGCAAACCCTAAATGTGCAAAGATAATAACTGAAATCAAATCAATCGCACATGCGCACTCCTAGGGTATACTCTCACTTCGGTTGCCTTCGGTAAATGATCATTAAGTATAGGGTATCTTAGTGGTTGCTTTCTTATCTAAACAAGGATCAAATGTCCCATTAGAAAATTTTGCCTCAGAAATTTTGCCTCGGAAAGGTTGCCTCATAAATGTTGCCTCGAATATGATCTTAAGACACTAGGTTTATTACTAAGACGTCCTAACATTGCTTTAGTGATTGTACGTCCATTTGGAATTGACCCTTACAACTCCAACGACAGTGCTACCTACTCACTAATAGTGGGATAGCGTTGTCTAAAGGAAACAAGAACATAAACATTCTTTTTTTTTCGAGTAGGTAGATGCTAGTAGGTACTTGCTCAAAAATCAAACTTTTCCACACTTACACACTTTTCAAACAAAGTTTTCAAAATCACTTCGTAACACTCTTGAAGACAGAAGCAAGGGTTAAAACGAAGTAAAACAAAACTTTTCAAAACAAACACACACAAGTAATTTTTAAAAGATGAGAAGTACCTAAGAGCCCGTGGAAAACCACGGATAGAAAGGGTGATAATACCTTCCCTTTCTATAATCTACCCCTCATACTCAAAATCTCGAAAAAATGTTTTTTCTGTTCTTTTTTCCTTTTTCGATTGGATGAAATAAAAGTCGGTGGCGACTTTTGCTTACCGCGACATTTTGCAAACACAAACGCAAAACGTAAACCAGCATTTTCCTAAAACAGTCTAGTTCTGCCACCGTATCACATATGGCATGTAGGTTTTGTAGAAATTAATTGAACATAATAAAAAAGTACGCATGCACAGAAGCAATAACACACAAAGCATTTAATCATTTCATAGCACCAACATTTAAGCAAAATTATCACTAATGAGAAAGAGTAGGAAGGATATTACCGAATGTATTGGAATGACACGATGCCCTCACATGTCCTCAACCCAAGATGATATTCACGAATCATAGAGACACAAAGATAAATAAAGGGAATGCAACTCATTGGATTTGCGATCTATCAAAAATATCAAGGACACTGAGTTCCCTACTGTTGTAACCCAAAATTTTCCCTCCCATATTTCTCAAAACATTTCAAGAAAGATCCCCAAGTTGCTCAAGGAAGTCCAAGGGTTAACCAGACAAGCTCTCTCCTAAGGCAGTCTACCTCAAATTAGGGTTTCATGTTGCATCAAGATACTTGAGTCCAAGGGATCCCAAATTCTCACCAATGCCCTAATATGTTCTCAAGATCATCCATGTCAAGTTTCAAGCCTTGCAGAGGAAGTTTGCTCAGTCAATTGCTCAAAGGCCTGAAAATCAACTGTGCTAGGGCAAAAGTCAACTATGGCCTACATACAGTCAAACTTCAAGATTTTTGGTCAACATCCTCATTTCGAAGTATATTTCATCATTTTATCAAGGGTTGATCATGATTCATCAAGGATTGCTCATAATTCATCAAGAACCAAAAGTTGCTAAATTAGGGGTTTGTAGGAAAAGTCAACTCAACTTTGACCAAGCATACCTTTCTCATACTTTATGAGAAATGACCCATACAAATCTCATTTTGAATAGGATGAAATTCTCTACAATCCATCTTCAGCTCCTAAGTTCAAAATATGTACTCACAAGAAGTTATGAACTTGGACATTATAGGTCATTTTGAAAAGTCAACAAAAACACATATTTTGTCAAAGATTCATACATGAGCATGGAATATCAAATTGAGATTATAAAAAAAGGGTCCCTTAGAGGACATCTTAAGCTTTCTAAAAAGTCCAAGAACACCTTCAAAGAGTCAAAATTGAGGAAGTTATGCATTGGTGAAGTTGACCTTTTTTGCAAAATTGTCAAAAGTCAACTATGCCTAAAAATGCATTTTTTGCTAAATGGGCCCAATCTTTTTCACTTGTTTTGAGTTGGCAACATGGTCCACGATCCCTAGCCCTTTCCACTTGTAATTATATTGTTTTTATCATTTATTTTTATTTTTATTTGAATTAAATCAATTTAAATCAAAACAAATCATAGAAAATCCAAAATATTAAAAACTCAAGATTTTTTACATGTTTCAGGTCTTAATATCCAGCTAGCATGAGATCAAATTCGTGTAAAGGCATGGTGTGCACAAAAATATTGGATTAGGCATATTTTTGGAAGGATATTCAATTGTATCAAATCAAAATCAAGAGCATTGATGAAGGAAGATTATGATCACATTGACAACCCTAATTCATTCCTCAGTACATAAAGAACGTATGCAGACCTAAAGCAAGGCGAGAGAGAGAGGCGCAGTAACAAGAACAAAACATGGAAAAAACCATAAAAAACAGCAATTTGAATTCATAGTTCCAGGATAATTCAAGACCCTTGGACCATTCCAATCACTTCCTGGGAGTGTAGGCAAGTGAAACCAATCAAGAACAAGCATTTCCAGGCCCTATATCTCGCTGTAAGTCAGTCACGACATTGCATCTTTCTTGAATTCAAATTTCATAATCTTGGCATCCCTAGCATGAAATAATTATAGATTCTTGATCCTTAGAACATATGCAAGCTTTCTGCAACATTTAATTTTGTTTTCATGGACTGTATGAGATTTCACCATTATTAGGGTTTGTTGCTTTGATTTGGGATATTGGTGTATAGGTGAAATTGGACCACGATTAGGGTATCATGAAGTTCGTGAGACTGAGACGAATGGATTGGTACCATCATCATTGATTTATTGTGCTTGTACACGATTTGTGAAATACACAGGTTTTAGCTATGGTGGTTGTCTGTTGGTAAAGGTTTGTTGTCTAAAACAACAGATCCTTGGAGAAGATGAAGACATGGCGAACAACCATTCGCTTATTTGAAAGTTCGCGCATTTTGGACTTAGTGTTTTTGCTTTTCTCATATGATGATTATTATTTATTATGTGTACAAATGAGAAGCGTAGCTCCGCTCGTGGCCAGGTTATTGGATCATGCCTTGGGGCCTGGGTTCGAATCCCAGGTCCCCCCATTCTTCATATTATTTTCCTTTTCAGAATCCAGCGCGCTTACAAGTCCAAGGCCCACCATATGGCCTCATCATTCAGCCTGCCAAGTGGCCAGATGGCCAGATCCAAGGGCCATCAATGAAGGAACACCAAAGGCATGGTCAAAGCAAATACATGGGATCTCAGAAAGTCAAAACGGACCTCCCTGTTTTGGGCCAAGGCTTTCTATCTACACCCCCCTCAGATTACTTCCAGGCCCAATAACTCTTTCTCTATTCTTTTTATATTTGTTTAATTTAATTAATTCTTTTACTAACACAATTAATTATTTTCTTTTATCAAAAAATCACAAAAATAATATTTTTCACCAAATTATGTTTAGATTTTATCTTTTATCAAAAATTAAATTAATTTAATTAGGTTGTTAATTTTAGATAACTTTAATTCTTTTTTTTTGTAAATAAATTTAAAAATAGTTAGAATAATTAGGGTTTTATTTTAACTTAATTATATTTTCTTTTTTTCTTAAAAATAACCAAAAACACAAGATTAGGTTAAATATTTATTTTCATTAACCAATTTAATTAGCTAATTAATTGTGTATTTAATTTTAAAAACTTAATTCTTTTTCTTAAAAAATATTAAAAACAACAAAAACATTTTTTCTTTTAATTAGGTTAAAAAGGGTCAAAACCCTAATTTCTTGTCGAACTTAATTTCATCGCGCGCTTTATGATTGTTTTTACCATATTGATGTAACTGCCCACAAGTTGTAATAGTTTAATTAGGACTTTTATCTTTTCATTTATCGCTTTATTTTTAAGGGTTTGTTTTTGGCTATGTAAATACCTGAAGCCTTGTAATAGCATAGTTTAATTTCCGTACTTTAAATTCCTCAAAATATTAAATTGTTAGATATATGATATTAGGATGCATGACAAGAATGTATGTAAACTTTAAAACGGTTAGATAACCGTAAAATGTGCAAAGATAAATAATCTGAAATTGAATCACTCGCACATGCGCACTCCTAGGGTACACTCCCACTTGGTTGGCTTCGGTAAACAGTCATTAAGTATAGGATGCTTTAGTGGTCGCTCTTATGTCTAAACAAAGATCAAAGTCCCATTCGGAAAAGTTGCCTCGGAATGGTTGCCTCGAAATTGTTGCCTCGAATAATTGATCTAAGACATTAGGGTTACTACTAAGACGTCCTAACATTGCTTTAGTGACTGTACATCCCTTTCGAATTGATCCTCAAAACTCCAACGACGGTTCTACCTACTCACTAATAGTAAGATAGCACTGTCTAAAGGAATCAAACATATAACAATTCTTCCTTTTCGAGTAGGTAGATTAGTTCTTTAGTACTTGCTCAATCCAAACAAACATTTTCACACTTACACTCCTCTTTTAAACAAAGCTTTCAAAAACACTTCGTAACACTCTTGAAGACAGAAGCAAGAGTTAAATTGAAGTAAAAAAACTTTTCAAATCACACAAACACACAAAGAAGCAATTTTGAAAATGATGAGAAAGTACCTAAGAGCCCGTAGATAACTACAGATAGAAAGGGTGCTAATACCTTCCCTTTCTATAATATACCCCCGTACTCAAAATATCTCAAAAAAGGAATTTTTCTGTGCTTTTTTCCTTTCCGGTTGGATAAAATAAAAGTCGGTGGCGACTCTTGCTTACCGCGACATTTTGCGAATACAAAATGCAAAACACAAACCAGTATTAAACAGTCAGTTCTGCCACCGTATCACAGAACTGGCGACTCTGCTGGGGAATTAATAAGTGGGGTGTACCTTAGGATTAGTTCATCATATTGTTTTCTATTGTTTGATTTGATTGCTTTATCTTTGTGGGCTTTGTATCGAAGTTACTATATATCCTAACCCAGATCTGGGGGACACCTTTTAGGTAAGTAACAATAGACTGTGAGGGAACTGTACGGCGTAGACCGATACGGTTGAAGCAGTAGCTACGTTGATGTGGCACATTAGTTGGTACCGATATCCCTTGTGGAGCAACAAGGAGAATATGGGGCTGCTATATGGGTCATTAAGCATCAACTGACCTTAGAACCTATAATTGACCAACTTGGCCATAGGAAGTAGTGAGATGTTACACTCATTAAGACCATACTCTCGAGATGGTTTCGGCCGCAAGAAAAGATTGTGTGAGTTGAAACTATGACCGATGGAGGATGGTCAGTGATATTGAGAACCTCTAGAACCCGGTTACTATTATTAGGACAGGTTGAATCGACTAAACTGCAAGAGGGTAGTACCTAGACTCCATGCAAGCCTAAACTTAAGGGTTATTGTGTGACTTGTTTGCCCTTACCATGTTTGCTATCTGTGACACCTGTGGTGTGTTTTTATCATGACATCATGCATGACGACATCGCATGCATATTTCATTAGACTAACCATTTCAAAGACTGAGGGGATTCATCTTTGTTCTGTTTTGCAGATTATGGCTTCTATGCGCAGAAATACCATTCGAGTCAACTTCGTGCAAATCCCTGCTCAGCTCAGAGAGTTAGTCTCAAAGGTTCCTGATACTTCTTCATTTGTTAGAAGACATGGTTATCTCCTTAGCCTAGTCACTTCAAAGTTGGATGAGCAAATGATGAGTGTGCTGTTCCAGTTCTTTGACCAGTTGCATCATTGTTTCACCTTCCCAGATTATCAGATAGTCCCTACTTTGTAGGAGTTTTCTGATTTACTAGGCATATCTATCCTCGAGCAAACACCCTTCACAGGTTTGGAGAAGGTTCCTAGATCTGAGGACATTGTTTTAGCTTTACACTTGACAAAGGCTGATATAGTGTCTAACTGGGAGACTCGGAGTGGGGTTAAAGGTTTCTTGGCTAAGTTTTTGATCGATCAAGCTCAACTGTTCTGGGATAACTTGGATTTTCAAGCATTTGAAGACATCTTGGCTCTCCTCATCTACGGCTTGGTTCTTTTCCCAAATACAGATTCTTTCATAGATGTGAACGCGGTCAAGATCTTCATGTCTCGTAACCCAGTGCATACTCTCTTGGGTTATATTCTACATGCTCTCTATACTCGTACCGTGCGAAGAAGGGGAACCCTCATGTGTTGTACACCACTGTTGGCGAGGTGGTTTATTTCGCACCTCCCCAAGTCTGTATTGAAGAATGAGGAAGGTGTAGGTTGGGCTTATAGAATCATGTCCCTTGCTCATACGGACATCCTTTGGAGTTCTAAAGATATGGAAAAAGTAGTTGTCATTGATCGATGTGGGGAATACCCTAATGTTCTATTGCTTGGAATTCGAGAGGGTATAACCTACAATCCTTGTTTGGCTTTACGACAGTTTGGATGCGCTCTGAGAGATGGTCCCCATGAGCTGCTACTTACAGACATTGTCTTTGACTACAAGGGGGATGTTGAGGGACATCGCCGCAGGTTTATACGAGCCTGGGGCATGGTGAACAGGTCTGACCCACATGAGCTAGGACTGAAGACTTCTCTCCCGATGCAACCATATCTCCAGTGGGTTCGAGCCCGTGCTCAAAAGCAGGGGATGCCTTATGAAGATGTTTTGCTGGTGATCATAAAGCATATTGATGAAGAAGGTGTTCCTTATACGGTCCTCCATCCATACATGCCTACTGATCTTGGGGCATTGAAGAGATCTTGGATCCAGCTAAAGGAAGAAAGGGATACCTACGGAGAAAAGTATCATGAGTAGGAGAGGAAGATCTTGAGGATTACAAGGCATCTTGAGAATGAAAGGACAGTCAACGATTATGTCATCACGAAGGGAAAGAAACCATGGATTTCTGATGTCTTTTATTGTTTCTATTTTAGATTTGCTTTTCATTTATTTCTATTGTAACGCCTTGAAGGAATTATTAAACATTGTTACAAGTTTTATCTAATAAAGTGTGTTTATTTTGGTTTACAAATTTGAATCTCCCAAAAGCTTTGAAATCATTTCATACGCATTTCATTATCATGCTCCTCATCACAGGTACCATTACAGGATTCTCATCTTCTTCGCTGTTTATTTCAGCAATCATGTCTTCTGAAACACCTACTGATCAAGCCATCAAAGCTCTTCAGGCTCAGAATGCTCAGTTCCAAGAGTTGTTCCTGAACCTGGCCAAAGGGTAGCAAGATTTGAAGTCTCTCATCTTGAAGGAAAAGAAGAAGAAGAAGAAGAAGAAGAAGAAGAAGAAGAAGAAGAAGAAGAAGAAGAAGAAGAAGGTGGTCCTCCTGAATATGGGTCGCAGATTTGGGAACAATTTGCGACGGGAAACTGATTTGTCCCATTCATCTGGAGGGGGAGAGAATCAACAGGAAAGAAAGGGGCCTAGTCATGTGGTCTCTGATAATGACACTGATTTTAATGAAGACCAGTATCCTCCTTCCGAGGATAGATATAAACAACTTGAAGACCGGTTGAGTGCAATGGAGATCCAGAAGATACCTGGGTTGGACTTTGGAGATTTGGGATTAGCGTCTGGGGTGGTGATCCCACACAAGTTTAAAGATCCTGTCTTTGCCAAGTACGATGGGGTATCCTTCCCGAAGCTACACCTCCGCTCGTATGTCAGAAAGATTCAATCCTATACTGCTGATAGGAACCTGTGGGTTCATTTCTTTCAAGATAGTCTGTCGGGGACTCAACTTGAATGGTTCTATCAATTAGAAGGAGCTAATGTCCGCAACTGGGAGGACCTTACTGCTGCTTTTTATAAGCAATACGAGTATAATTCCGACCTTGCTCCCACGCGTACTCAACTTCAGGGTATGTCTATGGGTGCGAGTGAAGGCTTTAAGGACTATGCTCAGAAATAGAGAGATCTTGCTGGAAGAGTCCAACCCCCTCTATCTGATAGGGAGTTGGTGGATATGTTTCTTGGGACTTTGTCGGGTCCATATTTCAATCATTTGATCGGTAGTTCATCATCGGGGTTCACTGAACTAATTTTGACTGGGGAAAGAGTTGAAGTTGGTATTAAAAGTGGCAAGATACAGAAAGGTGCTTCGTCAAGTATAGAGAAGAAGCCCTTTAGGAAAGAAGCTAGTGCAGTTTACAGCTCGAGGAGCCAAAACCGTCTTGAATGCCGCCAAGCAGTTAACGCGGTAGTAATATCAAGACCAACTGTTGCCCCACAATGCAACACTCAGCAAAGAGTAGAGAGGCCTCAAAGACAGTATACTCGGCTTAGTATGACCCTATCTCAAATTCTGCCACAATTGTTGAAGACCAACCTGGTAACTCTGAGGGAAGCTCCGAAGAATCCCAGTACCACTTCTCCGCTGTATAATCTGAACGCCCATTGTGCTTATCACTCCGATAGCCCAGGACATGATACGAACAAATGTTAGGCCTTCAGGAATAAAGTGCAAGATCTGATTGAGGCTAAAGAAATCCAGTTTGACGCTCCGGAAAATCCTAACGTCATAACTGCTCATATGCCAAAACATGATCAGGGAGTGAATGCGATTGGAGATGATGTAGAAGAGTCAGAGTTTGACAACTGGATTTGCCCGACTACCAACGGTGGATTGAGCAGTTGGACGGCGAAGGACTTTGTGCCCGTTTCTTTTATTACACAGTAATAGAATTTTGTTTTGAGATTTGTAACAGACAGTTTAAAACTTTACGGCCCGGTGCCTTGCCTGAGACACCATGGCTTTGTTTGAGGGCTTATTATGTGTCATTTCCATATATCATCAATAAAGCATTGGACGTTTTCTTGCATTACAAATTTTGCGCTCCTTGTTTTTCTTTTTCTATCTTGCAAAATAGCTATTGTCTTGCACACACTCACATATCATAATACAGGTCCACATCCACTCTGGATCCCACTGATAACGACTCTGCTACTACCAATTATGACTTCGAAAGTCCAATCAACCAAGACGAGGACAAAGGTGAGGATGATTGTGAAGTTCCTGGGGAACTTGCTACACTGTTACTACAGGAAGAGAGGGCCATACAGCCCCATGAAGAGCCAGTGGAATCAGTGAATCTGGGTACGGAAGAAGACAAGAAAGAGGTTAAGATCGGTGAAAATCTGGAGTCTGGAGTTAAGCAACGGTTGATACAAATGCTGCGTGACTATGTTGAGATCTTTGCCTGGTCTTATGAAGATATGCCTGGGTTGGATACCGATATTGTGGTTCACCGCTTGCCAACTAAAGAAGAATGTCCTCCAGTGAAGCAGAAAGTTCTCCGAATGCGCCCGGAAATGTCTGAGAAAATCAAAGCGGAAGTTATGAAACAGTTTGATGCCAGTTTTCTAGCTGTTACTTCTTACCCGCAGTGGGTTGCCAACGTGGTTCGGGTGCCGAAGAAAGATGGTAAGGTTCGAATCTGTGTTGACTATAGGGATATGAACAGGGCAAGCCCCAAGGATGATTTCCATCTGCCTCACATTGATGTTTTGGTCGACAACACCGCACAGCATAAGGTCTTCTCCTTTATGGATAGTTTCTCTGGTTACAATCAGATTAAGATGGACCCCGAGGATATGGAAAAGAAAACCTTTGTTACACAGTGGGGTACCTTTTGCTACAAGGTAATGCCTCTCAGGTTGAAGAATGCTGGGGCAACGTATCAGCGCGCCATGGTCGCTTTGTTCCATGACATGATTCATCATGAGATTGAGGTATATGTTGACGACATGATTGCAAGGTCCCAAACTGAAGAAGAACACCTCGACCATCTCCAGAAGCTATTTGACAGGTTGAAGATGTACAAGCTGAGGTTAAACCCGAACAAGTGCACCTTCGGGGTAAGGTCTGGAAAGCTGTTGGGTTTCGTTGTAAATGATAAAGGTATTCAAGTGGATCCTACAAAGGTGAAAGCTATACAAGATATGACAGCTCCCCGAACAAAAAAGGAAGTCAAAGGCTTTTTGGGACGTCTAAACTACATTTCCCGATTCATTTCACACCTGACTGCTACTTCTGAACCAATCTTCAAGCTGCTGAAGAAAGATCAAGTGGTAAAATGGAATGATGAATGTCAGGCCGCTTTCGAAAGGATCAAGGAATACCTCCAAGAGCCACCTAATCTGATGCCTCCAGTTGAAGGGAGACCTCTGATCTTATACTTGACAGTACTCGACAATTCAATGGGGGTGTGTTGGGGCAACATGATGAGTCTGACCGAAAAGAGCATGCTATTTACTACCTTAGCAAAAAGTTTACCGACTGTGAGACCCGATACTCACTGCTTGAGAAAACTTATTGCGCTTTGGCATGGGCTACTCGCCGGCTGAGACAGTATATGCTGACTCACACTACTCTATTGATATCAAAGATGGATCCAATCAAGTATATCTTCGAAAATCCTGCCTTGTACGGAAGAATAGTAAGATGGCAGATGATCTTGACTGAGTACGACATCTAATACACGACCCAAAAGGCAATCAAAGGGAGTGTGTTGGCAGATCATTTGGCGCATCAGGCCGTGGATGATTACCAGTCTATGAACTTCGAGTTTCCGGATGAGAACATCATGTTGGTGACTGACTGTGAAACACCTGGACCGGATGAAGGACCTGAGGAGGGATCCCGATGGTCTATGTATTTTGATGGAGCTTCAAACGCTTTAGGTAATGGAATTGGCGCCGTGATCATATCTCCTGAAGACTGTCATACTCCATTCACCGCCCGATTATGTTTTAACTGCAGCAACAACATGGCGGAGTATGAGGCATGCATCATGGGCCTTCGAGCAGCTATTGACCTAAGGATTAAGTTCTTGAGTGTGTTCGGAGATTCTGCTCTCGTGATCAGTCAGATCAAAGGCGAGTGGTATACGAAGCACCCAAATCTTATTCCTTACAAAGAGTATGTATTGATGTTGCTTGCGCACTTCGAGGAGATAACCTTTGAACACTTCCCCAGAGAGGAGAATCAGTTAGCGAACGCGCTAGCTACTATGTCTTCTATGTTCAAAGTCATATGGGACAATGAGGCTCCCCAGAATACCATTGAGAGGTTGGAAGAACCTGCACATTGCTGTGACATTGAGACTGAAGAGGTAGCAGATAAACCCTGGTTTTATGAGGTGAAGAGGTATCTTGAGGCTCAGGAATACCCCGAGGGTGCATTTGTTAATGATAAGAAGTTTCTGAGGAGGTTCGCGGCAAAGTTCTTCATCATTAATGGCATCCTTTACAAGCGTAACCATGACTCAACCTTGTTGCGATGTGTGGATAGGAACGAGGCAGAAAGGATTATGGCAGAGTTACATGAAGGTACTTTCGGAACTCATTCCAGTGGACACACCATGGCAAAGAAGATCCTACGGGCAGGATATTATTAGTCCACCATGGAAGCCGACTGTTATCAACATTCTCGAACCTATCACAAGTGCCAAGTCTACGCTGATAAGGTGCATATACCTCCAGTCCCTCTGAACGTCTTGACGACTCCTTGGCCTTTTGCAATGTGGGGCATCGATATGATTGGCGAGATCAGACCTACTGCGTCCAACGGGCATCGTTTCATCCTGGTAGCAATTGATTACTTTACAAAATGGGTTGAAGCAGCTTCCTTCGCTATAGTGACTAAGAACGTCGTGGCACGGTTTATCCGACACAATCTGATCTGTCGATACGGTGTACCAGAGAGGATCGTTACGAACATTAGTACAAATATCAACAATATAATGATCACCGAGCTCTGCAAGCAGTTCAAGATACAGCATCACAACTCTTCTCCCTACCGGACGAAGATGAATGGGGATGTTGAAGCGGCTAATAAGAACATCAAGAAGATTGTGCAGAAGATGACGGTGACGTACAAAGATTGGCATGAGATGTTACCATTTGCTCTTCATGGGTACCGAACCTCAGCACGGACTTTAACAGGGGCAACACCTTACTCTTTGGTGTATGGCACGGAAGCAGTCTTACCTATCGAGGTTCAGATACCCTCTCTTAGGATTACGAAGGATTCAGGTTTGAGCAAAGACGATTGGATTCAGACCCGACTTGATCAGCTGAACTTAATCGACAAAAAGAGACTTACTGTTATTTTCCATGGTCAGACGTATCAAAAGCGGATGATCAAGGCATTTAACAAGAAAGTCAAACGACAAGAGTATCAAGTTGGGGATCTGGTGATCAAACGCATCATATTACCTCAAGGTGATCCCAGGGGCAAATGAACCCCTACGTACGAAGGGTCATTTATGGTTAAGAACATTTTCTCAGGAGGAGCTATGATTCTAACCACCATGGATGGTGACGACCTTCCTCACCCTGTCAATGCAGACATAGTGAAAAAATACTACGCATAATCAAAGACCTGCTAGGTTGACTGTCCTAGGCAAAAATAAGGGCTTCCCGGCGAACCAAAAGGTTTCCGGCAAAAATAAGGGATGAAAATGAAAAAAACTGTACACCCGGCAAGTCGAAAACCTGAAAAGGCGGCTTGGGAAAAAAAGGGTATCCCGGTGGACTGAAAACCCGAAAGGGCGGTCCAGGCAAAAATTAGGGATTAAAGCATAACACTATGTCTCATTGGATCACCTTGTAACCAGACTTCGGTATCAACTATCAAGCTCGGACGACACTAATCAATCTGATCTACCTTCAACCAAGTAGCAAAGTGATGAGATGCTCGAGGATATAAAGGCAATAGCAGAGTTGGAACCCAGTGTGATTGTTCACATAGCTGTTTTTCTTTCTTTTACACAAATTGTATAAACTCTATTGTTTGGCGGTGTTTTCTTACTAGGACGTCAGCCTCTTGTACAAAAAACGCCTATTTACAGGCCAACTTCAAAATCAATACAATTCATTTTCACAAAGAAATTTCAAATTGTTTTCTTTTTCTGTTTTGTTTTGCGAGAACATCCAATGGTTCATTTTTTATATATGCATTTGACAATAATTGTTGCTCGTAAATATTTACATGCGAAACAAAAGATGATTACTCGTAATATCAGGGACGGGGGCAAACAAAAAAATGTCCAAACCGCGCAGCTGCTCTATCCACCAGGTACAGGGATAGATCTAGTTGGAGAAAACGATTAAAGGTACATTCACTTCCTGCAGAGTAAGGAAAAGACAATGATATTAGAGGTCCCGAACAGGACACCACTCTCCCCAGCTGAGGCTCGCAACCGCGAATGAGTCGGCAAGATTCTCCCCAAGCAGAGTTTATCTATCATCAGCACTAGAAAATTATCCCCAGTATAGTCTGGAAGATTGTCCCCAGTTGAGTCTAAAAGATTATTCCCAGTGAAGTCACCACTAAAAGATTATCCCCAGCGGAGTTCATTTCTTTCACAAACAGAAACTCAATCCCCAACAGGTTTCATTATCGCCAACAACGGTAATTCACCACCAGCTGAAGTTATTCTTCCAAATCAACAGATTCTCCGACAGAGTATGTCCTCCCCATAGAGTCATTTCCTCGTCAGTTTATTCCCCAGTGGAGTTATTCTCTCCTGCAGGATTATGCTCACAATCATCTTCATTCACTATCCCCAGCAGAAACAAAGAATTCAACGTCTCGCACTCTTCAGCAGCAACCCGGGATTTATTTTCCCCAGCTAGAGATTATCATAAAAACATTACATATCCATACATCATGACATATGAATAAGCATCATACAACACAATCTCATTTATTTTGAGAACATCATTGCTTGATACATGTCATGCATTACATACGATTAACCCTTTACCTTTCAGGAAAGATACAATCAAATTCTCACCAAATTCAAGCTATGAAGCCCGGATCCGACCGGATAGTATCTTGATTCCTACAGCATATTGTGAAGCCCGGATTATGACCGAATAGTAGTATCGAACACCGCGAAGCCCGGATTCAACCAGATATTGGTTTATCTTTAAGCTATGAAGCCCGGATTCGACCGGATAATAGTTTAATCTCCAACAAGCCGTGAAGCCCGGATTACGACCAGGTAACAGCTCAGCAAGTTATTGTGAAGCCTGGATTACGACCAGATAGAAATACAAGTTTCTGTGAAGCCTGGATTACGACCAGATAGTAGCCAAAGACACCGTGAAGCCTGGATTACGACTAGATAGTGATATATCTTTAACATAAGTTATGAAGCCCGGATCACGACCGGATAATATCTTGATTTCCTCTGAATACCATGAAGCCTGGATTAGACCAGATAATGGTATGAAGCATCGTGAAGCCTGGATTATGACCAGATAGAGGTAAAAGACACTGTGAAGCCTGGAATACAACCAGATAACGGTGAGGGACACTGTGAAGCTTGGATTACAACCAAATAGCAGTTCACACGGCCAGATACTATGAAGCCCGGATTACAACCGGATAATCATTTGATCTCTTCTGAAGCCTGGGTTACAACCAGATAAGAAGTAAGGTATTGTGAAGCCTGGATTACGACCAGATAGCAGTACAGAACACCATGAAGCCTGGATTCGACCAGATAATGGTATAAAAGCATCGTGAAGCCTGGATTATGACCAGATAATGATAAAAGGACTAAAGCTTGGATTACGATCAGATAACAGTTAAAGACACTACGAAGCTTGGATTTCGACCAAATAGCAGTTTACCTGGACAATTACTAAGAAGCCCGGATTCGACCGGATATTGGTGTGCCCTAAGTTCAAGTTGAAGCCCGGATGCGACCGGATAACAACTTAATTCCTTCTGAAGCCTGGATTACGACCGGATAAGAATCAAGAAATTGTGAAGCCTGGATTACGACTGGATAGCAATTTTAATCTCATCCCCTCAGTAAGTCACTGTAAAGCCTGGATTACGACCAGATAGCACTCGATCTTATCACTATGAAGCCTGGATCACAACCAGATAGTAGTTCATTTACACCTCTTCGGAATAACGGACGACCGAAGTTCCTAAAATTCAACCTTTCTCAAAACAGAGATGATTCCCCAGCAGAATAACGGACAACTGAAGCTCCTAAAATTCAATTTCTCTCAAGACAGAGGTCAGCATTCCCCAGCGGAATCTTCCTTAACAACAGGTATACAGACTCTCGCTAAGGAATATCTTATGCGATCGACACTCCTTCGGATGGCATCTTTAAGCCCGTCTTCCATCATTAAATTCCAAATAGCATCTGTAAGCCCATTCCCGACATCACAAGACGGACACCACTTTATGCGAGTGCAAATTTATGGGCACTCTAGTGTTCAATCATCTTCCACCTTCAGATCACGAAAGGCACGAAAGCCAATCTACATCCTCAGGTTTAAGAAGATTGAATAGGGGCAGATATTGTACCCCAAAGTTTGCCCTCCCATATTTCTCAAAACATTTCAAGAAATATCCCCAAGTTGCTCAAGGAAGTCCAAGGGTTGACCAGACAAGCCCTCTCCTAAGGCAGTCTACCTCAAATTAGGGTTTCATGTTGCATCAAGATACTTGAGTACAAGGGATCCAAAATGCTCACCAATTCCCTAATATTTTCTCAAGATCATCCATGTCAAGTTTCAAGCCTTGCAGAGCAAGTTTGCTCAGTCAATTGCTCAAAGGCCTGAAAATCGACTGTGCTAGGGCAAAAGTCAATTGTGGCTTACATACAGTCAAACTTCAAGATTTTTGGTCAACATACTAACTTTGGAGTATATTTCATCATTTTATCAAGGTTTTATCATGATTCATCAAGGATTTCTTATAATTCATCAAGAACCAAAAGTTGCTAAATTAGGGTTTTGTAGGAAAAGTCAACTCAACTTTGACCAAGGATAACTTTCTCATACTTTATGAGAAATGACCCATCCAAATCTCATTTTGAACAGGATGTAATGCTCTACAAAACATATTCAGCTACTAAGTTCAAAATATGCACTCACAAGAAGTTATGAATTTGGACATTATAGGTCATTTTGAAAAGTCAACAAAAACACCTTTTTTGTCAAAGCTTCATACATGAGCATGGAATATCAAATTGAGATTATACCAAACGGGTTCATTAGAGGACATCTCAAGCTTTCTAAAAAGTCCAAGAACACCTTCAAAGAGTCAAAATTGAGGAAGTTATGCATTTGTGAAGTTGACCTTTTTTGCAAAATTGTCAAAAGTCAACTATGCCTAAAAATGCAATTTTTTCTAAATGGGCCCAATCTTTTTCACTTGTTTTGAGTTGGAAACATGGTCCATGAGCCCTAGCCCTTTCCACTTGTCTTATATTGTTTTTATCATTTATTTTGATTTTTATTTGAATTAAATCAATTTAAATCAAAACAAATCATAGAAAATCCAAAATATTGAAAACTCAAGATTTTTACATGTTTCAGATCTTAATATCCAGCTAGCATGAGATCAAATTCGTGTAAAGGCATGGTGTGCACAAAAAGATTGGATTAGGCCTATTTTTGGAAGGATATTCAAGTGTATCAAATTAAAATCAAGAGCATTGATGAAGGAAAATTATGATCACATTGACAACCCTAATTCATTCCTCGGTACATAAAGAACATATGCAGACCTAAAGCAAGGCGAGAGAGAGGCGCAGCAACAAGAACAAAACTTGGAAAAAACCATAAAAAATAGCAATTCGAATTCATAGTTCCAGGCCAATTCAAGACCCTTGGACCATTCCAATCGCTTCCTGGGAGTGTAGGCAAGTGAAACCAATCAAGAACAAGCATATCCAGGCCCTATATCTTGCTGTAAGTCAATCATGACATTTCTTCTCTCTTGAATTCGAATTTCATAATCTTGGCATCCCTAGCATGAAATAATTATAGATTCTTGATCCTTAGAACATATGCAAGCTTTCTGCAACATTTAATTTCGTTTTCATGGACTGTATGAGATTTCACCATTATTAGGGTTTGTTGCTTTGATTTGGGATCTTGGTGTACAGTTGAAATTGGACCACGATTAGGGTACCATGAAGTTCGTGAGACTATGACGAATGAATTGGTACCATCATCATTGAATTATTGTGCTTGTACACGATTTGTGAAATACGCAGGTTTTAGCTACGGTGGTTGTCCGTTGGTAAAGGTCTGTTGTCTAAAACAACAGATCCTTGGAGAAGATGAAGACGTGGCGAACAACCATTCGCTTATTTGAAAGTTCGCGCATTTTGGACTTAGTGTTTTTTCTTTTCTCATATTATGATTATTATTTATTATGTGTACAAATGAGAATCGTAGCTCAGCTGGTGGCCAGGTTATTGAATCATGCATTGGGGCCTGGGTTCGAATCCCAGGTCCCCCCATTCTTCATATTATTTTCCTTTTCAGGATCCAGCGCGCTTATAAGTCCGAGGTCCACCATACGGCCTCATCATCCAGCCTGCCAAGTGGCCAGATGGCCAGATCCAAGGGCCATCAATGAAGGAACACCAAAGGCATGGTCAAAGCAAATGCATGGGATCTCAGAAAGTCAAAACGGACCTCCCTGTTTTGGGCCAAGGCTTGCTATCTACACTCCGCTTAGATTACTTCCAGGCCCAATAACTCTTTCTCTATTCTTTTTATATTTGTTTTATTTAATTTTATTAATTCTTTTACTAACACAATTAATTATTTTCTTTTATCAAAAAATCACAAAAATAATATTTTTCACCAAATTATGTTTAATTTTATTTTTTATCAAAAATTAAATTAATTTAATTAGGTTGTTAATTTTAGATAACTTTAATTCT
The DNA here is from genome assembly GCA_948472305.1 of Vicia faba. Classification (NCBI taxonomy): domain Eukaryota; kingdom Viridiplantae; phylum Streptophyta; class Magnoliopsida; order Fabales; family Fabaceae; genus Vicia; species Vicia faba. The sequence goes on along the minus strand of OX451737.1, from coordinate 84,437,908 downwards.
TTTTTTTTTGTAAATAAATTTACAAATAGTTAGAATAATTAGGGTTTTATTTTAACTTAATTATATTTTCTTTTTTTCTTAAAAATAACCAAAAACACAAGACTAGGTTAAATATTTATTTTCATTAATCAATTTAATTAGATAATTAATTGTGTATTTAATTTTAAAAACTTATTTCTTTTTCTTAAAAAATATTAAAAACAACAAAAACATTTTTTCTTTTAATTAGGTTAAAAAGGGTCAAAACCCTAATTTCTTGTCGATCTTAATTTCATCGCGCGCTTTATTATTATTTTTACCATATTGATGTAACTGCCCACAAGTTGTAATAGTTTAATTAGGACTTTTATCTTTTCATTTATCGCTTTATTTTTAAGGGTTTGTTTCTGGCTATGTAAATACCTGAAGCCTTGTAATAGCGTAGTTTAATTTCCGCACTTTAAATTTTGCAAAATATTAAACTGTTAGATGTATGATATTAGGACGCATGACAAGAATGTATGTAAACTTTAAAACGGTTAGATAACCCTAAATGTGCAAAGATAAATAATCTGAAATTGAATCACTCGCACATGCGCACTCCTAGGGTACACTCCCACTTGGTTGCCTTCGGTAAACGGTCATTAAGTATAGGATGCTTTAGTGGTCGCTCTTTTCTCTAAACAAAGATCAAAGTCCCATTCGGAAAAGTTGCCTTGGAATGGTTTCCTCGGAATTGTTGCCTCGAATAATTGATCTAAGACATTAGGGTTACTACTAAGACGTTCTAACATTGCTTTAGTGATTGTACGTCCCTTTCGAATTGACCCTCAAAACTCCAACGACGGTGCTACCTACTCACTAATAGTAGGATAGCACTGTCTAAAGGAAACGAACATAGAACAATTCTTCCTTTTCGAGTAGGTAGATTAGTTCTTAAGTACTTGCTCAATCCAAACAAACATTTTCACACTTACACTCCTCTTTTAAACAAAGCTTTCAAAAACACTTCGTAACACTCTTGAAGACAGAAGCAAGAGTTAAATCGAAGTCAAAAAACTTTTCAAATCACACAAACACACAAAGAAGCAATTTTGAAAATGATGAGCAAGTACCTAAGAGCCCGTAGATAACTACGGATAGAAAGGGTGCTAATACCTTCCCTTTCTATAATTTACCCCCCGTACTCAGAAAATCTCAAAAAAGGAATTTTTTTGTGCTTTTTTCCTTTCCGGTTGGATAAAATAAAATTCGGTGGCGACTCTTGCTTACCGCGACATTTAGCGAATACAAAACGCAAAATGCAAACCAGTATTAAACAGTCAGTTCTGCCACCGTATCACACCTACGAATATGAAAGAATGGTTTGGTCGCAAGTGGTTTTGTAAAAATATCGGCAAGTTGATTTTTGCTATCAACGTGCTCAAACACGACTTCACCTTTCTCTACATGATCCCTAAAAAAGTGGTGTCTAATTTCAATATGTTTATTGCGCGAGTGTAGAACTGGATTTTTGGTTAGATTGATGGCACTTGTGTTATCACAAAATATTGGAATATGATTAAGTTTTAAATCATAGTCGAGTAATTGTTGTTTGAGCCATAAAATTTGAGCACAACATTTACCGGCTGCAACATATTCCGCCTCGGCCATTGACAAGGAAATTGAAACTTGATTTTTTTTATGCCAACTAACTAAGGAGTTTGAAAAGAAATGAGAAGTGCCACTTGTGCTTTTCCTATCCAATTTGCAACCCGCAAAGTCGTAATCAGAATATCCAACCAAAGAACAATCACTACCCTTGGAGAACCAAAGTCCATACTTAGGAGTACCACAAATATACCTAAGTATACGTTTTATAGCTTTTAGATTACTCTCCTTAGGACAAGATTGATATCTAGAACACATGCAAACACTAAACATAATGTTGGGACGAGAAGCGGTAAGATAAAGAAGAGAACAGATCACACCTATATATCTTTTTACATCAACTGGCTTACCATGTTCATCCCAATCTAGGCTAACCGCGGTAGGCATTAGAGTGTCAATAACTTTTGAGTTTTCCATATCAAAGCGCTTGAGAAACTCATAGCAATACTTCGTTTGGCTAACAAAAGTTCCTTTCTCGAGTTGTTTTATTTGAAGACCTATGAAGTAGTTTAACTCCCCCATCATGCTCATCTCAAATTCACCCTGCATCACTTTAGAAAATTCCTTGACCAAGGTGATGTTACTAGACCCAAAAATGATATCATCTACATAAATTTGCACCAAGATGGAGTGATTTCCTTGGCGCTTAATGAAGAGGTTTGTATCAACCTTCCCTCTAGAGAATCCCTTTTCTAGTAAGAACTTGCTAAGCCGATCATACCAAGCCCTAGGGGCTTGCTTAAGACCGTACAAAGCACGCTTAAGTTTATAAACATGTTTAGGAAACTCGTGATTTTCAAATCCGGGAGGTTGAGATACATAGGCTTCTTCATTAATATAACAATTTAAGAATGCACTCTTAACATCCATTTGAAATAGCTTAAAGTTTTGTGAGCATGCATAAGCTAATATCAAGCGTATATCCTCAAGTCGGGAAACCGGAGCATAAGTTTCCTCATAGTCGATGCTTTCCTCTTGGTTATACCCTTGAGCAATAAGACGCGTCTTGTTGCGAGTTATGATTCTGTTTTTGTCAAGTTTGTTCCTAAATACCCACTTAGTACCAATTATTCGATGATCTCGCGGAGGGGGGACAAGGTTCCAAACCTCATTTCTCTTGAATTGGTTTAATTCTTCTTGCATTGCCAAAAACCAATGATCATCGAATAAAGCTTCTTTAGGGTTTTTAGGCTCAATTTGAGAGACGAATGCGAAATGATAACAAAAGTTACTTATCTTAGACCGTGTAGTTACTCCCTTTGATATGTCTCCAAGAATGTTGTCAATGGGATGATCATTGGTTTCTTTCCACTCCAAAGGAGGATTTATTTCATTTGTTGGTTGAGTGTCTTCTTCTTCTTTGCTAGAAACATGATTCATCTCCCCTTTTTCTTTCTTAAGTATGGGCTCATTACTCTTTTCATCTTCATCATTGAGTATCCTTTCTGAAGAAGCACCTGCACCATTAAAAGAAATACCCTTTCCGACCATTTTTGGACAGGACTCATCAAAGGAAACATGCACGGATTCTTCCACAATTTGTAACCTTTTATTAAATACCCTATATGCTTTACTAGATTGAGAGTATCCGAGAAAGATACCTTCATCGGCTTTTGGGTCAAATTTGCCAAGATTTTTTTTGCCATTATTTAATACAAAACATTTACAACCAAAGACATGGAGATGAGAAATATTTGGTTTTCTACCTTTCAAAAGTTCATATGGTGTTTTGTTGAGCATAGGACGTATCAAGATCCTATTTAGCACATAACAAGTCGTATTAATGGCATCGGCCCAAAAGTATTTTGGAAGACCATGTTCATTGATCATAGTTCTCCCAAGTTCTTCTAGAACATGATTTTTACGCTAAACAACTCTATTTTGTTGAGTTGTTCTAGGAGCTGAAAAATTATGATCAATGCCATTTCTTTCACAAAATTCATCAAAAAGGTGATTTTCGAATTCACCTCCATGGTCACTTCGGATGGTAACAATTTTTGTATTCAACTTGTTTTGAGATAATTTGGCAAATTTTTCAAAAGCATATAAAGTCTCACTTTTGTTTGCTAAGAATATAGTCCAACAAAATCTAGAGTAGTCATCAGCTATAACAAATCCATAATAATTTCCACCTAGACTTTTAATTCTAGATGGCCCAAATAAGTCCGTATGGAGGAGTTCAAGTGGTTTCGTTGTAGAGATGACATTTTTAGATTTAAAAGAGACTCGTGTTCTTTTACCCATTTGACAAGCATCACATAGATGATCTTTTGAAAATTTAATTTTGGGTAAGCCAATCACAAGGTCTTTAGATATGGTTTTATTTAGCAAATTAAAGTTAATGTGTGCTAATCGCCTATGCCAAAGCCATGAGTCTTCACTCATGGAGACTAAGCATTTAGAACCTGTTAGGGACACATCATTCAAGTCAAGCATATACACATTGTTTACCCTCAAGCCCTTAAACACATCCTCTTTCTTATCATTATGTTCTATTATGCAATCATCCTTTAGAAAAGTAATTTTATAACCTTTGTCGCATAATTGACTAATGCTAATAAGATTGTGTTTAAGGCCTTCAACTAATAGGACATCTGAGATAGTGGTGGATGAGGGATTACCTACACTACCTTTGCCGAGTATTGCTCCCTTGTTGTTATCACCATAAGTAACAAATCCTTTCTTATTTTCCACAAAGTCAAAGAATAGCAAAATGTCACCCGTCATGTGTCTTGAGCAACCACTATCGAGAAACCATCTTCTCTTGAGAGGCTCAAGACATTCCACATGAAATATCAAACATGGGAGATAGGTACCCAACATTCATTGGGTCCTTGAGTGTGAGTTAAATATTTGTTGCCTTTGGGGAACCATTGGTATATGCCTTTAGGAACTAAGAATCTCCTAAATCGACATTTACTAATGGTATGTCCCTTCTTGCAATAATATAGGCAAGACATATCTAAGTGAGATATACTCTTGCTATCTTGATCCTGTTGTACCCAAAAATTTGCCCTCTCATCCTTCAGGAATTCATCCTGAACTCTCAGGTTTCCTCTTAAACAAAGCCAAGCCCTTTATTATCGTTCCTTTCCAAGCAAACAATTTACAAGAGCAAAATGGTCATTTGCAAGCTCTAAAGGCAAAGCTTCTACCTTGGAAAAGTTAAATTCTAAATACTTGAAATTTTTCTCTAAAAAAGGGGGGGGGGGGGGTTGAGAGAAAATGGCACTTCAGAGCTTCTGAACCAACCTCTAGGCAGAAACTGTCAGAAGCTGCAAACTTGGCTCAGCACATAGCATTCAGTCAGAAGATGGCTCTTCAGCAGTTACGCCAGCTCAGTCAGAGACTGTAAACATGGTTCAGCACGTGATCTTTAAACAGAACATGGCTTTTTCAGCAGCTACACAAAAGTTCAGTTAGAGTTTGCTAGAGAAAGCAACAAAGCCTGAAACTCCTTCAGAACATACTGGGATCAGAAGATAATGGGATCAGCAGTTTGGGTATAATACTGAAACAAAATCTCTAAGTCCATAATTTTCAGAGGCGGATCAAAAGAGCATACTGGAAAGTCTGGAAAACTCACAGAGTTTGCTGAGGCAGCAATAAGCCAAGGTCAGAGCATGGTTTACGTTGTTCTTTTTGGTGAAGCAGAACTGCTAGCTCAAATTTTAGGTAATGATGCAAAATCTCCTATTAAAGGATTTTGGATATTGACAAATCTCATCACCATTTAATGCTCATTAATGCTCACAACCACTTTTGAGCATTCACCCAATGGGGCTCTCCATGTATGGCTTGGTAATACCCTTGTACAGGTTTAGGCATGGGTCTATGCGCCACTTTCCGCCTATAGGTGTCACTTCTCCTCAATCCTTGCTTACCGTTCCAGCCTAGGCTGAAAAGCTGTCCATCATCACAACTTTTCATGAACTTCCTTCAAGAATAAGTTAACCTCTACTGCATAATATTGGTGCCATTTAACGTTAAAAAACCCACAAAGCATTTCCTATAAATAGGACACCATTGTCCATCACAAAGGACGTGAGAAAACATCCAGAAAAAATTGCTAGAGGAGAAACAGAAAACTCTAGTAAAAAAAAAACCTTGTGAATCTCTGTCCAAAAATACCTGGTATTTTCACAAACTTTGAACTTCCTACCTCCAAACATCATTAATACCCAGTTTGCTTTGTGACAAAAGAACACCCATACAGTTTCTGACCATACAAACACATACCTTTTCCATCCACCCATCCTAAAAAAGAACTTGTCCATAACACCATCAGAGCTAAAGCTAGCTCCCACTCACAGACTTTTTTCAACAGCCAGGTAAGCACCTACTGACTTTCATCATGCTGCTAAGCATCATCAGCTTTGCAGACTCAATAAAACATAATGTAAATATCATGTTATTGCTGTATGCGTTCTGAGGATTTTCATACCTCTGAATGCTTAAGTAGGAAGTGAATCAGTGTAGAACCTGCCTATGAGCTTTTTGGTTCTGTCTCCTGAAACACTTTGACATTTGTTGAGGTTGTCCCAAGCATGTTTTCTGTTTTGTGGAAAAATAGTAAAACTGCAGATGTTCTGGCTAGCACAGGGAGAAGCCAAGTTCTGACTTTGATGTTAGCACATCTGAAGCCTGTTTTGCTATCAATAATATCAGAACTTCTGAAAATTATTGTATTTCCAGCAGGGTCAGAACTTCTGACTTCCCCACTAACAAACTTTTGTATTGCAGCGCATGTGGGTCAAAACTTCTGACCTTCCCATTAACAGGTTTCTGTTTTGCAGGTGCCAGAGTCAGAAGTTCTGACTCATACAGTTTCACTAACAGGTTGATAATCTTGCAGCAGGCATGGGTCGGAACTTCTGACTTCCTCTCAGCAGCACGCTAGCCCTCTCTCTCTTTCTCTTTTTCTTCGCCTTTTTATTTTATTTTCTTATCTATTTTTCTCGTTGAACCACCCCCATGTACAAATGTGAATCCCCATCCCCTAAATGCTGTAATAGCGTAGGATTTTACATTTCCGCATTTTATTGCTTTCAAATGTAAATGCTAGTAATTAGGATATGTATGGCAAGATAAAATCAATGAAATAGAAAATCCTAATTCAAGATAAACTCTTGCATGCAATAAAACACACTTGCACATAAACACCCCTAAGATATCTCCACTTGGTTGCCTAAACAAATGTCCATGTTATGCATGTCGAGTATCTATTGGCAAAACAAAAACAAAACAAAATATCATAGTCCCTAGATGACGCTATCTTGGTTGCCTATACAAAATGATCTAGTCCCTCGGAAAATTGCTAAAGATACTTGGCAATATTGCTATCATGGTCAATACGATGACCCGCGCCTGTCCCGTTTAACATCCTAACACAAGGTTGTTTATCAAATGCAATGGTAAAACAACATTGTCAAAAGGGTTAAAAACATAAGAAAAATCTTTGAGTAAAATAGGGTAGATAACTCTTACTTACTTGATCAAACATGCAAAACATCCTTGCTATTTTCAAAACACACTTCACAACACAATTTCAAAACATTTCCCAAAACAGACTTTCAAAACATTGAAATATCTTTTCAAAGACAATACACCTTTGTATATATTCAAACAAGAATCATTACAAAGTTTGCCACGACGATGGCCTCTTTTCAAAAGCATTTTCAAAAACCACACACAAAGCACCATTTCAAACAAATTGAAAAGCAAACGCAAGTGATCTAAAACTAAGAGCCCATGGAAAACCATGGATGAAAAGGGTGATAGAACCTTCCCTTTTCATAATCTACTCCCCGAACCCAAGAAAACATCTCAAAGGTATTTCCTGTGCTTTTTGACCTTTCCTTAGGATAAAATAAAAAGTCGGTGGCGACTCTTGCTAAACTGAAACATTTGCGAACACAAAAGAAAAATCTCAAGTCAGTTCTCCCACTGTATCACAGAACTGGCGACTCTGCTGGGGAAAACTTTAAAAGTGGAGTAACCTTAGGGTTTAGATCACCTTTGTATGATTATCTTGTTTGTTTTGATTGCTTTACATTTGGTTCTCTTGTTTGGGTTTTAAATCCTCCACCCGGATTTTTGGGAAACATTCATAGGTAAATAGCAATACATTGTGGAAACTGTGCGGGGTATACCGACATGGTTGAAGCAATAGCTATATTAGTGCGACATATTTGTGAGTATCAGTAGCCTTTGAGTCAATCAAAGAGAATACGGGGCCGCTGAGTGATGTCATGAAGCACTAATGAACTCTTAGAACCTTACTTGACCATCTTGGCCTTTTTAGGGGTAGTGAGATGACCGGATTTGGTGTAGTCCGAAGTTGGTAGATACTCAATACTACACTCATTGAGGATTGTTTTCTTGGAATATTTTGGTCGCCAGTTAAGTGGCTAAACCAAAATAATGAACATAGAAAATAATCCAGTGATATTGAGCTCCTTAGAACCAAGTTAGGTTGAGCCAACTAACTTCAAGAGGGTATTTACCTATGAAACCTCATGCAAGCCTGAAACTAGGATCTTGTGTGATTTGCTTGTACATATGCTTGTGCATACATCATGAACATCATAAAGCATCATACGCATCCACTAACCATTTCAAGGGTTTGGATCTCCATCTTTGTTCTTGTTTTGTAGGTCATGGAACCTCTTTGCAGAAGAACAATTCAAGTCAACCTTGTGAGAATCCCTCCTCAACTCAAGGAGCTTACTTCCAAGATTCTATAGAATTCTCCTTTCAGTGAAAGACATGGTAGACTTCTCAACTTCGTCAACTCCAATATTGAAGATGACATGGTGAAAGTTCTCTTCCAGTTCTTTGACCCCCTACACCACTATTTCACATTCCTTGATTATCAACTAGTACCTACTTTGGAGGAATTTTCTCAACTCCTGAGGATTCATATTCTTCATCAACTACCCTACAACAGTACGGAAAAAGAACCAAAGCCTGAAGATGTTGCTCAAGCCTTACACTTGCAACCACCTGATATCAAAGGTCATTGGGAAACCAGAAGTGGTGTCAAGGGTTTCTTGGTAAAGTTTCTGTTTGAGAAGGCACAAGACTGTTGGAATTATCTAGATCTACAAGCTTTTGAGGAGATTGTGGCACTCCTCATCTATAGATTGGTCTTGTTCCCAAACCCTGATCAGCTTATAGATGTGAATGCTGTCAAGATTTTCATATCTCTGAATCTTGTACCTATATTGCTTGGGGACATCCTACACTCATTTTACACACGAACAATGAGGAAAAGAGGTGTTCTCATGTGTTACACTCCTCTTCTAGCAAGGTGATTTATTTCTCACCTTCCCCAATAAGTTTTGAAGAATGAGCAGGGTTTAAGGTGTTCACAACGGTTGATGACCCTCACACATTCTGATGTTCATTGGTGTTCTCGGACCAGAGAAAATGTCATCATCATTGATCGTTGCGGGGAATTCCCTAATGTCCCACTACTTGGCATTAGGGGAGGCATCACCTAAAACCCATGTTTAGCTCTAAGGCAATTTGGGTATCCCGGAGGGACGGCCCTCATGATATGCTGATTCCTGACCTAGTTTTTGACTTCGACAATGATGCGCAAGGACTTCGACAAAGGTTTATCCGAGCTTGGAGGATGCCCAACAAAGTGGATAGTAAGACACTGGGGTACAAGAATTCCATTCCCCTTGAGCCTTATATCAAGTGGGTACGAACCTGCACCCAGAGTCTTATGATGTCATACCCCCACATTCTCCCCGTGATCAAAGAGCCTGTTATGGAAGGAGAGGTTCCATACACCCTCCTACATCCAGACATACCAACATCATTGGAAGAATTACAAAAGAGTTGGATACAACTCAAGGAATAATGGAATACTTTTGAAACCAGCTTCTATGCCAGTGAGAAGAAGGTTTTGGAACTTTCCCACCGACTTCACGAAGAGGAAACTCTTAACACTTGCATCGCACCAAAGAGGATGCGCAATGTCTTTTTACATTAAGAATTTTGTAATATTTTGCCCATGGGGCACTTATGTACTAACAAATTTCTTCTTAATATGACGTGTGTTCTTTTTTGTTTGCAACAAATTTGAATTTCTAAATCCTTGAATGCATTACATGAATAACATATCATTCATCATATGCATAAACAGGTCTTCACACCAGGTTTCCTTATCTTTCTGCTGTTTATTTCAGCAAGATGGATTTGGAGCAGACGGTTAAGGATCTGCAAGCACAGAATTCGCAATTCCAGCAACTCCTCATGACCTTAGCAAAGGGTCAAGAGGACCTTAAAGCACTGTTGGAGAAAGAGAAAGCTAAAGAGAAAATGAAGAAAAGTACCGGTATGGCCACTATGGGAAGAAGGTTTGAAAACCAGGCTAGAAAGGTTCTCGAGTTCCCCTCGGCGTCTGATGAAGGGATTGGTAAAGGAAAAGGAGTTGTGATGCCTTCTGAATCTGAAGTTGAAGAAGAAGAAGAGGAAGAGGATGAAGATTACTCTGAACAGCAATATCTCCCTGCGGATGATAAGTATAAAAATCTTGAGGATCGGTTGGCAGCCATGGAGTTGCAAAGGGTACCTGGGTTAGATTTCGAAGAACTAGGGTTGGTCGCTGGGATCGTCATTCCTCCCAAGTTCAAAGTTCCTACATTTTCTAAGTATAACGGTTTGTCCTGTCCGAAGATGCATCTGAGATCCTACGTCAGAAATATCCAACCTCACTCCTCTGATAAGGATCTTTGGGTCCACTTTTTTCAAGATAGCTTGTCAGGTACACAATTGGAATGGTTCTATCAACTTGAGAGATCTGATGTTCACAACTAGGAAGATTTAGTTGCTGCTTTCTATCGACAATACCAATACAATGCAGATTTAGCACCTACTCGTACTCAACTACAGAGTATGGGTATGGCCTCTAATGAGGGATTTAAGGAGTATGCCCAGAAGTGGCGGGATTTGGCTGGAAGGGTGCAGTCACCATTGTCGGATAGAGAGCTGGTTGACATGTTTTTAGGGACTCTGTCAGGTCCATTCTTCAATCATTTAATCGGGAGTTCGTCTGTAGGATTCACCGAATTAATTATGATCGGTGAAAGGGTCGAAGCCGGCATTAAAAGTGGTAAAATTCAAAAGGATGCCTCCGCTTCCACTGCTGTTAAGAAGACCTTTCCAGCTAAGAAAGAAGCTTTTTCTGTTTATTCCTAGAAAAATCAAGGAAGAACGGAGCGCCGACTAACGGTGGGGGTTGTGATGATTCAGAACTCTTCAACTGATCAACCTCGAAAAAATCAACCAAGAGCAAATCAGCAAAGGGTGGAAAGGCCACAACGGCAATTCACCCGAATCAACATGACACCAGCTCAAGTCCTCCCTCATCTGTTAAAGATGAACCTTACCAACTTGAAAGAAGCGCCGAAAAACCCTAATACCTCTTCTCCTTATTATCATTCCCATGCAAAATGTGCATACCACTCTGACAGTGTTGGGCATGATACCAACAACTGTTGGGCTCTTAAAAACAAGATCCAAGACTTGATAGACGCCAAAGAGGTAGAATTTTATGCGCCCGAAAAGTCGAATGTGATTTCTGCCCCAATGTCGAAGCACGGTCGTAATGTCCATGTCGTTATGGAAGATCTTCATGTTACCACCATTAATGAATTAATGACTCTGTTACCAGTGATTAAAGTGAATTTGATGAAGGCCGGGATATTCCCAGGCTGTGGAAAAGACTGCTACTTTTGTTAAAACTTGCAAACTGACTGCCCACTGTTGAAATCAGGCATCCAACGCCTGATGGATACCCAAGAGATCCTCTTTCAAAAGACTCCTATTGATGCCATAACTCATGTTACTCCTGTTACCTTTGATACTCCAACCAATGACATTGCTATAATAACCATCTCCGACGATCTTTCCAAGACCTGCAAAAGGCTTGTTAAGATTACGCCTGATCCTAAGTTGGTACCGTTGAAAATCACCATGTCGGGGCCTGTCCCGTATAAATCTAACAAGACGATACCATGGAATTACGGAGGAGAACCATGGTGTCAAACAGATTTGAAATTCTGGCTGCAGATACTCAATGTCACGTTCAATGTTATGACACCGTGTCTGACTTTCTATAAGACAGTAAATACAAAAACAGTAAAGAACACAGTCAATTGTTTACCCAGTTCAGTGTGCAACAACACCTACTCTGGGGGCTACCAAGCCAGGGAGGAAATCCACTATAAGAGATGTTAATTCAGGAATAAACCAACCAGTTTATCTCCTTCACTTAAGACCTACCCAATGCAACTTCAATCTAAGTACAACTTAAACCTGAGTTCCTACTCACTCCCCCTCAATCACAGCAGTGATACATAAAACAATTTGACTAATGAATTGATGAAGACACTCTTCAAAAAACATACACTTGATTAAGCTTCACAACGTTTTAATCAAGCAACACAAACACTCTTGCTTCACAGCTTTGAGTGATACACACACCTAACTTGACTCTGCTTCACAGCTTTAGTCAAGAGACATACAAACACTCTTGCTTCAAAGCTTTGAGTGCTACACAACCCTTACAATTAAAAACCTATTCCAAGTCACTTATCACAATGATAATTGCTTGGATTACAATAGTTAAAACTATACAGCTTCTAAATGATCTTCTGTCAAAAAGGGATTACATTCAAAACAGCAGCCCTGTTGAATATATAGCAGCTGCAACTTCAGTTAGGGTTTCCACAAAAAGCTAGGGTTAATTCCGTTTGACCTTAAGACTAGGTCACAGGACTAGATCAATCAGGATAGGGTTGAGCTAGGTTAACCCAAAGAAAACGCAGGATTCTGTTCTGGAAAGACTGAGTCATTTTCCTGAAAAAACTCAGAATTAACCAAACTGCAAACCTGTTAGTTCAGAACAGGATGTCTTAACATTTGTTATGACATCTGAATTCCTGTTTACTGATTTTGGTAAATGTGATCATTTTGAAAAATGCTCAGATACACACTCATAAACATCAGTACATGTATGACAATATTTTTCTGCAAAGGTACCTAATAAATCTGTACCTAATAAACTAGAATGTTATGACATCAGTCATGACATTCATACACCTGGTTTTGCCAAAAATGCAAGCCAATACCTAAACAACTACAAACTCCCCCTTTGGCAGATTTTTGGCTAAAGCCCCTAAGCAATCAGAGATAGATAGCAGCAGAATAAAAATGACTGCAGAAAAATGGAATGTCAATTAAAGTCTACCAAAATATATCTCCCCCTCTTTAGCCACAAATGGGCCAAAGATACATGTTCTTAAAGATTATACAGTCATCCAGAAAAAGTAATAAGAGCAGCAACAAAAAACTGAACACACTTCCAAACTCCACCAGGGACCAGCATCACCACCACACAGCAACTCCACCAACCTTTAAGCATTGTCATCAGACTCAGAGGATTCGGGCTTCTTCCTTTTCTTGAGAGCAATGTCAGCATTCTTCTCTTTGTCTGATGTCTCAACATCCTTAGAGACATCTGGAGTTGTTTCAGTATTTGAACTTTCTTGATTTAAAGGAACAGAAATGCCAGGAACTAAGTGGTTCTCGTTCAGAATTCTTGAAACAATTTTTGCTATTGCTTGACGAACATAGGCTGACCCTTCCCTATTTGCAATTTCAGGGGGAACTGAAGAAGAAGGATGAGATGAATTACCAGAGGCAGAAGCTTGGGACCTTCCTGCATGTCTTGTTCTCAGCTCTTTGACCTTGGTGGGGTTGGATTCCACTTTTCTAAGAGAAGATATCTCCAGGACTTCAGAGTCCTGACAAGAAGAGATTTTCCTAGAATCTTGATCAGAGGAAGAGGTTGAAATGGTCGTATTGGATGATGATGGTGTTTGAGGCATTTTGACAGTCTTAGAGGACCAACAGCAACTGAAGAGAAAATTCTGATTGAGAGACTGGGTTTTGATGAGGAGGCGAGAGGGGAAGGAAGAAAAGGAGTGTCTATTCAACTTCTTAAAAGAATTGAAGGAAATGGGAAAATATAATTTTAACCCAATCAGAACAAGCATAACTCCTTTAACCCTTGTTTTAAGCAAAATTAATTGCTACAATTCCTCATGTTAGCAAATACCCAACTTACCCCTCAAGTTTTCAAATTGATTTGCATCAAGAGCCTTGGTAAAAATGTCAGCCGGCTGTAGCTCAGTGGCAACATGTTCCAATTTGATTGTCTTCTCTTCTACAAGGTCTCTGATAAAGTGATGTCGTATGTCAATATGTTTGGTCCTACTATGCTGAATGGGATTCTTGGAAATGTTGATTGTACTCAGATTGTCACAGTACAATGTCATAACATCTTGTGTGACATTATACTCAGTAAGCATCTGTTTCATCCAGATCATTTGAGAACAGCTACTACCAGCTGCAATGTATTCAGCTTCAGCAGTAGAAAGAGACACATAATTCTGTTTCTTGCTGAACCAGGAAACCAGATTATTTCCCAAGAAGAAACATCCTCCAGAGGTGCTTTTTCTATCATCGGCACTACCAGCCCAATCAGCATCACAGTAGCCAGTCAGAGCTGGTTCACAGCCATGAGAATACAGCAACCCATAGTTGTAAGTTCCACTCACATACTTCAAAATTCTCTTCACTTGATTAATATGACTGACTTTAGGATCAGCTTGGTATCTTGCACAGACTCCAACTGCAAAATCAATATCAGGTCTGCTGGCTGTTAAGTACAACAAGCTTCCTATCATGCTTCTATACAGACTTTGATCCACCTTAACCCCACTTGAGTCTTTGGAAAGCTTTAAATGAGTAGGAGCAGGAGTCCTTTTGTGACTGGCATTATCCATACCAAACTTCTTTACAATGTTCTTAGCATACTTGCTTTGAGATAGGAAGATTGAGTCCTCCATCTGTGAGACTTGTAGTCCAAGAAAATAAGTTAGTTCTCCCATGAGACTCATTTCAAATTCAGCCTGCATCTGGTCAGCAAAATGTTTAACCATAGGTTCTGACATTCCTCCAAACACTATGTCATCAACATATATTTGGGCAACCATCAACTTCCCTCCTTCAGTTTTGACAAAGAGAGTTTTGTCCAAGCCTCCTTTTCTGTATCCTTTGTCTGAGAGAAACTTTGTTAACCTGTCATACCATGCTCTAGGAGCTTGTTTCAGGCCATATAGAGCTTTTCTCAATTTGTAGACATGATCAGGGTGGTTTGGATCCACAAAGCCTTTAGGTTGTTCCACATAAGCTTCCTCATTTAAGTACCCATTTAGAAAGGCACTTTTCACATCCATCTGAAATAACTTGAACTTCAGAAGACAAGCAATTGACAATAGGAGTCTGATTGATTCCAGCCTTGCTACAGGTGCAAAGGTTTCATCAAAATCAACCCCTTCAACCTAGGTGTATCCTTGAGCAACAAGTCTTGCCTTATTTATGGTGACAACTCCTTCACCATCTGACTTGTTCTTGAAAATCCATTTTGTCCCAATGATGTTAGTTCCTTCAGGTCTAGGAACCAGTTCCCAAACTTCATGTTGCTTGAATTGGTTCAGTTCATCTTGCATTGCACCAATCCAGTATTCATCAGTTAAAGCTTCCTTGACATTTCTTGGTTCCATTTTGGACACAAAACAAGAGTTTGAGATGATTTCTCTAGATCTTGTAATGACTCCACTGTTGGGATCTCCTATGATGAGCTCTTTTGGATGATCCTTCTGAATTCTGATGGAAGGGATCTTGCTAGCTTCCTTTGATTTAGATTTTGTTGTGGTGGAGTTGGGTAGATCATTCTGTTGGGTTGAAGTCTCAAAGAATGTCTCAACAGTACAAGGAACATCTATTTCTTCATGATAATCATCAATTATAACATTTATTGGTTCCATCATGGCTTTGGTTCTGGAATTGAATACTCTATAAGCTCTGCTGTTTGAGGAGTATCCTAGAAATATGCCTTCATGACTTTTAGGGTCCAGTTTTCTTCTTTGTTCACGATCTGCCAGAATATAGCATTTGCTGCCAAACACATGGAAGTACTTCACAGTTGGTTTTCTTCCTTTCCAGAGTTCATATATGGTGGATGAGGTTCCCTTTCTCAAGGTGACCCTGTTATGAACATATCAGGCTGTATTCATAGCTTCAGCCCAAAAATACATAGGAAGTCTTTTGGCATGTAACATTGCTCTGGCAGATTCCTGTATGGTTCTGTTTTTTCTTTCCACAACTCCATTTTGCTGAGGAGTTATAGGAGAAGAAAATTCATGACTAATTCCTTCTGAGGAGCAGAAATCATCAAACTTGTTGTTTTCAAATTCCTTGCCATGATCACTTCTGATTCTGACAATACACCCTTCCTTTTCTCTTTGAATTCTTTTGCACAATTCTTTAAAAACTTCAAATACATCAGATTTTTCCCTAATGAAATTAATCCAGGTGAATCTGGAAAAATCATCCACAACCACATAGGCATATCTTTTTCCACCAAGACTCTCCACTTGCATTGGTCCCATCAGATCCATATGAAGAAGTTCTAGAACCTTAGAGGTGGTCAGATGTCTTGACTTTGGATGTGACATCCTAGTCTGCTTACCAACCTGACATTCACCACAAACTCTTTCTTCATCAATTTGCAGTCTTGGAATCCCTCTGACTACCTCCATGGAGATAATCCTTTTCATTCCTCTTAGATGAAGATGGCCAAGTTTTTGGTGCCACAGTTTCACCTCTTTTTCTTCTTTTGCAATGGAACACACAGAGGAGAAATTAGTGTTCTCAGGCTCCCACATGTAACAGTTGTCTTTAGATCTGACTCCTTTCATTACAATTTCTTGTTTGTCATTGATTACAAGACATTCAGATT
This sequence comes from Vicia faba, assembly GCA_948472305.1. Lineage (NCBI taxonomy): Eukaryota > Viridiplantae > Streptophyta > Magnoliopsida > Fabales > Fabaceae > Vicia > Vicia faba. The sequence goes on along the minus strand of OX451737.1, from coordinate 84,421,395 downwards.
TTGAGAAATTGACCTTGAATCCTAGATCACACAATTGACTGATACTAATGAGATTAGCAGTCAGTCCTTTTACCAGCAGTACTTCATTCAGACTTGGAACTCCAGGGCAGTCCAGATTACCAACTCCTTTGATTTCACCTTTAGCACCATCTCCAAAGGTCACAAAACTGGTGGTGTGAGGTTTAAAATTATTGAGGAGGTTCTTGATTCCAGTCATGTGTCTGGAACACCCACTGTCAAAGTACCAGTCTTCCTTTGCAGAGACCCTCAGGGAAGTGTGGGCTATCAGGGCAGTAGCCTTTTTCTTCCATTTAGGAGCATGTGGTACCTTTTTAGACTTAGGTTTGACACCTGAGTTCTGATTAGGGTATCCATGCAATCTGAAGCAGAAAGGTTTTATGTGGCCATATCTCCCACAATGATGACATCTCCATCTTTGGTACCTTTTCTTCATATGTCTCTGTTCCTGATGTTGAGAGTTGTGTTGAGACATCTGTTTTGACATTTGCTTATCAGGCCTGATCTTCTTATCTGTACTAGAGTTCTTTGCTTCCACAAATCCTAGTCCAGATTTGTTTCCCACATTTTGTCCAACCTGAAGGGTCTCTTCCAATTTGTCTGTTCCATTAGTCAGCATCTTGACAGATTTGGTCATTTGATTTAGTTGTGAGTTTAGCAATTGAACTTCTCCTTCTAGATGACTTATAGTTTCAAGGTTTGCCCTTTTTTCATCCTCCAGCTTTATGATGAGTTTTTATTGTTTCTCATTCTGCACACAGACTTCAGCACTTCTGATACACAATTTCTTGTAAGTATCAGCCAGTTCTTCAAATGTCACTTCTTCATCACTAGTGTCACTTTCAAAAGTACAAACACCAGTTAGAGCAGTAACTAGTTTGGCAGATTCTTCTTCAGAATTACTTTCTGAATCACAGTCAGACCAAGTAACAGTCATTCCTTTCTTTTGTTTCTTAAGAAAGGTAGGACATTCAGCTCGAATATGCCCATATCCTTCACAACCATGGCATTGAATTCCTCTGCCTTGATTTCCCTTCTCTTCTGACCTTGGTCTTCTGCTGGAACTGTCAATGTCAGAGGGAATGTTATGAACATTAGACCTTGACTTTGGATCTATTCTTTTGATGAGTTTGTTGAACTGTCTTCCAAGCATGGCTATAGCTTCTGAAATATTTTCTTCAACATCAGTGTTGGACACAAGTGTTATGCTCTTGTTCTTCTTGTCACCATTATCAGTGATCCCCATCTCAAAAGTCTGAAGAGACCCAATAAGTTCATCCACTTTCAACTTGCTGATGTCCTGGGCTTCCTCTATGGCAGTTACCTTCATAGCAAATCTTTTAGGCAAGGATCTGAGAATCTTTCTCACCAATTTTTCTTCTGCCATTTTTTCTCCCAGTGCTCCTGAGGTGTTGGCAATCTCCAAGATGTTCATGTGAAACTCATGAATGGTTTCATCTTCCATCATTTTTAGATTTTCAAACTTGGTAGTCAACATCTGAAGCCTTGACATTTTTACTTTGGAAGTGCCCTCATGAGTAGTTTTGAGAGTGTCCCAAACTTCCTTGGCCAGTTCATATTGATGTACTAGTCTGAAAATGTTTCTATCAATTCCATTGAACAAGGCATTTAAAGCTTTGGAATTTCCCAGGGCTAACTCATCTTCTTCTTTACTCCAATCTTCCTCAGGCTTCAGACTGATTGTCCCATTTTTCTCAGTTATGGTGGGATGGTTCCATCCTTTGTCAGCAGCTCTCCAAGCCTTTTTGTCCAGAGATTTTAAGAAGGCAATCATACGAGGTTTCCAGTAGTCATAATTAGTTCCATCCAGAATGGGTGGTCTATTTCCAAAAACTCCTTCTTTGTCCATAGTGCCAGAAAGTGATATCCCTAGATCTCACCCAGTAATACAGGCAGGGTGCCTGCTCTGATGCCAATTGAAATTCTGGCTGCAGATACTCAATGTCACGTTCAATGTTGTGACACCGTGTCTGACTTTCTATAAGACAGTAAATACAAAAACAGTAAAGAACACAGTCAATTGTTTACCCAGTTCAGTGTGCAACAACACCTACTCTGGGGGCTACCAAGCCAAGGAGGAAATCCACTATAAGAGATGTTAATTCAGGAATAAACCAACCAGTTTATCTCCTTCACTTAAGACCTACCCAATGCAACTTCAATCTAAGTACAACTTAAACCTGAGTTCCTACTCACTCCCCCTCAATCACAGCAGTGATACATAAAACAATTTGACTAATGAATTGATGAAGACACTCTTCAAAAAACATACACTTGATTAAGCTTCACAACTTTTTAATCAAGCAACACAAACACTCTTGCTTCACAGCTTTGAGTGATACACACACCTAACTTGACTCTGCTTCACAGCTTTAGTCAAGAGAAATACAAACACTCTTGCTTCAAAGCTTTGAGTGCTACACAACCCTTACAATTAAAAACCTATTCCAAGTCACTTATCACAATGATAATTGCTTGGATTACAATAGTTAAAACTATACAGCTTCTAAATGATCTTCTGTCAAAAAGGGATTACATTCAAAACAGCAGCCCTGTTGAATATATAGCAGCTGCAACTTCAGTTAGGGTTTCCACAAAAAGCTAGGGTTAATTCCGTTTGACCTTAAGACTAGGTCACAGGACTAGATCAATCAGGATAGGGTTGAGCTAGGTTAACCCAAAGAAAACGCAGGATTCTGTTCTGGAAAGACTGAGTCATTTTCCTGAAAAAACTCAGAATTAACCAAACTGCAAACCTGTTAGTTCAGAACAGGATGTCTAAACATTTGTTATGACATCTGAATTCCTGTTTACTGATTTTGGTAAATGTGATCATTTTGCAAAATGCTCAGATACACACTCATAAACATCAGTACCTGTATGATAATATTTTTCTGCAAAGGTACCTAATAAATCTGTACCTAATAAACTAGAATGTTATGACATCAGTCATGACATTCATACACCTGGTTTTGCCAAAAATGCAAGCCAATACCTAAACAACTACAAGATTGAATCAGTCCAACAGAATTCCGATGTTGAAACCTCTGATATAGGGAATATTACGGGAACGAGCAAGATAAATCACAGCGGAAGGATCTTCTCTCCGGAGATTGCGCCTCTACGGGCAGTCTTCGGACCCTCGAGAGTTTCTGTGCCTGTCAAGCCATCTGTGCAAAGCCCGGTAATTGAATAATTTGATGCTCGCGAAGCTAGACCCTCTGATGTTACTACCAAAGGTAAGGGGATACTATAAGTGCCTGTCAGGATGAAGGCTCAGACTGTGGTTATCCCCGAAACCACCCAAAAAGAGATGGAAGAAATCTTAAAGATAATCAAGAAGAGCGACTACGATGTTGTGGAGCAGCTAGGACAGTCCCCTTCAAAAATCTCCATGCTCGCTCTCTTACTCTGCTCTGAGGCTCATGCTAAAGCCTTGATCAAATTTCTAAAGACGGCACACGTGCCTCAAGAAACTTCTACTGACCAGTTTTAAGAGTGCGTGGCTAGCCTTACGGCCGATAATGGTCTGGGCTTTTCTGATGCTGATTTGACCCCTAAAGGAAGGAAGCAAAATGATGCGATGCACGTCTCGGTAGAGTGCAGGGGGACCACACTTGCTCATGTTCTGGTAGATACCGGTTCATCTCTAAATGTTATACCAAAGAAGGCGTTGGACAAATTGGACTGCGAAGGTTTGACCCTAAAGCCTAGTAACATCGTTGTTAGAGCCTTCGACGGTTCTAAGAGGATGGTTCACGGAGAAGTGGACATTCCAATCAAAGTGGGCACAGAAATTTTCAACTCTACCTTTTATGTGATGGACATCCGTCCTTCATATTCATGCTTGTTAGGAAGGCCGTGGATCCACAATGATGGGGCAGTCACTTCCTCTCTGCACCAAATGCTAAAGTATCCAGTTCAGGGCAAGATCATAACGGTTCATGGGGAGGAAGAGTATATGATAAGTCACCTTAACTCCTTCCTCTATTTGGAGTTGGATGGCGAGTTCATAGAAACGCCTTTCCAACATTTTGAAGAAGTTTCTCCTGAAATCGCAGTTGCAAAGACAATGACTGATGTGCCTATCATTTCCAAGCATGTGTCTAGGATGGCATCCCTCAAAGATACGGAGGTCGTAATCAAAGAAGGAAGGAGTACAGTGTGGGGGAAACTGCCTGATTTTCCTCACAAGACGGACAAGTTCGGACTAGGTTTTACTGTTGCTGGCCAAAGAGTTGTGCGTCGCTCCCGGGATGGAGGACCACCCGTAAAAATAACTCACCATGGAATTAATGCCTTAGAAGATGATGATGAAGAAGACAACTTTGAAGATTGGATCTTTCCAACCATTGAAGGAGGATTAAGCAACTGGGAAGCGAAAGACTTTGTTCCCATCACTTTCATCAATCAGTAATTTATCTTTGAAAAATTTCCTATTTTGGTCTGTAATAATTAAACAGTTCGTACACTCTCTTTTTGCCTTATGCCTTTCCCGGGGCATATAGGTCCATTTGTAAGGGCTTGATTTCTTCATTATCATATGCCATTTTTAATGAATCATTGGACGTTTTCATCTATAAATTGTTGTGTTCATTTTCATTTCTTTTACATTTTGTTTTGTTTGAAGGATGGCTATCCCTTACACACACCCACACTCACAAAATTCAGGTACCCATCCACTCCGAATTCCATGGGTGACTATTCTGCTTTGGCCTTCGGTGACTCTGAAGATTTGGTCAATCATGCTGAGTACGAGGTTGATGAAGACTGTGAAGTGCCTGGAGAGTTAGCCAGACTTTCTCAACAAGAAGAAAGGGCTATTCTTCCCCATGAAGAATTGTTGGAAACTATCAATTTGGGAACAGATGAAGACAGAAAAGAAGTTAAAGTGGGTGCCAACTTGGAGCCAAGTGTCAAAGAGCGTCTAGTGCAGTTGTTGAATGAATATGTTGAGATCTTCTCCTGGTCCTATGAAGACATGCCAGGACTGGATACAGATATTGTGGTTCACCGTCTCCCTACAAGAGAAGACTGTCCAACAATCAAACAGAAAGTCCGTCGAATGAGGCCCGACATGTCTGAAAAGATCAAAGCTGAAGTGATGAAACAATTCAATGTTGGCTTTCTGGCTGTTACTTCCTATCCACAATGGCTCACTAACATTGTGCCCGTGCCTAAGAAGGAGGGCAAAGTCAGAATGTGTGTGGACTACAGAGACCTAAACAGGGCTAGCCCTAAAGATGATTTCCCACTGCCACACGTCGACATCTTGGTTGACAATACAGCTCAATACAAGGTATTTTCTTTCATGGACGGATTTTCGGGATACAACCAGATCAAAATGGCCCCCGGAGACATGGAGAAGACTACTTTTGTCACGCAGTGGGGTACCTTCTGCTATAAAGTGATGCCATTCGGACTGAAGAATGTCGGGGAAACCTATCAGCGAGCCATGGTAGCTTTGTTTCATGACATGATACATCATGAGATTTAAGTCTACGTAGACGACATGATAGCCTGTTCACAGACAGAAGAAGAACACCTCGGCCATCTTCAAAAGTTGTTTGTCAGGTTAAAGGAATATAAGCTCAGATTGAACCCTAGCAAGTGCACTTTCGGAGTCAGGTTCTGTAAACTTTTCGGATTCATCATCAGTAACAAAGGCATCGAGGTTGATCCTACTAAAGTCAAAGCTATACAAGAAATGTCGGCCCCCCGCACTGAAAAGGAGGTTAGAGGTTTCTTGGGACGCTTAAACTATATCGCGAGGTTCATCTCTCACCTAACATCTACTTGTGAGCCAATCTTCAAGCTGTTGAAGAAAGATCAGGTGGTTGAATGGAACAATGATTATCAAGTTGCTTTTGATAAGATCAAGGAGTATTTGTTGGAACCTCCTATCCTGATGCCGCCCGTCGAGGGAAGACCTTTAATCATGTACCTGACTGTTTTGGATAACTCAATGGGGTGCGTACTGGGCCAACATGACGAGTCTGGCCGAAAAGAGCATGCCATTTATTACCTTAGAAAAAAGTTTACCGACTGTGAAACTCGCTACTCACTGCTCGAGAAAACTTGTTGCGCTTTGGTATGGGCTGCTCGCTGGCTAAGGCAGTATATGTTGACACATACCACTTTGTTGATTTCTAAAATGGATCTGATTAAGTATATCTTCGAGAAGCCTGCTTTATCTGGAAGAATCGCTAGATGGAAAATGATCCTGACAGAGTATGATATCCAGTACACAACCCAAAAAGCTATAAATGGGAGTGTACTAGCTGACCATCTAGCTCATCAAGCCGTCGAAGATTACCAATCTATGATATTCGACTTCCCAGACGAGGACATTATGACATTGAACAACATTGAAGGTAACGGACCATATGACGAACCTGAACAAGGATCCCGATGGACCCTGTACTTTGATGGTGCTTCAAATGCACTTGGAAACGGTATCGGCGCAGTACTTATCTCCCCTGAAGGTTGCCATACACCTTTCACTGCTAGACTTTGCTTCAGCTGCACCAACAACATGGCCGAATATGAAGCTTGTATCTTTGGTCTCAAGGCTGCTATTGACTTGAGAATCAAATATTTGGTCGTATTTGGGGACTCGGCTTTGGTTATCAGTCAAATCAAAGGAGAGTGGAACACTAAGCATCCTAATCTTATCCCTTACAAAGAACATGTCCTGACATTGTTGCCTCATTCCGAGCAGATTACCTTTGAGCACTTCCCACGAGAAGAAAATCAGCTAGCAGATGCTCTAGCCACAATGTCTTCCATGTTTAAACTCAACTGGGATAATGAGGCTCCCCAAATCACCATCGAGCGAATGGACGAACCTGCGCACTGTCATAAGATTAATACCGAAGAAGTAGTGGAACAACCCTGGTTTCATGAAATCAAAAGGTATCTCCAGACTCGAGAATACCCTGAAGGAGCTTCCGTCAATGACAAAAAGTTCTTAAGGAGATTTGTTGTCAAGTTCTTCCTGAGCAATGGTATCTTATATAAGTGCAGCCATGATTTTGTTCTACTTCATTGTATGGACAAGGTTGAAGCAGAGTTGATCTTGACCGAAATACATAGTGGCACATTTGGCACCCACTTGAGCGGGCATACGATGGCTAAGAAGATTCTAATGGCAGGCTACTACTGATCTACCATGGAAGCTGATTGTCATCAACATTTATGTACTTGTCACAAATGTCAAGTCTATGCTGACAAGGTACATATTCCTCCAGTTCCTCTCAACGTTCTGACAGCTCCTTGGCCATTTGCGATGTGGGGAATCGACATGATTGGAGAGATCAAGCCCACGGCATCCAATGGACATCGCTTCATCCTGGTGGCTATTGATTATTTTACCAAGTGGGTCGAAGCAGCTTCCTTCGCCTCCGTTACAAAAAATGTGGTTGCCCGATTCATCAAGCAAAATCTCATATGTCGTTATGGTATCCCCGACTGGATCATCACGGACAACGGTACAAATTTGAACAACACTGTAATCACCGCTCTGTGCGAGCAGTTCAAGATTCAACATCACAATTCATCTCCCTATCGGCCAAAGATGAACGGTGTTGTTGAAGCCGCGAACAAAAATATCAAGAAGATCATTCAAAAGATGACAGTCACCTACAAGGACTGGCATGAGATGTTACCGTTTTCTCTGCATGGATATCGTACCACGGTGCATACTTTGACTGGGGAAACCCCCTTTTCTTTGGTATATGGCATGGAGGTTGTTTTACCTATGCAAGTTCAGATCCCTTCTTTGAGGATTATGAAGGATGTCGGTTTAAATGAAGACGATTGGATTTAGACCCGGCTTGATCAACTTAATTTGATCGACGAAAAGCGACTTACTGTTGTTTGTCATGGTCAGATGTATCAAAAACGGATGATCAAGGCTTTCAACAAGAAAGTCAGGCGTCAGGTATATCAAGTCGGAGATCTTGTAATCAAGCGGATCATCTTGCCACAAAGTGATCCCAGGAGCAAGTGGACTCCTACTTACGAAGGACCATTTATGATCAAGAACATCTTTTCTGGTGGGGCAATGATTCTGACCACCATGGACGGCGACAGCCTGCCGCACCCTGCGAACACAGACATAGTCAAAAGATATTACGCATAAAACGACCTGACAAGTTGAAAACCCGAAGGGGCGACTTGGGCAAAAATGGGCATCCCGGTGAATCGAAAACCCGAAAGGGCGGTTCAGGCAAAAATTAGGGATAAACAAAAAAAATTGTACACCCGGCAAGTTGAAAACCCGAAAGGGCGACTTGGGCAAAAAAGGGTTTCCCGGTGGATCAAAAACCCGAAAGGGTGGTCCAGGCAATAGTTAGGGAAATAAAGCGTATGACTATGTCTCGTAGGATCACTTTAAGAACAACCTCTTCACGGGAAAGCTCCAAGCTTCTGATCAATCCAATCATCCGCGGACGAAGCAACGAATGGACAAAGATACTCAGAGGTATGAAGGTTATAGCTGAATGGGAACCCCATGCAATTGTTACACATAGCCATCTTTCTTTTTGTATAAAAATTTTCTCAATTTTTCGACAACATTATCTTACTAGGATGTCTGTCTCCTTTGTACAAAGATACTTACGAAAGTTAATACAAAAATACTTCAAAGTGAAGAAATTTACTTTCCTTTCCTTGCTTTTTTACACTTGTGTTTTATTTGAAAACGTCCAATATTTTGTTGAATGAGCATATGCATTTGAATATAATCATTGCTTACAAATAAAACGAAATAAGAAAGGATAATTACTGATAGGTCGAAAGTATAGGGAAACATCTTTAGGTTATTCCAGAAGAAATCCCCTGCAGTATGTCATTCAGATCCTCAACAGGGCTAAAACCTACAGATACACATCCCCAGTGGAATTCAACATCCCCAGCAGAGTTAAAAGCATATCGTCCTCAGGATTAAGATTCTAAAGCTCCCAATCCCCAGCGAAGCCAGAATACTCTAAACTTTCTTCTCCAACGGAGTCCAAAACTTCAAACCTTAAACCCCGGTGGAATACTATCCAACTTCCTCCGACTCACCAGCAGAGTTCTCCACAAAACAAGGAATCCCCAGTAGATTGGCATACAACCTAAGCTCCTGATTTCCCCGGCAGAATAAACACTCTCCCCACAGAGTTATTTCCCAACAGAACGAAGATTCTAGTTCTCGTTTCTCCATTTGAAGCCTCCCAGGTTTTAATTCCCCAGTAGAAGTTGTCGGTTTTTTCTTTATTTTCCCAGGAAAGTCGTGAAGGATTCTCACATCCCCACAGAAGTTGTCAAAACTTTGATAATCCCTGCATGTTGCCAAGGATTTTCTATCCCCAACAGTAATCAGCAAGGTTCTCTCATCTTCAACAATCAGAGATTTTTGGGATCCCCAACATCGGTCAAGGATTTACTTTCCCTGGCAGCAGTCAAAGATTCTATTATCTCCAGCTATCAAGGATTTATTTTCCTCAGCAAGACATCTAATCAGCTTACATGCACATCCATTACATTCATAAACATTGATGGAACACATTTTATTGCATCATACATGGCATGCAACATAACTTTGTGTTTTATCTAACATCCTATCCTTTCAGGATAAGATTAAAAGCTATCTTTAACAAATGTTCAAAGAAATCAGATACAGACTAGATACGCTCCAGACACGGAAGCCATTCTATTTCTCATTCAGATACATTATGGATACACCCCTAGACACGGCGGTCATTCTATTACTCATTCAGAATTTCAAGTCAAGATACAGTATGGATACACCCCTAGACACGGCAATCATTCTATTACTCATTCATACTTTAGCAATCAGATACAGACTAGATACGCTCGAGACACAGTGGTCATTTTATTACTCATTTAGAATTTCAAGTCAAGATACAGTATGGATACACCCCTAGACACGGCGGTCATTCTATTACTCATTCAGACTTTAGCAATCAGATACAGACTAGATACACTCCAAACACGGAAGCCATTCTATTTCTCATTCAGATACAGTATGGATACACCCCTAGACACGGCGATCATTCTATTACTCATTCAGACTTCAGCAATCAGATACAGACTAGATACGCTCCAGACACGGAAGCCATTCTATTTCTCATTCAGATACGGTATGGATACACCCCTAGACACGGCGGTCATTCTATTACTTATTCAGACTTCAGCAATCAGATACAGACTAGATACGCTCCAGACACGGGATCCATTCTATTTCTCATTCAGATACAGTATGGATACACCCCTAGACACGGCGATCATTCTATTACTCATTCAGACTTCAGCAATCAGATACAGACTAGATACGCTCCAGACACGGGAACCATTATATTTCTCATTCAGATTCAGCTATCAAACTCAAGTTCAGATACACTCCAGGCACGAAAGTCATTTTGTCACTTGTCCAGATCCCAGTTACAGTACAGATACACTCCAGACACGGAAGTTATTATGCAGCTCATACAGGTGTCAACTTCAGATACAGTCCAGATACGCTCCAGACGCGGTCGCCATTCTGTCACTCATTCAGAATTTATCCCCAGCACATAGATGCTCCCTACACAGATGTTTCTCTATTAGCCATTTAGAATAAAGATACACTCCAGACACGGCAGTCATTCTGATATTCATTCAAGAATCAAATACAGTTACAGCTCGGATACGCTCTAGACACAGACGTCATTCCCTTGCTCATACGAACCCAGTCTCCAGATACAGCTCAGATACGTTCCAAATACGGATACCATTCTGATGTTCATTCTGCTAATATTCAACAAACATTTTTTATTGCATCTCTAAGCCCATCTCCAGAAAGTTTCTACCATCTCCAAATGGCATCTTTAAGCCCATTCCCTTAGCTACATTTTGACGAGTGCAAATTTACGGGCACTCTAGTGTCCAATCCTCTTTTACCTTCGAGTCACGAAAGGCAGGTTCGCCAATCTAACTCTTCAGGTCCAAGAAGATTGAACAGGGGCAACTGTTGTACCCCAAAATTTGCCCTCTCATCCTTCAGGAATTCTTCCTGAACTCTCAGGTTTCCTCTTAAACAAAGCCAGGCCCTTTATTATTGTTCCTTTCCAAGCAAACAATTTACAAGAACAAAATGGTCATTTGCAAGCTCTAAAGGCAAAGCTTCTACCTTGGAAAAGTTAAATTCTAAATACTTGAAATTTTTCTCTAAAAAAAGGGGGGGGGGGGGGGTTGAGAGAAAATGGCACTTCAGAACTTCTGAACCAACCTCTAGGCAGAAACGGTCAGAAGCTACAAACTTGGCTCAGCACATAGCATTCAGTCAGAAGATGGCCCTTCAGCAGTTACGCCAGCTCAGTCAGAGACTGTAAACATGGTTCAGCACGTGATCTTTAAACAGAACATGGCTTTTTCAGCAGCTACACAAAAGTTCAGTCAGAGTTTGCTAGAGAAAGCAACAAAGCCTGAAACTCCTTCAGAACATACTGGGATCAGAAGATAATGGGATCAGCAGTTTGGGTATAATACTGAAACAAAATATCTAAGTCCATAATTTTCAGAGGCGGATCAAAAGAGCATACTGGAAAGTCTGGAAAACTCTCAGAGTTTGCCGAGGCAGCAATAGGCCAAGGTCAGAGCATGGTTTACGTTGTTCTTTTTGGTGAAGCAGAACTGTTGGCTCAGATTTTAGGTAATGATGCCAAATCTCCTATTACAGGATTTTGGATCTTGACAAATCTCATCACCATTTAATGCTCATTAATGCTCACAACCACTTTTGAGCATTCACCCAAGGGGGCTCTCCACGTGTGGCTTGGTAATACCCTTGTACAGGTTTAGCCATGGGTGTATGCGCCACTTTTCGCCTATAGGTGTCACTTCTCCTCAATCCTTGCTTAATGTTCCAGCCTAGGCTGAAAAGTTGTCCATCATCACAACTTTTCATGAACTTCCTTCAAGAATAAGTTAACCTCTACTGCATAATATTGGCGTCATTTAACATTCAAAAACCCACAAAGCCTTGCCTATAAATAGGACACCATTGTCCATCACAAAGGACGTGAGAAAACATCTAGAAAAAATTGCTAGAGGAGAAACAGAAAACTCTAGTAAAAAAAACCTTGTGAATCTCTGTCCAAAAATCCATGGTATTTTCACAAACTTTGAACTTTCTACCTCCAAACTTCATTAATACCCAGTTTTCTTTGTGACAAAAGAACACCCATACAGTTTCTGACCATACAAACACATACCTTTTCCATCCACCCATCCTAAAAAAGAACTTGTCCAGAACACCATCAGAGCTAAAGCTAGCTCCCACTCACAGACTTTTTTCAATAGCCAGGTAAGCACCTGCTGACTTTCATCACGCTGCTAAGCATCATCAGCTTTGCAGACTCAATAAAACATAATGTAAATATCATGTTGTTGTTGTATGCGTTCTAAGGATTTTCATACCTCTGAATGCTTAAGTAGGAAGTGAATCAGTGTAGAACCTGCCTGTGACCTTGTTGGTTCTGTCTCCTGAAACACTTTGACATTTGTTGAGGTTGTTCCAAGCATGTTTTCTGTTTTGTGGAAAAATAATAAAACTGCAGATGTTCTAGCTAGCACAGGGAGAAGATAAGTTCTGACTTTGACGTTAGCACATCTGAAGTCTGTTTTGCTGTCAATAATATTAGAACTTCTAAAAATTATTGTATTTCCAGCAGGGTCAGAACTTCTAACTTCCCCACTAACAAACTTTTGTCTTGTAGCGCATGGGGGTCAGAACTTCTGACCTTCCCATTAACAGGTTTCTGTTTTGCAGGTGCTAGAGTCATAAGTTCTGACTCATACAGTTTCACTAACAGGTTGATAATCTTGCAGCAAGCCTGGGTCAGAACTTCTGACTTCCTCTCAGCAGCGCGCTAGCCCTCTATCTCTTTCTCTTTTTCTTCCCCTTTTTATTTTCTTTTCTTATCTATTTTTCTCGTTGAACCACCCCCATGTACAAATGTGTATCCCCATCCTCTAAATGCTGTAATAGCGTGGGATTTTACATTTCCGCATTTTATTGCTTTCAAATGTAAATGCTAGTAATTAGGATATGTATGGCAAGATAAAATCAATGAAATAGAAAATCCTAATTCAAGATAAACTCTTGCATGCAATAAAACACAGTTGCACATAAACACCCCTAAGGTATCTCCACTTGGTTGCCTAAACAAATGGCCATGTTATGCATGTCGAGTATCTATTGGAAAAACAAAAACAAAACAAAAGATCATAGTCCCTCGATGAATCTATCTTGGTTACCTATACAAAATGATCTAGTCCCTCAGAAAATTGCTAAAGATACTTGGAAATATTGCTATCATGGTCAATACGATGACCTGCGCCTGTCCCGTTTAACATCCTAACACGAGGTTGTTTATCAAATGCAATGGTAAAACAACACTGTCAAAAGGGTTAAAAACATAAGAAAAATCTTTGAGTAAAATAGGGTAGATAACTCTTAGTTACTTGATCAAACTTGCAAAACATCCTTGTTATTTTCAAACACACTTCACAACACAATTTCAAAACATTTCCCAAAACAGACTTTCAAAACATTGAAATATCTTTTCAAAGACAATACACCTTTGTATACATTCAAACAAGAATCATTACAAAGGTTTCCACGACGATGGCCTCTTTTCAAAAGCATTTTCAAAAACCACGCACAAATCACCATTTCAAACAAATTGAAAAGCAAACGCAAGTGATCTAAAACTAAGAGCCCATGGAAAACCATGGATGAAAAGGGTGCTAGCACCTTCCCTTTTCATAATCTACTCCCCGAACCCAAGAAAACATCTCAAAGGTCTTTCCTGTGCTTTTTGACCTTTCCTTAGGATAAAATAAAAAGTCGGTGGCGACTCTTGCTAAACCGAAACATTTGCGAACACAAACGCAAAATCTCAAGTCAGTTCTCCTACCGTATCACATATCCCTTACTTTATAGGTATATTTTTGATAGGGATTAATCATACTTTTCTGAAGTTTGAGTGATCGATAGCAAACGTAATCATAGGTTGTAAAGCTTGGTCTAGTTTGGCTTTGATAGTTTTAACTTCTTTTTGACAAATATGATAAGTTTCACATCAATTACATTTAAACCAAGGTCTCTCTTCTTTTTCACATTTTCCTTTAATATTTTCTATCATAGATGCTTTAAGAGCTTCTAATTTCTTTTCGGAATCAGAAACCTTTTGTTCTAGATATGAAAAGATTTTCTTGATTGAGGCTAAGCGTTTGAAAGCTTCCTTAGCCTCTTGATGTAAAATATTGAAGGAATTTAACAATTCTAAATAAGACATTTCATCAACATGATCATACTTAGCATAACTTACATTCTTTTTCTTATGATGATGAGCCATGAGACAAAGGTTGATTGTTTCTTCTTCATCACTTGAGAAACCTTTACTTGAGGAATCACTATCGCTCTCCCAAGCAATGTATGCTCTTCTAGCTTTGGTTGGTTTCTTTTGATTTTTGGCCTTGGGTTTGTCTTTCTTCAAATAGGGGCAATCCGGCTTGTAATGACTGGGTTTGCCACAATGGTAACATGATCCTCGTGACTTAGGCTTCTTACTTTCATATTTCTTACTTGGTTGAGAGTGGCGTCTATAATTGATGAGATTCTTATCCAAATGTTGAATTTTGTTTTTCCGGAGAAATCTATTGTATTTTCTTACGAACAGACCCATATCCTCATTCGGACTCTCATCGGCATCACTTGATTCACTTGCACATGAAATTGAGGTGGATGACTTGGAGCTTGAAGCCTTTAGTGCTATAGGCTTATTTTCCAAGTCCCTTGACTTTTCCTTCTTTTCTTTCTTTTCATGCTTTCCAAGGCTTATGAGCTCTTGCTCATGTTCTTGAAGCTTACCCCATAGTGTTGTGAGATCCAAAGTATTTAGATCATTGGCTTCCTTAATTGTTGTAACTTTAGGTTGTCATTCCCTGCTAAGACATCTCAAAATTTTGTTAGTAGCAACAGAATTGGCAATTACATGAACAAGTGTATGCAAGCGATTCATTATATGAGAAAATATTTTTTGCATGTCGATGATGGTTTCACCCTGCTCCATGCGAAAGAGATCAAACTCTTGCGTTAAAGTATTGGTTCTAGCCAATTTTACACCGTCTGTTCCCTCTTGGGTGAATTGCAAAGCGTCCCACATTTCCTTAGCCGTAGCATATTGTGAGACTTGAAAATACTCATCAACTCCTAGTGCTGCTATGAGCATGTTTCTTGCTTTCTAGTCATAGGCATAATTGTTCTCATCTTTTTCATCCCATTCTGCTTCTGGTTTAGAAACGGTTATCCCGACAACATTTTGCATAGTTATTGCAACTAGCCCATCTTGGATAACTTTCCATATTTTCCTATCAACAGACATAAAATAGACACGCATACAATCTTTCTAATATCTATAATTTTCACCTGTGAAAACGGGTGCTCTAGTGTACGCCCCTTTTAGATCATAATCCATTTCTAGTAGTGGTATGTGAAGCACTGGACAAACCGGCACTCTGATACCACTTGTTAGACGATGTGACAGATCTAGAAGGGGGGAGTTGAATAGATTCCTTTGAAAATTATGTGCTTTTTGTAAAATTGTTTTTATCAGAGAGCGACAGCCCTGAATTTGATCCTCTAATCTTAGCATATTGTAAAGATCGGATATGCGAACCAATTTGATGAAAATGATGAGAATAGAATCACAACTAAAACTGAATATGATGAATTGCTTTAGCAAGTTTAACAAGTTGTAAGTTATTACCAATTATTTGTGGAGAAGATAAATCAAATTTATGAGTTGTAAATTCACCAAACACTTGGTGTACGTACTACACAAGGTTTGGTTATATTCAAATTCTAGTGATTATAGCGATTCAAATGAATGTTATATGAGTTGTAAATTTTAGTTTGTCACTACAATTATTTTGTACGAATGAGAAAAATTGATAACTCACAAATTCAAGCAAATAGAAATAAAATGCAGAAAACTAAAATGGACAGTGTTTGTTAAGGAAGTTCACCATGTCGTCCTTGCTTGGGCTACTCTGCCCCCAATTCTAGAATCTAGAATTAGGATTATGAAATTAATTTTGTAAAGTTTGTAAGAGAAGATACAATCACCACAATTCAAAGTCACTTGATGAATCTTATATGTTGCACTCCTCTTCCCTTGATTCTACATGAATCAAGTATGCCAAATCTTGAACAAAATCTCCTTCTACCTTGAATGATTTTGAACCCTAGAAATTGGCCCAAAATCCTTCTTTACAATCCTCTGGTTACCGCTACCCTATTGAACACCCCATGGTCTTCCAATCCCTTAGCTCGGCTGAATTTAATGAAGCAAAGACTTGTGATAAAATCCCCCAATTTCTGAGGAAAAACCCCAATGGTTTTATTCAAGAAAAAACCCACAAAGATCTCTACCCAAATCTTAAATTGCACTTTCAATTTGGACGTTATCAACACAATCCCAAAAACTTGATCAACAATAATGATTGTGTGTAGTTGTTGATGGTTGATGAGAGGTTTAAGATGAAGTGAGCTCTTGTGTCTATCTTTCACTTTTTTCTTGTTATATGAGAAAATAGAGGCCAAACAATATACATAAGTGATTCCCATGATGTAACAACATAGCATAAAAAATGAGACAATTTAGAAATGCATCGGCTCATGCAGGGTGTACAGAAGGCGTGCTCCTTCCCGAGCGAGAGAGGTTAAAATTCCTTCAGTCATGCGCCGACTCATTGCCTGATGTGTCGACTCATGTTTTCTCAAAACTATGCTTCGACGGATAGAGAAGGAGTGTGCCTTCCCGGACGTTGCCAAGCCAAAATCTTCTTCTCATGAGCCGACCTAAGGTTCCATAAGCCGGCTCATGCAGTCTGTTTTGAGAAAAATTCTTGTTTTTGATGTTTCTCACTTGCACTTGTTTGAAGCATGACATATTTGCACAGATAGGTTTTCGGCAAGCATTAAAACTCAGTTCTTTCACCTTTGCCCTCAGAATACATACACCATGCATAGCTAAAATTGGCAAATCATTGCTCATTAATATTTGTTAATATTTTTGTTGACATATCACCCTGTTTTGCAGAGTTACATTGTCCTCTCTTCAATAGAGTGTTGGCCTTAATCAGAAAGTGTATATTCTTTCAGTTTCCCCACTGAGTTATCCCTCGTGGAAGATTTTTGCTTTAGCCTTCCTGTACAGCTCCTTGTTTGGATGGATTCGGTTTTCCCTCTTGAGTTTATTTCTCAAAGGATGTATTTTGGTTGACTGTTTCATTCCAGTTTACTTTTGGTTTGAATCTTTGGTTCCATAACAATATTATTTACTTTGTATTTCTGAAAACTTCGAGTTTTGGTTTGTGCATTTATTTTGCATGAGAAGACTTCATCTCCTCAGCAGGAATATCGTGGCATTTCCCCAGAAAGCCATATTTCTTTCCCCAGGAAGCCATGTTTCTTTCCCCATGAAGCCATATTTCTCTCCCCAGAAGGTCATTTCTTTTTACAATCCTCCATGACAACAAGTAGCAGGTCTCTTTATTTGAGCAACTTGTGCTTCCCTGTAAAAGTCGACGTAACCTTTTTTTGCTATCTCCTCTATGAGTGGATAGTTTGCAGTCAGTCGTCAGTTTACGCCAGTGGATGGAAAGACTTTCAAATTCGCAGAGACAGTTCGTTGTGAAATCTTTGCAGGTGATAGTCTCTTTATTTGAGACAGTTTATATATTATCCTTTCCAGGCAGAGTGCCTCGGTTAAAGAAGAAGTTGAGACTCTTTCTAGGTGAAATGCCAGAATTTTGGGGAAACTTGTTATCTTTTTCCTACCCTCAGTGAATGTTGGTAGTTCATCGTCAGTAAATGGCGGTGCTATGATACATTTTCTTCCTACCTTCAGTGAAAGTCGGTAGGTCATCGGAAGTGAACATCGATGATTGTCATCTTTTTGCTACCCACAGTGAATGTTGGTAGTTCATCGTTAGTGAACGGCGGTGCTATGATATATTCTCTTTCTACCTTCAGTGAAAGTTGGTAGGTCTCCTTCAGTGAAAGTTGGTGATTGTCATCTATTTTCTACCTTCAGTGAACGTTGGTAGTTCATCGTCAGTGAATGGCGGTGCTATGATATATTTTCTCTCTACCTTCAGTGAAAGTTGGTAGGTCATCGGCAGTGAACGTTGATGATTGTTATCTTTTTTCTACCCTCAGTGAACGTTGGTAGTTCATCGTCAGTGAACGGAGGTGCTATGATATATTTCCTTCCTACCTTCAGTGAAATTTGGTAGGTCATCGGCAGTGAACATCGATGATTGTTATCTTTTTTCTACCTTCAGTGGATGTTGGTAGTTCATCGTCAGTGAACGGCGATGCTATGATATATGTTCTCTCTACCTTCAGTGAAATTTGGTAGGTCATCGGCAGTGAACGTCGGTGATTATTATCTTTTTGCTACCCTCAGTGAATGTTGGTATTTCATCTTCAGTGAACAGTGGTGCTATGACTTATTTTCTTCCTACCTTCGGTGAAATTTGGTAGGTCATCGACAGTGAACATCGATGATTGTTATCTTTTTGCTACCTTCAGTGAACGTTGGTATTTCATCGTCAGTGAACGACGATACTATGATATATGTTCTCTCTACCTTCAGTGAAAGTTTATAGATCACCATCAGTGAAAGTTTGTAAGTCATCAGCAGTGAACGTCGATGATTCTTTCTCTTTGCCTTCAGTAAACATTGGTAGCTTCGCCTTCAATGGAAGTTGGTGTATCCTTTGACCATTTTACCATCCTCTCTAATTCCGGTCTTTTTGATCCACCAGTGATTTATTTTACTTGTTGGGTTACTCTCTTGCTTCTTTATTTTTTGTTACATCCCCAATGGTGTTTTACGTCTTTATGGTCTTGTTCATATGCATTCATGCTTATAAGCAAGGCATGGCATCTTAGGGCCAAAATGAGGGTTTGTTTTATATTTAAGTATCTTTGATCGCGTCGAAACAAATATTTTTTAACCTTCGTATCTCTGGATAGAAGAAACTTAAATAAGGACAGTTGTTGTACCCCAATTTTTTCCCCTAGGATCCCTTCACCATACCATGTTGATTCCATCACAACAAGATCACATTAGGATTCTTGGTTCCCCTCCCTATATTTAGATTTTTTCTTTGAGGAATCACCAAGCACCTTGAATTGTGTTCTTTTGTGATCATGAATATTTTTGTCTTGATTTCTTCTCTTAATTAATAAAATGCAATTTTGGTTTGTCTTGCTTGTTACTCATGTAGGTAAAGGCAATAAGATTCAGCAAGTTGCTCTATGAGTTCATTACTTTATTTCCATGCCTTAGTCAATAAAGCTTGAGAAGTTCAAACCTCACCATTGGATTTGTTTTGGAGTAAATGGAATGGAAAGGTTATTTTGGTTCACCACATTACAACATTATCAAATTTGGTTCAAAGGCACAAGGGATTGATTGGAGAAGTTGTCATGCTTGGATAAGGCTTTGTTCCCATTAGTCACAAATGCATATATTTCTCTCAATTATAAAGATATGGAAGTGGTTGTGGTTGCTATTATTTATCATTATCATCCTCAACAACTTATATTTACAAAGCATTTGTGTTGATACAAGAAGTTTGTTCAAAATTGTCAAAGTTCCTCAAGGCATTTTTCTTGATTTAGGAGCTAGGGTTTTGAACTTCAAAGAAGTATATCTTGCTCATATTTTCGTATTTTGGAGTGATTCAAAAGAAATCCTTCTCTTCAAAGGGTTATCTACAAATAACTTCAAAAGTTCTAAGGAGTTTTCATGTGGAAGAAACTTGATGAAGAAGAAATATTACAAGTCCTCCAGATGAATCCCCAATTTTCGATGTGTGACTTCAAATGGTCATAACTTGGTCAGTTTTTATCACCTTGAGCCCATTCTTTTTCCATAACGATCTTAAGGATGTGAACTTTATGCCTTATTTCATGTGAAAAGTGATAAAATGGATGGAAGTTTCCTTAAGGATACGAAAGATTATAGGTCATTTCATGATTTTTTGCCAACTTCAAAAATTCATAACTCTCTCAGTTTTTGGAGATTTTGAATTGTTAAACTCCCAAAATTTCATTCAAGAGGTCTAATTCATGCCATCTTTTTTGGTCAAGAGCAAAATCCAAGTGGAAGGCCATGTTTGGATGCAAGACATTATGGTCACTTTTGAAGAAAAATTTGAAATATTTCTATGTATGGAAAGTCAACCCTTTTTCTCCAACTTTGACTCAACACAACTTTCAGCTCAAGCATCCATTTTATTCAATTCTTTTTCCATTGCAAAGCTTGTAACCTCATCTTTCTAAAGCATCAAGAATCATGCCTTAAGACCCCTTGAGCTGAGAATGCCATTGGATTGAACTTGGTAACTTGGAACTGAAGTTTCCCCATAAGTCAGAATTTGAAGTCTTTGTTTTGGCTTCTAATCACAAGTTTTCCACGCGTTTATGCCTCTAAACATGTTTAATGAAGTTCTAGAATTGATTAGCACAACAAAACGCGTGTTTTGGATGAGTTTTGATCAAATTGGAAGTCTCACTTTTCTTGTTTGCAACTTCACACGATTTCCCTCCAAACTTCATCATTTCACACGCTTGGACATTCCATTTGATTCCCTACAAATAAAGGGCCATCCCCCATTCATTTCCACAAGCTTGGATAGCCAGAATCACCCTACCAAACTTGTTCCATAACTCAAAATTCAGCAACTTTGAAACCTATTCTCAAGCCTTTTTCAATCCAATTTTTCCATCAATTCACCTTCCTTGATCTTCCTTGAAGCTAACCATATAATTACATTCAAGAATCGTGTCCTATATTGCTCAGTAAAAGTCCAGTTTCAGAGCTCTGCAACTCAACTTCAATAGGTAGATTCCTTCATCAATTCTTCAAAACTTTGATATCATTGTGATGCTCTCATTGCCTTGGTTCTAGTCGCAACACTTGCTTTTTACTAGAAACACGTTTTGACCATGAAATTTCAAATCCCTTTTCAAAACTTTCCTTCCAAATTTCTTGAGCTACAGTTTATATAAATTTGTCGCGAAGGTGTGGTTGTCTCCATCTTGAAGAGACGAAGCGAATGGAATAGGTCACGTGCTCTAATTTTACAGTTTGAGCAACCTGGTTTTGGGACTGGCTGGAGGTTGAAGATGACCAACGTGTCATCTTCCAACCAACGAAGGTGCGCCATCTGTGTTTTTCAAAAATCTGATTTAATTAATGATCCTATGCATTATTCACTAAAGTCCATAACATGCACAGCACGCCAGGTCCACTTGATCTATTTACTAACGCGTTTTGACATTGATCAAATGGCCCATATTTTTTTGGTTTTTATTTTCTTTTCTGATTTTTATATTTAATTATTTTAAACTTCAAAATATCATAGAAAAATCATTTTAAGTCCAAAACATCTGAAAAAATTATGAAAAATATTTTTGATTATTCTCTTTCTAATTTTTATTTTTTCATAATTTAATTTTGTGTTTTGGTATTTTTTATAAATTTTCACTTTATTTGAATTATTTTAAATGTTTAAAAATACTTATGAATTTTTAAATTCTGAAAAAATTATGGAATGATCCAATGATATTGCGACAAATATTGGTGACCTTATTTTATTTTTGTTTCTGACTTTGTATATTTTATCATTTTTGGTTTATTTTACTCATTTCTTTTAATTTTTAAAAATAGTTTCTGACTTTAAAAATTACCAAAAAATTTATAAAAATATTTGAGTCCATTTCTTTTTTTTTATGGTCTTACATTTGATTTTCTGATTAATTTGAACATAGTTGATATTTTTCTCTTTTATTTCTATTTTAAAACATTTTTTTAAAACCTTTTTTTGTATATATTAAATGTAATATTATTTTGTGACTATTTTCTGGCTGATCTTGGGTTAAATTTTTGATCATGAACTTTATTAACATCATTGGATCTATGGATCAAAAGTGGTTTGTATATTCTCTCTCACCCCTCTTCATCTCATCTGTTTCTTATTGCACTAAGTATTATTGGAGCATGATCTCTATATCATGTCTCAAAACAAATGATGCATAGATTGTTATTAACCGGCCTCAAAATAGGTGCGACTTCTATATAAATCCACTTACGATTGCTTAACATAACGCAAAATTTTGTCCTGATTCTAATAAATGATCATTCGTGGCCCAAACTTATGTTTGCAAGCCCAAGTATGTTAATTTGATCTCTTTGATCAAATAACCTTGAGATTCATTGTGTGGAGGCTTTGATTCTACCAATCATCTAATGGATCTACAACACCTTTGGTCAATACGGATCACTTAAACATCGTTGATCATTAAATGGTACTTATGAGGATTCCAAATGGATGATATACTTGACAAAAAGAAAATGCAACTTGTTGTGTGGAGGCTTTGGTTCTATCAATCCTCTAATGAGTTCCAAATGCAAGTTTCAAGATGATCATCCAACTAACCACTAACCACTAATAATTGACTTTATCCTGTATTTTTATTATATCCCCCTATTTATTTTTATGCACTATTTACTTTTAGCATTCACATTTCATGCCATTTTCATCTTTGCTCATTTGAGCATTTACTTTCTTGTCATTTTTATCTTGCTCACTTGAGATTTTTCTTTTCTTTTCTTAAGATACTTAATAATCAATATGAACCATAAAATCCTTAATGATGCTTGGACTATTTGGTTACTATCCTTGGCATTATGGAGCATTGGACTTCTTGGACTTGGGATTAGAAACCTTGGCCTATGATTGGAGACCTTGTGACCTTGTCTGATTATTTTGTCTGGAGCTCTTGAGGTTTACCTCAAGACATTGGGTCGTTTGTTTGTTTTGTATGCAAGTTATTGTGATTTCACTCTTTGTTTGTAATCTGGAATTCACCCGTATACAGCCGTTACTCTGCCCAATTTTTGTGAAGACTTAATACACTTGAAGTTTGGTTCTTTCAAGAGGTCTAGTATCTTAGCTTGCTTGGTTTCAATCCAAAGAATTGTAATTCTATCTTGACTCATAATGTCAAGTGTTGGCTTCTTGTTGGTTAGATGGTTCCTATCCCTATCTTTTACCTTAAACTTTAGGATAGTCTCTTCTTCTCCTCCCATCTTCTTTAATTTCAAAAATCTTCTCCCTCATTTTGAAAACTATTCTTATTTTTTAAACTTGAACCACTTTCATAATAAACTTGGACTTATTTCAATGCATTTTCAAAACATTTTCATAAATAAACTTCAATCAACTTAATAATATTTTGGCATTTTTTTTGTGAGAAGACTAAAAGTTAGTCAATCTCATTTCAAGCCCTTTTGCCACTTTGGGTTTTTAATTTAAAAACGTTTCTCAAAAGATTGGACTCTTGTCAATCCTTATAGTGATGCAAACAACTATACTTCTATAATATGTAGTGAAGAGAGATATTTTCCACTTGGGTTTCGAATGAGGCATTGTTGATTCTAAAATCCAAGCCATATCCTCCACTTTGAGATGATGCAAATTCTCCTTTCTCATGATTGTGGGTAGTAAGTATGTTTCCCACACAGACAATGATAATGATGTCTTATCTCGTAAAACTAACCAACACGCTTACATTTTAAAAATTTTAAAGAGGAACTACGTGTACCCTGATCCCCTATTGCACGTAAAGGTGGTACGTATGCACTAAAGGTTCGTAACCGCGGTGGGTGCAAAAACCATAAAAATATATTTCTTTTCTCACCTCCACCATCCATTTTTTACACAATATTTTATAGCCAAAATATACAGATTTTACAAAGAGGTTCATGCGGAGTATCGTGGATGTTTAGGGTGCTAATACCTTCCCTTTGCATAACCAACCCCCTTACCTTGAATATTTCCCCCTCTTTTGGGTTATTCACTCTTTTCCCATTCCTTTGGAAAAAATAAAGTGCGGTGGTGATTTTTATTTTTATTTGTACAAATCTAGTCAATCCCATGGCTTAGTCTTAAACATTTCTACCGCTACAGAAAGGATACAAAATCAACAATCAAGATGGAAAAAATTGTAAGGGTTTTAATGTGGCCTGGTTCACGGTTTTTAGAAGAAAAAAAAAGGATTTAAGGCTCAAAATTTTTGGTGCCCACCCATTCTCCATGATGTTCTCCAGTCCTACATTCAGTTAATTCAACACGAGCATTCATCTCTCAAAAGAGTTTATGATGGTTGAGGAACCACAACATTTTTTTGGACACGACAGTCACTTAACCTTTGGTTTTTGGGTGTTCGATCACATGAATTTTCTTTTGATGAGGATTTTTATTGGATAATCCTTTTTTGCATTTCTGGATTTTCAAATTCTTTTTCGCTTTCCCTAACTTTTTCTTGGACAAATTCTTTTGAATTTCAATTTGGGAGTCCAGCGGGATGCCCTAAATTTTGTCTAAGCGACTTGTTTTCATGTTTCGACTTAGCGTGGCTTTTTGTTTCTTTCTTATTCATACTTTCCTTTTGAATAAGTCGTTTGACCCTAAGTCTTTGAACTTTTGGAGGAAAGTGACTGCCTCATTCCTTGGTCGGTGAGGGATAACCATTATTGTATCGATTTGATCTCGACCTCAGGATTTTTGTGAGGAAATAACCATTTTGGTTTTGATCTTTTACCGTATTCATAATGTGTGGGATAAAATGCAATGATCCTCAGATGGGACAATCCTTATGAAATCTGAATGCTCGATCAAATTAACTAAACATTTATCCTACCCCGGGTTAAAAATAAGGGTTTTTATTCAAACAGAAAAGAAACTCCTACTTTGAAGGCTCAGAGGGGTTAAAGAGTATATATTCGGTGTTTGGGGATTGAAACAAGGCTTGTACATCATCAGTAAGGTTTTTACTCGAAAGTGTACAATTTGAAATTCCAGGTAAATTTTTGTCATCCTCCCTTCAGAGTCATTGCTTTATTAACAAAAGTTGAATATTAAAAACATAGTAAAACAAAAAAGAGTGATAATGAATGGATTAATTCAAGAAAAACATATCCAATGCATCATGATTTAATATTCAAAAGATAAGCAAGTTTGCATACAAGAAAGTAATGAACAAAACAATTAAGATTGCAAATGAAAATGCAAATGAAATTTGAAATTTCCATGTTAAGGAGACTTGACTCCGTATGGACTGATTTCTTCAAACGAACTTCAGTAACCTTGAGGCTCACTTGGATAAGAGATCCCCCTCTGATATGGACACAATAGTCTCTGAAGTGATCAAAGCTTAGACGTTATCTCTGGATGACAAACCATCTTCAACTGAATAGTCGAGTGCCCCAGAACGATGTTCATAGAAGATTATCTCAAAAGAGAGTGTGAAATTTGTACAAAACTAAAAGTTCGAAATTATCCTCCACATTAGAAATTGGACTTTGAGAAAGACATCAGGCATGTGCTAGATTTTAGTTAAACCTCTTAAAATATTCAACATCACGGCCAAGTGCCCCAGAATGAGAGACACGCCTAGTATTTGCATCGGGAGAGAGAGTAATCAACTGAATAGTCTCCAAAGCACAAAGCTTAATCAACTGAATTCCCAAGAGACGAGGAAGTGTCGGGATGTAAGGCATTGAGATGGCATCAACATACTCCTCATGCTTCTTCTTTATCTTCTTAAGAGCTTTTCCCCATGGATTCACTTGGGAAACAAACATTGACTGCTAATGAGAAGATCAGAGAACATAAAACTGTGGAGAGTTCCCTTGACTGAATAATTAGGTGCCCCGGCGCGGTAACCACATATGGCGTTGACAACAGGATTTGGAAGGAGATTTGTAGATGGTACTAAAGCACAAAGCCTAACCCACTGAAGCTCAAACAAGTGCAGAAACAAATGAGAATAAAACACTGGGATATGATCAAAACCGTTCTCCAGACCTATTACGCCCTTGCTAATAAAACATATCCCTTGAATTCAAATGGGAGATGGGAAATATCTGATGATAAGACATTCCAATCACTTGAGACAGTGGATGAAATCCACAATGCACTTCATGGTTTGAAAGAAATCCCAAATGACGAGGAGAAGAGAATAACTCATGTTACAACAGTCAATGTAGGATTGTTGATACTATCATCAAGACTTCCATGATTCGGCTCCACTGAGTCTTTAACTGAATATCTTCCCTCTTGAAGAGTTCCTGATCACGGGCCAAGGCTTGCATGTATACCACAAACAACCACATCTGAATCTTTATCCTGGCCAATACCCCGCAAAGTTGTTCCATAACTGATCTCTGAATATGTGACATCAAGAGTTCAAGTCTGATTATGAAGAGAAAACCAAGTCTGAATAAGAATCTCCAACTCTGAGTACCTGCTATGAATGCACGGATATGCATGAGGTGTGTGAGTGGATGCAATGCCATGTTCGATCATTTCCAAGTAACACACATGCTTTTAATTTTGATTTTAAACCAGTAAAAGATAGAGAAGTGCAACACAAAGCTCACAAGCATGGTTCCTTGGAAATGGAAAGAACATGTGTGTCGAAATGATGTTAACAGTGTGCAAGAACACGGGATCAAGGTTCCGTAAACATGGAAAATGGTTGCACTGTCTCTAAACTGAATGATGAATATCACCGGATCAAAGGTCCAACGCCACCTTGGAACGCAAAAGAGCCAAGTACCAAGTAGATCAGCAACCGCATGAGACCAAAATATCCCTATCATAAAAGATAACTACCGAAATAAATAGCCATTCCAAAGTCAGAAGTATGGAAAAAAACTAGGAGATCAAATATTCACCAACAGGAACAAAGTCACCAACATAACCCAAAAGTCACCATCGGAACTAGAGTCACCATCTAAACATAGTCAACAATAGTACATGCACCTGTAAGAAAAGTTTTCCCGCCACACTCACGGGTGAAAACTAGGTCGCGGTAAGGTCAAAGGCCAAATCAAAGTACAAGAGCTCATCTATTGGTAATATCATACGATAACACCTATCCAAACTTCCTATGAAGTCATGGGTCTCATGGTCGGGTCTACAAGACATACGCCTCATAGCCGCCATGGCCACTCTATTCCTAGTTCCTATGGAATTCACTCATAGCCTGGGTATGGGGCCTTTTACCTCATGGAACAATCCACCCACCAAGAAAACCAGAATCCAAACAGTCCAGCCAAATCCAGTATGTAGAAAATAAAGCACACATAGGATGCTATGAAAACAGATAAATATGCAAGGTGGTAAAATAAACACCCAAAAAGAAAACAAACAAGAGCTAGGATCAACTTCAGGATAGACCAATAATAGATCAATATTTATCCCCATTGAAGTCGCCAGTTGAAACAACCGACCGAACCGTCATCCGATATAAAAATCAATGAAGTCTCCACCGAACTTATTTTATCCCGCCGAGAGGGAAAGGTAAACATCGAGAAAACCTGAAGGGATGAAATTACGGTCTTACGACCGAGAGATTGGGTAAGGGAGTCTGTTACGTGAGGGGAAGGTATTAGCAACCCACACGCCCGTAGTACTCTACGGTATCCACTCTTGTTTATTCTAATCTAAGGGTGTGTAGAATCTATGTCTAAGGTTTAAAGCTGAAAAGGGAATGCATGCAAAGAAAAAGGAAAAGAAAGTGTGGGGAAAAGAAAGGAATATTTACAAAGATATGCTCGATTAGGCCCCACAAAAACCTCTGTCTACGTATCCCTTTTAAGGAATCAGAGCAGCCATAGTTTGACTCGTATATTTTGGTTGGTTTGTGTTTTTTAGTTAAGAAGACAAAAACAACAATCAAGATGGAAAAACATCAGATAAGACGACAAAACGTCAACAACGATGATAAAGCAACAAAAAGGATCACATGGTAACAAAAACTCAGATAGGATGATAAAACGTCAGCATGATAGCAAAATATCAGACAAGACGATGAAACATTATACCTAACAATGATATCGAAAATCAAAGTAGGATGACAAACATACGTGATGGTGAAACATCGAAAACAAACATATGCGATGGCGAAACATCGGTAAAAAGATAGCAAGGTATCGTGGAAAAGATGATGAAACATCAACAATTTAGATGATAAAAAATCACACCTAACAATGATATTGAGAATCAAAGCAGGATAACAAACATGTGCGATGGTGAAACATCGGCAATAAACATATGCAATGGAGAAACATCAGCTAAAAGATATCAAATTAACGTGACAAATATGGCGAAACATCAACATGATAAAACATCACACCTAACAATGATATTAAGAATCAAAGTAGGATAACAAACATGCGCAATGGCGAAACATCAGCGACAAACATATGGGATGGCGAAACATCAGCTAAAAGATCACAAAATAACATGGCAAAGATGGCGAAACATCAATAATCCAGATGATAAAACATCACACCTAACGATGATATTGAGAATCAAGGTAGGATAACAAACATGTGCGATGGTGAAACATCGGCTAAAAACATATGCAATGGAGAAACATCGGCTAAAAGATAGGCAGATAACATGGCAAAGATGGAGAAACATTAATAATCCAGATGATAAAACATCACACCTAACAATGATATTGAGAATCAAGGTAGGATAACAAACATGTGTGATGGCGAAACATCGGCTAAAAACATGTGCGATGGTGAAACATCGGCTAAAAGATGGCAAGATAACATGGCAAAGATGGCGAAACATTAACTTGAAAAGGTTTAAAACAAAGCCAAAAGGCGCACAAAAAAATAAGATTGGTTTGTATTTTTTACCTTTGAAGAAGGATTTAAGTTCATTAGAGATGTTTTATGATTTTCCAAGAAGAAGTTTTTGTTTTAAGATGCAATATGCAAAGAAAAGAAAACAACTAAGGGAGACTACCATAATCTTTGGTTCTAATGTTATCATACAATGATTGACCCTAAGGTTGAGGATGAAAGAGGGAAGTTTCTATCCTATGTTAGCATGCATGGGTGAATATCCTAATGTCTAGCTCGAGAGCTACTCTAGTCGAGCAATCCTAAGGGAGCATGGTAAAAATGTCACATACCCTGTGACAAAAAACAAGCAAATAGATGGCGGAACATCTGGATAAACAACAGCTCAAGCATCACTCGAATATCAAACACCTATAAGGCGCAGGCCTAGTAGTAGAAAGGGAGGTCCTGCCATAGACAAGTAACCAAGCATCATACCAAGGGTCAAGCCACAACCAAGGGGAGTGTATCACCCGAGTCAATCAAGTTATAGAATTATAGGAATACAAAAGGGTCCTTAACCGTGGTATCAATTACCAGGGCAAGAAAGATCTGGGGGAAGATACATAGTGCATGCGTACACTAAACATCAGTGTTGGTCAACACGAGCTAAAGAAAGTGTGGGGATCCAATTGTGGGAACCCTTTTCACTCGCCCTTAAAGTACTCAAATTCATTCAGATCTTGGGCACATGTTCAGAGAATCTACTTGTAGAAAGTGAGCATAGGAACAACATGGACTAGAATGTGCGGGGTTCGATTATTAACCCTTTACACTTACCTCCTTTTGAGGACTTTTAACTTGTAATATAGTGCGGGCACAAATGTAAACACATGTGAAAAATGCCTACTTCAAAGGTAGGATTTTAAACAAACACAGATAGCATACAGAAAGTGGTGCCTGCTACAGGACTTTAAACAGTGACTTTGAGTGCACGCTCTTTATTTCCTGCTTCCTACTTCACATGATTTCTAGAAAGCAATAAACGCCCCTACTACACATGATCTCTAGAAAGCAGTAAAGTGTGAAATGAGATAAACAAGAGAAAATACCAAACAAATATTAATCCGTAGTAGAGCGTATTAAAACAAAGAAACCTAATGATCTTCGCGAAAGCTTCACCAATAATCAACCGGACTAATCCTCAAGCGCTCAATATCACAAACCAAACTCTTACCACAAACTTATGAAAATAAAGTAATAACAAAATGAGTATTAACATGGAAAGAATAATTTGGAAACTTCAATGAAATTCTAAAGTCCTAGAAAATAAACTCTAAAAATATTCTATTATTTTTGTATCATTTTTATCATCAAGCTATGAAAAAGAAAATTCCATGAGAAAATAAATGACAAATCTCTAAGCAGCCAGGGGTGTATATTGGATCCAGATGTGTATGAACCAGAAGTTAGGTGCTAGGTCGATCTGAAAAGTGATACATGAAGCCCTTTTGTTGGTATTAATTAATTTCAAAAAAAAACTAACAGGCTAAGGGCCCAAACACCATCTTAGTTTGAGTCTGCATCTTATCTCAGCAATTATCCAATTAGGTTCTATTTAAAACTAAATTAAAATTAATTAAATGAAAATTAAAACCATAAAACAAAATGAATTAAATGATTTGAATGATAAAGGGGATTAGAGTTCAAAGTTGGAATGGTGGTTCAGCTTCTACCGTGAGACTCTTCCAGCGGCGTGATGCAAATCCTTTCACCTTCTTCGATTTTCCTCAAACTTGCAGTAGCAACCTTCTTTGATTTGCCTCAAACTTACAATAGAAACCTTCTTCGATTGGTCTCAACCTTGCAGCATCAACCTTCTTCGATTAGCCTCAACCTTGCAGCAGCAACCTTCTTCGATTAGCCTCAAACTTGCAGTAGCAACCTTTTTTGAATTGCCTCAAACATGCAGTAGCAACCTTCTTCAATTGGCCTCAACCATGCAGCAGCAACCTTCTTCGATTAGCCTCAACCTTGCAGCAGCAACCTTCTTTGATTGGCTTCAACCTTGCAGCAGCAACCTTCTTCGATTAGCCTCAACCTTGCAGCAGCAACCTTCTTCGATTGGCTTCAACCTTGCAGCAGCAACCTTCTTCGATTGGCCTTAACTCAACCTTCAACAAACGAAGCTTCAACCCTCTTCAAACGAAGCTTCAACCTTATTCGAACGAAGCTTCACTGGCTTTGGATTTCAAAGCTATCATCCTTCGAAGCTTCAGACTTTGGACTTTGAAGCTTCATAGTGTTCGTCTCAGTGGCTTCATCATCTCTAACCTCAAACACAAATGAAACTTGCACAAAAACTCAGTGCAAGGGCTCATGTTCAGATCATTCAAACAAACTCAATTATCCATCAAATTTAGTAAAATAAATCGCAATCGAAAGCTAGAAAAACACTCTACATCATGCAACTCGAATCATCTCAAATCATTAACCACAGATCAAGAACAAAGCTCATGAAAACTATAAAAAAAAATCATTTGTACAGAAAATTTCAGAAACTCCACAACATGATTCAAGCATCAAACAAAAACAAATATATACATCATACCTATAGTTCGGCCAGCTAAAACACAATGCACAAGAGCTACATCACTAATTCAAGCTGAATCACACAAATCGAAGTCCAAGAAAACTCACCTTGATTCAAAATCTGGAAACTCGAAGTTGCTGCTCCAGATGCAAACCAATGCTTCCACTATGATCTACTCACTTCACTGAAGATGAATCAACAAGAAAATGGAAGAATAATCCAGAGAAATGTGAGAATTCGAGAACTGGATTTTTGAGAGAAATTTGAACTTCAAATCTGAAATTCTTGGCCAATGTTGTTCCCTTTCGAATGAGGGTGTAGGATTGAGGAGACGAATTGCTTCAAGTTCTTGATGATGATGAAGATTTGTTGAAGTTAATTAGTTGAAGGTTGCAGTAGAAACTCTAAGAGAATGAAGTTATCATGATGGTGCTGAATCGATGAAGATGATGAATGATGTGTTGAAGATTGTAGATTGAGGAATCATAATGAAGAGTTTGGTTCAGAAGTTGATGAAGATTCATGCAGGATGAAGAAGTTGCTGAAGAATTGGTGAATTCTCCTATGGATTTGATGCGATAATAAGGTTGGAAGAGAGAGAGAGAGAGAGAGAGAGAGAGAGAGAGAGAGAGAGAGAGAGAGAGAGAGAGAGAGAGAGAGAGAGAGAGAGAGAGAGAGAGAGAGAGAGAGAGAGAGAGAGAGCGAGAGAGAGTATAGGGAGAAAGAAGAGATAAGACTCGAAGAGAGGGAGTTATTTTCTCTGATTTTTGTGTGATTCCCCTACACAGTTTCCAGAAAGCTTGAGATTGAAAGAGAAAGTTTGTTATATAGCAGCAAAATTTTGTTATAGTTGAAGCGATCCTGGTCTTTGAATCAAAAAATCCAGCTGGAAAATGGATGATGAAGATCGAAATAATACTGAGGTGAGTTTAAGATTTTTTTGGTTTTTTCTTAATTCATCCAAAATCCAAAAAGTGGAAATTGCGTTTCATGCCTTGCAGCTCCTCAATGACCTGCGTTTTAATGAGCAAAGAGTGAGTGGAAATAAGAGGAAATAAGTGTGAATGTTGAGGTGTCCAACTGATGCACATGGAATATGTGATATCTTTGAGAGAAAGTTGCCAAAAGTGGCAAGGCACGAGGGAAGTGAGGTGAGGCATGGTGTGTTTATTGCCTGGCTCATTTTTTGTAAGAAAAAGATAGTACCACTCATGCCACACATGTGCAACACCAGCCTGAGATCAAACAAAACATGAAATGCAACAACATTGATCCCAAACAAAACCTCCAAACATCTGACGTGTGACCCAAGTTTCTCAAGAAAGGCTTGTGCAATTTTGAAGTTCTTGAGGCCTTTGGATAGTTCTCATCATGCAGTTCGTCATAGAATCTTGAATTTCTCAAATTAAAGCTTGGATGATGAAGAAAAATCAATTTTGAAGTTTAGAAAAACTAGGACAAGGCAGGTCAGGATGCGTATGTATACCTGGCCTACCTGATGCGCATGGCCTGACTAGTGTTGGGGACCAACTTCTTGAATCCATATCTTTATCAATAAGAAATATTTTTGGATTACTCTTGTTGCTATGGAATGTCTTCATGGAAAAGTATTTATTAAAACCAAATTTACCTCAAAGCAAAACTTAAATCACAAGAAATTGCATTGTACTTTTGACCCTCCAACTATTTGTTGAAACGTCTGGGTAAGGCGCCTCACTTGGCCCGGCCAATTGTCCAAGACGCCTCAAAATTTCCCAACTTGCCCTATACTTCTAAGGCCCATAACTTTTGATTTTGAGTAAGAAGTTTTTTTTGTCCGCTGTAGGCCCTTGTAGATCTCTTTCCCCTCTTCAATTGGCAAAAAAACACCAAAATCCCCTGAAAAATGAGAAAGTTATGCCCTTGCAATGTCAGGCCAAAATCAAGAATACTTAGTGAAATTTTCAATCTCCAAGATAACTTCAAATCCCAGTAAACTCTCAAACTTTCAATTCTCATCAAAATCAATCACCAATGTTCATCGCACATAAAAATACATGTCAAATGCTCCATGTTGACCAAAAGTTCACTTGGTCAACTTTGACTTTGTTGACTTTTGAGTGAAATGACTATTTTTCCCCTTTGATCAATTGAGCCATTTATAATCCAAATTGAACCTCAATATTTTAATCAATGATGCTTAATAACATAAGATGAAACATGGAAACAAACTTGGGTGAAAAAGTCAGAGAAATCCTGATTAAATCCAAAATCCTAGTTTTGCACCCTACATTAGGAGATAGTTGATCAAGCTCCAAACCTATAATTCTACTGGGCATCAAGAGAGGCTTCTTAAATAAATTTTATTCAAATGATGATAAGAGAATGATGTTTCAATACATGGCTCATCCAGACCCCAATAACTCCAATTTGGACAAAACCCTAATCTTGACTGATGAAACAAAAGGATGTGGTTCTCCTTATAATCAACATAATCGTCAATCTTCTGATGATCCAATGAGGTGGATAAGATATCTTGAGATATGTGATAACTTTGGGATTGAAAGATCCAGAGGTTTAGATAATAAGGCTCTCCTTGAGCAACTTGTCAATACAATCAACTTCCAAATCTTAAAGAAGACCTAATAACCAAAATACTTTGATCCCATCACAATGTAAGAATGCAATGCAATATGATGTTTATGACGAAACACAAGCCTAAATCAAGAGGGTAAATTTTGGGGTGCAACAGTATTCTATATGGAACTCGAGTATCTAAGTCATAGAGAGAGAAAATTTTATGAGAAAACATGTATGAATCTGCGTCCCTTTTCTAATTCTTTAACCATAACATTTATTTCATTACTTTTATTGTGTTATTTGTTTACTTTATTTTTTCAAACACTTCTGCATTGTTCCTATTGAGATTTCTATCAAAATTTCCTACATTCAAACATCAAATACCCAAGCACAAACACGTTTCATCAAACTGCTTTGTACAAATTGTCCTCAGGATTTTTTTCGAGTTTAATCCCTTAAATAAACTAAAACTTGTGATTTTATTTAATAAAAACACCAGTAAACACATACCAACATCCTTGTACTTTGTCTTTGATCTGCATAATTTTTCTCTTACTGGAAATTATGTTATCATCAGTTGGAACAACATTTTCTTTGTTTTCGGACTTCTAGATCTTACAAGCTCGAGAAAAATGACCATATTTTCCTCAGACATAACATTCGCCTTTGGGGCCCTTCAATCCGCCCGAATTTTTGAACTTATTTCGATCCTTTTTAGGACCAAGATAATTCTTATTATCATCTTGTTTCTTCTTGCCATTTTCACTCAGCGAATTGGCCATAGAATATACAACAACCTCAAATTACTTTCTATATTTTGATTCCTCCTCGATTCGAAGAGTTTCTGGATTATCTCTAATGAGAAGTACTTGAAATTGTGAAGAAACTTCTTCCTATTAATTTTCCAGGAAGATGGCAATTTTGCAATAACTGTACTAACTTGGAAAGCTTCAGGAATGTTGATCTTCATGACCCTCAGTTTATTTATAAGAACTTCTAATTCATGAACTTGTGGAAGTATAGGCTTTGAATCTAACACTTTAAAATCAAAATACTTTAAAATCAGAAACTATTTAATACCTTCCTCCTCAACATGAAATTTGAACTTGAGTGTCTTCCAAATTTCTGTTTCTTAATGGTTATCAATGTAGAGATCATATAGATGACTGGATAGTGTGTTTATAAAGTGCCCATGACATATCAGTTCATCCTCCTTTCGTTTCTTGCATTTTACCATAAGTTCATCGGAGACATTTTCTTACGGTTCTAGAATTGGTGCCAACTCAGGTTCCAAAACATAGAAGATATTCAAAGAAATCAAGAGGAAGATCATATTATCTTGCCATTGAATGAAGTTTGTCCCATCAAAATGGTACAACTTCATAATGTTTTGGTTCTTCAATTTGATGCTTAAAATGGAAGCCTCAAATTCCATTTTTTGAAATACTATTAGACTGTTAGAAATTGATTCAAAATTAAATGGATCAAGGCTATAATCGGGCATTTTCCTAATAGTATTTCAAGCACTCTCTAAATTGTATAAGAGTGTACACACAGGAATACTTAGGATTAAAAGTGTGAAAAACACAAGAAAGGGGGTTTGAATTGGGTTTTATATCAAAACTTTAATTTTTAAAATAATCCCCTTTAATTAAAATGCTTTTTCCTTCACTCTTGATAATAAAAATAATTAAGAACGGGAAGTAAAAAATAAGGTATGTTTATACTAGTTCACTTGAAGACTATGAAGCTAGTCTAATCCACCTGCCAAGGTGATTTCGCCTCTATCAATCGAGGACTTAATCCAATAATCCAACTAATTATTACAATGCACAAGATGCCCACAAGTGACTAACAACCTCTAAGACACACAAGTCATAGACTTCTTAAGGATACAAACCCAACTGGTCCCTTAAGGAAAATCAAACAATAATCCAACTGATTATTACAATGCACAAGCTACCCGCAAGTTACTAACAACCTCTAAGACACACAAGTCCTGGACTTCTTAAGGATATAAACCTAATCGGTCCCTTAGGGAAATTCAAACAACTGTTTGAATACAAGTTTTGTTTACAATGATATTACTTCTACAAAAGCTGAATATGTAAACTATTTTAAGAACAACGACTTAAGAATATGAAATCTATGAGTAGCGCTTGTGCGTGAATATTCCATTGATTGGCAACTTTCTCTCTTAGTCTTCAAGCCTTTATATAGCCAATAAATTAATATATCCATTGAGGGGTACTCTTGGGATTTCCAGAAACATTGGCAACTTGAACAATAACGTGGAAGACGAGATTGTGCAACGCATCCATTCTTTCATGGTAGTGGAATGAGACATTGATTGTACCATGTATTATTTGTACCACGTTAATTTTATCTTCTTTCCTTCTGCACTTCATAGGCATCTACGAGCATGGGTTTAGAAGCGAGAGCATAACATAAGGTCATTAGAACTTCAAGTCTTCAGAGTCTTCAGAGCTGCGTCTTTAGAATCTTCAACACTTGGTCGTGAGAACCTTTTCTTAGAACCTTGGGTCTTTAGAACTTCAAGTCTTTAGAATCTTTAAAACTTCTGGCTTCATAGTCTTCAGCACTTGGTCTTTAGAACCCTTTAGTTAGAACCTTGGGTCTTTAGAAACTTGAGTCTTTAGCATATGGACTTAGTAGAACTTTTGGTCTTCAGATCTTCTGTCTGTTTCTTTAGAACCTGTTGTCTTCAAAAACATGAGTCTTCAGCATCTGGACTTTAATAGAAACTTATGTCTTCAAATTTTTTGACTTGTTTCTTTAGAGAACGCTTTCTTTAGAAGCATGAGTCTTCAACATCTGGACGTAAGTAGAAACTTCTGTCTTCAGATCTTCTAACTTGTTTCTTTAGACAAACATAGGATCCTACACTTTAGAAGCTTCTAGAGTGTCTTGCTATTGTTCATCAGAACTTATGTAGCGTAGAAGCGGAATTAATTTTCTTCTAATGTCTTGGCCACGCCATCCACCAGAAGCAGAACTTGTTTGTTAAATACTCAAAAATAACAAACACTAGAGTATCAAAATTGTTCATACAAACATACTAATTTGTTATCATAAAAACTCATAGATAATATTGCAGAACAAAATCTTGTTTTAACAATCTCCCCCTATTTGATGATGACAAAACTACGTATTTTAGTGACATTAAAGTTTCAATATTTCAATTGATTTCATTTTCATTGGCATCAAGAGTCAAGACTTTCAAGATCTCAATATCTGATCTAACTGGTCCCTTAAGGAAAATCAAACAATAATCCAACTAATTATTACAATTCACAAGCTACCCGCAAGTTAATAACAACCTCTAAGACACACAAGTCCTAGACTTCTTAAGGATATAAACCTAATCGGTCCCTTAGGGAAATTCAAACAACTGTTTGAATACAATTTTTGTTTACAATGATATTACTTCTACACAAGCTGAATATATAAACTATTTTAAGAACAACGACTTAAGAATATGAAAGCTATGAGTAGCGCTTGTGCGTGAATATTCCATTGATTGGAAACTTTCTCTCTTAGTCTTCAAGCCTTTATATAGCCAATAAATTAATATATTCGTTGAGGGGTACTCTTGGGATTTCCATAAACATTGGCAACTTGAACAATAACGTGGGGTACGAGATTGTGCAACGCATCCGTTCTTTCATGGTAGTGGAATGAGACATTGATTGTACCATGTATTATTTGTACCACGTTAATTTTATCTTCTTTCCTTCTGCACTTCATAGGCATCTACGAGCATGGGTTTAGAAGCGAGAGCATAACATAAGGTCATTAGAACTTCAAGTCTTCAGAGTTGCATCTTTAGAATCTTCAACACTTGGTCGTGAGAACATTTTCTTAGAACCTTGGGTCTTTAGAACTTCAAGTCTTTAGAATCTTTAAAACTTCTGGCTTCATAGTCTTCAGCACTTGGTCTTTAGAACCCTTTAGTTAGAACCTTGGGTCTTTAGAAACTTGAGTCTTTAGCATCTGGACTTAGTAGAACTTTTTGTCTTCAGATCTTCTGTCTGTTTCTTTAGAACTTGTTGTCTTCAAAAACATGAGTCTTCAGCATCTGGACTTTAATAGAAACTTCTGTCTTCAAATCTTTTGACTTGTTTCTTTAGAGAACGCTTTCTTTAGAAGCATGAGTCTTCAACATCTGGACGTAAGTAGAAACTTTTGTCTTCAGATCTTCTAACTTGTTTCTTTAGACAAACATAGGATCCTACACTTTAGAAGCTTCTAGAGTTTCTTGCTATTGTTCATCAGAACTTATGTAGCGTAGAAGCGGAATTAATTTTCTTCTAATGTCTTGGCCACACCATCCACCAGAAGCAGAACTTGTTTCTTAAATACTCAAAAATAACAAACATTAGAGTATCAAAATTGTTCATACAAACATACTAATTTGTTATCATAAAAACTCATAGATAATATTGCAGAACAAAATCTTGTTTTAACAATCTCCCCCTATTTGATGATGACAAAACTACATATTTTAATGACACAATTTTGTTCATATAATCAGAAAATATGAAAATAAAAAGGTAAGGTATACTTATCCTTTTTATGAAACTTCCCATGAGTCAATGGCTAGATAAGCTCGAATATCCTGACTCTTAACCATTTGAGTAAAAACTCCCCCTGGTTCCAATAGATCAGATATTGAGATCTTGAAAGTATTGACTCTTGATGCCAATGAAAATGAAATAAATTGAAATATTGAAACTTTAATGTCACTAAGACAGCTTCCAGATTCTCAAATCTTGGAGTCTGATTCCGGATTTCAATTCTTGAAGTCTTATTATGAATTGAAAAAAAAACTATCTTCAGAGCCTAAAGCCAATAGGTTAGACATAAGCCT
Organism: Vicia faba; assembly: GCA_948472305.1. Classification (NCBI taxonomy): domain Eukaryota; kingdom Viridiplantae; phylum Streptophyta; class Magnoliopsida; order Fabales; family Fabaceae; genus Vicia; species Vicia faba. The sequence continues at coordinate 84,382,532 of OX451737.1, read as the reverse complement.
TGCATAAGGCTTTCAGATCTTTGTCTTTAATCAGAGTTCTCGTGATTCCTGAAAAAGAAAAACAATTCTAACAGAAACAGAAGTTTAACTGGGTTAGAATGTAAGAAGCTCTTCTCGGAGAACATTTTCCAGAACTTGATTGTTGAAATCAAAATTATGTTCATTTAATTACTCCCTCTTTTGTCATAATCAAAAAGGTAATTATGTGTGAAAAACATAAAAACCAGAAGAAACAACAGGAAAAGATAAGAAGAAATAACATAATGAGAAACAACAGAATGAACGGGTTTCTTCGAACATTTTCAATTACACCAGCTAACTCGAACAGTACAGACAATACACATCCAAAAGGAATGAATGATTGTTGGGAGTGTCTGGGTGAAAGTATTGATAGCTTCAGATGATTAAATATTGTTTCCAAAAGATGAATTTGAATACTCTTTCGAAGGAAATAAATAAGACACATATCCCTAGGAAAAACTTTATCAAGATCTTCCCCTCTGGGATGAAGGTTTCTCAGCAAGAACTGAAACCAGGTTTTTGCAAGCGGTTTCAGATGACCTGAATTAAGGGGCTCATATCTAAAGGAAGAATTAGGAACATTTGGAAACACATTAACATCCATGCAAAAGTTAGGTAAAGGTGGACCCTGGATGGCTTCATCAATGGAGGTGCATATGATTATAGTTGGAACACCAAAGAATAAGAATGAATAATGTTTCCATCAGGAATTACAAAAACATGAAGCCATAAATTCTTCATGAGGTTAGGATAAATAGGACCTATAAGCATTATTGTATACCCAAACCATCCTTTATTTTCAATAAAACAGTTGATGAAACCATCATCAGACACAGAGTTGGGTTTTTCTCTTTGATTATTTCGAGAATATCATCATCTCCTTGAAAGGTTCTAACAACCATGGTATGCAGAAAAGCTTGAAGAGAAGAAATGGTTAAAGATGATACAAGGATAAGGACTTGATGAAGGACTAAAGATGATAGGAGATATAAATAGTCAGTTAAGTCGTTCAAGAAATGAGACGATTGAAGTACTCAAGGAAATTAATTTCGAGAGAGTGAATCAAAATGACGTCACTGACTGCTGAAAGTAGGGAATGAAAAGAGAAGTAGATCAAAAGTTAAGATAGAAGAACATGAGAACACTTAATTAGAGCCTGACATGGAAGATCTTAGTAGTCATATCAGACAAAACATAGGAATACGACACGAAACAACTGTTCCCAAGAAACAAAAGATAGGAGTAGTTAATAAATGTAATCATGATTCTTCAATTACAAGAAAAATAATTGCTCGCGCATTGCCTAGGTGGAGTGTGATAGAAACCAGGTCTATTCAGGTGATGTGTTTAATATTCTCAGTTTTGGAAAACCACAAAGGTTTCGATCTGATCAGGGACATTTCTGACTGAAACATCTTCTGATGACAAAGGTAAAAGAATATTAGAAGGCCATTGATTGAGTTAGAGTCTTATCACTTCAGACTACTACTAAAACACATTTGATTCTAATGACACATTACTCTGGACAGAGATCCATTTTCAAATTTGTTAGAATAAATAGAAATCTATCTTCATCTAAGGGTTTTGTAAAAATATCAGCCCACTGATGGTCTGTCTCTATGAATTTTAAAGATAGGATCCCTTTCTAAACATAGTCACTAATAAAATTATTTTTGATTTCTATGTGTTTAGCCCTAGAGTGTAGGTGTAATACGGTGGGAGAATTGACTTGGTTGTTTTGTGTTTTATCGCAATTGTTGCGGATAGAAAGAGTCGCCACCGACTTTTCTTTTATCCAATAAAGGAAAGGCTGAAAAGAATAAGAAAGACCTTTTGAGATATTTTCTTGAGTTCGGGGGGTAGGTTATGAAAAGGGAAGGTGTTAGCACCCTTTTCATTCGTAGTTATCTACGGGCTATTAGTTTCTATCTCACTTTAAAATGATTTGTAAATGTGTTTGTGTTTGGTGTTAGTTTGAAAATATTTTGAAAACGCCTTTGTTTCGGCAAACTTTGTAATGATTCTCATCTCTATAAGAATGTAACCAAAGTGTTGGTTTTGAAAATAACTCAAAGGTATGTTTGTTTTTGGAAAGATATTTTGAAAGTGTAAGTGTGAGGTTGGTTTTATTTGTGAGCAAGAAACTACAAGGGTTCTACCTACTCAATAAGTCTTAGTTCTTTTTCTCCTCCTTTAGATAGTGTTATCTTACCATTAGTTAGTAAGCAACCATATCATTGGATGTGAAGGGACAGACGTGGGTCATCATACAGTCATAGAAGGCAACATTGTAGGATACCTTAGCAATTTGTTGAAAGAGTCTAAGATCGTTTATCATAGGCAACATCGAAGAATCATCGAGGGACTACGATCTTGTAATCTAGGATCTTTGCTAAAGTATCCCACGTTCGAGGGACATGACTGTTTTTATTCTAAGGCAACAAGTGTGGGTTAACCCTAGAGGTGCAAGTATGCAAAGTGTGTTGTTTTTCATGTATTTTGTCTTGAATTAGGGTGGTCTATTGTTTGATTTTAAGTCTTTCTATACAAACCCTAATTACTAGCAATAATATGGAAAGTGATAAATTGCGGAAATTAAAAATCCTACGCTATTAAATCATTTAGGGGATGGGGGTACAAATTACAAATAGAGATAAAAGCAATTAAAACTTAATTACTATTACAACCAAATTGAATAATGATTAACAATAAAAATGTACAAAAATATAAAGATAATGTAAAAGAAAAGAAAATTGTTTTTTATGGTTTTTTTGGGTAGAAAAGGTTTTATGGTTAACCTAATTAATCTAATTAATTTACAAGAGAGATTAATTAATTATTTAACAAGACCTAAAACCTAAGTTAGTTAAAATAAACCCTAAGTCTAATTTGATTGCTTAGAAAATAATTTTGTTAATATTAATTTGGAAAAGAAATGTTTTTTTAAAAATAAAAAAAGTAATAAAAATCTAATTTAATTAACAAAATGATATAAAGTATTAAACTATTTTTAATTTAGTTATTTTAAGAAAATATATATATTTGTATTTTTGGTTTTATTAAAATAAATAGGTAAATAAAAAAGATAATGAAAATATAAAATAAATGAAAAGAAATGGGCTAGGAGGTTTGAAACATAAATAAGAGGTTTAAATTTAGCAACAGGCCCAAAAACAATTTTTTTTGTTAGAAGACAGAAATGAAATAAATAAAAAAAGAAGAAGAAAATGGGCATGCGTGAAGTAATGTTGAGGGGTGCAGAAAGCAGAGATGTCTAGGCCCATTAAGCAAATTCACAGATCCTATGCGTCTGGGTTATGGTGGTGCATCGTATGCCAATGTGTCCTTGGTGTTATGTTGATCAAATGATATTGAGTGATGGTGTATGATAGTTAGGGTGGAGCCACTACACATAATTGTGAGACCTACAACCATAAGGGTGGTGACAAGTGTCACCACCAGATTAAAGTTTGTTAAAAAAATATAATAAAAGGAAAAACAAAAACTGATTATATTTTAATCAGAAAGAGATAAACATGTTATATGTCTTCTTTCATGTGTTCTCTCGCCTTTCTCTATCTTTGAGGCTCGCTGGAAATTTCCCTCAGCAGCGGTGGACGGCGGTAGATGGAGACTTTCATGGCGGCTTGGCTCTGATCTTCATTTTTTTACATCATGTGCTTCGTTTTCCTCTTCTGAGTACTAATCCATGATTATTTTTGCAGTCAGTGATCGGTTTTGTGTAGATCTTAAAAGGGGTGAACGAACCCTAGCAGTTCCAATTTTGCCTTCTTTTCATGGTTTTTGGTGAGATCTTTCTTTTTCTTCTCCTTTACGAATTTTTGAAGGGTTGCTTTTGCAAAAATGATGAAACAACAAATTAGGGTTTTGGTGTTGTTGCTACGGTTGTTTGTATATTTTTTTGTATCATTCTATGAACAATTTCTTTGAAGGGGTTTGAATTGGAAAATGATGAGAAAATGAAATTAGGGTTTTGTGTTATGTTACGGTTCAGCTTCCCATCTGTTTTGTATTCTCTGTCCTTTTGATGTAAGCTATGTTCCTGGTTTTATACTGTAAGCTTTCTTGTGAACCATGAAGGTTTTGACTTTGGGACTATTTTGAGATATTAGACTTGTCACTTTTAATATCTGATTTTTCAACTCTGTGGTATTTTTGGTATGCTATGTTATGCTGATTTTTGACTTTGCTTGCTGGCCATGTTGGACTAATCATGTTTTCTGATTTTTCTAATATCAACTCTATGGTACTTTGTGACTTTTCTATGCTATGTTCCCTCTATGCTTGCTAGCCCTGTGCTTTTCTGTACTGGTTGCTTGCAAACTTTAGTCATTATGTACTTGTTGCTTTTGTACTTGTTGCTTATTAGGCTTTGTACTTTATGATTTATATTTGCTTTTTCTGAATCTATAATCAATTCCTACTGTGAACCAAACAATTTTTGTTTATTTATTTGAGATTTTTAGTAAGGTCTAGGCCTATGATTGACAATGCAGTTCTGGATTTTTGTTGGAGTAAAGCAAAGTGAGGTTGATTGTGATACTTTTTGTTTTGACAACTCTGACTATGATGAACCCTTTTTCTGAGTTTTTTATCTTTGATTTTATCTCACTGTGAACCAACTGAATTTGTGATTTGTATTAGAGATGTGACTTGGCCTTTGATTGAATTGCATCTGATTCTGTTTGTAAAACAATGGGGATTTTGTTGGGCTTGATAGTGAATTCTGACTTTTGAATTTTTGTCTCTTTGGGCCTTTGAACCCGTGCCTGCTGTAATTGGGTTGTTTTGTGATTAAATTTTGTTTTAGATTCTTTGATTTGTCTTTTGTCTTTTATGAACCAAACATTGTCTTGTGATTTTCAAAAGATTTACTCCTAACCAATGATAGAATTCTGACTTATGAAACAAAATTGTATGAGGTTTGTATACTTGAACATGATGCTGAGTTTTGACATTCTATTTTGAATTTGTGAACCAACTTGGATTCTGATTTGCAATAGACAAAGCTAGGCCCTCAAAGTCTGATTCCTTAAGAAAAACCCTAATGATGAATTTGAAATATTTTGCTTGAAAACCTTCTTTGTTCCTATTTGATTGCTAACTAAATCTTTCTTTTTTTGTTTCATGTGAGTAAATGATGGTGATGATGGAGAGTTAACAATGGTGGAGCCTTGAAGAGATGGGCAAACCAAAACCATGGCATGGAGTTGAAATGATGATTGAAGGTGAATCTTAGTAAAGCATGGACTAGTTTTTTGCATTTGTCACTGTTTTTGTAACTTGTAGAAACTTTGTATTTGATTTGCACCAATCAGAGCTTGTATCAAATAGAAGTTGTATCAAGCTTAACTTGTACCAAGTTCAAATTTGCATAAAATAATTTATACCAAGTAGAATTTGAATCAAATGTAAATTGTAATAAATTTAAATTTGATTATTGGTTTCAAAGAGAAATCACCATGACAGTGTGACTTAAACATAGGCATAAAAACCCATATATTCTCGTGTAACCTTTGATAAACAAATACTAAACCAAGAAAACTTGATCTTGAATGAATACAACAAATCCCTTTGTAACTCTTATTTTAAAAATCCTCCCTTTTAGAAATCCAAGAAAACTTTGAATCACTTGAATATTGGATCGTAAACAAATGAATGATATGCTATGGTTATTTGATCTCAACAAAACCCAAATATGTTTTTATCCTTGTATGCTTGTTGAATAAGACACATAGCCTTAATTCTATCTTAACACCCTTAAATAACTTGAAACTTTGGTATCAAATGAACAAATTCAACTAATGAATCCAATTTTCAATCTCAGATTCGAACTTCAGTCATAAAATGAATGAAGGAAACCAAAATGTTTTGATCATAAACTCAACCAACTTCCATTGATAAATATCAACAGAATTTCACACCAAAGATGAGAAACTTTTGATCATATAGAAAACCACGTGGTGACCTTACTCAGGACCTCAATCCAACCGAAAAGCACACTAGAACACATCCAAGAATCACCAGGGAATCCACATCTCTGAATTCGTGCCTTTGCAAAGAAATCCAAGAAGTGATGATGACAGGCATAGGAAAATGATGAACGCCTGAATTTATAATCTTGTAGCTCGTTGGGGAGAATATCACACTGACCAAGAATTCAAACCTTATCTTTGTAGACCATAATTAATAAATAATTAGCTGATTCATGCTTAAGTGGCGATGAGAGCCATCAAAACCATAGAAACCCTAATTTCCCACTTTAATACTTAAAGTCTTCAATCTTCAGATGAAATGATAGACACATTGAGATGCCTTGAGACATGAAGGAATCTCTGATGACTACTACAACAACAGGTAATTGAGGTTTATTGGAGATGGGATTATAGATGCCATCTGTTGTACCCCAAAATTTGCCCTCTCATATTCTTCAAAATTTGTCAAGCTCAAGCTTCAAATGGATTAAGGATTGCACAGTGCAAACACCCTCCTAACACAGTCAAAATTAGGGTTTTGGTTCTTATAAGGAAGTTGAGGTTTCCAAGGGTCCAATCAAGTCCTATATGCCTATATACATTGTCAAGCATCTATATGTCAAGTTTCAAGACTCACAGCATCAAGTTGCACAGTCAAAAGCTCCATTTGCTTCACAGTCAACTGCAGGGGTAAAATGGTCATTTGACAGTCAAAAGTCAAAAAATTTGGTCAACATCTTATTTTGAAGCCACAATAATCATTTGATCAAGTCTTGATCATGATTCCTCAAGCATGGCTCAAAAAGTCTCAAGATGTCAAAAGTTACTATTTTTGGACAGCTGAAAAGTCAACTGTAACTTGACCAAGGCATAACTTTTTCATGGTTCATCAGAAAAATCCCATACAATGCTCATTTTGAAGGGGATGACATTTCCTACAACTCATCTTCACATTCTAAGTCCAAGAAATGCTCTCACAAAAAGTTATCAATTTCAACATTATAGGTCATTTTCAAAAGTCAACAAAAAGGCACTTTAAGTCAAAGACCATAACTTGAGATTGGTAAATCGAAATGACATGGGACCAAATGAATTGGTTAGAGGACTTCAATACCTTTACAAAATGTCCAAGAACATGTTCATAGCTTCAAAATTGAGCAAGATATGCATTGGAGAAGTTGGGAAATTTTTGGGAACTTTCAAAAGTCAACTTTGCCTAAAACACTTCACTTTTGCTAATGGGCCTCAAATTCCTTCTTGAATCTTTGCCCAAAGCCTATGCATGACCCATTGAACTTAAAATGATTTATTTTCTTATTTTTAATTAATTAATTGAATTTTTATTAATATTAATTCATTTAATTGATTTTAATTGTAGGAAAATTCAAAAGATGTGGTTTTTGGATCTTTTGTGAAGCAAATCTGATCAGGGCAAGTTGGCAATCTCCTTTCTCAATCAAAAAGGCAAAATCATCCATGTTTGGCAAGTTTTATCAATCAAAAAAAAGTTGGAAAAGATTTGATTAAAATCAAATATTGAAAACATAATTTCATGGACTTTTGGGCCAAGATTTACCCTAGTTTTGATTCCAATACATATGTTGAAGCCAACCCTAGTATTAACATCGTGAAATTGCTGCAAGAACACCATAATCAAATTCTAAAAAATTCAAGAAAAGTGTGAAACTGAATTCTTATTTGCAGCGCAATTCAAAGCCTCTTTTTGATTCAAACATCTTGCCTGAGTTTCCAGGAAGTCATTGCCATCAAGAACCAGTCCTAACACGCGAAGAATCAAAGAATACAAGTCCCATGGTTTGAATATATTTCCAAAATTGCATAACATGATTCATGCGTTTTTAATCCATTTTCTTGGTTGATTTATGTTAATAGGGACCTTCTGAAGCGATTGGTATAATCCAATTTGGTTATAGCCTTCTGAATCACAATTCACCATGAATGGATTTTAGGGTTTTCGACCTTTTAAATTAGGGCTTTCTTATTGAGGAAAAATCAGGCCTTGAGACACATACAGTTAAACTCAGAAGCTCAAGACGAATTGAATGGAATCATCGCGCCCAATTTATATGTGCCCTAACTCTAATCGTTATTTTTCGTGGTTGTAGTTAGTGGGGGTTAAAAACCCCCGCTACTTGTTCTTTGTTTTGCAGGAAAAGATGAAGAAGACAATACGTGGATGAACATGGTTGGAGGATTCAAAAACAGCGCGCGTTTTGTTTTCTTCAGAATGTTATTTGCTTTTTTATATATTATCATTAATGACCATTATATTAACAAAAGCACGCGTTTGGCTTGGTGGTGGATGACTTGTCCAATGACCATTGGGACCTGGGTTCGATTCCCAGGTCCCCCATATAATTCTTCATATTTTTCACAACATGTTCCAATGCAGTGCTTGTACCAAGTTCCACCGTGCGTCCTCACGCCTAAGCTTGCCAAGTGCCCATGATGCCCAATCCAGTGGCCAGGAGATGAGGAGCATAATACTCCCTAGTCAAACAGCATGCACGTGATCATGAAAAGTCAATCAGGCTTAGAGTTCTTGGGCCAGAATTTCTCACAAAAAACCTCCATATGGGCCATCTTACCCCCCTTGGTTTGCAATTTATTTTCTTTTCTTTTAAATTTCTTTTAATTGTTTTAATTATTATTATTAATTCACCACAAATTAATTTTTCCTAATAAAAATCAGAAAATCAAAATTGTAAATATATTTTAATTATTTATTAATTTCACCATTAACTTATTTTTGTAAATAAATACTAATGACTAACTTAGCTTAATTTAGGTTTAAATTTTAATCTTTTTTCTTAATAAATAAAAATTGCATAGAATTAGGTTTTGACCTATTTTAATCATTTTCTTATTATCATCATTATTAATTATTATTATTTTTGTAAATAACATGTAAATTAATTAATTAGTTTAAATTAGTTTAACTTTAACATTTTCATTAATAATTAAAATAAACTTAGAGCTAGGGTTTTCTTGACTTTTAATTTATTTTATTATCATTAAATACAAAAACATAAAAAACATATTTCTTGTAAATAATTAAATAATTAGTACTAGGTTTAATTTTAATTTAATACAAAAGGACAAAAAGCTCATAATTTCTCAAAAGGGTCCAAAATCCTAAGGACGTCCAATTTAACTCTTTTCGCGCGTTATTTTTTATTTGATTATTATGTAACTGCTTCCAAGGAATGTAATAGTAATTAGGTTTATTGCTTTCTTTACTTTCCGCACTTTATCAAAAACGGGTCTTTGTTTTTTTGGCGATGTATAGACCCGCGCCTTGTAATAGCGTAGCTTTTACCTTTCCGTATTTTATTTTCCGCACTCCTAACTGCTAAATTGCATGAAAGAATGTATGATAATTAAAAAACAACTCGTAGCTCACAATTGCATGATCAAAGATAAATGTTAATCGGAAAACAACACACAATGCACATGCCACTTCTAGGGTACGCCTCACTCGTTGCCTCGAACGTGGTCGTCAAGTATAGGGTGTTTTAGCGGTCGCCATTATGTCTAAGATCCAGTTGCCTCGAAACGGTTGCCTCGGATTAAAAAGGATCTAGGACATTAGGGTTACTTCTAAGGTGTCCTACTATTGCTTCGGTGACCACACTGTCCCTACAATCGAATTGACCCGAACACCTCCAATGATGGTGCTGCCTACCTCTCAATGGTGGGATAGCACTCTCTAAAGGACTCTTACACAGCCTAATTCCTTAGGGTAGGTAGATGACTCATGGGTACTTGCTCTCTTCAAAAACAAACCAAACATCTTTTCACACTGACACTTTCAAAAGTTTTCAAATAAAATTTTTCAAACACTCTTGAGGACAGATACAAGAGTCACTTAAAAATCTTTCAAAAACGAAACTTTTTCAAAACCCACACACATTTGAAAAGCAAACATCTTTTGAAAACATAAGAGCAAGTACCTAAGAGCCCGTGGATAACCACGGATAGAAAGGGTGCTAACACCTTCCCTTTCTATAAATCTACCTCCCAAACCGAGAGACATTCTCAATAAGGAATTTTGCTGTGCTTTTGTCCTTTCCAGGTTGGAGAACATAAAAGACGGTGGCGACTCTTGCTTACCACGACATACGCGATCCAGCTTTAAACAGTCAGTTCTATTTCCACCGATCACATAACTGGCGACTCTGTTGGGGACTTAAAAGTGAGGTGTACCTTAGGATTAGATCATACTTATGTTTTCAATTGAATGTTTTGTTTGCTTTATTATTGTGGGCATTATCTTGGAGTTTCATAGATCCTAACCTGGATTTGGGGATACCCTTTTAGGTAGCATAAGCTGTGAGGGACCTGTCCGGCGTAGACCGACACGGGTGAAGCAGTGGCTACGTTGGTGTGACACCTTGGTCTGTACCGATATCCCTTGTGTTGCAACGAGGAGAATATGGGTCTTCTGAGGAGTCATTAAGCACCAACCGACCCTAGAACCTTAATTTGACCCAACTTGGCCATAGAACAGTAGCAGTATGCTACACCTATTGAGGCTAAACTCTCGTGATGGTTCTGGCTGCAAGAAAAGATTGTGATGCTGGAGTTATGACCGATTGAGGGTAGTCAGTGATATTGGGATCCTCTAGAACCCGGTTACTTTTGATAGGACAGGTCTTAACCAATAAACTGAAAGAGGGTAGTACCTGAACTTCATGCTGGCCTAAACTCTAAGGGCTATCTTGTGTGACTTGTGTGCCTTATCATGTTTGCCTTCGTGAATACTTGTGGTTTGCTTTATCATGACATCATACCATCATAGACATTGCATGCATCCTGCATAAGGACTGACCCATTTCAAAGACAAGAGGGTTTCATCTTTGCTCTGTTTTGTAGGACATCATGATGCCTGTGCGAAGGAACACTATCCGGCTTAATTTTGTTCACCCACCTGAGTTGCTTGAAGAATTGGTTAGCAGAATTCCAAACACTGCTTCCTTCATCCAGAGGCATGGTTCTCTTCTCGGTTTAGTCACTTCAAAGTGGGACCAACAACTGATGAGTGTCTTGACCCAGTTTTATGATCCCTTGTATAATTGCTTCACCTTTCAAGACTTCCAGCTGGTCCCTACCCTGGAAGAATTCTCTGATTTGCTTGGTATCCCTATCTTGGATCAGACTCCCTTCACTGGTTGGGAAAAGAATCTTAGGCTTGAGGAGATTGTTGCAGCCCTTCCCTTGACCAACAAGGAGGTAATAGATAACTGGGTGACTAGAAGCAGAGTTAAGGGCTTCTTGGCCAAGTTTCTGATTGGTAAGGCTAACAGTTTCTGGAATGACTTAGACTTCAGGGCGTATGAAGACATTCTGGCTCTCTTAATCTATGGTCTAGTTTTGTTTCCTAATCCTGATAACTTCATTAACGTCAATGCCATAAGGATCTTCATGTCTCGGAACCCTGTGCCCACTCTCTTGGGTGATATCCTGCAACAACTCTATGCTCGTACTGCCCGAAGACGAGGAACTCTGTGGTGTTGTACTCCTTTGTTAGTGAGGTGGTTTATTTCTCACCTCCCTAAGTTCGTGCTGAAGAACAAAGAAGGAAGAGGCTGGGCTCATAGGTTAATGTATCTCACTGATAATGACATCATTTGGACTCTCAGATGTTTGGATGAGGTAGCTGTTATTGATCGTTGCGGAGAATATCCTAATGTTCCTTTGATTGGTACCCAAGGAGGAATATCTTATAATCCATGTCTAGCTCTCCGTGAGTTTGGAAGAGCCAGAAGAGCAGGGCCTCATGAGATGTTGGTACCTCACATCAGTTTTGAGTTTCAGGTAGATAGTGACGAGCTACGTCGTAGATTCATCAAGGCTTGGGACAGAATTCACAAATCTGACCCACATGAGTTGGGACCGAAGACTTCTCTACCTATGGAATCCTACTACAGATGGGTCCGCATCCGTGCTCAGAAGTTAGGTATGCCATACGAAGCTGTCAGACCCATCATTCATGAATTTCCTGATAGAGACGGGGTTCCTCCAACTGTTCTCCCTCCTCAGATACCTACTGATGTTGATACACTAAAGAGGTCTTGGGCGCAACTACAGGAAGAACGGGATTCTTATCGGGAAAAGTTCAATAAACAAGAACAGAAAATCCAGAAGCTGACAAAGCAGTTGGAGAACGAGCGGGTCCTGAATAACTACATCCGTACTGAGAGGAGGAGACCATGGGAGCATTGATGGGCCTTGGATATTTCTTTTACAGCTTTATTTCCTTTTCAGTATTTTCATTCTTGTAAATCCTAAGGGCAATTTTCTTGAACAATTTAAATTCCAAAGTTTAAATCTAATAAAGTGTGTTCCTTTTGTCTACAAAGTTGATTCCCGATTGTCTTTGAAAACATAGTTCATACGCATTTCATTCATCATGTGCATCACAGGTACCCTTTTCTTACAGGTTGCTTAATCTTCTTCGCTGTTTATTTCAGCAGTCTCATCATGAATCATGAATCATCTACTGAGCAATCCATCAAGGCCCTCCAGGCCCAGAACGCCCAGTTCCAAGAGTTGATCATGAGCTTAGCCCAAGGTCAAGAGGAATTGAAGGCTCTGTTGGTAAAGAAGAAGAAGAAGAAGAGAACTGTACTATTCAACATTGGTCGGAGGTTTGGCAATACACTGCAAAATGAGGCTGACCAAGCTGCTTCTTCTGTAGGGAAAGGCAGTCCCCAAGCAGGAAGAGTTCCTAGTCCTGCGGTCTCTGACAACGAGACAGATTTCAATGATGAACAGTACCCTCCCGCTGAAGACAGGTACAAGCAGTTAGAGGATCGTCTGAGTGCCATGGAAATTCAACAGGTGTCTGGGTTGGATTTTGGAGATCTGGGTTTATCTTCTGGGGTGGTGATCCCACACAAGTTCAAGGCACCATCTTTTGCGAAGTATGACGGGGCTTCCTGCCCTAAGCTACATCTCAGATCTTATGTGAGGAAGATCCAACCGTACACTGCAGACAAGAACTTATGGATCCATTTCTTCCAGGAGAGTCTTTCAGGGACTCATCTCGAATGGTTCTATCAGCTGGATGGAACCAACATTCGTAACTGGGAGGACTTGGCTACTGCGTTTTACAAGAAGTATCAGTACAATGCCGACCTCGCTCCTACACGTACCCAACTCCAGGGTATGTCGCTAGGATCGGGAGAAGGTTTTAAAGAGTACGTGCAAAAATGGAGGGACCTAACTGGCAGGGTGCAGCCACCGTTGACCGACCGTGAACTCGTGGACATGTTCTTGGGGACCTTGTCTGGGCCGTTTTTCAACCACCTGATTGGTAATTCTTCTGCAGGGTTTACAGACCTCATCCTGACTGGTGAGAGGATAGAAGCTGGTATGAAATCAGGGAAGATACAGAAAGGTGCATCCTCAAGTTCTGAAAAGAATCCTTTCAAGAAGGAAGCTAGTGATGTGTATGGTCCCAGAAGACAAAATAAACCGGAACACCGCCAAGTTGTCAACGCGGTGGTGATTTCAAAGCCTGTTGTCGCTCCTCGGCAACCTAACCAACCAAGGGGTGAGAGACCCAAAAGAGAATACACTCGACTTAGTATGACCTTGTCTCAGATCTTGCCGCAACTGCTATCAACCAACTTGGTAACTGTCACAGAAGCTCCGAAGGTGGTAAACACAACCTCTCCGAAGTACAATCCCAACGCCCGCTGTGCTTATCACTCTGATAGCCCGGGACATTCTACTGATGATTGTTGGGCCCTGAGGAATAAGGTTCAGGACCTTATCGATGCTAAGGAAATACAGTTTGAGGCGCCCGAGAAGCCTAATGTGGTGACTGCTCCCATGCCCAACCATGGAGTAAATGCTATCAGGGATGGTGACGAAGTGGAGGAATCTGAGTTCAACAGCTGGATCTACCCAACGGCCGACGGTAGACTGAGCAACTGGACTGCTAAAGACTACATACTTGTTACTTTTGTTACTCAGTAATGAACTCCTTTGTTTTTAAATTTGTAACGAACAACAATTTGAAACTTTATGGCCCGGTGTCTTACCCGGGACACCGTGGCTTCATTTGTGAGGGCTTATTACTTGTCATTTCCATATATCATGAATAAAGACATTGGACGTTTTTCGCATTTCAAATCTTGTGCTCCCTTTCTTTATTTATATATTGCAAAACAGCTATATTTACACACACTCACTCATACAGGTCCCAATCCACATTGGATCTCACTGGTAACGACTCTGCTACTGCCAGTTATGACTTCGAAAATCCGATCAACTTAGCCGAAGACGAAGATGAAGATGATTGCGAAGTGCCTGGTGAGCTTGCAAGACTGTTACTCCAGGAAGAGAGGGCCATTCAGCCACATGAAGAGCCAGTGGAAACGGTAAATCTGGGTACTGAGACAGACAAAAAGAAAGTCAAGATTGGTGCCAATCTGGAGGCTAGTGTGAAACAGCGGTTGATTCAGATGCTTCATGATTATGTGGAAATCTTTTCCTGGTCCTACGAAGACATGCCTGGGTTGGATACTGACATTGTGGTTCATCACCTGCCTACCAAGGAAGACTGCCCTCCGGTTAAACAAAAGGTCATCCGTATGCGTCCAGAGACATCCGAGAAAATCAAAGCTGAGGTTATGAAACAATTTGATGTCAGGTTTCTAGCAGTGACTTCTTACCCTCAGTGGGTTGCCAATGTGGTTCCGGTGCCTAAGAAAGATGGTAAGGTCCGAATGTGTGTTGACTACAGGGATCTGAACAGGGCGAGCCCCAAGGATGACTTCCCTCTGCCTCACATCGACGTTCTGGTTGACAATACTGCTCAGCACAAGGTGTTCTCCTTCATGGACGGCTTTTCAGGTTATAATCAGATCAAAATGGCTCCTGAAGATATGGAAAAGACTACCTTTGTTACTCAGTGGGGCACCTTCTGCTACAAGGTCATGCCTTTTGGGTTGAAAAATGCTGGGGCAACTTACCAGCGTGCCATGGTTGCTTTATTTCATGACATGATCCACCATGAGATTGAAGTGTACGTCGATGATATGATTGCAAGGTCCCAAACTGAGGAGGAACACCTTGACCATCTGCAGAAGCTGTTTGACCGGCTGAAGTTGTACAAGCTGAGGTTGAACCCGAATAAGTGCACTTTCGGGATAAGATCTGGGAAATTGCTAGGCTTCGTCGTAAGCGACAAAGGTATTCAAGTGGACCCTGCCAAGGTTAAAGCCATACAAGAGATGCCAGTTCCCAAGACAGAGAAAGAAGTCAGAGGCTTTCTAGGACGTCTGAATTACATTGCCCGATTCATCTCACATCTAACTGCTACCTGTGAACCAATCTTCAAGCTACTAAAGAAAGATCAAGTAGTACGTTGGAACGATGAATGTCAGGCCGCTTTCGACAGAATCAAAGAGTATCTCCAAGAACCACCCATTCTTATGCCAACGGTTGAAGGGAGACCTCTAATAC
This sequence comes from Vicia faba, assembly GCA_948472305.1. Lineage (NCBI taxonomy): Eukaryota > Viridiplantae > Streptophyta > Magnoliopsida > Fabales > Fabaceae > Vicia > Vicia faba. The sequence goes on along the minus strand of OX451737.1, from coordinate 84,367,017 downwards.
TATACTTGACAGTACTTGACAGCTCGATGGGGTGTGTGCTGGGGCAGCATGACGAGTCTGGCCGAAAAGAGCACGCCATTTATTACCTTAGCAAAAAGTTTACCGACTGTGAGACCCGATACTCACTGCTCGAGAAAACTTGCTGCGCTTTGGTATGGGCTGCTCGCCGGCTGAGACAGTATATGCTGACTCACACTACTCTGTTGATTTCAAAAATGCATCCAATCAAGTACATATTCGAAAAGCCCGCCTTGTCCGGAAGAATAGCAAGATGGCAGATGATCTTGACGGAATATGACATTCAGTACACGACTCAGAAAGCAATCAAAGGAAGTGTATTGGCAGACCATTTGGCACACCAGGCAGTGGACAATTACTAGTCAATGAACTTTGAATTTCCTGACGAAAACATCATGGTAGTGACTGATTGTGAAGTACCTGGACCGGATGAAGGACCTGAGGAAGGATCCTGATGGTCTATGCACTTTGACGGAGCCTCCAACGCTTTGGGTAATGGTATAGGCGTTGTGATCATATCCCCAAAAGGCACTCATACTCCACTTACTGCCCGGCTATGCTTCAACTGCACCAACAACATGGAGGAGTATGAGGCGTGTATCATGGGTCTTCAGGCTGCAATTGACTTAAGGATCAAGTTTCTGAGTGTCTTCGGAGATTCCGCTCTCGTGATCAATCAGATCAAAGGCGAGTGGGATACGAAACACCCAAACCTTATTCCTTATAAAGAATGTGTGTTGACATTGATCCCCCATTTCACGGAGATAACTTTTGAACACTTCCCAAGAGAGGAGAATCAGTTGGCGGACGCGCTGGCTACGATATCTTCCATGTTCAAAGTCAAATGGGACAACGAGGCTCCCCGGATCATTATTTGGAAATTGGACAAACCTGCATATTGATGTGATCTTGAGGCTGAGGTGGTAACTGAAAAACCTTGGTATCATGAAGTGAAGAGGTACTTGGAAGCTCAAGAATACCCCGAGGGTGCATCTGTCAATGACAAGAAGTTTCTGAGAAGGTTCGATGCAAAGTTCTTCCTCAGCAACGGCATTCTCTACAAACGAAACCATGATTCAACCTTGCTACGTTGTGTGGATAAGACTGAAGCAGAAAGGATCATGGCAGAACTACATGAAGGTACCTTCGGAACGCATTCCAGTGGACACACCATGGCAAAGAAAATCCTTCGGGCAGGATATTTCTGGTCCACAATGGAAGCCGACTGTTACCAACATTCTCGGACATGTCATAAGTGCCAGATCTATGCGGATAAGGTGCACGTTCCTCCAGTCCCTCTAAATGTCTTGACTGCACCTTGGCCTTTTGCAATGTGGGGCATTGATATGATCTGCGAGATCAAACCTACGGCATCCAATGTGCATCGCTTCATCCTGGTGGCGATCGATTACTTTACAAAGTGGGTTGAAGCAGCTTCCTATGCTACGGTAACCAAGAATTTCGTGGCACGGTTCATCCGACACAACCTGATCTGTCGATACGGCATCCCGTAAAGGATCATCACGGACAATGGTACCAATCTTAATAACAAGATGATCACTGAGCTCTGCGAGCAATTCAAGATACAGCACCACAACTCTTCTCCCTACCGACCGAAGATGAATGGAGCTGTTGAAGCAGCAAATAAGAATATCAAGAAGATTGTGCAGAAGATGACAGTGACCTACAAATATTGGCACGAGATGTTACCGTTTTCTCTTCATGGGTACCGTACCTCAGCAAGGACGTCAACCGGGGCAACACCATTTTCCTTGGTTTATGGAATGGAGGCAGTCTTGCCGATTGAAGTCCAGATACCCTCTCTCCGGATAATGAAGGATGCAGGCTTGAGCGAAGATGACTGGATCCAGACTCGACTCGATCAATTAAACCTAATTGACGAAAAGAGACTCACTGCTATTTGTCATGGTCAAACGTATCAAAAACGGATGATCAGGGCATTTAACAAGAAAGTCAGACCACAAGAGTATCAAGTCAGAGACCTAGTAATCAAGCGCATCATTCTTCCTCAAAGTGATCCCAGGGGAAAATGGACCCCCACATACGAAGGGCCATTTGTGGTTAAACATGTCTTCCCAGGAGGAGCCATGATTCTAACCGCCATGGATGGTGACGACCCTCCTCACCCCGCCAATGCAGACATAGTAAAAAGATACTACGCATGAATTAAAGACCTGCTAGGTTGACACACCTAGGCAAAAATAAGGGCTTCCCAGTGGACCAAAAGGGTTCAGGCAAAAATAAGGGATGAAATGAAAAAAAATCTGTACACCCGGTAAGTCGAAAACCTGAAAAGGCGGCTTAGGCAAAAATGGGTATCCCGGTGGACTGAAAACCCGAAAGGGCGGTCCAGGCAAAAGTTAGGGATTAAAGCGTAATATTATGTCTCATTGAATCACCTTGCATCCAGAATCTGGTATCAACCATCAGGATCAGACGGCATCGATCAATCAACTTCATCTTCAACTAAGCAGCCAAGTGATGAGACGTTCGAAGATATAAAGGCGATAGCAGAGTTAGAACCCAGTGGGATTATTCCTTTCACATAGCTGTTTTGTTTTCCTTTTCACAAAATTGTATAAACTCTATGTTGTTCGGCGGCGTTCTCTTACTAGGACGTCAGCCTCTTGTACATAAACGCCTATTTACAGGCAAATTCAAAAAAAAATCAATACAAATTCACTTTTCAGATAAATTTCCAATTGTTGTCTTTTTTCTGTTTTGTTTTGCAAAGAGCGTCCAATGTTCATTTTTTATATATGCATTTGACACTAATTGCTAACTCATAAATATTTGCATGCGAAACAAAGGACTAATTACAAGCGACATCAGAAACAGGGGCAATAATGAGTTGTCTAAGTGATCTAGTTGCTTTGTCCACCAAGGTACCAAGGTAAGTTCGGTTGAAGAATGTAACCCAGATACCTTCACTCCCCGCCGAGTAAGATAAGATGCAGCCATACTCTCCCCCGAGCAGAGAAGGCACAGTATTCTCCAGCAAGTCAGCAACACTCTCCCCCAAGCAGAGTTAGCCTACTGTCATCCTTAAGGAAGTTGGGTATCCCCAGAAGATCTCAATATTCCCCAACGGAGTATACAGACATTCCTAACAAGCATCCCCGGCAATCTTAATCTAAGATTGTTCCCCGGCGGAATACCAGACGCCCCAGTGGAGCCATTCCCCAGTGCAGTCCTAAGTCTCCCCATGAGAGTTGAATCAATCTCCCCAGTAGGAAGCTTATCCCCAGTAGATTCTGGAAGCTTGTCCCCTGCAGAGTACACGTATCTCTCCCCGACCGTGTTCAGAGGTTATTCCCCACCAGGGTATAACTGGGTTATCCTCAGCTAATCACCACGGAAAGATCGTCTCCGGCAATATTCTTCCTATCCCCGACATAACTTATCAATGGAATCCCCAGCAGAGTTATCATCAACATCTCAGCAAAGTACCTCTCTTCCCACAGAGTAATTCCCCGCAGAGTAATCTCTCCAACAAGTTTATTCCCCAACGGAGTCATCTTCTCCTACCGGTTTATCCTTGCAACCATTCTCCCCAGCGGAAATGAAGAACTCTACTCTTCAGCATCAGCCCAGGATTCAACAAGCTCCCGGCGTTCGTCAAGGATTTACTTTCCTAGACGAAAATACATTCATAGACATTTCACATTTCATATCTCTTGCTTACATACATGATAAAGTGCATACGACACGACCTCATTTATTTTTGAGAACATCATGACATCATGCATTTCATACATCATGACATTGCATACAACTAACGTTTTGCCTTTTCAGGAAAAGGTCAAACCAAGGATGATTACCATCAACCTTTTGAAATTCCAGACTCGATTCCTGTATCTTGCCAGGGCACGTCTGAAGAGTTTGAAGATTCGATTCCTGTAACCAGCCAGGGCATATCTATTGACGACTAATTCCAGATTCGATTCCCGTATCCGGCCAGGGCATATCTGTTGACGACTAATTCTAGACTCGATTCTTGTATCCTGCCAGGGCACGTCTGAAGAGTTTGAAGATTCGATTCCTGTATCCGGCTAGGGCATATCTGCTGACGACTAATTCCAGACTCGATTCCTGTATCCTGCCAGGGCACGTCTGAAGAGTTTGAAGATTCGATTCCTGTATCCGGCCAGGGCATATCTGTTGACGACTAATTCCAGATTCGATTCCTGTATCCAGCCAGGGCACATCTGAAGAGTTTGAAGATTCGATTCCTGTATCTAGCCAGGGCATATCTGTTGATGACTAATTCCAGACTCGATTCTTGTATCCTGCCAGGGCACGTCTGAAGAGTTTGAAGATTCGATTCCTGTATCCAGCCCGGGCATATCTGTTGACGACTAATTCCAGACTCGATTCCTGTATCCTGCCAGGGCACGTCTGAAGAGTTTGAAGATTCGATTCCTGTATCCAGCCAGGGCATATCTGTTGACGACTAATTCCAGACTCGATTCCTGTATCCTGCCAGGGCACGTCTGAAGAGTTTGAAGATTCCATTCCTGTATCCAGCCAGGGCATATCTGTTGACGACTAATTCCAGACTCGATTCCTGTATCCTACCAGGGCACGTCTGAAGAGTTTGAAGATTCGATTCCTGTATCCAGCTAGGGCATATCTGTTGACGACTAATTCCAGACTCGATTCCTGTATCCTGCCAGGGCACGTCTGAAGAGTTTGAAGATTCGATTCCTGTATCCAGCCAGGGCATATCTGTTGACGACTAATTCCAGATTCGATTCCTGTATCCAGCCAGGGCACGTCTGAAGAGTTTGAAGATTCGATACCTGCATCCAGCCAGGGCACGTCTACGTAAAGAGTTTGAAGATCAACCCCTGTAACAAGCCAGGTAATTATTTTTCTTTCTCAGGTACGCAAGTTCTCGCTAAGGAATCTCTTACGCGATCGACACCTAGATGGAATCTATAAGCCCATCCATATACCAACAGTCCCCAAATGGCATCTATAAGCCCATTCCCGACAGGGCTCTGTCACAACTCCAAATGGCATCTGTAAGCCCATTCCCGTCATCATACTACTGACATTCTACTATGCGAGTGCAAATTTCTGGGCACTTTAGTGTTCAATCATCTTCCACCTTCGGATCACGAAAGGCACGCAAGCCAATCTACATCCTCAGGTCTAAGAATATTGAACAGGGGCAACTGTTGTACCCCAAAATTTGCCCTCCCATATTCTTCAAAATTTGTCAAGATCAAGCTTCAAATGGATTAAGGATTGCACAGTGCAAACACCCTTCTAACACAGTCAAAATTAGGGTTTTGGTTCTTATAAGGAAGTTGAGGTTTCCAAGGGTCCAATCAAGTCCTATATGCCTATATACATTTTCAAGCATCTATATGTCAAGTTTCAAGACTCACAGCATCAAGTTGCACAGTCAAAAGCTCCATTTGCTTCACAGTCAACTGCAGGGGTAAAATGGTCATTTGACAGTCAAAAGTCAAAATTTTTGGTCAACATCTTATTTTGAAGCCACAATAATCATTTGATCAAGTCTTGATCATGATTCCTCAAGCATGGCTCAAAAAGTCTCAAGATGTCAAAAGTTACTATTTTTGGACAGCTGAAAAGTCAACTGTAACTTGACCAAGGCATAACTTTTTCATGGTTCATCAGAAAAATCCCATCCAATGCTCATTTTGAAGGGGATGACATTTCCTACAACTCATCTTCACATTCTAAGTCCAAGAAATTCTCTCACAAAAAGTTATCAATTTCAACATTATAGGTCATTTTCAAAAGTCAACAAAAAGGCACTTTAAGTCAAAGACCATAACTTGAGATTGGTAAATCAAAATGACATGGGACCAAATGCAATGGTTAGAGGACTTCAATACCTTTCAAAAATGTCCAAGAACATGTTCATAGCTTCAAAATTGAGCAAGATACGCATTGGAGAAGTTGGGAAATTTTTGGGAACTTTCAAAAGTCAACTTTGCCTAAAACACTTCACTTTTGCTAATGGGCCTCAAATTCCTTCTTGAATCTTTGCCCAAGGCCTATGCACGACCCATTGAACTTAAAATGATTTATTTTCTTATTTTTAATTAATTAATTGAATTTTTATTAATATTAATTCATTTAATTGATTTTAATTGTAGGAAAATTCAAAAGATATGGTTTTTGGATCTTTTGTGAAGCAAATCTAATCAGGGCAAGCTGGCAATCTTGTTGCTCAATCAAAAAGGCAAAATCATCCATGTTTGGCAAGTTTTATCAATCAAAAAAAAGTTGGAAAAGATTTGATTAAAATCAAATATTGAAAACATAATTTCATGGACTTTTGGGCCAAGATTTACCCTAGTTTTGATTCCAATACATATGTTGAAGCCAACCCTAGTATTAACAACGTGAAATTGCTGCAAGAACACCATAATCAAATTCTAAAAAATTCAAGAAAAGTGTGAAACTGAATTCTTATTTGCAGCGCAATTCAAAGCCTCTTTTTGATTCAAACATCTTGCCTGAGTCTCCAGGAAGTCATTGCCATCAAGAACCAGTCCTAACACGTGAAGAATCAAAGAATACAAGTCCCACGGTTTGAATATATTTCCAAAATTGCATAACATGATTCATGCATTTTTAATCCATTTTCTTGGTTAATTTATGTTAATAGGGACCTTCTGAAGTGATTGGTATAATCCAATTTGGTTATAGCCTTCTGAATCACAATTCACCATGAATGGATTTTAGGGTTTTCGAGCTTTTAAATTAGGGCTTTCTTATTGAGGAAAAATCAGGCCTTGAGACACATACAGTTAAACTCAGAAGCTCAAGACGAATTGAATGGAATCATCGCGCCCAATTTATATGCGCCCTAACTCTAATCGTTATTTTTCATGGTTGTAGTTAGTGGGGGTTAAAAACCCCCGCTACTTGTTCTTTGTTTTGCAGGAAAAGATAAAGAAGACAATACCTGGATGAACATGGTTGGAGGATTCAAAAACAGCGCGCATTTTGTTTTCTTCAGAACGTTATTTGCTTTTTTATATATTATCATTAATGACCATTATATTAACAAAAGCACGCGTTTGGCTTGGTGGTGGATGACTTGTCCAATGACCATTGGGACCTGGGTTCGATTCCCAGGTCCCCCATATAATTCTTCATATTTTTCACAACATGTTCCAATGCAGTGCTTGTACCAAGTTCCACCGTACGTCCTCACGCCTAAGCTTGCCAAGTGCCCATGATGCCCAATCCAGTGGCCAGGAGATGAGGAGCATAATACTCCCCAGTTAAACAGCATGCACGTGATCATGAAAAGTCAATTAGGCTTAGAGTTCTTGGGCCAGAATTTCTCACAAAAAACCTCCATATGGGCCATCTTACCCCCCTTGGTTTGCAATTTATTTTCTTTTCTTTTAAATTCCTTTTAATTGTTTTAATTATTATTATTAATTCACCACAAATTAATTTTTCCTAAAAAAATCAGAAAATCAAAATTGTAAATATATTTTAATTATTTATTAATTTCACCATTAACTTATTTTTGTAAATAAATACTAATGACTAACTTAGCTTAATTTAGGTTTAAATTTTAATCCTTTTTCTTAATAAATAAAAATTGCATAGAATTAGGTTTTGACCTATTTTAATCATTTTCTTATTATCATCATTATTAATTATTATTATTTTTGTAAATAACATGTAAATTAATTAATTAGTTTAAATTAGTTTAACTTTAACATTTTCATTAATAATTAAAATAAACTTGGAGCTAGGGTTTTCTTCACTTTTAATTTATTTTATTATCATTAAATACAAAAACATAAAAAACATCTTTCTTGTAAATAATTAAATAATTAGTACTAGGTTTAATTTTAATTTAATACAAAAGGACAAAAAGCTCATAATTTCTCAAAAGGGTCCAAAACCCTAAGGACGTCCAACTTAATTCTTTTCGCGCGTTATTTTTTATTTGATTATTATGTAACTGCTTCCAAGGAATGTAATAGTAATTAGGTTTATTTCTTTCTTTACTTTCCGCACTTTATCAAAAACGGGTCTTTGTTTTTTTGGCGATGTATAGACCCGCGCCTTGTAATAGCGTAGCTTTTACCTTTACGTATTTTATTTTCCGCACTCCTAACTGCTAAATTGCATGAAATAATGTATGATAATTAAAAAACAACTCGTAGCTCACAATTCCATGATCAAAGATAAATGTTAATCGGAAAACAACACACAATGCACATGCCACTTCTAGGGTACGCCTCACTCGTTGCCTCGAACGTGGTCGTCAAGTATAGGGTGTTTTAGCGGTCGCCCTTATGTCTAAGATCTAGTTGCCTCGAAACGGTTGCCTCGGATTAAAAAGGATCTAGGACATTAGGGTTACTTCTAAGGTGTCCTATTATTGCTTCGGTGACCACACTGTCCCTACAATCGAATTGACCCGAACACCTCCAATGATGGTGCTGCCTACCTCTCAATGGTGGGATAGCACTCTCTAAAGGACTCTTACACAGCCTAATTCCTTAGGGTAGGTAGATGACTCATGGGTACTTGCTCTCTTCAAAAACAAACCAAACATCTTTTCACACTGACACTTTCAAAAGTTTTCAAAACAAATTTTTCAAACACTCTTGATGACAGATACAAGAGTCACTTAGAAATCTTTCAAAAACGAAACTTTTTCAAAACCCACACACATTTGAAAAGCAAACATCTTTTGAAAACATAAGAGCAAGTACCTAAGAGCCCGTGGATAACCACGGATAGAAAGGTTGCTAACGCCTTCCCTTTCTATAAATCTACCTCCCGAACCGAGAGACATTCTCAATAAGGAATTTTGCTGTGCTTTTGTCCTTTCCAGGTTGGAGAACATAAAAGACGGTGGCGACTCTTGCTTACCGCGACATACGCGATCCAGCTTTAAACAGTCAGTTCTATTTCCACCGATCACACCATCCAAAGTAATTGTTGATAGAGATTGGAAGGAGGATCAGAATAAATCTTTGGTCGACTTATCTGAACTAGAGAAAGTGTCTACCATAACAAATCAGGGTAAATCATTGGTCGATTTAAACTGAACCAACAGAGGTCTTGAATTATCTTTAACTGGATAACGAATTAGCATAAATATTAGGAGTGATTTAACTGAACTAGAGAAATTGTCTACCAGAACGGAATTAGGATAAATCATTGGTTGATTTAAACTGAACCAGCAGAGGTCTTGAATCACCTTTAACTGGATAACGAATCAGCATAAATCTTAGGAGTGATTTAACTGAACCAGAGAAAGTGTCTATCGAAACGAAATCAAGATAAATCATTGGTCGATTTAAACTGAACCAACAGAGGTCTTGAAACTGTCTTTAACTGGATAACAAATTAGCATAAATCTTAGGAGCAATTTAACTGAACCACAGAAAGTGTCTACCGGAACAGAATCGGGATAAATCATTGGTTGATTTAAACTGAACCAGCAGAGGTCTTGAAATTGTATTTAACTAGATAACGAATCAGCATAAATCTTAGGAGCGATTTAACTGAACTAGAGAAAGTGTCTACCAGAACGGAATCAGGATAAATCATTGGTCGATTTAAACTGAACCAGCAGAAGCCTTGAAGGAAGTGCTTTTCATGTAGATAGTCGCCCATTCCTGTTTCGGGAATTGATCTACAATCAGTTTTTTGGTAAACCGTCCTGATTCAGAAGTTCATGCCATTGGTGATAAAGATAGTCGCCCCGTCCTGTTTCGAGAATTGATCTTTATCTATTCGTGTAGATAGTTGTCCTGTCTTATTTCAGGTATTAATTTACAATTGGTTATTCACAGATAGTTGTCCTGTCTTGTTTCAGGTATTAATCTATGATCGGTTGTTCACAGATAGTTGTCATGTCTTATTTCAGGTATTAATCCGGAACTCGCTTTTTGTTGGTCGTAGAGATAGTTGCCCCGACTTGTTTTGGGAATTAATCTCTGACCTAATTGAGAAATGTTGATGATATTTGCACATCTTTAATTTGAAGAAGTAAATCTAAACTAGAAGAGGTATGATGTTCGCCTGTCTTAACTAGAAGAAGTAAATCTAAACCATAAAAGGTCTTTGATTCGCCTGTCTTTAACTGGAATAAATAAATCTAAACCAGAAGAGGTCTTTTGTTCACCTGTCTTTAACTGGAAGAAATAAATATAAACCAGAAGAGGTCTTTTGTTCACATGTCTTTAACTTGAAGAAATAAATCTAAAGCAGAAGAGGTCTTTGATTGGCCTGTCTTTAACTGGAAGAAATAAATCTAAACAAGAATAGGTCTTTGATTTGCTTGTCTTTAACTGGAAGAAATAAATCTAAACCATAAGAGGTCTTTGATTCGCCTGTCTTTAACTAGAAGAAATAAATCTAAACCAGAAGAGGTCTTTGATTCGCCTGTCTTTAACTGGAAGAAATAAATTTAAACCAGAAGAGGTCTTTGATTCGCCTGTCTTTAACTGGAAGAAGTAAATCTAACCAGAAGAGGCATTTCATCCGCCTGTCATTAACTGGAAGAAGTAAATATAACCCAGAAGAGGTCTTTTGAAGAAATTGTTTTGTGATGGAATTCATCTGTCAACTAATCTTTCCTAAAAAGGTAAAGAATTAGTTGTATGGAATATCATGATGCATGCATTGTGAAATGATGTTCTCAAAATAAATGAGATTGTGTCATGAAGTATGAATGTGAAATGCTTTTGAAGTGTGTCTTTGTTTGGGAAAATAAATCCCTGACTACTGTTGGGGAGTTTTGGGAAGCTAAATCTCGGACTACCACTAGAGATGAAGAGTATGTATCTCTTCAACCTTGTTTAGAATGTTTCCGTTGGGAATTCCTATTTGATGTTTGAAGAAACTCTGCAAGGAATATTGATTTTTGCTTGTGGAGTTGAGTTCAGGAACCTTGGTTGACCATTACTATACTGAGGAATTTGATTCTTATATACCCTGATTGGGGATATAAGAGATGATTAAACTTCCAATTTGTCTGGGGAAGATGAAGTCAACTGTTATCTGGTCGAAAACAAGGCTTTGCAACAACTTTCTGAGGATAGTGACAACTCTACTATGGAAAAGGAGTTTTGTCAGTTGATCTATAGAAGTCTGAGGAATAGACTCAAGCTGGGGAGATTATAGTCCGTTGGGGAAATAAACCCTGTTAAGGAAAGTATTCTGGTGACCTTACTGGGGAAATGAATTCTTTTTGTGTAGAACTTTTTGCAAGGTTTCTTTTCAATTTTGGAAGTCCAAACTTGGTCGGGGAATGTCAGAATAAATCCAAGCCTTGATTGTATCTGAGGATGTATTGAATGAGTATCAGAATGATATCCGTATTTGAACTGTATCGGGAAGAAAATCTGGAATGAGTGTCAGAATAAATATGTATTTAGATTGTATATCTAATGTATCTACAGGAAAAATATAGAATGAGTGTCAGAATTAATCTATATTTAGATTGTATCTAAATTGTATCTAGGAAGACGCATTTGAATGAGTATCAAAATGAATCTGTATTTAGATTGTATCCGTATTTTATCTGCAATAGAATCTGGAATGAGTGTCAGAATGAATCTATATTTAGATTGTATTTGAACTGTATCCCAAAGAGAATGAGTGTCATATTGAATTTGTGTGTAGATTGTATCTAAATTATATCCGCAAGGGAATCTAGAATGAGTGTTAGAATGAATCTGTATTTGTATTGTATCTGAATTTTATCTAGAAGATGATAAACTGCCAGCAATCTTAATCTGTTTGGGAACTGGCATGATGTGTGTAATGTATTTGTGAAGATTACTTTGTGGGGATAATCCATGGAAATGGCTCTTTGGGAATTTATGGACAACTTGAACCTTGTCTTATCTCCCACTGTATTTAGTAAACGCTTGATCAGAGTGACAAATCTCTTACTGACAGACGAGTGATTAGATAGCGGGACATAGTCGTACAGTTTAATCCCTTACTTTTGCATGGACCGTCTTTTCCGATTTTCAGTCTACCGGGATACCCTTTTTTAACCAAGCCGCCTTTTCAAGTTTTTCGACTTGCCGGGTGTACAATCTTTTGTATGTATATCCCTAATTTTTTCTCGAACCTTTTTTGTTTGCCGGGATTCCCTTACTTTTTCCTAGGCATGCCAACCTAGCGGATCTCTTTTATGCGTAGTATTTTCTGACTATGTCCGTGTTCATAAGGTTTGGAGAGTTTTCACTGTGTGTGGTAGTCAGTGTTGTAGAAATGCCAGAAAATATTTGCTTGATCGCACATGACCTTTCATATGTGGGAGCCTGTTTGCCCCTGGGCTTAGTCTGGTGCACTTGATGTTTGATGTTTTGATCCAGTTTCTGATAGTCTGGAACTTCTTAGGTATCTTTTTTAAGAACTATCACAGAAGGGTATGAAGACATGATACTGACACCATCAGGTACTACTGGCACAGACAAGCAATTTGGTGATACTGAAGGTTTAATGATCAAGTTTCTGATAGTCTTCCTTGGTATTTTCTAAGAATTATCATGGAATGATCCGAAAACATGATACTGACACCATTTGATACTACATGATACAGACAAGCAATTTGGTGGTACCGAAGGGTTTTCATAGTGGATTTTGCTAAAGCCCATGATCAATGTAACGTTGCTCCTGTTTTCTTCGGATGGAGATATGTCCCTTGGCTATTCTGCATTTTTAAGAGATTCTTTGAATCTCGACTTGACTGCCCCAGATGTGTTGGAAAATAATCATGTTATGTCCCTTGATTATGGGAAATTTGTCATTAGAAATGTCTTTCAATTTGAAGCGATTCGGTTTATTGAGAGAATTTTTATTCATTGGATATCCGTCGTGCGAATTTCTCCATTGTCAAACAGTTAGCCATATGAAAACATTGGTATTCAAACAATGCAAAGTTTATGTCTGTCTTGAGAATTTTTTTTTGAAAAATGCACTTTTAATGAGCAACAAAAATTTGTAAGAATATGAATTCAACTCAGGATCTACAGTAAGCCTTACAGGAGTCAGGATACCTTTTGTAACAGTATACTTTCGAACTAACCTATGCTTCAATTAGGACTTTTAAAGGGTTGTAATGTGGCATGGTTCATGGTTTTAAGAAACAATGGATAAGGCTCAAATTTTATTTGTACCCACCCGCTCTCCATGATGTTCTCCGGTCCTAAACTCAGTCAATTGTGCGATTATCTCCCAATAGAATCTGGAATGATATTTTGGTGATGGTTCGGATACTGAAAGTTTATTCGAGAAAGCAGTCAATTTTGCAACATTTTTCTGTTGTTGAGGATTTTTAACGACCTCTTTTTTTATATTTATTATCCCTAATTTTTTCTTTACTATTTTTGTTTTGGAGACTATAGTCAGTGGGATGCCCCAATTCTCCTTCATAGGTTTTTACTCAGTGGACTTTTCTTTTGAGAGATAATGACTGCCTATTTTACGGGGAACCATCGCCATAATTTTGATTCAGAAGGATATTTTTGATGTCAATCATTGTGTACGAAGTGAAAGCTTGCGACTGAATGCGCATTTGAATTAACTGAGAAACTACCTTGCCCCAGGTCATGATTAAAGGTTTCAATTTATGCGGAAAAAGAAAACTCATACTTCTTTGGAACAAAGGGGTTGACTAGGGATTATCTTTTATATAACTCCATCATTTAGGGTTTTAAACAATGCATGTACATCATCAGCAAGGTTTGTTTAAAAGCATACTGCAGAGATCATAGTATTACTTTCTCCATCCTCCCTCTAAAGGCTTGTAGCTTTAAATCAAGAGTTGAATATCATAAAAAAATGGTAAAAGCACAATTTCAGTATAGTGGAAATGAATGGATTAACTCAAGACAAACATATGCAATGCATTAATGAGAACAACCAAAGTTTATCATAAAGATAATTGTTTGAACAAACTAAAGAAATTACAAACGAAAGCTCGAATGAACGAAAAACTTCTCCACTTTAAAATTTCTCACTTCAGATGGTGTGCCTTTGAGGGGTGACAGAAAAATTCAATCTGACCATCTTGTGTAAATTCCAACACTCCTTCGTCAATCAGGTCTTGAATCTTGTTCTTCAACGTCCAACAGATGTTAGTGTCGTGTCCACAACTGTTGGAGTGGTATGCACACCTTTCTTTATGATTGTAACGGGGAGAAGAAGTATTAAGTTTTTCAGGAGGCTCCTTTAATGTAACCAGCTTGGCCTCCAACATATGATGCAATGCTTGAGCCAAGGACATGTTGATCTTGGTAAATTGTCTTTCGAGCGTATTTTGCCTACATTGATGACCCTATCGTTGTTGGCAAGGTCGTTGTTGGGCTCGCAATGTAGCAGTAGTTTGGAAAGGTCTACTCTCGACCAAGCCAACCTCTTGTCTCATCGGGGGCTGATTAATTACTTGATCCCCAATCTTAATTGTTTGTTTCATACGGTTGTATTTGTCTTGATGAAGCATGTTGACGAGGATTCTCAACTCTTCTTGTCCCCAAGCTAAGTTTTGGATAAGAGCCGTCTGTCCTAACATTTGGATTCCCATCGTTGTTATTTCCTCTTGCAATTGTTTTATCTGGCCATCCTCGTTGTCTTCAGGGTTCTTCTTAGTCATGCTCTCAATAAGGAGTGCTTTCACTTCTTCTTTTCCCTTGGATAGATTCAGGAATAATTCTTGAAGCTGATCATTTTAGGTCTTGAATATCCTGGACAGTCTGTTCGAGAGCCTTTTTTATGAAATAAATAGTAAGCGGATGAGAAGACCTGTATGGGAAAAACCTGTTATGATATGACGCATGGTATGTGGATGCAATGCTTTCAAGGACCAAAAATGAAACAAAACATTAATTATATTAATAAGTTCAATGGTTACAAATTGCCTCTTGGGCTTACAATGAAAGAAAAACAACAAAATGAAATTATACAACAAAAGACTCAGGTCTCCTATGGACACTTCCTCTTTGGACTGATGTAGGCATTCAAGTCCCTTGTGAGCTCCAACACTTTCTTCTCGCTTGAGTAGAATTGGGCTTCAAAGGTGTCTCGCTCTCCCTTGAGTTGAATCCACGATCTTTGCAATTCCTCGAGAGTAGTAGGAAGGTTAGGATGAAGAATGGTGTAGGGAACATCTCCTTCGGCAATAGGCTCCATAATGATAGGTAGGATGGCTACATATGGCATCATGAGGTTTTTAGCGTGAGCTCGCACCCACTTGAGATAAGGCTCCAAAGGAATGGAGTTATTATGCCCCAAAGTTTTTCTATCAACCTTGTTCACCATGCCCCCAAGCTCGTACAAATCTTTGACGATATCCTTGGACATCGTTCTCATAGTCAAATACAATACCTTGGACAAGCGCGTCATGAGGGCCATCCCTCTGAGCATACCAAAATTGTCGTAGAGCCAAGCAAGGATTATAAGTGATACCTCCCCTAATGTCAAGGAGTGGGACATTATGGAATTCCCCACAGTGGTCGGTGATGGTAACATCCTCCAAAGATCGAGAACACGAATGAATATTTGAATGCGAGAGTGACATCAACCTTTGAGACTACCTCATGCCTTGTTCATTCTTCAAAACTGATCGAGGAAGGTGCGAATTAAACCACCTAGACATTAATGGAGTGCAACACATAAGAATACCTCTTCTCTTCATGGTACGGGCGTGAAGAGAATGCAAAATGTCTCCGAGTAAGGTAGGTACAGGTTACGAGATAGAAAAACTTTGACCGCATTCACATCTATAAGTTGGTCTTGATTAGGTAACAATACCAACACATATATTAGAAGAGACAAAACTTCTTCAAAATTTTGCAAATCCGGAGCACCCCAAAACAATTGAGCCTTCTCAAATAGAAACTTGGCTAGAAAACCCTTAACACCACTCTTTATTTCCCAATTAGCCACTATGTTAGACCGTTGCAAATGTAAGGCTAGAGCAATCTCTTCAGGTCTTTGGTATTTCTCAATACCGATGAAGGGTATTTGATCAAGAATAGGTACTCCAAACAGTTGAGAGAACTCTTCCATGGTAGGCACCAATTGGTAATCAGGAAATGTGAAATAGTGATGTTTAGGATCAAAGAATTGAAAAATCACATGTACCATGTCTTCTTCAAAGTTTGAGGTAAACAAGTTGAGGAGTCGACCATACTTCTTGTTGAACGGAGAATTCTCGGGAACCCTTGATTCTAACTCTTTGAGTTGAGGAGGCACTTTCACAAGATTAATTCGGATGGTATTTCTACAAGCGGAAGATATATCCTACGGAACAAATATAAATCTCTAGGTCCTTGAAACAGTTAGTGCAAGTGCTATGGTATGATGTCATGATGTTATGTACAAATAAATATATACAAGCAAAACAAACAAGTCCTTAGGTTTAGGCTTTCATGGAGTTCATAGGTAAGTACCCTCTTGAATTTTAGTTGGTTCAACCTGTCCTAAAAATTAATTGGGTTCTAGGGAATCTCAATAGCATTGATCTTTCTTCACCGGACATTGTTTCAGCGTAAACCTCTGTTTTAGTGACGGAAATATCCCAAAAGTACGATCTCAATGAGCGTAGTATCAAGTATAAACCAACTTTAAACTGCACCAAAGTCGACTATCTCACTACTTTCTAATTGCCAAGTTGTTCAACTAAAGGTTCTAAGGTTAGCTAGTGCTTCATGACACCACACATCGGCCTCGTATTCTCCTCGATTCGCCACAAGGGATATCGGCACCAACAAATGTGTCACACTAACGCAGCTATTGTCTCAACCATATCGGTCTACATTGTACAATCTCCACAATATTTGCTACTTACCTAATGATGTTCCCAGATCTGAGTAGAGGATTTATTCAAAACCCAAACATGGACCCAAAATATAAAGAAAACAAATTAAACACATGAAAGCATTTAAATGTGATCTAGTCTCTAAGGTAACCCCACTTTAAAGTTCTTCCCCAGCAGAGTCGCTAGTTCTGTAATACGGTGGGAGAACTGACTTGGGTGTTTTGTGTTTTATCGTAATTGTTGTGGATAGCAAGAGTCGCCACCGACTTTTCTTTTACCAATAAAGGAAAGGTTAAAAAGAACAGGAAAGACCTTTTGAGATATTTTCTTAAGTTCGGGGGGTAGGTTATGAAAAGGGAAGGTATTAGCACCCTTTTCATTTGTAGTTATCTACGGCTCTTAGTTGCTAGCTCACTTTGAAATGATTTGTAAATGTGTTTGTGTTTGGTGTTAGTTAAAAATATTTTGAAAACACCTTTGTTTCGACAAACTTTGTAATAATTCTCATCTTTATAAGAATGTATACAAAGTGTTGGTTTTGAAAATAGTTCAAAGAGATGTTTGTTTTTGGAAATATGTTTTGAAAGTGTAAGTGTGAAGATGGTTTTATTTGTGAGCAAGCAACTACGAGCGTTCTACCTACTCAAAAAGTCTTAGTTCTTTTCCTCCTCCTTTAGAGAGTGTTATCTTACCATTAGTTAGTAAGCAACCATATCATTGGATGTGAAGGGAAAGACGTGGGTCATCATACAATCATAGAAGGCAACATTGTAGGATACCTTAGCAATTTTTCATAAGGGTCTAAGATCGTTTATTATAGGCAACATCGAAGGGTCATCCATGGACTACAATCTTGTAATCGAGGGTCTTTGCTAAAGTATCCCACGTTCGAGGGACATGACTATTTTTATTCTAAGGCAACAAGTGTGGATTAACCTTAGAGATGCAAGTGTGCAAAGTGTGTTTTTTTCATGCATTTTGTCTTGAATTAGGGTGATCTATTATTTGATTTTAAGTCTTGCCATACAAACCTTAATTACTAGCAATAATATGGAAAGCGATAAATTGTGGAAATTAAAAGTCCTACGCTATTACATCATTTAGGGGATGAGGGTACAAATTACAAATAGGGATGAAAGCAATTAAAACCTAATTCCTATTACAACCAAATTGAATAATGAATGACAATAAAAAATATACAAAAATATAAAGATAATGTAAAAGAAAAGAAATTGTTTTTTAGGGTTTTTTGGATATAAAAGGTTTTATGTTTACCTAATTAATCTAATTAATTTACAAGAGAAATTAATTAATTATTTAACAAGACCTAAAATCTAAGTTAGTTAAAATAAACCCTAGATCTAATTTGATTGCTTAGAAAATAATTTTGTTAATATTAATTTGGAAAAGAAATGTTTTTTTATAAATAAAAGAAGTAATAAAAATCTAATTTAATTAACAAAATGAAATAATGTATTAAACTATTTTTAATTTAGTTATTTTAAATATATATATATATATATATATATATATATATATATATATATATATATATATATATATATATATATATATATATATATATATATATATATATATATATATATATATATATATATATATATATATATATATATATATATATATTTGTATTTTTGGTTTTAATGAAATAAATAGGTAAATAAAAAAATTTTAATGAAAATATAAAATGAATGAAAAGAAATGGGCTAAGAGATTTGAAACATAAATAAGAGGTTTAAATGTAGCAACATGCCCAAAAACAATTTTCTTTTGTTAGATGACAAATGAAATGAATAAAAAAAGAACAAGAAAATGGGCCTGCGTGAAGTAATGTTGAAGGGTGCAGAAAGTGAAGATGTCTAGGCCCAGTAAGCAAATGATATTGAGTGATGGTGTATGATAGTTGGGTGGAGCCACTGCACAGAATTAGGAGACCTGTAACCATAAGGGTGGTGACAAGTGTCACCACCAGATTAAAGTGTGTTAAAAAAACAAATATAATAAAAGGAAAAACAAAAATTGATTATATTTTAATCAGAAACAGATAAGCATGTTATCTCTCTTCTTCCCTGCGTTCTCTCGCCTTTGTCTATCTTTTAGGCTCGCTAGAAAGCGCCCTCAGCGGCGGTGGATGGCGGTAGACGGCGGCTTTCACGGAGGCTTAGCTCTGATCTTCACTTTTTTACATCATTCGCTTTGTTTTCCTCTTCTGAGTACTAATCCAGGAATGATTTTTGCAGACGGTGATCAGTTTTGTGTAGATCTTAAATGGGTTAGGCCTATGATTGACAATGCAATTCTGGCTTTTTGTTGGAATAAAGCAAAGTGAGGTTGATTGTGATACTTTTTGTTTTGACAACTCTGACTATGATGAACCTTTTTTCTGAGTTTTTTCTCTTTGATTTCATCTGACTGAACCAACTGAATTTGTTATTTGTAGTAGAGATGTGACTTGGACTGTGATTGAATTGTATCTTTTTCTGTTTGTAAAACAATGAGGCTTTTGTTGGGCTTGATAGTGGATTCTGACTTTTGGATTTTTGCATCTTTGGGCCTTTGAACCCGTGCCTGCTGTAATTGGGTTGTTTTGTGATGGAATTCTGTTTTGGATTCTTTGATTTCTCTTTTGTCTTTTGTGAACCAAACTTTGTCTTGGGATTTGCAAAAGATTTACTCCTAGCCAATGATAGAATTTTGACTTGTGAAACAAGATTGTATGAGGCTTGTATGCTTTAACATGATGCTGAGTTTTGACATTCTGTTTTGGATTTATGAACCAACTTGGATTGTGATTTGCAATAGACAAAGCTAGGCCCTGAAAATCTGATTCCTTAAGCAAAACCCTAATGATGAATTTCAAATATTTTGCTTGAAAACCTTCTTTGTTCATATTTGATTGCAAACTAAATCTTTCTTTTTTTTGTTTCATGTGAGTAAATGACGGTGATGATGGAGAGTTAACAAGGGTGGAGCCTTGAAGATATGGGTAAACCAGAACCATGGCATGGAGTTGAAATGATGATTGAAGGTGAATCTGTGTAAAGTATGGAGTAGTTTTTTTGCATTTGTCACTGTTTTTGTAACTTGTAGAAACTTTGTATATAATTTTCAACAAACAGAGCTTGTATCAAATAGAAGTTTTATCAAGCTTAACTTGTACCGAGTTCAAATTTGTATCAAATAATTTATACCAAGTAGAATTTGAATCAAATGGAAATTGTAATAAATTTAAATTTGATTATTTGTTTCAAAGAGAAATCACCATGACAACGTGACTTAAACATAGGCATAAAAATCAATATATTCTCTTGTAACCTTTGATAAACAAATATTAAACCAAGAAAACTTTATCTTGAATGAATACAACAAATCCCTTTGTAACTCTTATTTTAAAATACCCCATTTGAGAAATCCAAGAAAACTTTGAATCACTTGAATATTGGATGGTAAACAAATGAATGATATCCCATGGTTATTTGATCTCAACAAAACCCAAATATGTTTTTATCCTTGTATGCTTGGTGAATAAGACACATAGCCTTAATGTTATCTTAACACCCTTAAATAACTTGAAACTTTGGAATCAAATGAAAAAATACAACCAATGAATCCAATTTTCAATCTCATATTCGAACTTAAGCCATAAAATGAATGAAGGAAACCAAAATGTTTTGATCATAAACTCAACCAACTTCCATTGATAAATATCAACAAAATTTCACACTAAAGATAAGAAACTTTTGATCATATAGAAAACCACGTGATGACCTTATTCAGGACCTCAATCCAACCGACAAGCACACGAGAACACATCCAAGAATCACTAGGGAATCCACATCTCTGAATTTGTGCCTTTGCAAAGAAATCCAAGAAGTGATGGTGACAGGCATAGGAAAACGATGAACGCCTGAATTTATAATCTTGTAGTTCGATGGGGAGAATATCACAGTGATCAAGAATTCAAACCTTAGCATTGTAGACCATAATTAATAAAGAATTATCTGATTCATGCTTGAGTGGCAATGAGATCCATCAAAACCATAGAAACCCTAATTTCCCACTATAATAATTAATGTCTTCAATCTTCAGATGAAATGATAGACACATTGAGATGCCTTGAGACATGAGATGTATTTGTTATTCTTGAATAGTTGAAAACTCTAGGATAATGTCTTAAAGAAAAGGGAGGGCAAATTTTGGGGTGCAGCAGTAGGATATGATTTTTACTCAAGCAAATAGCAACAGTATTATCATAGAATATAGGAATGTTACTCTCATAAATCTGATAATCTTCCAGTTGATTCTTAATTTATAGCATCTGAGTACGGAACAGTGCTATTGGGATGTCTCTACTTCTTCTTTTGAAAGAGAAATTGTTGATTGCCTCTTGCTTAACCATGAGATCAAATTCTTGCCTAGAAACTGACAATTTTCAGAAGTACTCTTCCCCACTAGTTGATCTCCAGTGTAGTCTGCATCACAGAAACCGGAAAGATAATACTATGATGGTTTCTTATACATCAAGCCAAGATTAGGTGTTTCTTTTAGATGCCTTAGAATTCTCTTAACAGAAGTTAAATGAGATTCCCTTGGATCCGATTGAAATCTAGCGCAAAGATGAACACTGAATAAAATATCAGGTCTAGATGCAGTCAGATATAGGAGAGAGCCTACCATACCATGATAGAGCTTCTCACATACCTTTCCACTTACGTCTTCTTTCTCCATAATACATGTTGGATGCATTGGAGTATTTACTACAGTGCAGTCTGTTATGGTGAATTTATTCAGAAGTTCTTTGGTGTACTTACTTTGATGAATGTAAGTACCTTTTGGTTTTTGATCAATGTGGATTCCCATAAAGAACTTTAGTTCTCCTATCATACTCATTTCAAACTCAGTATGCATTAACTTAGAGAAATCCTCGCAGAGGGATGGATTAGCAAAACCATAAATAATATCATCAACGTAAATTTGAACAATTAGAATATCATTTTTGAAGGTTTTGCAGAAGAGTGTAGTGTCAACCTTTCCTCTGGTAAACTTATTTTATAAAAGAAAATTACTCAATCTGTCATACCAAGCTCCGGAAGCTTGTTTTAGGCCATAAAGAGATTTATTTAGTTTAAAAACAAAGTCTGATATCTCAGAGTTTTCAAAGCCAATAAGTTGTTTGACGTACACTTCTTCTGAAATATAATCATTCAGGAATGCACTCTTAAGATCCATCTGATAAGGGATGATATTATGATTTATAGAAAAATAAACTAACAAACGAATATATTCTAAATTGGCAACTGGTGCAAAGTTTTTTGTCTAGTTTATCCCTTCTTGTTAATTGTAACCTTGTGCACGTCGTCCTTTGTTTTTGACAACTTCCCCTTTCTCATTGGGTTTGTTTCTGAACACCCATCTGGTTTTGATGACATGGACACCTTTGGATTTCTGAACGAGATCCCAAACATTATTCTTTGAGAATTGGTTGAGTTCTTCTTCCTTAGCCAGAATCCAATCTTTATCTAGAAGGGATTCCTCAATAGATGTAGGTTCTATTAAATAAACTAAACCTAGAAGTACTTCATCAGAAGGTTTGACAGTTGATCTTGTTCTGACTGAAGCATCTTTACTTCCAAGAATGAGATATTCAGGATGGGAGGATGTGATTTTGTTCCTCCTTGGTTAAGGTTGATCATAAGGATTATCAACAACATCAGAAGAATGAGCTTCTGATTCTTTGTCTTCTTGAATCTTCTCTTTTGGCTCAGCAAATGTTATAGTTACATCTGCAAGCTTTTCACACATCTTTGACTTTTCATAGTCAAGCTTATCATCGAATCTGACATGGATTCATTCCTCCATAATTCATTATTTTGTGTTATAGACTCTGAAGCCTTTAGAGCGTTCAGAGTATCCTAACAGCAGACACTTCCGTGCCTTGGAATCAAACTTACCCAGATTCTCTTTAGTGTTTGATATATAACATATACATCCAAATAGATGGAAATAAGAAATGTTCGAATTTTTATTCTTCCATAATTCATAAGGAGTCTTACTCAAAATAGGTCTTATGGAGATTCTATTTTTAATATAACACGTTGTATTCACTACTTTCGCCTAGAAGTGCTTAGCCATCTAAGTTTCTTGGATCATAGTGTGAGCCATTTCTTGTAAGGTTCTATTTTTCCTTTCTACAACCCCATTTTGTTGTGGTGTTTTAGGGCAGGAGAAATCATGGACTATGTCATTTATATCAAAAAGTTTTTCAAAATGTTTGTTTTCAAATTCTCCACCATGATCGCTTCTTACTCTGACTATTTTGCAATCCTTTTCATTTTGAACTTGGGAATAGAAGGAAGAAAATATTGAGCGTGACTCATCCTTGTGTTTCAACAATTTTATCCATGTACATCTGCTATAATCATCAACGATGACAAGTCCATATTTCTTACCATTGGCAGAAGCAGTTTTCACGGGTCTAAATAAGTCAATGTGAAGAAGTTTTAATGGCCTATAAGTAGAAACAATCCTTTTAGATTTGAAATAGGTTTTTGAAAATTTTCCATTCTGACAAGCTTTACAAAGAGCATCTGAGGTTTACTTTCGATTGCGGAAGCCTCTGACTAATCCAAGTTTATTTAGTTGAGAAATTGTTTCCAGGCTAACATGACTCAGACGTATGTGCCATACCAATTGCTCTTCTTGAACAGACAGAAGACATTTTACATTTTGATTTTTCAAATATGATAATCTTATTTTGTAAATATTTTTCTTCCTCTTGCCATTGAACAGAACTGAGCCATCCTTATGGCTAACAACTTTACAGGATGTTTGATTAAAATTAACGTTATAATAATTGTCACTAAGTTGGCTAATTGACAAGAGGTTATGCATCAGACCCTCCACTAAAAGAACATTGTTAATAAAAGGGAGTTTACCATTACCAATAGTTCCAGAGTTGATGATCTTTCCCTTCTAGTTGCCTTCAAAACCAACAATGCCTCCAGACTTAATTTCTAAATCTTGAAACATATGCCTTTCGCCCGTCATGTGTCGCGAGCATCCATTGTCCATGTACCATAACTGGTGTTTCAGTGGCGCCATCAAGGACATTTGCAACATAGATTATCTGATCCTTGGGTACCCATTTTTTGGGTCCTCTTTTGTTAGCAGTTCCAGAGGTTCTGACACCTTTGGACTTTTGTGCAACAGGATAATCATGTGAAATTTATGCATGATACTTTGGTTTAGAAGTTTCCTTTTGTGTCTGTGTTTTTGCTACAGTAGTATCAGAACCTTCTTGTTCTGGAAATTACAATTTTGTTCCAGCAAGCACGAAATGTTCAGAAAGAGCTTTTGGTTTGACATTCAGAGTCTCATCAATTTTCTTTGATGGTCCTGAACATCCCAAGCCTCTACTTCCATTTCTACTAACACCATATATCATTGAAGCCATTTTACTTCTATCATATCTGATTACTTCGTCAGTAACATATGTCGTGTCAGCTGACGCTGCCACCCGTATCAGCCCCTGTGCTTCACGCTTTTCCCCTTTCTTCTCCTGACACAGCCGTGTCATCTGACGCTGCCACCCGTGTCAGCTGCTGTAGCAAAATTTTCTTAACTTAGAATTATGCAGTTTTTCTGACCCGATTCGTTTTGTTTGATTCGTATGCAAACCAAACATTGAATATGGTGATAGGGAATAAAACAAGTAACTACTAAATTCCTATGTAGAACCATTGACCGGTAGCCGAATTAGGCGGTATAATTAGTTGTCAGAATTTAACAAAATTTGACTGGGTAACTAAGTTTAATTAGTAGGTAATTTTGAATATGTCTTTTGTTGAAATTATGTCGATTACGCTGAATTGTCAGTACAGTTAGTTAAGTCATTCCATCTGGTTTATGGACATGGTTGATTATAGGTCTTATGACTAATGATGTTTTATTTTGTGTTGATTGATGAATGTGTCGGTGTTGCGAGATATCATTGAATAGATGTGGAATTTGATATTGATAATGTGATTATGAATTATATTTGTGGGTAGCCTTATGGTGTGAATCCTAGTGAATATATGAAGAATATGTTGTTGCCATGAAAAGTTATTGATTTCGTGGACACGTTGTGTTGTAGGCCTTGGGCCAATGTTGAACGGTGTGATTTGTTGTTATGTTAACCGTTGTTATGTTGTTGTTGATGTTGCAATGTCAAGTTGTGGTTGTTTATTTCGTCGCATAGCATATCATAGCATAACATTAAAGTTGGCCTGGATTGGCATGTTTTAAGTTGGAGCGAATGCTCACCTATGTTGGCCTGGATTGGCACTTTTATGTTTGAGCTAAATGCTCACCACGTTGGCCTTTATTGGCAAGATTTTAATACTGAAGGCTTATGCCTTATGCCTCGGAATTACTGGCAATTTCTAAGTTAGAAGTTCTGCTGCAATGGTACCACATGCATTTGCACAGTTGAGTCGCATTTAGAGCTGTTGATTTGTTGCTTGTTTAAAGTGTTGTTTATGCCTGGTGATGTTATAAGTTGAATTGATGTGTTGGTAAATTGCTTTGCTTTATGTTGTTGTTGTATGAAGTGTTGATTCTTTTTATTCTTTACCTAATATATTGTTTCTCATGACCCTATTTATGTAGTTTGATATCTCACCCCTTCTGTTTAAATGTTGCCCTTTGTTGGTAACGTGCAGGTAACCAGGATGAGTAGTTGATAGCATTGTTAGTTCGAGTTCGGTGTCATTTACTTTGATACGTAGAACTCGGGGGGGGGGGGGGGGGTGAACGCTTGTCTGTTTTTTTGTTTAATTATTGAACCTTATGTTGTTATTTGAGGAGTTTTCTGTATTGATGTTGTTTCATGATTCAAAAGATGCTATATCTTATTTAGAGAATTATTATGAATTTGTTGTATGATTAATCGAAGTTTGGTTTATGTTATGAAGACTATATTCTTGAGTTGTGTTCATTCTGCTTCTTTAAGTGTTATGTATCTATTCTAAAAGCATGATAGATTTATGTGTTTTGTTGAATATGTGACATCCTGATTATATTGGAAATTTTTATACTCTGATTTTCCGTTAATTGCTTGGGGTAGAATTAGGGTGTTACATTCATCATTAGTAGATTTTTCAAAAGTAAATACAAACTTCTTTTTCAAGATTTTGTGTTTACTTAGAAGAGATTGATACCTTTTCATTAATTAAGATAAACCAATTTCAAGTTCAGAACGAGATAAAGAAGAAAGTACCTTTTTATCGTCATCAGAGTCTGACTCATCATCAAGTGTCAGTTCTTCTTCTGATGTTTCTTCATCTGTGCAAGTTTTTGCCATGAATGCCACATTTGCATGCTCTTCATCGGAATCTTCATCTTCTAATTCAGAACCATCCCATGTTGCTATGAGACCCTTCTTAGCTTTGTAAGCCTTTTTAGTCTTCTTGTCTTTTTTTTTAGCTTTGGGCTATCATTTTTGTAATGTCCAGACTCGTTGCATTCATAACAAGTAACTTCTTTTCCAGAAGCATGCTTATGACCAGAAGTAGATTCACCTCTTCCAAAAGTACTTCGTTGATTTTTGAATTTGCTTTGTCTATGCTTCCAGATTTGACTGATTCTTCTAGATATTAACAAAAGTTCTTCATTATTTGAATCTTCTTCAGATTCTTCTGAATCTTCCTTAGCTTGATAAGTCATTGTCTTTCTAGACTTATACCTTAGATCCACAAACTTAACTGTTTTCTGGGGTTCATCTTGATCAAGCTCAATCTCATGACTTCTTAAAGAGCTAATGAGCTCCCCAAGAGAGATGTTGTTAAGATCTTTTGAAAGTTTCAAAGAAGTTACCATTGGTCTCCATTTTTCAGGCAGACTCTTGATAATCTTCTTAACATGATCTATTGTAGAGTAACCTTTATTCAGAACCTTAAGTCCTACCACAAGAGTCTGAAATCTTGAAAACATCATTTTCACAGATTCATCGTCTTCCATCTTGAAGGCTTCATATTTTTGAATTAAGGCTAGAGCCTTTTTTCCTTTACTTGTGCATTTCCTTCATGCGTTATTTGAAAGGAATCAAAGATAGACTTTGCAGTCTCCCTATCTGTGATCTTCTCATATCATTGTATAAAATAGCACTAAGCATAAACTTCTTGCTTTGTAATGATTCTTGTAAACTTTGTTTTGTGCTTCTGTCATTGCACTTCTTGCAATATTTTGACCATTATCATCTACTGGGTGAGTGTAGCCATCAACTACCAACTCCCATAGATCTAAGTCATATGCCAGAAAGTAACTTTCAATTCTATCCTTCCAATAGTCAAATTTCTCCCCATCAAACATATGAGGTTTTGAACTATAGTGATCTCTATCATTATCCCTATTATCAATAGTGAAAGTAGGTATAGCCATTGGTTTTTTCACACACATTGGATCGGTACTTCATATTTAAGTGTTGAATTGGATTTTAAATCAAAAATTTAATTTTAAAAATAATCCCCTTTAATTAAAATACTTTTTCCTTCACTCTTGCTAATAACAATAATTTAGAACAGGGAGTAAAGAACAAGGCATGTTTATACTAGTTCACTTGAAAACTATCAAGCTAGTCTAGTCCACCTGCCAAGGTGATTTCACCTCTATCAATCGAGGACTTAACCCAATAATCCAACTGATTATTACAATGCATAAGCTACATGCAAGTGATTAACAATCTCTAAGACACATAAGTCATAGACTTCTTAAGGATACGGATCTAACTGGTCCCTTAAGAAAAAATCAAACAATAATCCAACTGATTATTACAATGCACAAGCTACCCGCAAGTGACTAACAACCTCTAAGACACACAACTCCTAGACTTCTTAAGGACATATACCTAATTGGTCCCTTAAGGAGATTCAAACAACCGTTTGAATACAATTTTGTTTACAATGATCTTGCTTCTACATAATCTGAATATGTAAACTATTTTAAGAACAGTGACTTAAGAAAATGAAAGCTATGAACATCGCTTGTGCGTGAATATTTCGTTGATTGGCAGCTTCCTCTCTTAGTCTTCAAGTCTTTATATAGCCAATAAAATAATATATCCGTTGAGGGGTACTCTTGGGATTTCCAGAAACATTGGAAGCTTGAACAGTAACGTGGGGGACAAGATCGTGTGACGCGTCCATTCTTTCATAGTAGTGGAATGAGACATTGATTATACCATGTACTATTTGTACCATGTTAACGTTATCTTCTTTCCTTGTGCACTTTAGAGGCTTCTGCGAGCAAGAGTTTATAAGTGAGAACATAACATAAGGTAATCAGAACTTCAAGTCTTCAAAGTCTTCAGAGTTGCGTCTTTAGAATCTTCAGCACTTGGTCGTGAGAACCTTTTCTTAGAACATTGGGTCTTTATAACTTCAAGTCTCCAAAATCTTTTGAACTTCTGTCTTCGAAGTCTTCAGCACTTGGTCTTTAGAATCCTTTACTTAGAACCTTCGATCTTTGGAAACTTGAGTCTTTAGCATCTAGATTTAAGTAGAACTTCTTGTCTTCAGATCTGATGACTGTTTTTTTAGAACCTTTTGTCTTCAAAAACTTGAATCTTCAGCATCTGGACTTTAGTAGAATCTTCTATCTTCAAATATTTTGACTTGTTTCTTTAGAGCACATTGTCTTTAGAGTCACGAGTCTTCAGCATCTGGACGTAAGTAAAAACTTTTGTCTTCAGATCTTCTAACTTGTTTCTTTAGACAATCATCAGAGCCTACACTTCAGAAGCTTATGGAGTGTCTTACTATTTTTCATCAAAACTTGTGTAGTGCAGAAGTGGAATTAATTCTTTTATATGTCTTGGTCACACCATCCATCAGAAGCAGAACTTGTTTGTTAAATACTCAAAAATAACAAACATTATACTATCAAAATTATTCATACAAACATACTCATTTGTTATCATCAAAACTCAGAGATAATATTGCTGAACCAAATCTTGTTCTAACAAGGATAATTCAGCCTATTTCGAGTTTGCACAAGACATATCAAAATTCAAAACTAAGGAAAAAAGGAATATGGAATTAAGAAATGAATAAGAGATTTCAGTTACTTACTTTTTCTGAATCTGAAATAACCTATTTATAGATTAAATGATGTTGTTTCACAAGGTTGTAACCCTTGGTAAAATATACCCTTTCACCAGATATTGCAACTCTTCCCACTAAGTGTTGTAACTATTCGAATTCAAAAATAATGAACTGAAGTAACGACCACTGCAACATATACATGCCACCAGTAGCGATTTCTTTGGTGTGTCATGCCTAACTGATTAGGTTCCACCTACAATCTACCACTAGAACCTCTATGCCCATGCCCCGGTCACGGTGTAGTCAGTGGTGACACTAGTGAGGGGGTGAAGGTGACAAATAGCATAATACTTGAGACCATCACACTCAGTCATGTGGAACTCTCTCCTCTTTAGATCCTTAATGAGTTAATAAGTGCAACTCTATATAAGGAGCATTAAATTGAGTTAAACTTTCAATGTGGGTATATTTCATATACATTGAATGCTCACTTACTCACTAGCAAGTTTTCCTGTTATTATTAAGATACAACAATATCTATATATCACTCGAATTCAAATAGGGTTTCGAGTATAAATTTTTATTTAGATAGAAAGATGGTTGAAGTTGAGATTTTGAGCTCTTCGGGGATTAGGTAGCTTTAGGGCCAGGGCTTTATAGAAGATAGCTCATTGGAATCACTGAGCCTTATAATGGTTAGCTATAGTTCCATCGATTCACATCGTATGAAATGGAAAACTTATATTACAAAGTGCAAGGTTGAAATAGTTTTATTATCCTATTAAAGTTTCTTACCTGTTATAGGAGAATCTATCATGTTTTATATGCAATTATGATGAAATGAATTTTGATAACATTGTTATTGGCATGAATGAAAACCATGCAACTATAGTGAAGAAAGAAACTCTCGCAATGGAAATGGGTTACCAAATTCGAGAGAGAAGAACAAGTTTCTCATAACACCATTGTAAGCAAGGATTTCTTTTTTGGGTAACTTAAGGTCATATTGTTTTATCAGGCCCAACAGTGGGTGTCAATTGTTCTTATGAAAAATACAATAAAATGAATCTTGCTTGCATAAGGAGTGCAAGAGGTTTTTTAAGTTTTCCAAATATCTGAATAGTCAATATCCCTCAAACAATATAAATTGAGGTATTTATATATATGACCCATAAACCAGGTTGTGGATGAAGGTATTAGAAATGTGGTGTTACTATTACTTTTCTCACATGTGAGTTGACACATACTAATGCATTTGATGTGAACTTGGTGATTCGCATCGAAAGAGTATTGGGTCGGGCCAGGCAAGCTCAATTGCTCATCACGTGATACCGCCCTCATGCGCCTCATCTTCTCTTGTGATATTCCCAGACCGAGAATGATATGAGCAGACCTCTTTAAAATTCAGACAAACTATTTTAATTCACAATTCTTTAAATATGAGACCTAAAATTAAATTAAGACATACCAGTTAAATTTTTGTCTTAGATTTAACTGGTTTTTCATTAGTCCAAAAATATTTGGGGCAATCATTTCTCGTTTTTACTATAATACCTTTAATAATTGTTTTTACTTTTGGTACCACCAGTTGAGTTCATATAAATTTCTTCACCTATGACTACGTATAACGGTTTACATATTCAACACTCTTCTTTTTCATTTTTTTATACTCCGCGTCATCTTCTCTTTCTTTTACTTAATAATTCAACACTCATTCAACTTTTACTCACTACAATGATTTTGTTTAATAAAATTCAACATCTTATCACACCACTTTTATTTCATTTTTTTATTTTTATTTTTATTTTTTTAATGATTTTATATTAATATCAATTATCGATTGAAATAAAATTAAAATTTAAAAGTTAAATAATTTATTTTAATTTTTTCTAATTAAATAATTTATTTTAATTTTTTCTAATTTTATATTCTTAATTTATTTGAATTTTTCTAATTTTATAGGGATAGTCGTTATTAAAACAAATAAAAGTGGATAAAACAAGAGTTTATTGGAGGTTAAGTAGGAAAAAAAAGAGAGAAAAAATGAATTTTTTTGTGTGTCCAAGTCAAATGAATCAAATATTTATTTATAGACAAAAAAATGATGAATTTTGATGAAAATAAAAATAAATAAATAATTAATTTTATATAAAATGATTAATTTCAAATAATTAAGGTGAATTAAAAATTTAAACAATCACAACAACCAATAAAATTTTACAAAGTATTATATCTGACCTCACTCCTTCCTCATTCAAAATGTTGAATATTTTCAACACATATTAATTCAGTGCACTTTCAACCTTTTATTAAACATTTCATTATACATATTCAACTATTGAATAATGTTATCAACACTTCCATTATACATAGTTTAATAAATTATTAATGCATTAACGAGCAGTTGAGTTGTTCAAAGAAAAAGCAATCATTCTAATTGGTTGTTTAACAAAACATATCACAGCGCACAAACGTATGCAAACATCTTCAAGCACTAATAGCAAATATTCACTAATATTGTTGTGATGATTATTATTTATAATGAGTTGATCTATTTGGCAACTTATGAGCATGAGAGAATTTTACCGTATTTGTTTTTATGTATTTCTATTTTATTATTTATTGTAGGTGTTACAAAAAAATAAGAAGGATTTTATTATCCTTATTTTGTATTAGAAAAAAACTCAATAAATTTGTTGATTGTTAGGGTAAACATAGTGATATATTTGATGATATTTTTCTTTTTAAATATTTCCTCTCATATATTTATCATAAAAAATATAAAATCTTTATAATATTTTCTTCTTCTGTCTTGAAAGGACTTGTATTAAGTCAAGGTTGACTCAACTAAGGTTAGTGTAAAGATTTTGTATTTCATATCTTTGTCTATATGATATTAGTTAAATCAATAGTCCACATGCTTAATGTGTTCATCGGAGTCTTTAGTCTTGTCGTAATTTTGGAGTTTCGGAGTTTTCTCCAGGATATTATTGTTTAAGACGCGTAAACACAAGGTCCTTTTTTTGCGGTTCGACAAGAGCATCTTTTTCATATCTTTTTGTCCTTCTAGGGCGGCAGACTTCGGGAGGAGCGTGGCTACCTCCCTCACTTTAAAATCAGGGCAAGGAGTATAGCACATGTGTCATCGACAAATTGGAGATTTTTGGACCTCTTCTCAGTCTCGTCTCACGAGCGACCGTTTCATGTGAGGTTGCTCTTGCATAGTGTTATTCCTTAAATTTGCATTTTGTATACTTTATTTGATCTTAATTAGCCTTTCCATTAAGGCCTGGGAGTTTTGTTGTTGAATCATTGGGTACATGTTGTTCAACTGGTCATTTGCTCCTTGTAAGCTAAGATTAGCCTATAAGAGTTGGAAGCTGACGAGCACTTCTCGGCCAAGCATTGTAGGTGGTAGCGGAGGTCTGAATGAAAGTTTGCATAGATGGAAATGCGGTGTAGATTTGAGGAACAAATGGGGTTGGAACACTCCATGATCTTCCCTAGGTTGGATAGAACTCTTCAGACGAGGAACATATGTGTTTACCGTGGAAATTGGTAAACAACCGCTGATCTTCCAAAAGGTTATTTATTTGGTGACTCGCAGGATCGATCAGATTGATCCTAAGACATGGTTGATTTTTTGGAGTTTGACTAATCCTAATGGTGATTAATGTCGGTAAAGTAAAGACACTTTAAGTAAATTGCATGAAGAAAAGCTTGATAGAATAAATAAAAGCGTTAAATAAAAGGCTTCGACGGAGATGAGTAAATGAAAAGCAATAAAGTGCTTGAATATAAAAGACTTTGATTAATTTAAATGGTGTTTCACACATACATTCTCAACGATTCTTTCGCTCACACTGGGTACTTGAATCTAGATGAGTGACTTGTATAAAATGATGAACACCCACGAAAACTACGTGAACAACTAGTATTTATACTAAAACAAATCCTAAGTAACCGTTGGGCAGTTACGTAGCTTCGAGATGACGCCACATGGCACGCTCACAGCATTCGACGCTCCTGATCTCAGCACGTTGCACTTGGTAACTGCTGGGAACCGTTTTCCCTCCAAGCATTCAAATCTCAAACCGTTCGACCCTGGGCATCAGGTACCTTTGTCGAGAGGTTCCTTCAACGTCGAAGACGACAAGATTCCCACTTAAAGGAAATTCTCTAAGTACCTTGTCATTCTCTAATGAGCCTTCGACAGGATCAGCTGGTCGAAGTCTTCTTATGTAGGAAATTCTTCTGACTCATAATTAATGGTTTATATTGATAACAAACACGGGTGTCGAATTTAGGAGCCAACAAATTGCCCCCCAAGAATGTCTTATTTCGACGCTGAAAAGAAAAAGGCATTCTTTGAGATTCCACTCGACACCTGTCCTTCACTCTTAGCCACATATTAGTTTGTGCGCTTTTCGCCTCCTACCAACCAACTGACAATCTCAAAAAGCCATTATTCCACTTGTTCCTAAGACGTCACTTCAGTAAGGCATTTGGCATGCCCAATGTCCTTTCACAGATTGTCATCATGACGATTCCCCGAAATCGAGGACGCACGCTGCACCGCTTCCATTCTGCAGAACGGCTACATCACCAAATGAGTGCCACGTGCCCCACTCTTGTCTGGGAGCTGTTCTGGGTGCAGTTGATTTGCTTGCTGTTTCTCCAGAAGTTTCCAGCTTCATCTTGGAGTTATACTCCATCATTGACCAAGTCTCTGCGGACTATAGACGTCGAAGGGGGTTCAACAGCCAACTCGAAACACTACATGGCAAGAGTTCTTCTGCTTGGACCGAAGTAGCTGAATCAACTTCTCGAATTGCAGAATTGTCGAAACAGAAGACATCCAAGCAGCAGGAAATCGACGCCATAGATCAAGATAACGCCTCTATAAGGGCTCAGATCGAGGAGTTGGAGGCCAAGTTAAATGCTAACATCAAGCGCAAAGAGGAACTCCTTTCGACTGTTTCGGACGCAGAGAGCCAAGATGAAGTTACCCGAGGCTTAGAGTTCACTGAAAGGGCCCAAGCCCTTGACGACCAGATTGCCAAACTTTCTCAGGCGACTGCCTTGTGTAACAAACGGCTGGAGTTGCAGCAAGCCAAATATCTTCGACTTAAAGCTTCCATCCCTTTCTAATTTGCTCAGCACCTCATTGATCATGTACTGTAATATTTGTAATACAATGCAACCATTTTGGTTAATCAATATATAATTTTCCATTTTGGCTCTTTATGGTTAACTTGGTCATTAACTGTTATTTATTTTGATCTCTTGGAGCATAGGTTTATATTTTTTCAAATATTTTCCGTTTACTCTCAAGAGTCTTTTATCTTCGCCTAACTCTTCAACCTCATAAGCTCCACCAGAAAAAATTTGGATAATTCTGAACGGTCCTTCCCACTTGGGTGACCATTTTCCCATGCTTCGATCTCTTCGATCCATGGGGAGAATCACCTTCCAAACTAATTCTCCAGGCGAGAATGCCTTAGGTTTTACTTTTTTATTGTAAGAGTCTTCCACTCTTTTCTTCTGAATTCTCAGTAGGTCGAGAGCGCGTAGTCTTTCCTCGTCTAAATCTACTAGTTCGTCTAACATCATATCCCAATAAACCTCAGAGGGAATATCTTGATGTCTCTGAACCCTTGCTGATTGAAGACAAATTTCTGCTGGCAGTACTGCGTCATGACCGAAAGTTAGCCGATATGGTGTTGTACCTGTGGCTTCTTTGGGGACGTTCGACAGGCCCACAAGATCTGGTCTAACGTCTTATGCCAATTTTTTGGCTTCTTCCCTACATGCTTTTTTATCAGGCCGATCACTATTTTATTCGTTGCTTCGACTTGACCATTTGCCTGTGCATAATAAGGTGTTGATGTTAGGAGTCTAAAGCCTGTTTCTTGAGCGAATTCCTGCATCTTTCGACCAGTAAACACTGATCCTTGATCAGTTGTTACAGTCTCAGGGATTCCAAATCTGTAGATAATGTTCTTTTGAATAAATTCAACGACATTTTCTTGGTCTGCATTGACTAAAGGGATAACTTCGATCCATTTAGTGAAATAATCAATGCCTACCAGTATATACTTCTGGCTCTTTGATGATGTTGGTCGAATCTCTCCAATAAGATCCAACGCCCATCCTCTAAAAGGCCAAGGTTTCACTATTGAGTGAAGTTCGCTTGCTGGTACATGTTGGATGCCCGTATGGGCTTGACATTCCTGGCAACCCTTCGCGAACTAAACACAATCTTTCAAGATAGTGGGCCAGTATAGTCCTTGTCGAAACAACAACCATTTCATCTTATGGCCTACTTGGTGAGCCCTACATGCTCCAGCGTGCGTAGTCGAAAGGGCTATGTATGCTTCAGTTTTGCTTAAGCACTTTAGCAATACCCCTTCAGGCGTCTTTTTAAATAACTCATTACCCATGAGTACGTAACTCAACACCCTATATTTTATTTTTCATTTTGTCAAAGCTGCTGGATTTTGTAGATAATCTACAATGGGTTTCCTCCAATCTTTCTCTGACAAATTGTCTATGAACGATATTTCAAAGTTCCTTTGATCAGCATACCCTAGTCTTGTCGATTTCAAATCTGTTGGAGACAGGTTGGTTGCTTTTATTTTTTCTCGAACTTTGATTGCTCTTTGTAATCTCATTTTTGAAATTTTGTACCCAGATGCAATCTGTGCCAAATCATTGGCTACTTGATTTTCCAATCTAGGTATGTGTCGAATGTTAACCACTTCGAATTTTTTCAATAAACGATTTGCTATCACAAAGTACATAATAAGATTTTCTCTTATGCATTTATACTCTTTTGTGACTTGCTTAATGACTAACTCTGAGTCTCCCATTATTTCGACTCGAGTTGCCCCCAATTCCAACAATATCTCAAGGCCAGTAATTAGAGCTTCGTACTCAGCCTCATTGTTCGAACAAGTACCTGTTATCTTGTACTTGAATGTTGTTGGAATTTTTTCTGGAGAAATAATCAAGACCCCTACTCCTGTTCCATCTTTATGGCTGGAACCATCGAAGTAGAATTTCCAAGGCTCTATCTCCACGTAATTTATATTTTCAACCTGAATTGAGTGGTCGACTATAAAGTCTGCTACCACTTGCCCTTTTACTGCCCTAAGAGGCATAAAGGTCAATGAATACTCAGTTAATGCTAGCGCCCACTTGCCAATTCGGCTGTGCAAGATGGGTTTCGACAACATGTATTTGAAAACATCAAAATGAGACGAAACATACACATCAACTGG
Organism: Vicia faba; assembly: GCA_948472305.1. Lineage (NCBI taxonomy): Eukaryota > Viridiplantae > Streptophyta > Magnoliopsida > Fabales > Fabaceae > Vicia > Vicia faba. Next base: position 84,330,790 of record OX451737.1, on the reverse strand, counting down.
TTTTATATATTGTTTGAGCTTTGTACAAGAGAAATAAAGACATAGACATAATTTTTCAACTTCGCTATATCTAGTTTCTGCATCGTTCAAAACTTTGCTAAGATAGTAAATGGGTCTTTCGACTCCATTTTCATCTTCTTGGGCTAACATGCTTCCCAAAGTTCTGTCGGATGCAGCTATGTACAATCTCATACTCCTGTTGCTGCAAGGAGGCACCAAAATAGGTGGCTTGGTGAGATACCCTTTGATCTTGTTGAAGGCTTCTTGTTGCTCTTTCCCCCACTCGAATCTTTCCTTATTCAATCGAAGTAAGGGTGAGAAGGCTTGAGCTTTTCCACTTAGGTTAGATATGAATCTCCTTAAGAAATTTATCTTGCCCAACAGAGATTGCAGTTCCTTCTTGTTCGTTGGCGCTTTCGCTTCCAAGATTGCCTTCCTCTTGTTCTGGTTGATTTCGATTCCTTTCTTGTGGACGACGAAGCCCAAGAAATCTCCAGCTTTTACACAGAACGCACACTTCAAAGGGTTCATTTTCAGACCATGTCCTCTCATTCTTTCAAATGATTGTCGAAGGTGGTCTATATGGTTCTTCCTGGAAACAGATTTTAGAACAATATCATCAATATACACTTGCATAAAAGTGTTAATAAAATCATGGAAGATAGAATTCATCTCTCGCTGATATGTTGCCCCAGCGTTTTTTAGGCCAAAAGGCATCACTACCCATTCGTAAGTGCCTAAAGCCCCGGGGCATCGAAAAGCTGTTTTCGACACATCTTCTTCAGCAATGAAAATTTGATTATATCCTGAGTAACCATCGAGCATGCTCAGGTACTCATGGCCAGCGGAAGAATCGACTAGCATTTCCGCCACAGGCATAGGATATTCATCTTTGGGTGTGACAGCATTCAAATCTCTGAAATCTATGCATACCCTCAACGTACCATTTTTCTTAATTACTGGTACAATGTTTGCAATCCATTCGACATACCTCGTAGCTCGTATGAATTTGCACTTCATCAGTCTTTCGACTTCTATTTTGATCTTCGACAGTATTTCTGGAGAGAAGCGTCTTGGACTTTGCTTGACTGGCTTCTTCCCAGGTTTGATTGGCAACTGAAGTTCTACCAATCCTCTGTCGAGACCAGGCATCTCGTCGTAATCCCATGCAAAGCAGTCCTTGAACTCCTTTAACAATTGGATCACTTCAAACCTGAGCTCTGGGTCTATTTTGGCGCTGATGTAAGTTGGCTTTTTCTCTAACCCTTCGCCCAAGTTGATTTCTTCTAAAGGATCCTGTGCTAACATTTTGATGTTGTTCGCCAGGGGGTCCTTTTCGAATCCCAAAGGCTCATCGTCATAGATGGCGTCGAGCCTTTGCTCTTGCATTCCTTCTGTCATGATATCAGGAGGTTCTGGGTCGAAATCATTTATAGGACCTGCAGAAGATAGCTCTTGATCGTTGGCCTGAGTGGCCATATATTTTACTTCGGCTTCGAGAGCCGCTATCATCCTTGTTTCGGCTACATAAGCCGAAATTCGCTGCAGTGATTGTGACTCAGTCATTATCACTGAATTCACTTCCCCAACCAGTTGGTTAGATGTCAGTTAGCCCACTGAAATCAATGTGGGACAAGTCTTCTCTGTCCCATTGAAAACCATGCTCAGGGTGCAGGTACAAGGAACAAAAAGCATTTGGCGCTGGCGCCATGTCGAAGTCAGGTGCTGGGCATGGCCCAATGTGAGCCAAACTTTTGTCGAAGTCAGCTCTCCCCAGGTGATTTACTTCGCCTAAGTAATAGCTCTGATCCGCTTCTATATTTTCGACCATTCCATCAGGACGCCATAGTATTAACCTTTGGTGCATTGATGATGGTACTGCTCCAACACCATGTATCCATTCTCGGCCCAACAAAAGATTATAATTTGGTTTAGCCGATATGACCATAAACATAGTTGGTCGAAGGATGAATCCTACTTTGAGGTTTAGTTGGATCACACCCATAGTGGTCCCTATTCCGCCTTCATAATTCGACAGGACCATGTTATGAGGCTTGATGTTTTCATCACTCTTGCCTATTTTTCTCAGCATGAAGTGAGGGATGATGTTGATGGTTGCCCCACAATCCACCAAGATCTTATTTACGGTGGCTTCTTCGAGTTTTGTCCTTATGAATAAAGGCTTGAGGTGATTTTTCATCGCCTTAGTGGGTGGTTTGAAGAAACCATTTTGCTCTTCGGTACGGCCATTATCCATAACGAAGTAGCATACTGGCCTATGCTTGGCCATTTCTTGTTCGACTTCCCAGTCGTTCGATTCGACCTCCATCTGGCGGTTGAACTCTCTTGGCAAAACTGAGACTATGTTCACTATGATATCTAGGGTGTCATCAGACTCAGAGCCATCTTCGTCATCAACTTCGCCCTGGTTAGGCCATACCAGTCTATTGGTCACTGGTTGCCTCTCCAGAGGCTTTCTCTGCTTTCGCTGAGGGACATTTGAACTTGATTCTGGCTTTGGTTCGTTGATAGCTTCCCTCTCAGCCTTTCGCCGCCTCTGGTATCTTCTCCATTGGGATCGAGACATGGGATTCTTTCCCTTGTAGTTACTTGATACCTGGGTCACTTTGGAGGAAACAACCTGAGGTTCTTTCTTGTGTGTCAAAGATGAACCTCTTGGCACTTCGAAGGAGTGCCACCTTTCTTCGCTCGGTCTCTTTCGACCCGATGTTTTATGCCACGTATCAACTGGCACATTGGTTGGAGGCCTGAAAGTCAGTGGCCTCTTTTCTTGATTTGAACCCTTTTGGTAGGTTCTTCTGGGGTCATGTCGAACACCAAGACCTTCCCTTCTTCTGTTTGCTGCTCTTACACCTTGGATGTGTTCAGCAGCTTTCTTGTCGAAAATCGAGTTGCATTGAGGACACAGCATCACTTCTGACTTCTTCTTCTGGCATCTTTGCAGGAAATCTGCCAGATTTTCGTTTTCCCGAGGGAAAGCCGTTTTGTTTTCTTGCTCTTGCCTAATGGCCTCCTCTGAAGCTTTCGATTCAGAGATTTCGACCATGTTGACATTCATGGTGTCTTTGGTAGCAAGAGTCATCTGCTTCATCTGGGCCTCCAGGTCTTCTGTCTGGCCTTGGACTGCAGCCAAGTAGGAACTGGGTTTAGCTCCAAATTTTGAGGCTCCACCTGTCTCCAGTCTTGGGCCTTCAGCAGCTTTTTGGACTGCTTCGATTGTTTTTCTAGAAAGATTCCTAGAAAAACTGCCAAAGATTGGCATGTTGATATGATCCTTGGTGACTTCGACCATAGTTATTCCTGGCCTTTTCACCTGACTTCTGGACGCCTCGATCACATTCACCTCTGAAGGTTTAGCATAATGGGCTTCAGCCTGCAAAGGGTTAGAGTCCACAGTCATGGGGGTCTTATCGGCGAATTTCAACCTCCCTTCTTCGATAGCATTTTGTACGAGATCCCTGAAAAGAAAACATTGAGATGTTTTATGGCCCAGAAAATTATGATATTTACAAAAGCCTCTTTTCCTTCTTTGATCAAGAGGATACACTTTTACCCCTGGGGGTATTATCATTTGGCCATCTTTTACAAGTAAGTCAAAAATTTCATCACATTTTGTAATATCAAAATTGTAAGTCTTTTTAGGGAACCTATCGTTGGCCCTTTCAGGACCAGTGGGGTTTTTTCCACTTGAGGGGACTAGTAGTTTGCAAGAGTATGGTGGCCCTTGTTTTAACTTCGCTAAATCGACCTCACTTTCTTCGACGGTTATAGGTTCGTCGAATGTTTCTGGATCTTCATCGTCCATTTCGACATATGCTATCCTTTCTCTTTTATGAGTTTTTGTCGCCCTGGCTTTTTCAGCTTTAAGGCGTTCTACCTGTCGAACCCTATCGGCCAATTGGGCCATGTCTCTCAGGTATTGAGTGTCTAATTTCTTCCTAATGGAATAATCTAGACCTCCTGCGGCTATTTCGACTAACTCATGTTCTGGCACTTGCGTAAAGCATCTTGCTTTGAGCAACCTAAACCTATTTAGATATTCGTCTATAGGTTCAGTGAATCGCCTCTTTACACTGGCCAATTCTTTCAGGCTTATCTTGGTTTGTCCCATGTAGAATTGCTCATGGAACAATCTCTCCAACTGGGTCCAATGGTGGATCGAATTGGGGGGAAGAGTTGTGAACCAAGTGAACGCGTTCTTTGTTAGGGAACTTGGGAAATACTTAATCCTCAGGTTTTCATTGTTTGAAATCTCTCCTGCTTCGATTAAGTATCTCGCCACATGTTCGACAGTGGATTCTGTCGTGTCCCCTAAAAATTTAGTGAACTTAGGGACTTTGCATCTAGGAGGTAAGTCCGTTTGTAACACATATTCTGACAGTGGGGATGTAAAGTTGGGCCTACGGAAGCCCGTATTCATCCCATTTTGCATCATGATTCTTTCGATCATGGCTGTCAAGTTATTTTCCAAACCAATATTCTGGTATTGGATCTGCTGAACTACTTCGTCAGCATTTTGGTTTCTATTGACTATCCTTACTTCCGGGGCTATGACTCTAGGTTCTTCGACCCCGGGTTGTTCCATTCGCATCCTAAGGTTTTCTTCGACAGGCTGCTGGACTTGGTTAATAGTGGTTTCTTCCTCTAGAAGTATACCTTGGTTTCCCCTCATCTGTGCCCTTTGGGGCTATCGAATAGGTTCGGGTACCCCAAAAAAGTCGGCCAGACGCGCCATTTGCGCTGTCATTTGCTGATTCGACTGGGTGGTATTTTGTATTAGAGGATTTAGCATTGTGCTTAAAGTTTGTGCCAACATTTGAACCATATCGTGGTTGCTTTCGTCCATTTGTTGCCTCAAGACTGCTGTCGAGGCATTCGTAAGGCCATGCATTACTTGGGACGTTCCTCCTAAGAGTTGGGTCCTACCCCTGTTCGCCATACCAACTCCAGAACCTTGGAGTGGCGAAGAGGCGCTCACTAAAGGGTCTGAAAAAGTGGATGCAACATTCGTCAGGCTAGCCAATTCAGAAGTTGGCATGCCATAGAGTGGTTCTCGATTTAGACCGACTGTCGAAAAACCTGGGGGAACATAAGGCCTAGTTCCTTGGTTTCCCCTTGGTGGGGGAGTTCCCAAAGGCATTCTGGGGCCAGTAAATGGAGGTAATGGCCCCGTTTGTGTGACTGTTACTGCTGGTGTTGAACCAGCGGTTACCATTTCACTTACGGTTGGGATGACCGTTGTTCCCACGTTTGTTTGTGAGATTTCGCCATTGTTTGGAGGATTCGCCATCGCTTCACTTCTTCTCCTAGTATTGGTATCGTTGGTGTATATTCTACCACTTCTCAATAACATGCAATACTCTCGAAAAAGGAGGATATTTTGTATAAAACGGTTAAACTTAAAAATCAACACAAGGTCCCACCAGATGTGCCAATTTGTTTACCGTGGAAATTGGTAAACAACCGCTGATCTTCCAAAAGGTTACTTATTTGGTGACTCGCAGGATCGATCAGATTGATCCTAAGACATGGTTGATTTTCTGGAGTTTGACTAATCCTAATGGTGATTAATGCCGGTAAAGTAAAGACACTTTAAGTAAATTGCATGAAGAAAAGCTTGATAGAATAAATAAAAGCGTTAAATAAAAGGCTTCGACGGAGATGAGTAAATGAAAAGCAATAAAGTGCTTGAATATAAAAGACTTTGATTAATTTAAATGGTGTTTCACACATACATTCTCAACGATTCTTTCGCTCACACTGGGTACTTGAATCTAGATGAGTGACTTGTATAAAATGATGAACACCCCCGAAAACTATGTGAACAACTAGTATTTATACTAAAACAAATCCTAAGTAACCATTGGGCAGTTACGTCGCTTCGAGATGACGCCACATGGCACGCTCACAGCATTCGACGCTCCTGATCTCGGCACGTTGCACTTGGTAACTGCTGGGAACCGTTTTCCCTCCAAGCATTCAAATCTCAAACCGTTCGACCCTGGGCATCAGGTACCTTTGTCGAGAGGTTCCTTCGACGTCGAAGATGACAAGATTCCCACTTAAAGGAAATTCTCTAAGTACCTTGTCATTCTCTGATGAGCCTTCGACAGGATCAGCTGGTCGAAGCCTTCTTATGTAGGAAATTCTTCTGACTCATAATTAATGGTCTATATTGATAACAAAAAAGGGTGTCGAATTTAGGAGCCAACAATATGGAACCTTTGTTATGACTTGATCGTTCGTCCCTGGAGGAGAAGGGGAAATATTTCTGACAAATTCAGCAGCTGTAATAGCTAACCGTTGAATGATGGAGCTGGTAGCTTTGGAGATTGACATCAGTTTTACGGACTTGAACGTGAAATAATTTATCTAGAAACAAAATTATGTGCTTCGATTAAAGGAGATATGGATTAGTGAAGGCGATTTAGTTAAATCGAGAAATGTTAGGTCATCGAAAATCGCAGGAATCAAAAGGTGATTCCTTAGACAACGCCAATGTTCTTCTCTTGGACTAGATGATGATCAAAGAGGATGAGTTCACGGTTTTTACGGTGGTGCAAGGCTTTTGATGCGGTGGAGAGGGGGCTAACCTGCAAGGTTAACATTCCAATGCTCAAGTTAGTAAGAGAGTGAGAAACAAAGTTTGAAAGGACATGAATTTGAATACTTGAGAAATAGTGTGATCCCTTCTTTAAATAGGGGTGTTCATTAGCAATTGAACGCGTGTGTGAGGCTTGAGATATGGCTAGTCGTCAGATAGATCTAGACAACTATGATGAGATTCCTGGGAGAGTTTACCCACTTAGGGGAGAAAAGGAACCCACCTGTTCTACACCGAACACGACCATTTACCATTATTATGCTTCTATGTTATTGGGCCTTGTGTGCAGACCCAAATATTATAGTGTTTTCGAAACAATGGTTAGTTGAGATAAAATACAAATGGGTTGAACGAACTTACCTTATGTGGAGAAAATAATATCTTGGTATTTGTTACATTTAGATAGCATATTAAATCATTCCATTAAAATTCAAATACACTAAATTCATACATAATTAAAAAAAATTTAGTTATTTACTAACTAAAATTTTGAATTTATTAAGTCCAATACCATTTTCACTTTTTCAAATTTTTGAAACATAAAAATTATTCTCGTTACAATTTAATACACATGTAACTTATGAGTTTTGTCGGTATGACGGTCCACCTTTCAGACTTAAACATATTGAATAAACATAAACAAAATACTTTTGTGAAGACATAGTAAAAAAATGCAGCAAAGTAAAGGACTTAGAATTTAATTAAAGACTGAAGCTTGCACAAAATAATTTATCCAAAGGGAGACTTTGATTTGGTACAACAATAAAATAATAAAATAACAAAGCTGGAACTAAAATGCAGCAGCAACAACTTCTAAAAATGCATAAACGCCACAACGTAGGATCTTTATGTTCTATACTAGTGAATTTAATGTTGTAAGTAAGCTTGGATGTCTCATTCTGATGTTACAGACCCTATTTAGACTAGGTTTTTCACCCCAATGTGGCCATAAACCGTGCAAAAAAAAGGGAGAAAGTGAGGGAAGTGCTGAAACTAGTTGCGGAACCGTGGCTATATTTATAAGAGTGTACCTCATGAAAGGAGGAGAACCTCAATAAGGTTTTGTTGTTTGTCTTGTCATTTTTTTTTGTTTATTATTGTTTATTGAGTATCCTCACTCTAACATATTTAGGAGGAGAACCTCAATACGGTTTTGTTGTTTGTCTTGTCTTTTTTTTTTTGTTTATTGTTTATCCTCACAATTGCTTATCATTCGTTTTAGAATGCAGAAGTGGATTTTATATTTGAGTATGATCAATATGTTTTCAGTTAATTGCTTGAGTTAATGGAACAAGAGTCATATTTGAAGTTGGTTTAAGTTGTATGGGAAGTGAAATCTCAAACTATTTTGAAAAACTTAAAAAATTGAAATTTCTTGTGCATGACTCGAGTCACTCACAATCCATGACTCGAATCAAATCAAACAAAGGAGACAACAAGATTATGGTGTTTATGACTCGAATTATAGTTTACACATGATTCAAATCATGCAACACTGTGATTTGAATCCCAATGTGTACATGACTCGAATCACTGATACACCTTTTGAATCCAAATCTGATTTAATACACTTGTTGTCAAAGCTTAATAGTCTTACAGGTGAGGATCCGAATAAGCATCTAAAGGAATTCCAGGTTGTGTGCTCAGAACCTTCTGGACCTTTGCTAGAGGACATTGTCAAACAAATGGCTGCAAATAATCTCCAGTATGAACAACAAATAGATTCTACTCTCCAGACTTTGCAAACACAGATTGAACAACTTGCCTCTTTGATGAATATCATGCAACAAACTCAAGGATCTAACCAACAACCCTTGGAAGAGAATTCTGTTTTTCCAATAGAGTTGCTTTCTGAGACTGTTGATGATACTTGTACTGATTTATTTGCACCTGATTTTCCATCATTATCTAATTTTAATGATGTTTACTCTTGTGATGTTTGTACTGATATTAAAATTTGCTCTGTTTGTGCTGAAATTGAGGCCGCCTTGCAAGTTGATATTCTTACTGCATATGAGGTTGCAAATGAAGTTGTTCATGTGGAAGAAGCTCTCGATACTCCGGCTGCCCGAAATAAACCATCCATTAAACAACCACCTTTTCGAGAGCTGAAACTAATTCCTGAAAATCTTAATTATGCTAATCTAGAGATGAATAAAAAACTCACGGTTATAATTTCTTCTAAACTTTATTTTGATCAAGAAAGTAAATTTTTGCAGGTTTTGAAGAAGCATAAGAAAGGAATTGGATGGACCTTAGATGATATTTATGATATTAGTCCGTCCATGTGCATGCATGGGATCTCACTTGAAGATGTAGCAAAAGCAGTGAGGCAACACTGTAACCTTTTGATCCTTGATGTTGTGAAAGATGAGATCACGTTCACGTGCCTATTTGACACTTTTACTTTTGGAAGAACATTATTTAATCCAGGAATAAAAAGTGAAGGTACTGATAAAAATTGCAAAGTCAAAGGACACGCCTCAAGCTATTCCATGAGAGTCCCACGTTGGAAGAGGAAACTATAAAAGTGCTATCGTTGGGAAAGGCTACTTATGCGATCATCTATCTGCCTTGACTTCTCGGGTATGTTCTTTCCTCTCTCTCCTCTCTCTTATTTTATGCTTGTTTCTTTCAATGAGGACAATGTGTGTTTTATGTGTGGGGGAGAGAATTATTTATTTGTTTTGTTTTCTTTGCTTTTGTTCGTTATTTTATTTTCAGTTATAAAAAAAATAAAAAAATATGCATCTTTTTGAAAGTTTTGGGTTATAGATTAATATGAGGTTAGTTATGGAGACTTGGGAAAAGTTCACAAGATCGGTATCGTCTTAACATTGTGAAATCAATAACCTCTCATTTTAAAAACTCAAAATCTCTTGCAAACATTATTTCTTTCATCTTCAATCTCTAGTTTTGATTTCAAATCTTGGTTATGGAGATTTGTAATTGTAGATGGAGACATGTCTTTAAACTAACCATTCTTGAAGGTTTGATAAAGATTTTCAAGAAGCTTGCAAGATTGCAGTTGTTGTGACTGATAGTGACAAACTTTAGTGAAAAGAAAGAGGCTATTTTCTCCAGATTGACCTTGGAAATATTGTGTGGAAGCCTACATAGAGGATAAGAGTTTTTCTCAATCTTCAGACAATTCAGCGCTCAAGAAATCTGAGTGATCAAGGGTGATTTCAACATACGAAGACTTAGAGCAGATTGGTGAATCTGAAAGATTCAAGAAGCGGGAATCGAGTAAGATTTTACAGATGAGTTTGGCATTAAGATGTATAAAAATCAAGACTCGGATAAGAGATTTATTTTTCTAAGCATTATTATGGATTAATGATTGTATGAACTCGTGTAATATTTGTCAAAACATATTGGAAGATATACCTTCAATGGGAAACCATTAGAGAATGAAGTAGGCTCTTGCAAGGACGATGGAGCCAAACCATTATACATCTCGATGTACTCTCTTTATCTCTCTATCCCCCCTTCTCTCTCTCTCTCTCTCTCTCTCTCTCTCTCTCTCTCTCTCTCTCTCTCTCTCTCTCTCTCTTATTTTAATTTTCGTAGGTTATTGTATGTCCAGATTATCATTTCTTAGTATAGTTTATCGTTAATTCCCGTTGGTAGCGATTTATTGCATCAATTTAGGTTTTGTTAGAATTGGAACCTAATTGAATTTTAGTGTTGATTAAATCTATAGAGTAACGGTGTTAGAATCCTACAATAATTAAACTCTTGTAAAGAACACATCTCGTGTAATTTACAACTTATCAATTTAATATAGTGTGTGTCTTTTTGTGTCTTATTTTTGAATAATATGTGATATTTGTGAATTGTGTAAGTTGTATTTGTGGTTGATTTTCAATATAAGGTTAAGGTCTTTATTTTGGCTTTAAGATTTCCACGCATTTGAAAAACTCTAATATTTTTTTTAAAAAAAAACAGTAAATAATTTAAAAGGGTCTATCCAAGATTAGCATGGATTGCGTCCTGTCCATCATGGTCTTCAAGCACGCACCCCTCTTCTTTCCTTTTGAGCTACTGACGATCACTCCAGGCTAAGGCATGACGAGTGTGACATCTTTGTGTACTAATCATGACAATATGCAACTTGCTACTTTGTGTCGTTTTCGTTGTTTTCACTGTTTTTCATCGCAAACGTTGCCGAATGATAGGTATATGAAATATAAAACACAAAACCAACATACCTCAATAAAAATACACGGAATGACACTAAAATATACTGAAATCGAGATAAATACATAATGAAGAAAACATGTTATCATTTATTTAACATTAATTAAATTAGTTCTTTACATATATTCAAGTGACATAAACTTTTTAAAAGACTAATAGATCAATAAGACATTTAAAAATAAGTCTCAAATCTAAAAATAAGATTTTAACAAATTACAAATGAAACTTAGACTTTAAATATTTTAATAAATCAGACTTAATAAAGCTTAACTCGGATCAATATATTTTGACTCCTAATTATAGTTTTTTTTTTTAACTTAGCACTTTGTCTTCTTCAAAATAATCAAGTGCTATTATTTGAAATTTTCATAGAAATATCTTCACCAAACTTTGATTTATTTCTAAGAAGAGTCCAACTCAATTTTCAATCATAGACGTTGGTTATAACAAAACATAACAGCACATACTCACATGCAAACATCTAACGGTCAGACGCATTGATATGGAAAATGGATTAGGTGACTTTGGATTTTCATGATTTTGATAACTTTAATTATATTTTAAGAGAGAGAAAATTAAAGAATTAGAGGAAAAGTAGATGAGTGAGAGTAATTTAGGAGAGAGATAGAGAAAAAGTCATGATAACTTGTCGGCAAAAAAGCATTATTGTTTCTCAAGCACCAGCTGTCCACGTTTTATGTGACCCTATTTACTCATTCAAACAATTTTCCTCTTACATATAAATACTCCTCCACACTCTCAATTCTAATAATCATAATTCACACCACCTTAACGTATATACAACTTCACTTTCTATTAACAATTATCTATTCTTTTCATTTTCAACTTTCTCTATTTTTACTTCCTCAATGGCATCATCAGCTACTACATTGAAGCTCTTCTCCTTCTTGTTTGTGGTCGTCATCTTGGCCACCACCGTGGCCTCGGCCCAAGATCTTAGTCCTTCATTGGCTCCGGCACCAGGTCCTGATGCCGGAGCAGCTGGATTTATTGCCAATTCAATGACCATGATCGGAGTTTCGATCTTGTTGTCAATGTTAGCCATCTTTAAGCACTGAGAACTAGATGGTTCCTCTATTTACTTGTGGATTTCTTGAAAACAAAATTGACCTGTCTTATCTTGTGTTGAAGATTGCTACGAGTTCCTTTATGTATACTTGAGAGTGTGAAAAGTTTTAATTTTTATATTTCATTATTCGTTGTAGGTGTTAAAGAAAATAAAGAGGATTTTATTATCTATGTCTAGTAATTATTGTCTTCATGGTAGATTATTAGTGTTATAGTACCTACTATTCATTTTAAATAATGTTGTTCCTTGTTTTTTTTTTCTTCGAACTCATATGAACATCTTTAATTAAGTGAATTCCAATCATTAAATTATTCATCTAAAAAAAATACAGTTCTATGTAAAAAAAATGCAATTATATTCTTTAGTTTAAAATTATATTTTAATATCTATTGTAAAAACCAGATTTAAAGAAAATGGCATAAAGGAAAACTATTGGGACGAGTCGCGTACTAGGTCGCTTTTTTTAAGACGTTTCGTCGTACTGCCAATATGAATGCAAAGCAGTCGAGTTTCGACGACGCCTTCAGGATAAAACAGCCCGTTCAAATTACGACAATTACTTGCACTATAATTAGTCGTTCGTAAAATGACACCTTCGAATGGTAGTTAACCAGTCTTAGTATCTGGATACGAAGTGATCCAGTCGAAAATAAGAGAGAAGAAAAATATAGATGAAGGGAGTAATGAGAGAGAAGAGAGAATTGTAGTAGTGAATTCTGGAACTGCCCAAATGAACCGAAACAACTTAATTTAACGGACTCTTGGAGGGCAAGCAAAACCAGTCAATAATTAGGTTAAGACTTGGTCTTTTGTGCAGGACACATCACCATCTATTAATTAATTAATAATAATATTAGTATTAATTAATTAATTTCAACTAATTCGGTTCAAAAAAGATTAATTCATCTAGACCGGACCGAACCGGCCGGTCGGACGGACGGACAGCGGCGACGGCGCGCGCGCGTGTGTCTAGATGACTTATGGGTGTGTCCTCACTCCTTTACAAAATTGGGGTGCCCCTTGGGGCCCAACCTAATTGTCCAAGTTGGAATATATATACACTACTAGTATTTATGATCCCTCCTATGTGGGACTAAAATGAATCTTTTCAAATTCACTTCCATACTAGTTCTTACTTGTGCTCATTTATTGCCCATTTAATGTCAATAAAATATTCCAACTCCCACTCCAATATTTACATCATACCAAGATTTCCAACAATCCCCCACTTGAATTTAAAAGGTGATTTTTAGAAGTACGTCAAACGTTTCTAAGATTGTGCATAAGCAAAGGTGTCTACGACTTGAACCTTTGCGTAGCAAGTAGGATTCTGATTCAATAAGAGTGACATTATTGTCTTGAACTCTATCTCATACATCAGACCCGCACACAACCTTTTCTTAAGGTGTATTCTAATAGCCCGTGCTTTAATGACCCTACACGTATATCCCGGTTTAGTGAAGGCTCTAGGAATCCTGTCACGTAATTCCATAGGAACTGGCCTAAGTTCCACAATCACATAGGTGAGTCTATCAAGAGTACTCCTGTAGCCTAGATACTCCCTCATACAGAGTATAGATCTCATTAAAAGTTTCTATTATCTCATCCTCTTATTACTTCAGGATTCATGCTTTACTTGCATGATCATCTCATATTACTCATAACTTGTTATTACCCATTGAACCTATTTCTTGGGATCTCCAGTCATCTAGGTCGGGTTACCATTATGAGCAACTCATTTATTTATAGGCATTAGTCCCGTCCTTTTGGATGTATTATGGACTTTCTCTCTAGCTAATCCTTTCGTCAAAGGATCTGCTAAATTTTCATCAGTGCGTATATGATCCACTCTTACAGCTCCTTTAGAGATACAATCTCTAACAATGTTGTGCTTCCTTCTTATTTGACGTCTTTTACCATTATAATAACGGTTCTCAATTTTTGCAATATCCGCGGTACTATCGCAGTGGATCAACACAGCTGGCATAGGTTTTTCCCATAAAGGGATCTCAGCTAGCAAGCATCCCAACCAACTTGCTTCTTCACTAGCTGTGGCTAGTGCTATCATCTCAGATTCCATTGTGGACTGAGCTAGAATAGTTTGTTTCTTTGATTTCCAAGATACAACTCCTCCAGCTATGCTAAATATATAGCCACTAGTAGCTTTGGAATCATCTGACAAAGTATTCCAATCTGCATCACTGTACCCTTCTAGTACAGCAGAAACTTCTGATAATGTAGACCGAGATCCATGGTCCTTTTGAGGTACCTCATGACTCGTTCAATAGCTTTCCAGTGCTCTTTACTCGGTCTACTCGTAAACCTGCATAACAATCCTACGACATATGCAATGTCGGGTCTAGTACAATCAGTGGCATACCTAAGACTGCCAATGATGCTCGCATATTCTGATTGTCTGACACTTTCTTCAGTGTTCTTAAATAGTTTCACACTTGGATCATATGGTGTGCATGCAGGTTTACATTCAAAGTAATTATATTTCTTTAAGATCTTCTCCACATAATGTGATTGATCCAAAGAAATTCCTTGTTCGGATCTCGTGATCTTGATGCCAAGGATCACATTTGCTTCTCCTAGATCTTTCATATCAAATGTAGTAAACGCATTTGTCACTTTCATTCACTTTGTACCCACTTGATATCATTAAGTTATCAAATTTTTCATGCCATTTCTTAGGAGCTTGTTTTAGTCCATACAACGACTTATTTAACTTACAGACCTTGTTTTCTTGTCCATAGATTACAAACCCTTCCGGTTGTTCCATATAGATTTCTTCTTCTAAGTCACCATTTAAAAAAGCTGTTTTTACATCCATTTGGTGTACTATTAAGTTATAAATAACAACTATTGAAATAAGTACCCTAATGGATGTAATTCTAGTGACAGGAGAAAATGTGTCGAAGAAATCTATATTTTCTCTTTGTCTAAAACCCTTGGCAACAAGGCGAGCCTTGTATTTATCAATAGTTCCATTAGGTTTTAGTTTTCTTTTCAAAACCCATTTACAACCAATTGGTTTGCAACCAGGAGGCAAGTCTACTAAGTTCCAAGTCTTGTTGGATTCTAGAGATTCTATCTCATCATTGATAGCCTCTTGCCATAAATCAGCATCCAGAGAAGACAAGGCTTCTTGAAGATTCATTGGATCTTCTTCTATATTATAAGCCACATAGTCAGGCCCATAGTCTTTAGTGAATCTTACTCGTTTACTTCGTCGAAGTTCTGTTTCTATATTGTCTTTGCATTTTGTGCTTCTTATCACAGGAGTGTGATTCGATTGTGTGCCCCCACTATTTCTCAATTTGAAGGGAAATTTGTCTTCATAGAATTCAGCATCATTTGATTCTATGATCACTTTTGCTATTAGGTCATAAAACCTATATGCTTTACTGTTTGCTGCATATCCAATGAAAACACATTCATATGCTCTACTAGCGAGTTTAACTCGCTTCGGATTCAGAATTCTGACATAAGCCAGAGAGCCCCAAGTTCTCAAATAAGACAAGTTTGGTTGTCTTTTCTTTAATATATCGTAAGGAGAGATCTTACATTTTGACTTGGGGATTCTATTCAGGACATAGCAAACAGTCAATAAAATTTCCCCCCACCAGTGAGGTGCAGCACCAGAATTCATCATAATTGCAACAACAAGTTCAGTAAGAGTTCTATTCTTTCTTTCTGCTTTACCATTCATTTTAGGAGAATATGGAGCAGTCATTTCATGTATAATTCCATGTTCTTTATAAAAGTCATTAAATAGACCAGAGTCATATTCAGTTCCCCTATCACTACGAAGTCTCTTGATCTTCTTACTGAGTTGATTCTCAATTTCAATTACATACAACTTAAACATATCAAGTGCTTCACTTTTATTCTTCATTAAGTATACATAAGTATAATCAGAACAATCATCAATAAAGGTGATAAAATAACATTTATTGTTCCTAGTCAAAGTTCCGTCTAATTCACATATATCAGAGTGTATAAGATCTAGGGGATCAGATTCTCTTAGAGTTGATTTATGTGATGTCTTAATTATCTTAGCTTGAGTACAATATTCACATTTATTTGAATCATTGACATTCAGTTTAGGGATCAGGCCTAAGTTGCTTGCATTATACATAATTCGCTTATTAACGTGACAAAGTCTAGCATGCCAAATATTAAAATCACGTAGAAAATAAACAGAAGGACAAATTTTATTCAAATCAACATTTAATTTAAACATGCCATCAGTGGCGTACCCTTTCCCAACAAAAATACCATTCTTAGTGATGGTGTACAAATCTTCCCCTATAGTTTGACTAAACCCAGCCTTATTTAAAAGGAAACCAGAAACAAGATTCTTCCTAATTTCAGGAACGTGTATGACGTCCTTCAAGATCAAAGTCTTTCCTGAAGTGAACTTCAGCTCAACATCTCCAATTCCAGCAACATTAGTGGTGTGGGCATCTCCCAACAACACTTCCTTATCTTCAGTATTCATGTATGTCTTAAACATAGCACGATCATTACAGACATGACGAGAGGCGCCAGTGTCTATCCACCAACCATCACTTCCATCAACCATGTTGACTTCAGTGATCATAGCAATGAATTGCTCATCAGTCAGGTTAACCTGTGCATTTGGGCCAGTAGCAGATTTAGGCCTGCTCTTACATTTCTTAGCCATATGACCCGGTTTCCCACAATTGTAGCAAGTGAAAACCGGAGCATCATTTCTCTGGGATGGTGGTTGCTGCCTAGGAATTGGAGTATATGGGGCCCTAGAGGGATTCCCATTCTTAATTCGGTTCACAGTATTACGGTTCTGATTCTTTAAAGGTTTGCCCGTAGGCTTTAGAACCGCACCGAATTTCTTTTTGTTGTTTGAAACAACTAAGACTTCATCTTTCTGATCTTGTCTTCGAGCTTCCTCTTCAATTCGAAGGCGGGTAATCAAACTCTCGATTGAAAATTCTTTAGTTTTATGTCGGAGTAAGTTTTTAAAATCTTTCCAACCAGGAGGCAGCTTGTCAATTATAACAGCAATCTGAAATTGTTCATTGAGGGGCATACCTTCAGTTATGATTTCATGAGCAATCTTCTGTATCTCGTGGCTTTGAGCTTCCACGGACCTTTCATCCACCATTTTGTAATTCAAGTAGTGACTGACATCATATTTTTTTGCACCTGCTTCTTCAGTATCATATTTCTTTTGTAGAGCCTCCCATACCTGTTTAGCAGTCTTGTAATTGCTGTAGTAATCATAGAGATCATCAGCAAGACTGTTTAGAATGTGATTTTTGCAGAGGTAGTCATTTTCTTGCCATAAGGCGATTTCTTTTCGGAGCTGTAAGTTATCTGCCGCAGCTTTAGCAGCAGAGTCTAAGTCAGACGTTTTAGAAGTTCCGTATGATTCCAAGGTTGACTTACCATTACTTAGTTTGTTTGATCCAAATGAAGCAACAGGGATATCCTCAGTCAGAACATGGACAACCTTCTTTAAAGTTAAGAAAAATTTCATCTTAGCTTGCCAACGTTTGAAATTGGAACCCTCAAACTTAAATGGTTTGTCAGAGACAGAAGCGGCAGCACTAGTACCGATAATTTCCTCAGTAGCCATGTGTTGTACCCCAAAATTTTCCCTCCCATTTCCTCATCATTTTCTCACCACAAGACCCTTGGAGCTCAAGATCAAGTTAGGGTTTGCTTTGCTCAAAACTTCTCCTTGCACTGTTGACCCAAATTAGGGTTTGAGTTTGCACAAAGATGTTTTGACCTAAAAGGCCCAAAGTGACTTTTGTAACACCCTCTAAACCCGCATATAATTTTCGCAAATGTTAAAAATTATAAACTCAGAGTACATGTAATAATCGAGGAATGCTACAATTCTCTTTTAATAAAATAAATTCCTGTCATGCATAATTTTAGTAGTAACTCATACATGTTTACACAGCGGAATACTTTAATTAATAAAATCAAATGTTATAATATTTTCCAAAATCATCAGGGATTAACACCTGGAAAAGTCAACATCATATTATAACAATTAAAAGAGAATAAACGAGTCTGACTAAAGCAGCTCGACAACCAAACGTTCCCGGAGTTACAACTACCAGAGCATGACCCGGACATACTAAACGAAACTAAACTAGACACGATAAGCCTTCGCCAAGCACCTGAGCGAAGCTCCTCAATCTGAAATATTCAACAGTAAGGGTGAGCTTCTCAAATATACATTTGGTTATACATTCATAACAATCAATTCACGAAATCATAAGCATCACCCAATAATTAGCATATTTCATAGTTTACAAAACCTTTACTATTCATATATCCATGACACATTGTCTTTCATATTTGCAAATATTCATCAAACATCATCAACCATTTATCAATCATACGTGCATACAGACAATCAAATATAACATTGGAAAAATCATCCATTCATGTCATATTCGAGTAATGCAACACACCCATGCATGTGGTACCACTACACCGCCCCATTAAATCTCGGGTCACGGATAACTCACCGTTCCATTATATCGCGGACACGGCTACCACCTCAACGTTCCATTAAATCGCGGACACGTATATTGGCCACCATGTTAATTCCACACAATGGGAATTAACAAATGCAACATGATATGTAAGTATGTAACACTCAGCATACTATGAACATCGATCAACATATCATGCACATCAACAATATCAAACATAACATGATATGAAATAGCATGTAACCACTCAGCATACCATTTAAACATAAATCATATCAAGTTACGAATAGCATGTAATCACTCAGCATACTATTCAAACATCAACCAATCACATCAATTATATCATAATTCATGCTCGATACATATCTAAAAGCATGGCAATAAAAATCCGACATCAAAGCACTAAAACCAAAATTTCAGAAAATCATCACAGCAGAGCAACACGGGCACCCGTGTTGTGCAACACGGCCCGTGTTGTACAGCACGTCCAGAAAAATGCACATTTAATTTTATCAGTACAGGGGCTCTGACACGGGTACCCGTGTTGTGCAACACGGCCCGTGTCGTGCAACCAGGAGCACACCCCTTCCCACTCAGAGGAGCAACACGGGCACCCGTGTCGTGCAACACGGCCTGTGTTGCTGAGCGCGCACAGGATTTTCCTGAACCTGCAGCAGCTCAGAAACGGCAGTCCAAACGCGGGAAAACGTCCGCCAAAACGCATAATTCAGTACCTAACGCATCGAGTTTGTACAATTCACAACAACACCACAATATCCAAGTTACCAACAATTATTAGAATAACCTTAACCGGGGATTAACCGTCCTTTTGGGGAATTCTACTGACACTGAGGTTATCCCTACAACTTCCTAGGTAAATTCACGATCATTAGATATATACTTCCAATTCCTCATTTGGGACCTAAAACTCTTAATCGATTCTTCAAAATTGGGAACCTAACCCTTTTCTAACAAGGTTCAGTCCTACAGTTATCGATCCCTAGAAACATCTAACAATTGGGAATTCCTACGATTACCCGAATCGACCGTACATAAACCCATAAACAAATATAAATCGAGTATAAACCCCCCTTACCTTATCAATTAGCAGCTTTGAGTTCTTGGGCGATGTTCTTCGTTCTTCGTTCTTCAGAGCTCTATTTTCCCAATTCCAACTTCTGTTCTTACGTGAAAAACCAAAAATGAGAAAATGGTCTAAGTCCCAAACATAACTTTATTTCTCCGCACCCCCACTCTTTACTAACAACATCTAAGCCCAATAACATAAAATTCTAATATTCCTTATTTCTTTTATTTTCCTCAAATACTCCAAAATAATTAATTCTTTTTATTTTATTAATTCTAATAAAATAAACTCCCAAATTCAAATAAATCAATTAATTGAAAACGGGGTGTTACAACTCTCCCCCACTAAAAGAGTTTTCGTCCTCGAAAACATACCTTAGACGAACAGCTCCGGATAAGCCTCTTTCATCTGGCTCTCCAGCTCCCAAGTGATATTTCCATCTGCTGGACCTCCCCAAGCAACCTTCACTAATGCTATCTCTTTTCCTCTTAACTGTTTCACTTCCCGATCTTCTATCCTCATAGGCAATGTTTCTACTGTCAGGTTATCTCTTACCTGTACATCATCTATTTGGATCACATGAGATGGGTCCGGAATGTATCTCCTCAACTGAGAAACATGAAAAACATCGTGCAAATTCGCAAGTCTCGGAGGTAAAGCAATACGATAAGCAACTTCTCCAACTCTTTCCGAAATCTGAAACGGACCAATAAAACGCGGAGTCAACTTCTTAGATTTCAACGCCCGACCAATACCCGTCATCGGAGTAACTCTCATAAACACATGATCTCCAGCACTGAATTCTAAATTCTTTCTCCTCTTATCATGATAACTTTTCTGACGACTCTGAGAAGCTCTCATCTTTTCTTGAATCAATTTGATCTTTTCAGTAGTCTGCTGAACAATCTCTGGCCCAACTACCGAACTCTCTCCAGATTCATACCAACACAAAGGTGTTCTACACCGTCTACCATACAATGCCTCAAACGGAGCCATACCAATACTCGAATGGTAACTATTGTTATAAGTAAACTCAATCAATGGCAAATAACTATCCCAAGCTCCACCCTGCTCTAAAACACAAGCACGCAATAAATCTTCTAATGATTGAATCGTCCTCTCCGTCTGTCCATCAGTCTGAGGATGGTAAGCTGAGCTCAACCTCAATTTAGTACCCAAAGCTTTCTGCAATCCTTCCCAAAATTTCGAAGTGAATCTCGGATCTCTATCTGACACAATACTAGAAGGAACTCCATGCAAACTCACTATTTTCTCAATATATAACTGTGCCAATCTCTCCATTGAGTAATCCATTCGCACCGGTATAAAATGAGCAGACTTAGTCAACCTATCCACAACGACCCATATCGCTTCACAATTCATAGGAGTCCTCGGCAACCCAGATACGAAATCCATAGAAATACTATCCCACTTCCATTCTGGAATAAACATTGGTTGCATAAATCCAGACGGCTTCTGATGCTCAATCTTCGATTTCTGACAGATTAAACATGCATACACAAATTCAGCTACTTCCTTTTTCATTCTTGGCCACCAAAACAATTTCTTCAAATCATGATACATTTTCGTGGCACCCGGATGAATACTCATCCCACTGCGATGTCCTTCCTCTAATATACTCTTCTTGATTTCTGCAATATCAGGAACACAAACTCTATCGCCAAATCTCCTAACATCATTCTCATCAATTCTAAACTCACCACCTTGATCTTGGTTGATCAATGTCAATTTATCAACTAAATTAACATCAGTTTTCTGCCCGATCCTGATCTCTTCTAGAATACCACTAGTAAGTTTCAACATACCCAAACGAACACACCTCGGAGTACTTTCACAAACTAAACTCAAATCTCGGAATTGTTCAATTAAATCCAATTCACGAACCATCATCATAGACATATGCAAGGACTTCCTGCTCAAAGCATCTGCAACTACATTTGCCTTACCAGGATGGTAATTCAAACCAAAATCATAATCTTTGAGAAATTCCAACCACCTTCTTTGCCTCATATTGAGCTCTTTCTGATCGAAAAGATACTTCAAACTCTTATGATCACTATACACTTCAAACCTCGAACCATACAGATAATGTCTCCACAATTTCAAGACAAACACAACTGCTGCCAACTCTAAGTCATGAGTAGGATAGTTCCTTTCATGAACCTTCAACTGTCTCGAAGCATACGCAACTACCTGTTGATTCTGCATTAAAACACCTCCTAAACCCAACAGAGATGCATCACAATAGACCACAAAAGATTCCACCGGATTCGGCAAAATCAGAATAGGAGCACTTGTCAATCTCCGCTTCAATTCTTGGAAACCCTTCTCACAATCAGAATCCCAAATAAACGCTTGTCCTTTACGAGTCAACTTCGTCAACGGCAATGCTAACTTTGAGAATCCTTCGATAAACTTTCTGTAATAACCTGCAAGACCAAGAAAACTTCTGATTTCCGAAACAGTCTTCGGCGCTTCCCACTGAGATACCGCTTCTACTTTTGTAGGATCCACTGCAATACCATTTTTAGAAATCACATGTCCAAGAAAACTAACTTCATTCAGCCAGAACTCACATTTGGACAACTTTGCATACAACTTCCTATCTTTCAACAACTCTAACACAATTCTGAGATGTTCCGCATGTTCTTCGTCATTCTTGGAATAAATCAGAATGTCATCAATAAAAACCACAACAAACTTATCCAGATACGGATGAAAAATCCTGTTCATATATTCCATGAAAACACCAGGTGCATTAGTAACTCCGAACGGCATAACAGAATATTCATAATGCCCATACCTCGTTCGAAAAGCAGTCTTTTGAATGTCTTCCGCTTTCACACGAATCTGATGATATCCAGATCTCAAGTCAATCTTACTGAATACACTGGCTCCAATTAGTTGATCCATCAAATCATCAATCCTCGGTAACGGATACCGATTCTTAATGGTTACCTTGTTCAATTGCCTGTAATCAACACACAGTCTCATAGAACCTTCTTTCTTCTTAACCAACAATACCGGAGCACCCCAAGGCGAAACACTTGGACGAATAAACTTCTTCTCCAGTAAATCTTCCAACTGACTCTTCAATTCAGCCAATTCAGACGCAGACATACGATATGGCGCCATCGACACCGGTCTCGTACCAGGAATCAAATCTATAGAGAATTCCACCTCTCTCTCAGGAGGTAATTCACCAACATCATCCGGAAAGACTTCTGGAAATTCACACACCACTGGCAATTCACCACTCCTGACCTTTCCCGTTGCATCTAACGAAGCAAGTAACATAAACACGTTAGCACCGTCTTCCATTGCTTCTTGCACCTGCCTAGCAGTCATAGTCAAATTCTCGACACCAACTGCTTCTGGAAAAATCACCGTCTTAGCAAAACAGTTCAGATGAACCCGGTTAAATTCCAACCAGTTCATCCCAAGGATAATATCAATTTGTTCAAGCGGTAGGCACACTAAATCCATACCGAAACTTCTACCAGAAATCTCAATAGGACAATTCCTACATACAAGTGAAGTTGTCACTGAACCCGATGCAGGAGTATCAACAACCATGCTACCTCGCATACCAGATATGTCCAGTTTCAACCTCTCAGCACAATCCAAAGAAATGAAAGAATGAGTTGCACCAGTATCAATAATTGCAACTAAAGGTGTACCATGAATAAAACACGTACCTTTAATCAATCGATCCTCTGGAGTAGTCTCAGATCCAGACAAGGCGAACACTCTTCCACTTGACTGATCCTTCCTAGGCTTAGGACACTGCGGACGAATGTGACCTTCTTCGCCACAATTGTAACAAGTAACAGACTTCCCTTTGCAATCAATAGACAAATGACCGGCCTTTCCACATTTATAGCACTTCTTCTCATCACTCTTGCAATCTCGAATGTGATGACCAGACTCACCACACCTGTAGCATCTGATAGGAGCCTTAGAATCTCCCCCACTAGGCCTTTTCCAACCGCCTGATCTCTGGTTATCTCTACCATATGGCTTGCCACGGTCCATATGTTGCTTTCCTCTTTTGTCAACAGCCCCACGAGAGTGAGACGACCGATTCTTGGTAATATCTTCTTCCAAGATTCTGCTACAATCCACCAGATCAGAGAATCTACGAATACGCTGGTACCTGATTCCCTGCTTAATCTCATCTC
This sequence comes from Vicia faba, assembly GCA_948472305.1. Classification (NCBI taxonomy): domain Eukaryota; kingdom Viridiplantae; phylum Streptophyta; class Magnoliopsida; order Fabales; family Fabaceae; genus Vicia; species Vicia faba. The sequence continues at coordinate 84,307,080 of OX451737.1, read as the reverse complement.
GGAGACCATTCTCAAATTTGATACACTTAGAGAATTCTCCAGCCTCATCATTGTTGTAGTGCGCATAATACTTTGCCAGCTCAGTGAACTTAGTAGCATACTCACTAACAGTCAGATTGCCCTGCTTAAGCTCCAAAAACTCAATTTCCTTTCTTCCCCGAACATCTTCGGGAAAGTACCTCCTCAGAAAAGCCCTTCTGAAGTTAGCCCAAGTCAGTGCCTCTCCATCCTGAACCATTTCAGTCCTTGTGGCAACCCACCAGTCGTCGGCCTCTTCTGCCAACATATGCGTACCATATCTGACTTTCAGATCTTCAGCACAATCAATCACACGGAAAATCCTTTCGATTTCCTTCAGCCACTTCTGAGCACCTTCAGGGTCGTGTGTACCTTTGAACAACGGAGGATTGTTCCTTTGGAAATTTCCCAATTGCCTATCAGCACCAATCACGCCTCCAGTTGGGTTTCCAGCAAGTACACCAGCTAACATCCCCAAAGCCTCAGCGAGTGCAGCATCATTTCGTCCATTACCTCCAGCCATATTCCTGAGAATTAAAACATACTCCACATCAGAATACAGTATCGACAGTGTTACCCTGCACTAGTCGCATACGAAAAGGAATGACTGACTCAAGACTCTGGTCACAACGACCGACTATGCTCTGATACCACTATTGTAACACCCTCTAAACCCGCATATAATTTTCGCAAATGTTAAAAATTATAAACTCAGAGTACATGTAATAATCGAGGAATGCTACAATTCTCTTTTAATAAAATAAATTCCTGTCATGCATAATTTTAGTAGTAACTCATACATGTTTACACAGCGGAATACTTTAATTAATAAAATCAAATGTTATAATATTTTCCAAAATCATCAGGGATTAACACCTGGAAAAGTCAACATCATATTATAACAATTAAAAGAGAATAAACGAGTCTGACTAAAGCAGCTCGACAACCAAACGTTCCCGGAGTTACAACTACCAGAGCATGACCCGGACATACTAAACGAAACTAAACTAGACACGATAAGCCTTCGCCAAGCACCTGAGCGAAGCTCCTCAATCTGAAATATTCAACAGTAAGGGTGAGCTTCTCAAATATACATTTGGTTATACATTCATAACAATCAATTCACGAAATCATAAGCATCACCCAATAATTAGCATATTTCATAGTTTACAAAACCTTTACTATTCATATATCCATGACACATTGTCTTTCATATTTGCAAATATTCATCAAACATCATCAACCATTTATCAATCATACGTGCATACAGACAATCAAATATAACATTGGAAAAATCATCCATTCATGTCATATTCGAGTAATGCAACACACCCATGCATGTGGTACCACTACACCGCCCCATTAAATCTCGGGTCACGGATAACTCACCGTTCCATTATATCGCGGACACGGCTACCACCTCAACGTTCCATTAAATCGCGGACACGTATATTGGCCACCATGTTAATTCCACACAATGGGAATTAACAAATGCAACATGATATGTAAGTATGTAACACTCAGCATACTATGAACATCGATCAACATATCATGCACATCAACAATATCAAACATAACATGATATGAAATAGCATGTAACCACTCAGCATACCATTTAAACATAAATCATATCAAGTTACGAATAGCATGTAATCACTCAGCATACTATTCAAACATCAACCAATCACATCAATTATATCATAATTCATGCTCGATACATATCTAAAAGCATGGCAATAAAAATCCGACATCAAAGCACTAAAACCAAAATTTCAGAAAATCATCACAGCAGAGCAACACGGGCACCCGTGTTGTGCAACACGGCCCGTGTTGTACAGCACGTCCAGAAAAATGCACATTTAATTTTATCAGTACAGGGGCTCTGACACGGGTACCCGTGTTGTGCAACACGGCCCGTGTCGTGCAACCAGGAGCACACCCCTTCCCACTCAGAGGAGCAACACGGGCACCCGTGTCGTGCAACACGGCCCGTGTTGCTGAGCGCGCACAGGATTTTCCTGAACCTGCAGCAGCTCAGAAACGGCAGTCCAAACGCGGGAAAACGTCCGCCAAAACGCATAATTCAGTACCTAACGCATCGAGTTTGTACAATTCACAACAACACCACAATATCCAAGTTACCAACAATTATTAGAATAACCTTAACCGGGGATTAACCGTCCTTTTGGGGAATTCTACTGACACTGAGGTTATCCCTACAACTTCCTAGGTAAATTCACGATCATTAGATATATACTTCCAATTCCTCATTTGGGACCTAAAACTCTTAATCGATTCTTCAAAATTGGGAACCTAACCCTTTTCTAACAAGGTTCAGTCCTACAGTTATCGATCCCTAGAAACATCTAACAATTGGGAATTCCTACGATTACCCGAATCGACCGTACATAAACCCATAAACAAATATAAATCGAGTATAAACCCCCCTTACCTTATCAATTAGCAGCTTTGAGTTCTTGGGCGATGTTCTTCGTTCTTCGTTCTTCAGAGCTCTATTTTCCCAATTCCAACTTCTGTTCTTACGTGAAAAACCAAAAATGAGAAAATGGTCTAAGTCCCAAACATAACTTTATTTCTCCGCACCCCCACTCTTTACTAACAACATCTAAGCCCAATAACATAAAATTCTAATATTCCTTATTTCTTTTATTTTCCTCAAATACTCCAAAATAATTAATTCTTTTTATTTTATTAATTCTAATAAAATAAACTCCCAAATTCAAATAAATCAATTAATTGAAAACGGGGTGTTACAACTTTCATGCTTCATGTTGGACTCACAAGTTTATCCATACCAAGTTTCAAGCCTTGATTCCAATCTTTGCCCAATCAATTGGACAGTTGACCTAGAAATCAGCTGTATTGGGGGAAAAGTCAACTGTGGTCAATTGACAGTCAAACCTCATGATTTTTGACCCAAATCAACATTATGAACTCATATGGACCATTTGATCAAGTTTGGATCACAATTCCACAAGAAATTTGATCAGATCACCAAAAGGGCAAAATGGTCATTTTTAGGGTTTTGACTGCACAAAGGCAATTTTTGACTGTTTGACCTAGCCAATGGCAAACCAAGCTCACATATGGACTCAAGGACCCAATGGCATTGTCTTGACATGTTCAACAAGTTCAAAAGATCCCAAATGCACAAGATTGACAGATGAATTTTCCAGTCAACTGATCAAAATTTGACTGTATACTGAAAAGTTAAACTTTGACTTTTTGGTCAAAATCAAGTGCCAAGATTCATTTTTCATAAAGACATGTCAAATTATGAAACTTGTTCATCAAGAAATCAAGAATTACAAATTAGGGTTTGAAATGAAGAATTTTCATAACTTAGAATTTTTCTAAGTTATGAAAATTCCTAATTTTTCCTAACTTTGTCCCAAGATTTCCAAATTGTCCAAGAACTTCTCAAACACCCTTGTGGTTAGGGAGAATAGAATTTGTCAATATGGGCAAAAGTCACTTTGATTCATGGCCAAAGGGATGTTCATACACTTTGCATTTTTGAAATCATCTTGCACAAGCTAGTTACAGGCCTCTAATCTCATTTACACTCAATAATTAAATGCCAATCCATTGTGTTCTAGCATTATTTTGTGCATTTGGACATTACATGAATAATTAAGCCATATTTGGAAAAAGCAAGTTATCCATTCTTGTAAAGCATGACTTTATGTCAAACACAAATCTAAGAAGTACAATGCAAATCTCTGAGGCACAAGTTATGGGACTAATCCCACTGATCAAGACTAACTTTGCAGCATGTTTAGAGGGCCTGCATAATCTTGTAAACCAACTTGGCATTTTTGACTTAAGATAGAAGCAACTTTGCAAACATAACGACATCTCTCATACTTGTAACAACAAGCCTAAGAAAACTTTCTCCACACTTTCCATACATCATAACTGAGCTAAGGCACGACCTAACCACCTCCAATACCTCCTTATCCATCAAAGCCCATTTTTTCTGCAAAACAGAGTCCCTGTTGCAGATTGACTTGGCCAGTTCATTTCCATCGTGCATTTTCATCCAAACCACCTCAAACACCTTCCATAACATCCATACAAACTATCCCAAGCCTTGGAAACAGACTGTAACACCTCTAACCAAGTTTGCCATTTTCACTTTTCTCTCTTGCAGGTTGACTTTTGTAGCTTGATACTGCGAGATTCAAAGCACACCAAGCATTGGAGAAGCATCCCTGAACCTAAAGCAAGCTATACAAGCCCTCACTTTGCATTAAAAGTATCTCCATTGTCATACACGAATCAAGCTGAACAGGTAAGTTTTTGAACTCCTATCTCTCTATCCAGACATAGTTAGGCTTAAGTTTGTGAAGAAAGCATGTTCTAATCATAGCCTTGAAGCCATCCATATAGTTACTTTTCATTTATATTGTGTGTGTTAAGAGAATTTGGAACCTGAATATTAGAAAAAAGTTAGGTCAGGAATTGGGGGAGAAGAAATTCTCTCTCATTTCTGAGAGTTAGATCAAGTTCTTGGTATGTATGGATTCGTGATTTGATGCTTTACATTTTTGGTGTTATAAGTTTGTGTTAAAACTCAAAGAATCAGGATGTTTGAACAAGGCAAAGAAGCGCGCATTTTTTAGAACAGGGATGGATGGAGGTTGAAGAAGCTTGTCCTTTGGGCTGGGCCAAATTCATTTTCCTTTTGCACCACTATTTCACACATACACCCCCTTGGCCCATTGTGTTTTATTTTTATTATTTTTGATTTTTTCTTTTTGTTTCTGACTTATTATTTTTTGCCAAAATATAAAAAATATTAAAAACATTTTTTCAACCATTTTTGCATTTTATTTGGATTTTTGTTTGTTTTATTTGAATTTATACATGTAAATAAACATATTGCCTTTTATTCAAAAATACAAAAATAATACAAACACATTTTGTTTTCTAATTTTATTTTATTTTATCTTTTGAAAACATTTTCTAAAAATATACTTTTTTTTGTAAATAATAAATATTTTATTTTTGTACATATTTAATATATTTAGTAAATAATATAAATACTTATATATTTATTAGAATATTTAAAAATAAACATAAAAATAATACATTTTTTATTTTTTTTAATATTTAACCTCAAAAATACTTTTTTTTACAATATACTTTCTTTTTATTTATTTTTTGTACATAATTAATAAATATTGTATATAATAAATAATTAATACATTTTATTTAGCAAATTAGGGTTTTGCCCTAAAAACATGAAAATACCCAAAAAATTAACCTTTTTATTTTTGTTTATTTGTCACATGAAAAACATTTTTACATACATATAAAAATCATTTTTTGCATCTTGCATATTTATTTAATTTTATTTAATTATTGTACAATTAAATACCTTGTAAATTCCATTTGGATTGTAATAGTTTAGATTTAAATTCCTTGCTAAAATATCCCCATTTGAAAATTTGTACCCCCCATCCCATAATTATGTTGTAATAGTTTAGGACTTTAAACTTCGCATTTTAAAGCTTTCTAAATATGCCATGATAGACTTAGGGTTTGTATGCAAATCAAAAACAATAAATAGTTTGACCTAATTCAAAGACAACAAAGCATGAAAATGGACAACACCAATCACACTTGCACCCCTAGGGTTACTCCACTTGTTGCCTTCGATAATGGGCCATGTTGCATGTTAGGTGTCTTTGGCAAAACAAAACAATTCAAATGATCATAGTCCCTCGATGACGCTTTCGAAAGTCCCCTAAAAAATGTACCCGCGCCTATCTCGTTCACATCCTAACACAAGATTGTCCACCAAATACAATGGTGGAACAAAATTGTTAAAAGGGTTAAAACATAGGAAAAATCTTTGAGAAATTTAGGGTAGATAGCTCTTGGTTACTTGCCAACTTGCAAAACAAAAACACTTGCCTATTTTTCAAAACCACACATCACAACACACTTTCAAAACAACTTTCAAAAACATTGAAAACTTTTCAAAATACATACACCTTTGTATACATCCAAACATGGGTCATTACAAAGGTTGCCACAATAAATGGCCTCTTTTCAAAACATTTTCAAACCCACACACAAAGCACCATTTCAAACAATTGAAAACATAATGCAAGTGATCTAAGCAAGTAGCTAAGAGCCCATGGATAACCATGGATAGAAAGGGTGCTAATACCTTCCCTTTCTATAATCTACTCCCCGAACCCAAGAAAACATCTCAAAGGTTTTTTGCTGTGCTTTTTAACCTTTCCTTAGGATAAAATAAAAAGTCGGTGGCGATTCTTGCTCAACCGAAACATTTGCGAAAACAAACGCAAAACCTCAAGTCAGTTCTCCCACCGTATCACAGAACTGGCGACTCTGCTGGGGATATTTTTAAATTGGAGTAACCTTAGGGCTTAGATCACCCTCTTGCATGACTAATTGTTTGCTTTGTTTGCTTTATATCTTGGCTCTCTTGTTTGGGCTTGAAATCCTACACCCGGATTTGGGGAAACATTCATAGATAGCAATACGTTGTGGAAACTGTGCGGGGTATACCGACACGGTTGAAGCAATAGCTATATTAGTGCGACATATTTGTGAGTACCGGTAACCCTTGAGTTCAATCAAGGAGAGTACGGGGCCGCTGAGTGATATCACTAAGCACTAATGACCTAGAACCTTACTTGACCATCTTGGCCTTTCATTAGGGGTAGTGAGATGACCGGCTTTGGTGCAGTCCGAAGTTGGTAGATACTCGATACTACACTCATTGAGGGTTGTTTTCTTGGAATATTTTGGTCGCTAGTTAAGTGGCTAAACCAAAACAATGAACATGGAAAACAATCCAGTGATATTGAGCTCCTTAGAACCCGGTTACTATTTATAGGACAGGTTTTTAAGCCAACTACACTCAAGAGGGTACTTACCTATGAAACCCCATGCAAGCCTGAAACTAGGGTTTTGTGTGAATTGCTTGTACATGTGTTTTGTGCATACATCGTGAACATCATAAAGCATAATATGCATACACTAACCATTTCAAGGGTTTAGATCTTCATCTTTGTTCTTGTTTTGTAGGTCATGGAAATTCTTCGCAGGAAAACTATCTAAGTCAACCTTGTGAGAATCCCTCCTCAACTCAAGGAGCTCACATCCAGAATTCTGGAAAGCTCTCCCTTCAGTGAAAGACATGGTAGACTGCTCAACCTAGTCAGCACCAGCATTGAAGAGGACATGGTAAAGGTGTTGTTCCAGTTCTTTGACACCCTTCACCACTGTTTCACTTTTCCCGACTACCAATTGGTGCCCACTTTGGAGGAATTTTCTCAACTCTTGAGAATTCCTATTCTTAATCAACTACCCTACAACGGTATGGAAAAATAACCAAAGCCTGAAGATGTTGCTCAAGCACTACACTTGCAACCGTCTGACATCAAGGGGCATTGGGAAACTAGAAGTGGTGTCAAAGGCTTCTTGGTAAAATTCTTGTTTGAGAAGGCACAAGAGTGTTGGAATTCATTGGATCTACAAGCCTTTGAAGAAATTGTGGCACTCCTCATTTATGGGTTGGTCCTGTTCTCAAATCCTGACCAGCTTGTAGATGTCAACGCCGTCAAAATCTTATTATCCAGGAATCCAATACCAACATTGCTTGGGGACATTCTTCACTCATTTTACACACGAACAATGAGAAAGAGGGGTGTTCTCATGTGCTGTACTCCTCTCCTTGCAAGGTGGTTTATTTCGCACCTTCCACAATCTGTTTTGAAGAATGACCAAGGATTAAGGTGGTCACAACGGTTGATGAACCTCACTCACTCTGATGTACATTGGTGTTCTCGGTCCAGAGAAAATGTCATCATCATCGATCGTTGTGGAGAATTCCCTAATGTTCCATTGCTTGGCATTAGAGGAGGCATTACCTACAACCCTTGTCTAGCTTTAAGACAATTTGGATATGCACGGAGGGATGGCCCTCACGAAATGTTAATTCCTGACCTAGTTTTTGACTTCGACAACGATGCGCAAGGACTTCGCCAAAGATTCATCAGAGCTTGGAGGATGCCTAACAAGGTAGACAACAAGACACTGGGGCACAAGAATTCCATCCCTCTTGAGCCTTATCTCAAGTGGGTACGAACCCGAGCCCAGAGTCTAATGATGCCTTATCCTCATATTCTCCCTGTGATTAAAGAGCCCGTTAAGGAAGGAGAGGTTCCCTACACCATCCTATATCCTGACATGCCTACATCGTGGGAGGAAATGCAGAAGAGTTGGATTCAACTCAAGGAGGAACGAAACACTTTTGAAGCCAGCTTCTACGCCAGTGAGAAGAAGGTTTTGGAGCTTACCCGCCGACTCCATGAGGAAGAGACCCTCAACACCTACATCGCACCAAAGAGGATGCGCAACGTCTTTTTACCTTGAGAAGTTTTTTGTAATATTTGGCCCATGGGGAATTTATGTACTGACAAATTTCTTCTTATTAATATGACGTGCTTTCTTTTTGTTTGCAACAATTTTGAATTTTCTAAATCCTTGAATGCATTGCATACATAAGCATATCATTCATCATGCGCATAAGCAGGTCTCCACACTAGGTTTCCTTATCTTTCTGTTGTTTATTTCAGTAAGATGGATCTCGAACAGACGGTCAAGGACTTGCAGTCTCAAAACTCACAGTTTCAACATCTCCTGATGACCTTGGCTAAGGGTCAGGAGGATCTAAAGGCCCTGCTTGGGAACAAATAGCAAGTGAAAAAGAAGAAGAAAAGAATCGGGGTGGCTACCCTAGGAAGAAGGTTTGAAGGTGAAGCCAGAAGAGTTCTTGAATTTCCCCCTACATCTAAAGAGGGAACCAGTAAAGGGAACGCGGCTGCGGTACCTTCCGAGTCTGAAGCTGAAGAAGGAGAGGCTGAAGAAGACGAAGACTACTCTGAGCAACAATACCCGCCCGCCGATGATAAGTAAAAAGGCTTGGAAGACAGGTTGGCAGCTATGGAGCTGCAGAGAGTTCCCAGCTTAGATTTCGAAGATTTGGGATTAGTTGCTGGAATTGTGATCCCCCGAAGTTCAAAGTGCCAATTTTTGCAAGATATGACGGGCTGTCTTGCCCAAAAATGCATCTCAGATCATATGTAAGGAAGATCCAACCTTAGACTGCAGACAAGAACCTTTGGATCCATTCCTTTCAGGATAGCCTTTCAGGGGCTCAACTCGAATGGTTCTATCAGCTAGATGGAGCCAGTATCCGAAACTAGGAGGACTTGGCTACCGCATTTTATAAACAGTATTAGTACAATTCTGACCTCGCTCCCACGCGTACCCAACTCGAGGGTATGTCACTGGGGACGGGCGAAGGATTCAAGGAGTATGCACAAAAGTGGAGAGACCTGGCTGGCAGGGTGCAGCCGCCGTTGACTGACCGTGAAATTGTTGACATGTTCTTAGGGACCCTGTCTGGTCCGTTCTTCAACCATCTGATTGGGAATTCTTCTGCTGGGTTTACAGACCTCATTCTGACTAGAGAAAGAATTGAAGTTTGTATCAAGTCGGGGAAGATACAGAAAAGCGCCGCCACGAGTACTGAAAAGAAGCCCTTCAAGAAGGAAGCCAGTGCTGTTTATGGTCCCAGAAGACAAATTAAGCCGGGACGCCGCCAAACTGTCAACGCGGTGGTAATTTCAAAACCTACTGCTGCTCCTCAGCAGTATAACCAACCAAGGGGTGAGAGACCCAAAAGGCAGTACACCCGGCTCAGCATGACCCTGTCTCGGATTTTGCCACAACTATTGTCAACCAATCTGGTAACTGTCAAAGAAGCTCCGAAGGTAGTGAACACAGCTTCTCCAAAGTACAACCCCAACGCCCGTTGTGCTTATCACTCTGATAGCCTGGGGCATACTACGGATGATTGCTGGGCTCTGAGGAATAAGGTTCAGGACCTTATTGATGCTAAAGAAATACAGTTTGAGGCGCCCGAAAGGCCCAATGTTGTGACTGCTCCCATGCCCCAGCATGGAGTGAATGCCGTGGAAGAAGACCTGTATGTGGCCTCTGTGGATGAGATTGTTACTCCTTTATTGACCGCCAAAAGGAACCTGTTGCTAGCCGGTTTATTTCTGGGATGTGGTAAAGGTTGCCTTCTATGTGCTGTTTCACCTGCTGGTTGTCCCTTCCTGAAGTCAGGTATCCAAAGCCTGATGGATAGCAAAGAGATCTTGTTCGAGAAGATTGCTGTTCCTGCTACCCCTACCGAAGAAGTTCCTATTGTCAATATTTTCAACAACCCTCATAAGGCTCCCTCAAAGAAGCCTGTCAAAGTCATGTCCACTCAGAAGATTTCTCCTATCATCATCACTGTTCCGGGGCCTCTCCCTTATACGTCCGACAAAGCTGTCCCGTGGCACTATGGGGCAGATGTTTATGTGCTTGGAGTTAAACAAGAGTTTGATACTAGTACCGGCGTCAGTAACATTACTGGGACTGCCAAAATTACTCGCAGTGGTAGGCTGTTCTCACCAGCTATTGCGCCACCAGCTATTCAGAAACCTCTTGTCATCACACCTGCAAGTGTGCCTGTTCCCCTTCCTAATCAAGTTCCTGTTTCTACCCCTGCTGCCGAGTCATCTGACACTCGGGGTAAAGGGATTGCTACTGATATACCTGCCCTGACGGAGGCACCAAAGACAACCAATGTTGAAGCTTCCCAGCAAGAGATGGAAGAGATTCTCAAGATCATTAAGAAAAGTGATTTCAATGTGGTTGAGCAGTTGGGGCACACCCCATCAAAGATTTCTATGCTATCACTGTTGTTGTGTTTAGAGGCCCATGCCAAGGCCCTGATTTCCTTCCTGAAGACGGCCCATGTGCCACAGGAAACGTCTGCTGATCAATTTACCGATTGTGTGGCCAACTTGACTGCCGATAATGGGTTGGGCTTCTCTGACGCCGATTTGACTGCCAAAGGAAAGAACCATAATGATGCCCTGCATGTCTCCATTGAATGCAGGGGCACTACTCTTGCCTATGTGTTGGTAGACACCGGTTCTTCATTGAACGTATTACCCAAGAAAGATTTAGACAGGCTGGATTGTGAGGGTCTAGAGCTCAAGCCAAGTAACATTGTTGTCCGAGCCTTTGACGGTTCGAAAAGGATGGTACATGGTGAAGTTGACATTCCAATCAGGGTTGGTTCTCAAGTTTTTGATTCTACTTTCTATGTGATGGATATCCGACCATCCTATTCTTGTTTGCTGGGTTGTCCATGGATCCACAAGGCTGGAGCTGTGACCTCCACACTACATCAGAAGCTTAAGTACCCGGTTAGGGGGAAGATCGTGACAGTTCAGGGGGAGGAAGAATATATGGTCAACCACCTCAACTCGTTCCGGTACATAGAGATGGATGGGGAGTTCATTGAGACCCCCTTTCAACACTTTGAAGAGGTGCCTCAGACACTGGCATCAGCTGAAACTGTGACTGAAGACCCTCCTTTGAAGATGGCTTCCTTAAAGGATGCCCGGGCTATGATTGAGAAGGGCGAGTGTGCAAACTGGGTCCGACTTCCTGATTTCACTCCAAAGACTGACAAGTTTGGTTTGGGCTTCACTGCAGAAGCTCAGAGGGCTGTTCGTAAGGCAAGGATTGGAAAACCTCATGTGTTCATCACCAACCCAGGAGTAAATGCTATTGAAGACAACGTGGAAGAATCTGAATTCGACAGCTGGATCTACCCAACAACCGACGGTGGACCAAGCAACTGGACTGCGAAAGACTTCACACCTATTACTTTTGTCACTCAGTAATGAACTCTTTTGTTTTCAATTTGTAACAAACAATATGTTGAAACTTTTATGGCTCGGTGTCCTACCCGGGGCACCGTGGCTTCATTTGTGAGGGCTTTTGTGTGTCATTTTCATATATCATCAATAAAATCATTGGAAGTTTGTTGCATTTCAAAATCTTGCGCTCTTTTTCTTTCTTTATATATTGCAAAACAGCTATATTTACACACACTCACCTATACAGGTTCCAATCCACTATGGATCTCACTGGTAACGACTCTGCTATCGCCAGTTATGACTTCGAAAATCCGATCAACTTAGCCGAAGACGAAGGTGAAGATGATTGCGAAGTGCCTGGTGAACTCGCAAGACTACTACTCCAGGAAGAGAGGGCCATTCAGCCACATGAAGAGCCAATGGAAACGGTAAATCTAGGTACTGAGACAGACAGAAAGGAAGTCAAGATTGGTGCTAATCTAGAGCTCAGTGTGAAACAACGGTTGATTCAGATGCTGCATGACTATGTGGAAATCTTTGTCTGGTCTTACGAAGACATGCCTGGGTTGGATACCGATATTGTGGTTCATCACCTGCCTACCAAGGAAGATTGCCCTCCGGTAAAACAGAAGGTCCACCGTATGCGCCCAAAGATGTCCGAGAAAATCAAAGCTGAGGTTATGAAACAATTTGACGCCGGTTTTCTAGCAGTGACTTCTTACCCTCAGTGGGTTGCCAACGTGGTTCCAGTGCCGAAGAAGGATGGTAAGGTCCGAATGTGTGTTGATTACAGGGATTTGAACAGGGCGAGCCCGAAGGATGATTTCCCTCTGCCTCATATCGACGTTCTGGTTGACAACACTGCTCAGCATAAAGTTTTCTCCTTCATGGATGGCTTCTCCGGTTATAATCAGATCAAGATGGCTCCTGAAGACATGGAGAAGACCACTTTTGTTACTCAGTGGGGCACCTTATGCTACAAGGTCATGCCTTTTGGGTTGAAAAATGCTGGGGCAACCTACCAACGTGCCATGGTTTCTTTATTTCATGATATGATCCATCACGAGATAAAAGTATATGTCGATGATATGATTGCAAGGTCCCAAACTGAGGAGGAACACCTTGACCATCTACGGAAGCTGTTTGACCGTCTGAAGTTGTACAAGCTGAGGTTGAACCCAAACAAGTGCACCTTTGGGGTAAGATCTGGAAAATTGTTAGGCTTCATCGTAAGCGACAAAGGCATTCAAGTGGACCCTGCCAAAGTGAAAGCCATACAAGAGATGCCAACTCCCAAGACAGAGAAAGAAGTCAGAGGCTTTCTAGGACGGTTGAACTACATTGCCCGATTCATCTCGCATCTAACTGCTACCTGTGAGCCGATCTTCAAGCTGCTGAAGAAAGATCAAGTAGTACGTTGGAATGATGAATGTCAGGCCGCTTTCGAAAAGATCAAAAAGTATCTCCAAGAACCACCCATTCTTATGCCCCCGGTTGAAGGGAGACCTCTAATCTTATACTTAACAGTACTTGACAACTAAATGGGGTGTGTGCTGGGGCAGCATGACGAGTCTGGCCGAAAAGAGCACGCTATTTATTACCTTAGCAAAAATTTTACCGACTGTGAGACCCGGTACTCACTGCTCGAGAAAACTTGCTGCGCTCTGGTATGGGCTGCTCGCCGGCTGAGACAGTATATGTTGACTCACACTACTCTGTTGATTTAAAAAATGGATCCAATCAAGTACATATTCGAAAAGCCCACCTTGTCCGGAAGAATAACAAGATGCCACATGATCTTGACGGAATATGACATCCAATACATGACTCAAAAAGCAATCAAGGGAAGTGTATTGGCAGACCATCTGGCACATCAGGTAGTGGACGACTATCAGTCGATGAACTTTGAATTTCCAGATGAGGATATCATGGTAGTGACTGATTGTGAAGTACCTGGACCGGATGAAGGACCTGAGGAGGGATCCCGATGGTCTATGCACTTTGACGAAGCCTCAAACGTTTTGGGTAATGGTATCGGCACTGTGATCATATCCCCTAAAGGCACTCATACTCCGCTCACCGCCCGACTATGTTTCAACTGCACTAACAACATGGCAGAGTATGAGGCATGCATCATGGGTCTTCAAGCTGCAATTGATTTAAGGATCAAGTTTCTGAGTGTCTTCGGAGATTCCGCTCTCGTGATCAATCAGATCATAGGCGAGTGGGATACGAAACACCCAAATCTTATTCCTTACAAGGAGTATGTGTTGACTTTGCTTCCTAACTTTGAGGAGATAACTTTTGAACACTTCCCAAGAGAGGAGAATCAGTTAGCGGACGCGTTGGCTACGATGTCTTCTATGTTCAAAGTCAAATGGGACAACGAGGCGCCCCAGATCATTATTTGGAAGTTGGATGAACCTGCACATTGCTGCGATCTCGAGACCGAAGAGGTAACAGAAAAACCCTGGTATCATGAAGTGAAGAGGTACTTGGAAGTTCAAGAATACCCCGAAGGTGCATCTGTTAACGGCAAAAAGTTTCTGAGAAGGTTTGCGGCAAAGTTCTTCCTCAGCAATGGTATTCTCTACAAACGAAACCATGATTCAACCTTGCCGCGTTGTGTGGATAAGACTGAAGCAGAAAAGATCATGGAGGAGCTACACGAAGGTACTTTCGGAACACATTCCAGTGGACATACCATGGCAAAGAAAATCCTTCGGGCAGGGTATTTCTGGTCCACAATGGAAGCCGACTGTTATCAGCATTCTCGAACTTGTCATAAATGCCAGATCTATGCTGATAAGGTGCACATTCCTCCGGTTCCTCTGAACATCTTGACAGCACCTTGGCCTTTTGCAATGTAGGGCATTGATATGATCGGCGAGATCAAACCGATGGCATCCAACGGGCATCGATTCATCTTGGTAGCGATTGATTACTTCACAAAGTGGGTTGAAGCAGCTTCCTACGCTACGGTAACCAAGAACGTCGTGGCACGGTTCATTCGGCACAACCTGATCTATCGATACGGTGTACCTGAGAGGATCATCACGGATAATGGTACCAATCTTAACAACAAAATGATCACTGAGCTCTGCGAGCAATTCAAGATACAGCACCACAACTCTTCTCCTTACCGACCGAAGATGAATGGGGCTGTAGAAGCAGCGAATAAGAACATCAAGAAGATTGTGCAGAAGATGACAGTGACCTACAAAGATTGGCACAAAATGTTAATTTTTGCTCTTCATGGCTACCGTACCTCAGCACGGACGTCAACAGGGGCAACTCCCTTTTCCTTGGTCTATGGCATGGAGGCAGTCTTGCCCATTGAAGTCCAGATACCCTCTCTCCGGATAATGAAAGATGCAGGTTTGAGCGAAGATGACTGGATCCAGACTCGGCTTGATCAATTAAACCTAATTGACGAAAAGAGACTCACTGCTATTTGTCATGGTCAGACGTACCAAAAATGGATGATTAGGGCATTTAACAAGAAGGTTAGACGACAAGAGTATCAAGTCGGAGACCTGGTAATCAAGCGCATCATTCTTCCTCAAAGTGATCCCAGGGGCAAATGGACCCCTACGTACGAAGGACCATTTGTGGTTAAACATATCTTCTCAGGAGGAGCCATGATTCTAACCACCATGGATGGTGACGACCTTCCTCACCCCGCCAATGCAGACATAGTAAAAAGATACTACACATGAATTAAGGACCCGCTAGGTTGACACACCTAGGCAAAGATAAGGGCTTCCCGGCGAACCAAAAGGGTTCGGGCAAAAATAAGGGACGAAATAAAAAAAATCTGTACACCCGGCAAGTCGAAAACCTGAAAAGGCGGCTTGGGCAAAAATGGGTATCCCGGTGGACTGAAAACCCGAAAGGGCGGTCCAGGCAAAAGTTAGGGATAAAGCGTAATACTATGTCTCATTGGATCACCTTGCATCCAGAATTTGACATCAACTATCGGGCTCAGACGGCATCGATCAATCAGTTTCATCTTTAACTAAGCAGCAAAGTGATGAGACGCTTGAAGACATAAAGGCGATAGCAGAGTTGGAACCCAGTGGGATTATTTTTCACATAGCTGTTTTGTTTCCTTTCACAAAATTGTATAAACTCTATTTTTGTTCGGCGGTGTTCCCTTACTAGGACGTCAGCCTCCTGTACATAAAATGCCTATTTACAGGCAAATTTCAAATTAATACAAGTTCAATTTTTCAGACAAATTACCCATCGTTTTTTCTTTTTCTGTTTTGTTTTGCAAAGAACGTCCAATGTTCATTTTTGATATATGCATTTGACATTAATTGCTAATCATGAATATCTGCATGTGAAACAAAAGACTAATTACAGATGACATCAGAAACAGGGGCGATAATGAGTTGTCCAAAGCAGTCTAGTTGCTCCGCCCACCGAAGCACCAAGGTACGTTCGGCTGAAGAATGTAACCAAGTTACCTCAACTCCTCACAGAGTAGGACCAGATTCAGCAATACTCTCCCCAAGCAGAGTTAGTCTACTGTCAGCCTTAAGGAAGTTGGGTATCCCCAGAAGATCTCAACATTCCCCAGCGGAGTATAGACATTCCTCAGCAAGCATCCCCGGCAGTCTTAATATAAGATTGTTCCCCGGCGGAATACCAGACACCCCAGTGGAGCCATTCCCCCAGTACAGTCTGAAAAGTTTCCCCAGGAGAGTTGAATCAATCTCCCTAGTAGATTTCTGAAGCTTATCCCCAGTAGATTCTGGAAGCTTATCCCCTACAGAGTACGAACGCATCTCCCCGGTTTCATTCAAAGGTTATTTCCCATCAGGGCTTATAACTGGGTTATCCTCAGCTAATTACCACGGAAAGATTGTCCTCGGCGAAGTTCTTCCTATCCCCAGCGGAGTTCATCAAATTCCCCAACATAACTTCTCAGTGGAATCCCCAACGGAGTTCTCATCAAAATCTCAGCGAAGTATCTCTTCCCACAGAGTAATTCCCCGCAGAGTAATCTCTCCAACAAGTTTATTCCCCAACGGAGTCATCTTCTCCTACCGGTTTATTCTTGCAACCATCATCCCCAGCGGAAACGAAGAACTCCACTCTTCAACATCAGCCCAGGATTCCACAAACTCCCGGCAGTCGTCAAGGATTTATTTTCCTAGACAAAAATACATTCATAGACATTTCACATTTCATACATCCTGCTTACACACATGATAAAGTGCATACAACACTATCTCATTTTGAGCATCATGACATCATGCATTTCATACATCATGATATTGCATACAACTGATGCTTTGCCTTTTCAGGAAAAAGGTCAATCCAAAGATGATTACTATCAACTGTCACAATTCCAGATTCGATACCTGTATCCAGCCAGGGCATATCTGTAGACGATAAATTCCAGATTCGATTCCTGTATCCAGCCAGGGCACATCTGTAGACGATAATTTTCAGATTCGATACCTGTATCCAGCCAGGGCACGTCTGTAAGCAACCTTTTGAAGTCCCGGATTCGATTCCTGTATCTAGCCAGGGCACATCTGTGAGCAACTAATTGTAGATTCGATACCTGTATCCAGCCAGGGCACATCTGCATGAAGAGTTTAGAGATTCGATACCTGTATCCAGCCAGGGCACGTCTGTAAGCAACCTTTTGAAGTTCCAGATTCGATTCCTGTATCTAGCCAAGGCACATATGTGAGCAACTAATTGTAGATTTCGATACCTGTATCCAGCCAGGGCATATCTGCATAAACAGTTTAGAGATTCGATACCTGTATCGAGCCAGGGCACGTCTGTAAGCAACCTTTTGAAGTTCCGGATTCGATTCCTGTATCTAGCCAGGACGTATCTGTGAGCGTCTAATTATGGATTCGACTCCTGTATCTAGCCAGGGCATGTCTACATGAAGAGTTTGAAGATCAACACCTGTAACAGGCCAGGAAACCATCTTCCTTTCTCAAAGTACGCAAGTTCTCGCTAAGGAATCCCTTACGTGATCAACACTTCCAAATGGCATCTATAAGCCCATTCTCGACAAGGTTCTGTCACATCTCCAGATGGCATCTATAAGCCCATCCTCCTATCCATCCTATCTCCAAATGGCATCTATAAGCCCATTCCTGACATCACATTGCTGATACTCCAGCATGCAAGTGCAAATTTTTGGGCACTTTTGTGTTCAATCATCTTCCACCTTCGGATCACGAAAGGCACGCAAGCCAATCTACATCCTCAGGTCTAAGAAGATTGAACAGGGGCAACTGTTGTACCCCAAAATTTGCCCTCCCATTTCCTCAGCATTTTCTCACCACAAGACCCTTGGAGCTCAAGATCAAGTTAGGGTTTGCTTTGCTCAAAACTTCTCCTTGCACTGTTGACCCAAATTAGGGTTTGAGTTTGCACAAAGATGTTTTGACCTAAAAGGCCCAAAGTGACTTTCATGCTTCATGTTGGACTCACAAGTTTATCCATACCAAGTTTCAAGCCTTGATTCCAATCTTTGCCCAATCAATTGGACAGTTGACCTAGAAATCAGCTGTATTGGGGGAAAAGTCAACTGTGGTCAATTGACAGTCAAACCTCATGATTTTTGACCCACATCAACATTATGAACTCATATTGACCATTTGATCAAGTTTGGATCACAATTCCACAAGAAATTTGATCAGATCACCAAAAGGGCAAAATGGTCATTTTTAGGGTTTTGACTGCACAAAGGCAATTTTTGACTGTTTGACCTAGCCAATGGCAAACCAAGCTCACATATGGACTCAAGGACCCAATTTAATTGTCTTGACATGTTCAACAAGTTCAAAAGATCCCAAATGCACAAGATTGACAGATGAATTTTCCAGTCAACTGATCAAAATTTGACTGTATACTGAAAAGTCAAACTTTGACTTTTTGGTCAAAATCAAGTGCCAAGATTCATTTTTCATAAAGACATGTCAAATTATGAAACTTTTTCATCAAGAAATCAAGAATTACAAATTAGGGTTTGAAATGAAGAATTTTCATAACTTAGAATTTTTCTAAGTTATGAAAATTCCTAATTTTTCCTAACTTTGTCCCATCTTTTCATCAAGATACATTTGGATTCAAACAAAACTCAAAACATGAAAGTTATAGTCCATTGCAAAATCTACAACTTTGATTCACAAAGTTTCCTCAAAAGAAGCTTGTAACTCAAGTTATGATTTTTGGAATAAGGGTGAAAAACATTCTTAACTTTGAAATTTTTTGACCTATTTTAGGCAGGATTTTTGTCCAACTTCATGGCCACTTTTCACATGCTTCCACTTGGAATCTCAACTTGCATTACAAATATGGATTGTAGTACACATTCCAAGCTTTCCAAATTGTCCAAGAACTTCTCAAACACCCTTGTGGTTAGGGAGAATCGAATTTGTCAATATGGGCAAAAGTCACTTTGATTCATGGCCAAAGACATTTTCATACACTTTGCATTTTTGAAATCAGCTTGCACAAGCTAGTTACAGGCCTCTAATCTCATTTACACTCAATAATTAAATTCCAATCCATTGTGTTCTAGCATTATTTTGTGCATTTGGACATTACATGAAGAATTAAGCCATATTTGGAAAAAGCAAGTTATCCATTGTTGTAAAGCATGACTTTATGTCAAACACAAATCCAAGAAGTACAATGCAAATCTCTGAGGCACAAGTTATGGGACTAATCCCACTGATCAAGACTAACTTTGCAGCATGTTTAGGGGGCATGCATAAGCTTGTAAACCAACTTGGCATTTTTGACTTAAGATAGAAGCAACTTTGCAAACATAACGACATCTCTCATACTTGTAACAACAAGCCTAAGCAAACTTTCTCCACACTTTCCATACATCATAACTGAGCTAATGCACGACCTAACCACCTCCAATACCTCCTTATCCATCAAAGCCCATTTTTTCTGCAAAACAGAGTCCCTGTTGCAGATTGACTTGGCCAGTTCATTTCCATCGTGCATTTTCATCCAAGCCACCTCAAACACCTTCCATAACATCCATACAAATTATCTCAAGCCTTGGAAACAGACTGTAACACCTCTAACCAAGTTTTCCATTTTCACTTTTCTCTCTTGCAGGTTGACTTCTGTAGCTTGATACAGCGAGATTCAAAGCACACCAAGCATTGGAGAAGCATCCCTGAACCTCAAGCAAGCTATACAAGCCCTCACTTTGCATTGAAAGTACCTCCATTGTCATACACGAATCAAGCTGAATAGGTAAGTTTTTGAACTCCTATCTCTCTATCCAGGCATAGTTAGGCTTAAGTTTGTGAAGAAAGCATGTTCTAATCATAGCCCTGAAGCCATCCATATAGTTACTTTTCATTTATATTGTGTGTGTTAAGAGAATTTGGAACCTGAATATTAGAAAAAAGTTAGGTCAGGAATTGGGGGAGAAGAAATTCTCTCTCATTTCTGAGAGTTAGATCAAGTTCTTGGTATGTATGGATTTGTGATTTGATGCTTTACATTTTTGGTGTTATAAGTTTGTGCTAAAACTCAAAGAATCAGGATGTTTGAACAAGGCAAAGAAGCGCGCGTTTTTTAGAACAGGGATGGCTGGAGGTTGAAGAAGCTTGTCCTTTGGGCTGGGCGTGATTCATTTTCCTTTTTGCACCACTATTTCACACATACACCCCCTTGGCCCATTGTGTTTTATTTTTATTATTTTTGATTTTTTCTTTTTGTTTCTGACTTATTATTTTTTGCCAAAATATAAAAAATATAAAAAATATTTTTTCAACCATTTTTGCATTTTATTTGGATTTTTGTTTGTTTTATTTGAATTTATACATGTAAATAAACATATTGCCTTTTTATTCAAAAATACAAAAATAATACAAACACATTTTGTTTTCTAATTTTATTTTATTTTATCTTTTGAAAACATTTTCTAAAAATATACTTTTTTTTGTAAATAATAAATATTTTATTTTTGTACATATTTAATATATTTAGTAAATAATATAAATACTTATATATTTATTAGAATATTTAAAAATAAACATAAAAATAATACATTTTTTTTTTAATATTTAACCTCAAAAATACTTTTTTTTACAACATACTTTCTTTTTATTTATTTTTTGTACATAATTAATAAATGTTGTATATAATAAATAATTAATACATTTTATTTAGCAAATTAGGGTTTTGCCCTAAAAACATGAAAATACCCAAAAAATTAACCTTTTTATTTTTGTTTATTTGTCACATGAAAAACATTTTTACATACATATAAAAATCATTTTTTGCATCTTTCATATTTATTTTATTTTATTTAATTATTGTACAATTAAATACCTTGTAAATTCCATTTGGATTGTAATAGTTTAGATTTAAATTCCTTGCTAAAATATCCCCATTTGAACATTTGTACCCCCATCCCATAATTATGTTGTAATAGTTTAGGACTTTAAATTTCGCATTTTAAAGCTTTCTAAATATGCCATGATAGACTTAGGGTTTGTATGCAAATCAAAAACAACAAATAGTTTGACCTAATTCAAAGACAACAAAGCTTGAAAATGGACAACACCAATCACACTTGCACCCCTAGGGTTACTCCACTTGTTACCTTCGATAATGGGCCATCTTGCATGTTTGGTGTCTTTGGCAAAACAAAACAATTCAAATGATCATAGTCCCTCGATGACGCTTTCGAAAGTTGCCTAAAAAATGATCAAGTCCCTTAAAGGAAAAATTGCCCAAAGACACTTGGCACCATTGAAATCATGGTCTAAACGATGACCCGCGCCCGTCCCATTCACATCCTTACACAAGATTGTCCACCAAATACAATGGTGGAACAAAATCGTTAAAAGGGTTAAAACATAGGAAAAATCTTTGAGAAATTTAGGGTAGATAGCTCTTGGTTACTTGCCAACTTGCAAAACAAAAACACTTGCCTATTTTTCAAAACCACACATCACAACACACTTTCAAAACAACTTTCAAAAACATTGAAAACTTTTCAAAAGACATACACCTTTGTATACATCCAAACATGGGTCATTACAAAGGTTGCCACAACAAATGGCCTCTTTTCAAAACATTTTCAAACCCACACACAAAGCACCATTTCAAACAATTGAAAACATAAGGCAAGTGATCTAAGCAAGTAGCTAAGAGCCCATGGATAACCATGGATAGGAAGGGTGCTAATACCTTCCTTTTCTATAATCTACTCCCCGAACCCAAGAAAACATCTCAAAGGTTTTTTGTTGTGCTTTTTAACCTTTCCTTAGGATAAAATAAAAAGTCGGTGGCGACTCTTGCTCAACCGAAACATTTGCGAAAACAAACACAAAAGCTCAAGTCAGTTCTCCCACCGTATCACACCATGGCAGTTATGAAAACGTCTTAAAATTGTAAAAACCGGATTTAAAGAAAATGGCACAAAGGAAAACTGTCGGGACGAGTCGCGTACTAGGTCGCTTTCTTTAAGACGTTTCATCGTACTGGCAATTTGAATGCAAAGCAGTCGAGTTTCGGCGACGCCTCCAGGATAAAACAGCCCATTCAAATTACGATAATTACTTGCATTATAATTAGTCGTTCATAAAATGACACATTCGGATGGTAGTTAACCGGTCTTAGTATCTGGATACGAAGTGATCCAGTCGAAAATAAGAGAGAAGAAAAATATAGAGGAAGGGAGTAATGAGAGAGAAGAGAGAATTGTAGTAGTGAATTCTGGAACTTCCCAAATGAACCGAAACAACTTAATTTATAAGTGAAAAGGTCTAACTGAATGGAACAGGTCTAGTGGGAGAAAATCGTGGGAGAGGTAGAATTTGGCCAGTCAAAGGTGGCCGTTATTTTACTTGGTCAGCAAGTCTCACGGACTCTTGGAGGGCAAGCAAAACCAGTCAATAATTAGGTTAAGACTTGGTCTTTTGTGCAAGACACATCACCATCTATTAATTAATTAATAATAATATTAGTATTAATTAATTAATTTCCACTAATTCGGTTCAAAAAAGATTAATTCATCTAGACCGGACTGGACCGGACCGAACCGGCCGGTCAGACGGACGGACGGACGACGGCGGTGGCGCGCGCGCGTGTGTCTAGATGACTTATGGGTGTGTCCTCACTCCTTTACAAAATTAGGGTGCCCCTTGGGGCCCAACCCGATTGTCCAAGTTGGAATATATATACACTACTAGTATTTATGATCCCTCCTATGTGGGACTAAAATGAATCTTTTCAAATTCACTTCCATACTAGTTCTTACTTGTGCTCATTTATTTCCCATTTAATGTCAATGAAATATTCCAACTCCCACTCCAATATTTACATCATACCAAGATTTCCAACATCTATTTTATAATTTTTTGATATTTTTAGTCTCACCACTTTTAATGTTGTCGAATCAAAGAATTCAGGCAGAGACGACTCAACTATTATTTAAGCAAAGCGTCTGTTCTAGACTGAAATTATTTTCTAACTTTCTTTATTAGTAAGTAGGTCAAAAAAATTTATGATACAATGATAATTTAAATGACTTCTTTTTATAAGTATTAAACATAAATGTTTATTATTAGAATTAATCAAATCATTAATTACACAAGGAATGCTCAATACAAATAAATCATATATTTTAGTATAGATGATAAATAGATAGGTGAGCATACATATCAGAATTTTTTTTTGCAATAATCAAGTATTAAAATAAAATTTCGCAAATAATCATGTTTCGGAAAAAATTACGCAAATAACCATGTTTCAGATGACTCCCCAAAGGAGGAGCCATCTCACTTGGCACCTCCACCTAGGGTTTTGCCCTAGGCGCCATCTCACTTGGCACCTCCTCTCTCTTTTAGCCAAGTGAGATGGCGCATGTACTTTAAAAGTGAGAGGAGGCGCCATCTCACTTGGCCCCTAGGAAAAAATGTTGTTTTATAAATAATTTGTCTGTTTCTCCGTCATTTCTCACACTTTCTCGCACTGTTTTCTTATTTTTTACTCTGTTATTTGCGTCATGACATCGCCCATGATTTTTACCAGAGATGGTTACGTTATCTTCTCCACCACGAAACCTGTGATGAAAATGAAATTCTGGCATATTCACTCCATGAAGCGTCTGTAGCGGGAGTTAATGCGATGGCTAGATGGAGACATTATGGAGGGGGGGAAAATTCGAAGGATCCAGCAAAGGCGAACAACAACCTCGCATGCGACAGCAAGACCTAATGTATGGTTGGAGGAAGTCAAAACAGACAGCGACGTAATGTTGATGATGCATGGGTCATATGAAATTGTTTTAACAGTTGTAATTTCGTAGACGGAATATCGTGTTTTTTTTCTTGTACGCGCAATATTTATTGTAGCAAATACTGTTAACGAAAAACCCTAATGTTTACAACATAATTAAGGAAAGATTTTATGTATTACAATTTTTATATGGTCGAGGCAGACGCCCGATTCGGACAATTTTTGCGATTGTTTCCGACCTGACGGCATAACCCACACTTTCTTTCCAGCTTGTCAAGGTCGTCCATTTCGGTTGTGATGCGCTTACTTTTGGGACGACCCTTCTTGTTCCTTCGCATTTGGTCATTGTACCACACTATTTCGCCGTCGTATGCAGGCCAATAATCTGGTTTTGCTACCAAAGGAAAGCTGTTATTGTAAACGTTGAGCAACATTTCAGATTTGTAAACGTGTGACAGAAGTTGTAGTGCATCTTGATGGGTATAAGCACAAGCGGCAATGACATGAGAGCAAGGTATACGAAAGGCTTGAAACATGCCACAATCGCACCAACGAGAAGGTAGTATAACCATATATTCTTGTCTTGGCAGGCCTTCGTTGTGGTCGATTGTTTATTTCACAATGAAGTTGTGGCTGTGTCGGTCAAACCATATAACCATATGAGTGTTGGATTTGGCATTTTCTGCCTTAATGTACTTCATGCAGCTTTCACTCCATAGTTGTCCAGATTGCAACATCGCATTCCATATTTCACCTCTTTTGGAAAACAACGAAGCCATCCTAAAATATGTAGATTTTACCAATGCAGTGATCGGGAGGTTTCATATGCCTTTTAATACCCCATTCATCGATTCAATAAGATTTGTTGTCATGTGCCCCCATCTTTGGCCATTGTCGTATGACCTAGTCCATTTTTCCATCAGAATATTGTCGATCCACCTACCGGCTTCCAGATTTGACAAACGGATCTCGTTGCGGTAATATTTTAACGCGGGTTATGTCAATGCATATCCCACATTCATAACCGCTTTCCTTAGTGTTTTGTCCTTGATCTCCCTCGTGAAATTCTGGACGATATGCCTGACGCAATAGACATGCGTAGAAGGAGGGTCATGCCAACCGTTTGCAGGATTATTGTAGGCACTTTCAATGGAGGCATGACTGTCCGAGATCAAACAGAGATCTGGTTGAGGAGCCACGTGTGTTTGCAGGTTTTTCAGAAAAAAACTCCAAGCACCACCGGTCTCCCCCTCGATTAGAGCAAAGGCAATTGGGAAAATATTGTTGTTGCCATCTTGTGCAACTGCCATCAGTAGTGTGCCTTTGTATTTCCCATACAACCAAGTCCCATCAATTTGTATAATTTGTTTGTGTTGTACCCCAAAATTTTCCCTCTCTTTTTATCAAGATTCTCCTCACAAGACTGCTTGGTTTCAAGACCAGATTAGGGTTTGCTCAGCTCAAGACCTCTCCTTGCACTGATAACCTGAAATTAGGGTTTGAGTTTGCACATGGATTTTTGGACTTCCAATGCCTCATTTTACTTTCATACTTCATGTTGGACCTCTAAGATTGCTCATACCAAGTTTCAAGCCTTGAATCACTTTTTTGCCCAGTCAATTGGACAGTTGACCTAAAAATCAGTTGTATTGGGGAAAAAGTCAACCATGGCCAATTTACAGTCAAACCTCATAATTTTTAATCCACATCAACATTATAGACTCATATTAAATATTTAATCAAGTTTGGACCACAACTCCTCAAGAAATTTGATCAGATCATCAAAAGGGCAAAATGGTCAAAATTAGGGTTTTGACTGTAGAAGGGCAATTTCTGATTTTTGACTTAACCAATGACCAATTTGGTTCAAGTATGGTTTAAAGGACTCAATGGAACCATCTTGACCTAATCACAAAGTTCAAAAGATCTCAAATGCATTTGATTGACAGATGAATTTCCCAGTCAACTGATCAAAAGTCAATTGTACACAGAAAAGTCAAACTTTGACTTTTTGGTCAAAATCAAGTGCCAAGGGTCATATTTCATCAAGATGTGTCAAAACATGAAACTTCTTCACCAAGAAACTTAAATTTGGAAATTAGGGTTTAAGTTTGAAAATTTTCACAACTTAGAATTTTTCTAAGTGTTGAAAAATTCTTATTTTTCCCCAACTTTTTCCAACTTTTTCACCATGATGCAATTGGATTAAAACAAAACTTATAACATGAAAGTTGTAGTCCTCCACAAAATCTACAACTTTTATTCACAAAGTTTTCCTAAAATATGCTTGGATCTCAAGTTATGATTTTGTGAATAAGGGTCCATAAACTTTTTAACTTAGTGAAAATTTACCCTAGTTTAGGCAGATTTTTGACCTAACTTCATGGAAACTTTTCACCTAGTTCAAAGAGGAATATAAAAATTCATTTCAAATATGGTTTGTAGAGCATGTTACAAGCTTTCCAAAATGTCCAAGAACTCTCCAAGATCATTTATGGTTAGGGAGAATCAAAGAAATGAAAATGGTAATTTATCACTTTTGTTCAAGGCATTTTTCACATTGGTACAAGTTCCAAATCAGTTTCAAACATGCTTTTACTTGGTTTTACAGGTCCTAATCCCTTCTACACTCCATAATTAAATGCAAACACATTAGATAATGGCCTTGTTCTGACTTTTGAAGCATTGCACATTGAATTAATCCAAAAATGGCATAATGTTCACATTGCTACTTTGATAAAGCTTGCTTTTTACAACTTTGTTTATCTTGAGCCATAGACCTAATCTTTTGATTCAAACAATATCCACAAATATCAGAAAATTTGTACCAACTCTCATCAGACCTTAAGCTAGCCTGTACAGGTCTTTGGCTTTGTCACTTCACATTTTCTTCAAAAGCAAGCAAACTTGCAAAAGTGAAGCAAGCTTGTGCATCTGATAAAGGCAAGACTTTGTATCATTTCAAACACTTCAAAACATTGTAACAAGCCTAAGACACGGATTCATAACTTCTCAAACACCCTAAAACACAAAAAACACCATTTTCTGCCCAAACAGGGCATCATCTGCAGAACTCAAGCCATTTTGAAATTGGCTCGTGCGTTTTGTCTTTCAACCCTTCAAACACATTCCATACATCACACCTAATCTGTCCAGGCCCTTGTCTTGCAACTGTAAACCTTGTTTCAAGCTTCACCATTTTCAATTTTTGAGTTTGCAGGTTGACTTCTCTAGGAAGATTCAGACATCTACAAGGCCAGCTGAGCATTGGGATAGCTTGAGGGAACTTCAAACAAGCTCACACAACCTTCAGGCCTCACTCAAAGTTCCCACATTGCCATATCCAAAATCAATTGAACAAGGTATTTGTCAAGTTTTTATCTCTCTATTTAGGCATCATTAAGCTTAGGTTTGTGAAGCAAAAATGTAGTCCTCAACATGCTTAAGATGTACATATGCGTAGATTCCATTTATATTGACTGAGCTAAGAGTATTTGGATGTTGAACATGCTGAAAAAACTATGTCAGAAATTAGGGCCATTAAAATTCTCCTTGGTCTTTTAGAGTTAGGTCATGTTCTTTATATCATTGGAATCGTGAGTTCATGAACTATCTTTTTTGTGTTATGAATTTTTGATTTTATGCAAGCATGAGTAAGAACAGGTTTTGAACACAGAAGCACGCGCGTTGTTTGGCTGGAGGACAGGGACGACAGGTCCTGGGCCTGGTGCGCCTTGGGCCTGTTTGTCCTACTTTTTGCACCCCCCTGTTTCCTTTTTGCACCCCCTTGGCCCATTTTCTATATTTTGCATATTTTCCATTTCTTTTTATATTTTTGACTTTATTAATTTTTTTCTGAACATAAAAAAATCCCAAAACTATTTTCTTAATTTTTTGCATTTTATTTTATTTTTTATCTTATTTTTTGCATACAAATATAGTTTTATTTTAATAAATGGAAATCATTTTCTTAAGATAATTTGTAAATAATATAAAAATATCATACATCTTTATTTTTATTATTTATACACTTAAAATAATATTTTCATATAAATTTCAATTTTTAACATTTTGTATATATTATTATTATTTTTTCTTGAACAAAAATGAATAATATATCATATATTTTCTTTCAAAACAAAAACTAGGGTTTTCACCCTTTTCAAAAAATGACAATATTTTTTCTTATTTTTAGGACTTAGATAATATTATTTTCTCATACATAAAACAATTACAAAACTTTTTTTTTTTGCATATTTACATTTTATTGCATATTTAAATAATTGTTTATTTATTTATTGTACATTAATTCAATTGGGTTGTAATAATGAATTAGGGTTTTTATTTTGTGCAAATATCCCATTCAAAAACTTGTATCCCCCCTCCCATAATAATTGTTGTAATAGTTTAGATTTACTTTACGCAATTTATCGCATTATACGTATGTTTAGTAAATTAGGGTTTGTATGATAAGACAAAAACCAAACAAATAGCATGACCTAATACAAGACAAAAATGCATGAAGAATGATAACACCTTCCACACAAGCACCCCTAGAGTTTCACCCACTTGGTTGCCTTCAAAACAAAATGACCATGGTATGCATGCTAGGTATCTTGGCAAAATCAAATAAAACAAAAGATCATAGTCCCTCGATGATGCTATCAAAAAAGGTTGCCTAAACAAATGATCTTAGTCCCTCAAAATGCTAAAGATACTTGGCACCATTGATATCATGGTCATATGATGACCCACGCCCGCCCCGTTTAACATCCAAAGATAAGGTCGTTTACCAATGCAATGCTAAAACAACAATGTCAAAGGAATAAAAATGTGTAGGAAAGACATTTGAGTAGGTAGATGCTTCTAGTTACTTGATCAAATTGCAAACCATCCTTGCTATTTTCAAACAAACACACAAAATTTCAAAACAATTTCCAACAACTTTCAAACATTGAAACATTTTTCAAAAGACAAACATCTTTGTATACATTCTTACAAACAAGAATCATTACAAAGATTACCTAAACAATGGCCTCTTTTCAAAATACTTTCAAAAACCACACAAAGCACCATTTCAAACAATTGAAAAAGCAAAGCAAGTGATATAAACAAGTAACTAAGAGCCCATGGATAACCATGGATGAAAAGGGTGCTAGCACCTTCCCTTTTCATAATCTACCACCCGAAATCAAGAAAACATCTCAAAGGTCTTTCCTGTGCTTTTTGACCTTTTCTTTTGGATAAAATAAGTCGGTGGCGACTCTTGCTAAACCGAAACATTTGCGAACACAAACGCAAAACCTCAAGTCAGTTCTCCCACCGTATCACAAAACTGGCGACTCTGCTGGAGAAAGTTATATAAGTGGGGTTACCTTAGGGTTTTAGATCAGCTTTACATGCTTATCTTGTTTGACTTGTATGCTTTACACTTTGGTTCTATTGTTTGGGTTTGAATCCTCTACCCGGATTTGGGAAACATTCATAGGTAAATAGCAATACGTTGTGGAAACTGCACGGGGTATACCGACATGGTCTAAGCAATAGCTATATTAGTGCGACATATTTGTGGGTACCGGTAGCCTTTGAGTCAATCAAAGAGAATACGGGGCCGCTGAGTGGTGTCATGAAGCACTAATGGACTTTTAGAACCTTTACTTGACCAACTTGGCCTTTTAGGATGTAGTGAGATGACCGGATTTAGTGCGGTCCGAAGTTGGTAGATACTCGATACTACACTCATTGAGGGTTGTTTTCTTGGAATATTTCGGTTTCCAGTAAAGTGGCTAAACTGAAACAATGAACACAGAAAACAATCCGGTGATATTGAGCTCCTTAAAACCCGGTTACTATTTTTAGGACAGGTTGAGCCAACTAAACTTCAAGAGGGTACTTACCTATGAAACCCCATGCAAGCCTAAACTAGGAACTTGTGTGACTTGCTTGTACATATATACTTGTGCATAACATCATGGACATCATGAAGCATCATATGCATCCACTAACCATTTCAAGGATTTTGGAATTTCATCTTTGTTCCTGTTTTGCAGTTATGGAATCACTTCGTAGGAAAACGATCCAAGTCAACCTTGTAAGAATTCCTCCGCAACTCAAGGAGCTAGCTTCAAGGATTCCTGAGAATTCTTCATTTACTGAGAGGCGTGGTCGTCTTCTCAACTTAGTCACTTCCAACATAGAGGAAGACATGATGAAAGTTCTTTTCCAGTTCTTTGATCCTTTGCATCACTGCTTCACATTTCCTGACTACTAGCTTGTGCCCACTTTGAAGGAATTTTCTCAAATCTTGAGGATTCCTATTCTCAATCAACTACCCTTCAACGGTACGGAAAGAGATCCAAAGCCAGAAGAGATTGCTCAAGCCCTGCACTTGCACTCATCTGATGTTACAACCCATTGGGAAACTAGAAGTGGTGTCAAAGGCTTCTTAGCAAAGTTCTTGTTTGAGAAGGCCCAAAGCTGCTGGAATTCTTTGGACTTACAAGCTTTTGAGGAGATTGTAGCTCTTCTCATCTATGGGATGGTCTTGTTCCCTAATCCTGACCAACTCATAGATGTGAGTGCTGTCAAAATCTTCATGGCTCGTAACCCGGTGCCTACATTGCTTGGAGATGTCCTCCACTCTTTTCACACTCGAACAATGAGGAAAATAGGTGTTCTCATGTGTTGCACTCCTCTACTGGCAAGATGGTTTATTTCTCATCTTCCCCAATCAGTCTTGAAGAATGAGCAAGGTTTGAGGTGGTCACAACGATTGATGACTCTTACACATTCAGACATTCATTGGTGTTCTCGATCTAAAGAGAATGTTATCATCGTCGACCGTTGTAGGGAATTCCCTAATGTACATCTACTTGGCATTAGGGGAGGCATTGCCTACAACCCTTGCCTGGCTCTGAGACAATTTGGGTATGCCCGAAGGGATGGCCCACATGACATGCTGATTCCAGACTTGGTTTTTTACTTCGACAACGACGATCAAGGACTTCGACAAAGGTTTATCCGATCTTGGAGGATGCCCAACAAGGTAGACAGTAAGACCTGGGGACACAAGAATTACATCCCCATTGAGCCTTACCTCAAGTGGGTACGAACCCGCTCCCAAAGTCTTATGATGTCTTACCCCTCCATTCTCCCTGTGATTATAGAGCCTGTTATGGAAGGAGAGGTTCCATACACCCTCCTACATCCTGACATGCTAACATCACTCGAAGATTTACAAAGGAGTTGGATACAGCTCAAGGGAGAACGCGATACTTTTGAAGCCCAATTCTACGCAAGCGAGAAGAAGGTTTTGGAACTTACTCGTCAACTTCAGGAAGAGAAGACTCTCAACACCTACATTGCACCAAAGAGGATGCGCAACGTCTTTTTGCCTTAGAATTTTGTATTATTTTGCCCATGGGGCATTGATGTACTAATAATTCTATCTTATTAATATGACGTGTGTTTCTTTTTTGTTTAAAACAAATTTGAATTTCTGAATCCTTGAAAGCATTACATGAATATATATATCATTCATCATATGCATAAACAGGTCTTCACACCAAGTTTCCTCATCTCTCTGCTGTTTATTTCAGCAAGATGGATATTGAACAAACGGTCAAAGACTTGCAAGCTCAGAATTCACAATTCCAACAACTACTCCTGACCTTGGCCAAGGGGCAGGAGGAGCTCAAAACTCTGCTCGAGAAGGAAAAAGAGAAAAAGAAGAAGAAGAGGGTTGGTGTGGCTACCATGGGCAGAAGGTTTGAAGGTCAAGCCAGAAGGGTCCTAGATTTTCCATCAACCTCTGAGGAAGGGGAAAGAAAGGGTAAGGAGACTGCAGTGCCTTCTGAATCTGAAGCTGAAGAAGAGGAATATGAATACTACTCTGAACAACAATACCCTCCTGCAGATGACAAATACAAAAATCTGGAAGAGCGTCTAGCTGCCATGGAGATACAGAGAGTGCCTAGACTGGACTTTGAAGAGTTAGGGTTGGTGTCTGGAATTGTAATCCCTCCTAAGTTTAAAGTACCTCTATTTTCCAAAT
Source organism: Vicia faba (assembly GCA_948472305.1). Lineage (NCBI taxonomy): Eukaryota > Viridiplantae > Streptophyta > Magnoliopsida > Fabales > Fabaceae > Vicia > Vicia faba. The sequence continues at coordinate 84,274,953 of OX451737.1, read as the reverse complement.
ACGATGGGTTGTTTTGTCCCAAGATGCACCTACGATCTTATGTCAGGAAAATACAACCACATTCTTCTGACAAAGACCTGTGGGTCCACTTTTTCCAGGACAGTTTGTCGGGAACGCAGCTGGATTAGTTCTACCAGTTGGAGAGGTCTGATGTGCATAATTGGGAAGACTTGGCAGCCGCCTTCTACAAGCAGTATCAATACAATGCGGACTTAGCACCAACCCGTACTCAATTACAGAGTATGGGCATGGTCTCAAATGAAGGTTTCAAAGAGTATGCCCAGAAATGGAAAGACTTGGCAGGACGAGTACAACCACCTCTATCTGAGAGAGAGCTAGTAGACATGTACTTGGGAACTCTATCAGGGCCTTTCTTTAATCATCTGATTGGAAGCTCCTTTGCGGGGTTCACTGAGTTGATTCTAACTAGTGAGAGAGTTGAAGCCGACATAAAAAGCGGGAAAATTCAAAAGGATGCATCTTCTTCCGCTGCCACCAAAAAGACTTTTCCGGCAAAGAAGGAAGTATCAGCTATCTACTCCCAAAGAGGTCAAGGAAGAGTTGAGCGCCAGCAGCGGTGGGGGCCGTAATGATTCAGAAGTCTGCAGCTGATCAGCCCAGAAACAATCAACCCAGAACCAACCAAACAAGGGTGGAAAGGCCTGTACGGCAATTCACCCAGATAAACATGACTCCTGCTCAAGTTCTACCCCATATCTTGAAGTTAAACCTCGCGAGTTTGAAAGAGGCCCCGAAGAACCCGAATACCGCTTCTCCATACTACCATTAGAACTCCAAGTGTGCTTATCATTCAGAGAGCCCGAGGAACGACATAAACAATTGTTGGGCCCTCAAGAATAAGATTCGGGATTTGATAGATGCTAAAGAAGTTGAATTCGACGCCCCTGAAAAGCCGAATTTAATCTCTGCTCCAATGCCAAAGCATGGCCACAATGCCCATGCTGTTGAAGAGGATCTGTTTATTGCTACTGTTGATGATTTGATAACTCCGATACCGATAATCAAGTTGAATTTGCTGAAGGCTAGGATTTTCCCAGGTTGTGAAGAAGATTGCTGCCTTTGTTCATCCTTACCAACCGACTGTCCATTGTTGAAGTTAGGCATCCAACGCCTAATGGATAACCAAGAAATCCTTTTTGAAAAGACTCCTATTACACCGACTCATGTCAATGATGTTTCAATAATAACCATATCCGCCAATCTTTCCAAGGTCTCCAAAAGACCTGTTATGATTACATCCGCTCCAAAGAATGCACCTTTGAAGATAACCATGCCCGGGCCCGTCCCGTACAAGTCTGACAGATCAGTATCGTGGAACTATGGTGGAGAAATCTACTACCACGGTATTAAACAAATTGAATCAACTTAAGAGAGTTCTGATGAAGAGACTTCCGACATTGGAAACAATGCCGAAACAAGCAAAATCACCCGCAGTGGAAGAATTTTCTCTCCAGAGATTGCCCCTCCAAAGGCAATCTTTGTACCCTCAGCTGCTCCTAAGGTTACCCCTGCACCGGTAAACATATCTGCGAGAACTCCAATTATTGAAGAAGTTGTAACTCATGTGGTTGTCCCCTTTGCTATTGCTGATGATAGAGGGAAAGGGATCCAAGAAGAGTCCGTCAGGACGAGGGCTCAGCCATTGGTCATCCCCGAAACCTCTCAAAAAGAAATGGAAGAGATTTTGAAAATAATCAAGAAAAGCGGTTATGATGTTGTGGAACAACTGGGGCAAACCCCCTCAAAGATATCTATGTTGGCCCTGTTGCTTTATTCAGAGGCTCATGCTAAATCTTTTATAAGATTCTTGAAGACGGCCCACGTGCCACAGGAAACCTCCGCGGATCAGTTCCAAGAATGTGTAGCTAGCTTAACAGCTGACAATGGTCTAGGATTCTCCGATGCTGATTTAACATACAAAGGGAGAAAACATAATGACGCTTTGCATGTCTCGGTGGAATGCAGAGGGACTACTCTAGCACACGTACTGGTAGACACTGGTTCATCGCTGAACGTCTTGCCTAAGAAAGCCTTGGATAGACTGGATTGTGAAGGTTTAACCTTGAAGCCCAGCAATATAATTGTCAGAGCCTTTGATGGTTATAAAAGGATGGTCCACGGGGAGGTGGACATCCCGATTAAAGTAGGAACTGAAACCTTCAACTCCACATTCTATGTGATGTACATCCGTCCTTCCTATTCTTGCTTGTTGGGAAGACCCTGGATTCACAATGCTGGAGCCGTCACTTCTACTCTGCATAAAATGCTCAAGTACCCTGTCCAGGGGAAAATTATAACTGTTCACGGCAAAGAGGAATACATGATAAGCCATCTAAATTCTTTCCGCTATGTAGAATTGGATGGCGAATTCATCGAAACCCCTTTTCAGCATTTTGAAGAGTTAGCTCAGGAGATTGCGGCAACCAAGACAGTGCCTTCTGTACCCATGATTACCAGACCTCCGCCTCGGATGTCGTCTCTCAAACATGCAAAGGCTGTGATTGAAGAAGGAGGAAGCACAATCTAGGGCCAACTTCCAGACTTTCCTTACAAATCAGATAAATTCGGCTTGGGGTTCACTTCTTCTGCTCAAAAGGTTGTACGCCGCGCCCGTGCTGGAGGGCCACCAGTAAAGATCACCCGTCATGGAGTCAATGCTTTGGAGGATAGTGAAGAGGAGAGCAGCTTGGAAGACTGGATTTTTCCAACTGTTGACGGAGGACTGTGCAACTGGGAAGCAAAATACTTTATTCCGATTACTTTCATACCGCAATAATTATTCTTTCAAACATTTTTGTTGGTTTGTAATAATTCTCAAACAATTCGTACACTTTTAACCTTGTGCCTTACCCGAGGCACATAGGTCCATTTGTAAGGGTTTGATTTTTCATCTTCATATGCCATTTTAATGAGTCATGGACGTTTTCACATATAAACTTTTGTGTTCATTGTTTTTCTTTTTACATTTTATTTGTTTAAAGGTGGCTATCCCTTACACACACCCACACTTACAAATGCAGGTACCCTTCCATTCCAGATTCCATGGGTAACAATTCTGTTATGGCCTTCAGTGACTCTGAAGATCTGGTCTACCATGCCGAATACGAAGGTGAGGAAGATTGTGAGGTGGCGGGAGATTGGCTAGACTGCTACAACAGGAAGAAAGGGATATTCTACCTCATGAGGAGCTGTTAAAGACAATCAACTTGGGTATTGAGGAAGACAGAAAAGAAGTCAGAGTGGGTGCCAACATAGAGCCAAGTGTTAAAGAGCGCCTAATTCAGCTGTTACATGAATATGTTGAGATCTTCGCCTGGTCTTACGAAGACATGCCGGGACTCAATACAGATATTGTGGTTCACCGTCTGCCCACGAGAGAAGACTGTCCACCAGTCAAACAAAAAGTCCGCCGCATGAGGCCCGACATGTCTGAAAGGATCAAAGCAGAAGTTATGAAGCAGTTCAATGTTGGTTTTCTTGTTGTTACTTCCTATCCACAATGGGTTGCTAATATTGTGCCCGTGCCTAAGAAGGACGACAAAGTGAGAATGTGCATGGATTACAGAGACTTAAACAGGGCCAACCCTAAAGATGACTTTCCATTACCGCACAATGACATCTTGGTTGACAACACAGCTCAGCACAATGTATTTTATTTCATGGACAGATTTTCAGGTTACAACCAGATCAAAATGGCACCTGAAGACATGGAGAAAACTACTTTTGTTACACAATGGGGTACGTTCTTCTACAAAGTGATGCCATTCAGACTGAAGAATGTCGGGGCAACCTATCAACACGCTATGGTAGCTTTGTTTCATGATATGATACATCATGAGATAGAGATCTACGTAGATGACATGATAGCCCGATCACAAATGGAAGAAGGACACCTCGACCACTTGCAAAAATCTGTTTGTCAGGTTGAAGGAGTACAAGCTAAGGTTAAACCCTAACAAGTGCATATTCGGAGTCCGATCCAGTAAACTCTTGGGTTTCATTGTCAGCAACAAAGGCATCGAGGTTGATCCTGCCAAATTCAAAGCTATACAAGAAATGCCTGCTCCTCGCACTAAAAAGGAGGTCAGAGGTTTCTTGGGACGCCTAAACTACATTTCTAGGTTCATTTCTCACCTAACATTTACCTGTGAGCCAATCTTCAAGTTGTTGAAGAAAGATCAGGTAGTTAAATGGAATGATGACTGTCAAATTGCTTTCGATAAAATCAAGGAGTATTTGCTAGAACCTTCTATCTTGATGCCACCCGTCGAAGGAAGACCGCTAATCATGTATCTGACCGTACTAGAGAATTCAATGGGGTGCATACTGGGCAAACATGACGAGTCTGGCCGAAAAAAGCATGCCATTTATTACCTTAGCAAAAAGTTTACCGACTGTGAAACAAGATATTCATTGCTCGAGAAAACTTGCTGCACTTTGGTATGGGCTGCTTGCCGGCTAAGGCAGTATATGTTGACTCATACCACTTTGCTGATATCTAAGATGGATCCGATAAAGTACATCTTCGAAAAGCCTGCTTTGTCTGGAAGAATAGCCAGATGGAAAATGATCCTGACAGAATACGATATACAGTACACGACCTAAAAAGCTATAAAGGGGAGTGTCCTAGCTGACCATCTGGCTCATCAAGCTTTCGAAGATTACCAATCCATGAGGTTCGACTTCCCCGACAAAGACATTATGACATTGGACAACATTGAAGATCTCAGACTATATGACGGACCTGAACAAGGATCACGATGGACCCTGTACTTTGATGGAGCTTCTAATTCACTTGGTAACGGTATCGGTGTGGTACTCATCTCCCCGGAAGGTTGCCATACTCCTTTCACAGCTAGACTTTGCTTCAACTATACTAACAACATGGCAAAGTATGAAGCTTGCATCTTTGGACTCAAGGCCGCCATAGACTTGGGAATCAAATTCTTGATTGTGTTCGGGGACTCCGCTTTGGTCATCAGTCAGATCAAAGGAGAGTGGGATACTAAGCATCCAAACCTCATCCCTTACAAAGAACATGTCTTGACATTATTGTCACATTTCGAGCAGATTACCTTCGAGCACTTCCCGCGAGAGGAAAAATCAGCTAGCAGATGCTCTAGCTACAATGTCATCCATGTTTAAACTTAACTGGGATAATGAGGCTCCCCAAATCACCATTGAACGGATGGACGAACCTGCACATTGTCACGAGATTAATACCGAAGGAGTAGTGGATTGACCTTGGTTTCATGAAGTCAAAAGGTATCTCGAGGCTCATGAATATCCTGAAGGAGCTTCAGTCAACGACAAAAAGTTCTTAAGGAGATTCTCAGCTTAGTTCCTCCTAAGTAATGGTATCCTGTACAAGCGCAATCATGATTGCATTCTGCTCCGTTGTATGGACAAGATTGAAGCTGAACAGATCATGGCTGAACTGCACAATGGTACCTTTGGCACTCACTCTAACGGGCATATGATGGCTAAGAAGATCCTATGGGCAGGCTATTACTGGTCTACCATGGAAGCTGACTGCTATCAACATTCCAGAACTTGTCATAAATGTCAAATCTATGCGGACAAGGTACATATACCTCCAGTTCCTCTCAATGTTTTAACAGCTCCTTGGCCATTCGCTATGTGGGGAATCGACATGATTGGAGAGATCAAGCCTACAACATCCAATGGACACCGCTTCATCCTAGTGGCCATTGATTACTTTACCAAGTGGGTCGAAGTAGCTTCCTTCGCATCCGTCACAAAGAATGTGGTTGCCCGCTTCATCAAATAGAACCTTATTTGCCGATAAGGAATTCCCGAAAGGATCATCACTGACAACGGTACAAACCTTAACAACACTATGATCACCGCCTTGTGCGAGCAGTTCCAGATTCAACATCACAATTCATCTCCCTATCGGCCAAAGATGAACGGTGCTGTCGAAGCTGTGAACAAAAATATCAAGAAGATCATACAAAAGATGACAATCACCTACAAGGACTGGAATGAGATGTTACCGTTTTCTCTCCACGGGTACCGTACCACGACGCGTACATCAACTGGGGCAACACCCTATTCTTTGGTATACGGCATGAAAGTTGTTTTGCCTATCGAGGTTCAGATTCCCTCCTTAAGAATCATGAAGGATGCTGTTTTGAGTGAAGACGATTGGATTCAGACCCGGTTTGATCAACTTAACTTGATTGATGAAAATATATTTACTGCTGTTTGCCACGGTCAGACGTATCAAAAACGGACGATCAAGGCTTTCAACAAGAAAGTCAGCCGTCAAGTATATCAAGTCGGGGATTTAGTGATCAAGCGGATCATCTTGCCGCAAAGTGATCCCAGGGGCAAATGGACTCCTACTTATGAAGGACCATTTATAATCAAGAACATCTTTTCTGATGGGGCAATGATCTTAGCCACCATGGACGACGACGATCTGCCGCACCCTGTGAACGCAGACATAGTCAAAAGATACTACGTATAAATGACCCGCTAGGTTGACACACCTAGGAAAAACAAGGGCATCCCGGTGAATCGAAAACCCGAAATGGCGGTTCAGGCAAAAATTAGGGATAAACAAAAAAATCTGTACACCCGGCAAGTTGAAAACCCAAAAGGGCGACTTGGGCAAAAAAGGGTTTCCCAGTGGTGTTGGCTTCTAAATTCGACACCCTTGTTTTTATTAATATAAGCCATTAAGCATGAAGGATGGTTTCGACCAGCTGGTTATGTCGAAATGCTCATCAGAAGATGGCAATGTACTTAGAGAATTTCTTCCAAGGAAGAATCTTGTTGCCTTCGACGTCGAAGGTGCTTCTCGACAAAG